>CM074856.1:33827500-34542500 GCA_037501455.1 Lantana camara | reverse complement strand
CATTGCAAAATAATCTTAATACATTTTTTATATAATGATATTATGAAAAAAAATGAATTTAAATTAATGTTGTATATCTTTTAGCAAATTTATATAATTATTATTTTTTCTTAAAAAAATTATATCCTCAAATATTCAGTAAAAACAAGTTTTTTTTTTGTTTTTTTTTTTGGTGTCGAAGTGTCCGACACGTTTGGAGTCGTGTTCGAGCCGTATCGGACACGTGTCCGTGCCATGTTCCCAGCATGTTCGAATTTTTTTTAATTTTTGGATAAATTTTGTCATGTCGGACACGTGTTGATGCCGTATCGGAGCCGTATTCATGTCCAACACGTGTCCGATACTGCACGACATGAATTTCAGGGACACGTGTCCATGCATTATAGCTTACACTTAATTACATCTACACCTTTTCAAAAATTTCAGGGAGTGCTTTGTAATTTCCTATACTTATGGGGCTTGACTTAAACATCCCAATCTGATAAGGGGTGTGGATGTAATTTATGGGCTATGGACAAAGCCACGGCCCACAGTCCACTTATCCAATTATTATTTTAGATAAGAAGTGGGGTCAAAGAAGAAGCTTTCAAGAAATGAGTTTCTTGACTTCTGCAACTTAAAGGCACAAAAAGGGAGCTAATTTATCTTCAAGCAAAGATTCACAAAGATCAAATCATCCCTTCATTACATTCTTAAGAATCAAATCACCCAAATAAGATTGTAAGAAAATACTTACCCCACCTCACCCCACCCTGGCTTCGTACTCGCAACTGGGCAGTAAAAAAGATTTTCACTTTCCATTTTCTGGGCTTCTGATCGTAGGTAAAGTTGATCTTTTTCTTGTTTTGGTTTGGTTCTTGTCTATTTTTGGCACTGTTAAAAAAGTCAAACCTCTCTTATCTCTCTGCAACTTGCAAAACACACACTAAATGTGATTTGATTTCTTGATTACTATGTAAGTAGGACCCAAACCGTTCTTCATTCAAATTAATGATCATTTGGGTTTATGTTTGGAGTTTGGACATTGTTGTAGTTATATCCAATGTAAGTTTGTTTGTTGTGAGTGTTGCTGCTGTTGCCTATGCTTTTCTGTTATCTGTGGCAACAGTCTGTTTAAGGTAGTTATTCAGTTGATATCTTTACACTTTATACTCTAAAATTGGTAAAATTTAACAGAAATATTAAACGAGATTATCACATAGCCACATACTTCATCAGAGTTGTCTTGTTTTTCCTTACAAAATCAGGAAGTAGCCATTGCTCGGATCGAAACAGGTGCCTAGGATTAAATTTAGCCAGCAAGAAAATGGACTCAAAATATGCAGCTTGCAAAGTGCTTCTCTTCTTTCTAATTGTATTCTGCGAATCGCATCAGTATTCTGCAACCGGGCTCGATGCAGATCAGACAGCATCGTTGTCTGTAAATGTTTCTGATAATCATGGAAGAAAGATACCGCAGAGGATGTTTGGGGTATCATTCGAGGTCTGTTCTCGCACACTCAATCGTCTAAGGATATGTTGGATGTAGGGAAACAGAGCCAGATTGATTTTGTGTAAGATATAAAAGCCATTTTCGTCAATGTTTTTTGCAGGAGATAAATCACTCTGGGGCCGGAGGACTGTGGGCCGAACTTGTCAGCAACCGAGGTCATCTTCGGATTTACAGTTACAAATAATAAAGTAAAATAAATAACATTATTCATATGTTATGATCCTCAAGATTTTATGTTTCCAGGTTTTGAGGCTGGGGGCCAGAACACTCCATCTAACATAAGTCCTTGGACCATCGTTGGGGACGTGTCGTCCATCTTTGTTTCAACAGACCGATCGTCGTGCTTTGACAGGAATACAATTGCACTTAAAATGGAGGTTCTGTGTGATATTAATGGTGACAATATCTGCCCTGCTGGAGGAGTTGGAGTTTACAACCCAGGATTCTGGGGTATGGTAAGAGAATACTTTACCTCTTTTGAAATTACACAGACCTCCCGTGAAATTTATCCTCATACTACAAATAAAATGATACTATTATTCAAAGCTTAATAAGCTTCTCAACTTGCTAATGTAGGTATCGATGATTTTATTTACTATTTTCTTGATGAATTTCATATTTAGATCAGATTCGGAAAAGAGGTGTATATTTTTAGTTTAACAGCCAAGGATGGGATTTCGGTCAAAACATTTGGAAATGAATATCTTGCCTCACTTTTTTAGATCAGGTGTTCTGGGCCGAACGCAACATAATGATACTCCTATCTAACAGCTTAAACTTTTAGATCAGGTGGTCATTCAATACACTTGGCTTCAAAATTACACGTACCTCCCTTAAAAGTTATCATTCCTTAAAATTAAACCACCCCGACCCCCACCTTCAGTTGCTACTTCAAACTTTAATCAACTTCGCGACTTGTGATGTGCACACAGATGATTTTATTTAAGTTTCTTGGTGAAATTCGTCATTTCTGAACAAATCCTGAATGGGGGTATATTTGTAATTCTACAGCCAAGAACGATATATTTGGACAAATTTTCAATGGTTTGAAGGGGGCATTTGTAATTCTACTTATCCTCACCTTCTATTTTGTTTCTGACAGAATATTGAACAAGGAAAAACATATAAACTGACCCTATATGTTCGGTCAATGCAATCAGTCGAAATGTCAGTATCATTTATTGGTTCAAATGGACAGAAGACCTTAGCCTCAGCAGATATAATGTGAGCATGGCTCCGAATAACTGCTATACAGATTTTATACGTATTAATCTGTATCTTATAGTCAAAGTTTCCCATACAGAGACGACGATGTTACAAACTGGAAAAAGAAGGAGATTATATTGCAAGCAAAGGGAACAGATGCTAATTCAAGATTGCAGCTAACGACAAGAAAGAAGTGTACAATATGGCTCGATCAAGTGTCAGCGATGCCGTTAAGCACACACAAGGTATATATTAGATGAACATGTGATTTGATCTAAAATGTGCTTTCATGGTGTTAAATATCTATAATGTTTATTGTGACTGATAAATTTCAGGGGCATGGATTCCGACATGATCTTTTCGACATGCTTGCTGATTTAAAACCAGGATTTATCAGATTTCCAGGTGATCACTATGATACAGATTTCCAGCTTGGATTATTTCATTGAAATCATCTTGGTGTCACTAGATTATGAACAAATGCTACTCATTTAGTTTTCCCTTCTATATACAATTACACAAATTACACATACTTCCATATCTTTAACGACCTTACATGTATCCCCTTTTGCTGATCATTACACATCATTAAATAACGCTATAATTTAAAATATAGCAAACTTTGAAAACTGTTCTTGCATGTATGGAGGATGCTATCCAAGTTTCTCAATATTTAAATTTCGAAAATGAAATAGGGGTACTTGTAATTTGGAAACTGAGAGGGGAAGATTATGTAAATTAGAATGCAGATTTCTAACCATGTATTAGCTTGTTACGATTCTTAAAAGGCGGTTCGTTTGTGGAAGGAGACTGGCTAGTGAATGCATTTAGGTGGAGAGAAACTATAGGAGCATGGGAAGAAAGACCTGGACATTTCGGAGATGTTTGGCAATATTGGACCGATGATGGACTTGGTTATTTCGAGTATCTCCAAGTAATAATACATATATATGTGTGTGTGCGTGTCTGTGTGTGATTCTTCGTGTTCGTCATCATTTTCCATTTGTGTGTATCTTCTGCAGCTTGCAGAGGATTTAGGCGCATCGCCTGTTTGGGTCTTCAATGGCGGTATTAACACTACACTGTAGCCACCACCGCGTGCTCTAGTATTTCTGTACCTGATTCTCTCCCTCTCTCCCTGCAGGAATCAGTCGCAACGACCAAGTTGATACATTAGTCATTTCACCTTTCGTGCAAGTATGTTCTTGCATTCCTGGTTTCATATATGCATCTAAACGATTGAATGATTCATGTTACAGAAAGTCAGCTTAGTTTATTAACTAGTTACAACAACATTTTTTCGTAAGCTAAACGTGTGTTTTTCGTAATCTGTCTGTCCCTGTGTAATGTCTAATTGCGAAAAACGTCAATATATGATATTTGGCAATGCAACCTCACAAAGAATGCAAAAATAACACTTCCACCCACCCAGCAACACTCATGCACATATGCTACAAATATGAATCTTTCAGCAAAAAATTGACATTATGCAGAAAATATATTGACAAATTTACCCTTGACCCCCCACCCCCATGCAGGACATTCTTGATGCTATTGAGTTTGCAAGGGGAGACCCCACTTCTACATGGGGTTCTATTAGAGCTGCCATGGGTCATGAACAACCTTTCGATTTACAATACGTCGGTGTAGGAAATCAAGACTGTGGAAGAAAGAATTATCGCGGTACATTTCCCTCTTATGTCGTCATACATAAAAAAGTGAATAGTTTTACACCTTAATGGTCCGACCATACTTGAAGAATAAGCACAATATCAGATTAGTTTAAACAAAACGAGAAGAGTAATGCTCAAAACTTCGTAGTCACCTCGAACTTATATCACTACACATATCAGGTAATTACATGAAGTTCTACGATGCTATAAAAAGGGCTTACCCGGATATCAAGTTTATCTCAAACTGCGACGGATCTACGCAGACATTGGATCACCCTGCCGATTTGTATGATTTCCACGTAAGAGTTTTTGGCTTCAAGTATTAAATCCTAATGCCATGATGGCAAAACAAATCACTTCTTAATCTTGTTTTTTCATAGGTTTACACGAACGCGGTTTCTATGTTTTCGATGGCTCACAACTTTGATCACACTTCAAGAAGTGGCCCAAAGGTTGTTCTTTTAGGCCTTTCGTTTTTTGTATTGTGGCTTTCATTGTCTGTAGACTGTAATGATTCTGGAAATAATATTTCAGGCTTTTGTGAGTGAGTATGCTGTGACTGGAAATGATGCAGGCAGAGGAAGTCTTTTAAAAGCACTTGCTGAAGCTGGCTTCCTTCTTGGACTAGAGAGTAATAGGTATCTTTATTCTGAAATTACAAAAACCTCCCCTCTGAATTTTGAAATATTATCAAGGACAGTTTTATGACATTTTTCGGAGGAAAAACAAAAGGATAGGACAAAGAAACAGGATTAGGGTGTTACGAAGCACAACACTTCTGCCGTTTCACGATGAAGTTCGAGATCTAAACAGAATAAAAATATGAACATAAGATGAATATGAGACCTAATAATTGTTTATTTTGCAGTGATGTTGTTGAAATGGCAAGTAATGCTCCTCTGTTTGTGAATGACAATGATAGGAGGTATGTTCATTCCTCCAAATTCCATTTTCCTTCGAACACTCTCATCTCTCTATATCAGTCTCTCTCCTAAAGCAGAAATCCTATTTTTTTCGCCTTTCAGATTCAACCCAGATGCAATAGTTTTCGATTCTTCAAAGGTGTACGGTACTCCTAGTTACTGGATGCAGAGTTTCTTCAAAGAGTCGAATGGCGCCACCCTTCTTAGTTCTAATCTTCAAACTAGTTCTTCCTCGTCTCTCATCGCTTCTGCCATTTCTTGGAATGATCCGAACAACGGCAAGAGTCATTTGAGGTTAAAGGTATTGTATCTCGGTCATTTTGAGTTGATTAGTGCAGTTTTAACTGTGTTAACTGAATAATCTTGTCCAGGTTGTGAACATCGGGAGCAACCGAGTAAATCTCAAGGTTTCTGTTGATGGTCTCGACAAGAATTCCATTGAAGCAAGAGGGTCTACAATGGCTACACTCACATCTACTAATGCCAAGGATGAAAACTCTTTCAGTCAGCCGAAGAAGGTATGTGACAATTACAAATACTCCTCCACCCCCCGGGTTTACAAGACAACCAAAAAAACCTCATAGCTGAGAAATTATAAGAAACACCTTGAGGTTTGGACAAGGGTTACGAAAAACACCCTGCTCAGAGTGTTTTTCGTAGTTTTTCTTTGGGGATTTTGTGTAATTATCCGTAAAAGTTAAACAACACTACTCTTTCTTGTTTTATGCAGGTTGCCCCGATTACACATCCACTTCCAAATGCCAGAAACAAAATGAATGTTATACTGCCTCCATACTCTCTAACTTCAATTGACTTGCTTTTAAAGTCGAAACTCATCCAGAGTGTGGTCTCTAATGGTGCTCATGTATCACTGTAACTTGTTCAGTTTAATGATATTACATATACTTCAAAATTATCAATAATGATGAGATCTCAGATTAATTGAAACATTTTGTTTCCTCCTTTCGTAAACTCATCCAAACACCATTGGCGGTCGACTTCCGAGGTTTCAGGCAACGGTGGCATATAATTTTTAAGGATAGTTACACTTCTTGAGGTTTGGCTTAATTACAGAAACTCCCCTCATTGATTGAGAAATTATGACACATCAAACAATTCACTATGTCATTTATGTTATCCTCTTGTATCTCTCCGGACTAGGGGTGCAAACAAGCCGAGTCAGCTTGACGAGCCGAGCTCTCAAACTAGCTCAGCTTGAAATCGAACTGCATCGAACCTGGGTTGGGGTTCGAGTCAGTCTCGATCTCTCTGTCTCTAATCTTGTGGCTTGCGAGCATGTATTATATATATTTATATATTATATATATTTTATATTTTATATACATATACTATATATTTAATTTATAATATATGTATTAATTATTTTTATAACTATATATATGGTTTATTATATATTAATATAATTTAAAATATATATAATATACTAATTAAATACATATCATAGATCATACATATAATTTTATTAATTATATATGACCCAAATCAAGTAGAGCCAAGCCAATCCTGAGCCCCGAGCTTGGCACGAACCGAGTTCAAGCCTCAAATAAATCAGCTCGACAAGCTCAATCCCGATCCCGGGCCTCAATATCAACTTTTGAGCTCGAGCCGGTTATTTTGGACAAAACTTGTCTCGACTCGTTTGCACCCTTACTTCGGACACAATCATATGGTAAATTTTGGGGGAAAAAACTGAGGAAAGCATTTTATATAAATTCAAATATTAATAAAGAAATAGAAAAAAATATCCTATATAAATTCATCAAGGGTAAACACAATAGTATTTCAAGTCGTTGTGGATAGATAAATTCTGTTTTTAGCGCCAGTTTTGCCAAAAACTGAGGAAAGCAATATATCAGGAAACAGAGCACTCTGTACTACACCCCCCGGGACAAGAACTTGAAAGATCATGCACAAATCTTGTCCAATAGTACAGCACCAACAGCTACTTCAAGAAGAAAACATCTGCATAACCTGAAATTGGAAACACGATTTTGGAATTGAGAGTCGGGAACCCAAATCAGCGATATTTCGTGTTGGAACAGTAAATTTTCAGGATTTGAATATCGGATACTCACGGCTGTGTTTTCTCTTGGGCTCAGTGACATTTTCATGTACATTTTTCGACTTTTGATCACTACAGAAAAGAATGATGAATGCAAAACCGATCAATGAGTATGACGTTTTTCATATCCAGCAACGAGAAAAAGGACTATGTTCTTAAATTGATATATGGATATCACATTGGAATATTATAAGAGCAGTCGGGTAGAGGCTTGAATAAGTTCAATACCTCAATTATGGTATAATGTTTCAACGGAATACGAGTGGGTAGGTGCAGCAAAATCCACTGCTCCAACACTGCACGAGAATTTCATTAGTCAAGAAACTGTAGTAAAATCTTCAGGCATATTTGCATCAAATTTGCAACTTTTAACTATATGGTCGTCAAATCCCTAAGACACCAGAAAGATCATGATCATAATGTCCATGCAAGAGAATAAAGGATTAAAGATATAACTAGACTAACCACAGAAAGCAGCGGTCCCTGTTTGAATTTGTCATGGAATGAAAATGCTACTGGCTTTGGATTGTCACCAGGACCTCGGATGAAACCACTGGATTGGCAAAAATATGTGTTAGAATGAGCTTCGGCACTTTATAGTCGAATCAAAATCCAGAAAGTCAGAAACCTAGGTCGTGTGCATGTGTTTGTACGAGTGCTTTTATGTTTTGAGTCTAATGAAGAGTCTGGTTAAGAAATGCTGATGAAAAAATTATACACAACGGGTAAGCTTCTCATCAAGCTAGATATGTGCACTTACATCAATGACGTTGAAATTAAGGGAGTTCTTTTAACATCGAATATGGCTATGAGACCGTTGTATAACTCATTCCCCTCTTTATATGACACTGCCAATCTCTCGCCTGAAGCATCCCATGCTATCTTCTCAATAACGAGGCTGCAAAATGGAATCAAACATCTTTAGTCAATGACTGCCGACCAACTAACAAAAATTGATTTATGAGATGCAGAACTACAGATGCTTGTTTATTACATGTTAAAGATCTTTCATGCGCATAATTAGATAAGAACAACAAATAAAGGAGAGGCTAAAGAAAAGGAATATCCTCTTGAGCTTAGGATGCGTTCTAGTGTAAACAACCTGTGAAATTGAAAGGACTAAAGCAAATAAGGGTTCCTAAAACTACGTAAAAGAAATTAAAACAACTACTGGAAAAGGAAAATGCTGTTTAAAGCCGATATAAGTTTCATAACAACTAGAGAATAGGAAAAGTGTCTTACAGCAAACGGAAGGATTTCTTACCTATCGGTCAAGGATTTTATCTCAGGCAGCTCAACTGGAATAAGGTGTGCATCTGTAGAAAATCATCATTATGAGTTAAAAGAAAAGAAATCTAAAAATAGAATATAAATCCAAGCAACACTACTACACAAAAGTACTACTCTAAAACATGTTAAAATGCATAGGCAAGCACACACAAAGGCAACAGCATAACAACAGAATATATCTGGTGTACGAAAGCTTTTTCTTTTTACAAAGTTTTGGAGAAGTAAGAAAAACGCCCGCGACAAAGCAAAGAAATGACTCCATCAGAGCATATCACCAAAGACAATTCTTCATGTTCTTCCACTATGTTAACTAGAATTATCCACTTATCTCGAGCCAACAAACTCATGTCTTCAGCCCCCATATCCCATGAAGCCTCACGAGTCTAGGGGTGTTCAAAATAACCGAAAACCGAACCGAAACCGACCGAAAACCGAACCAAACCGAACCAAACCGACCGAACTTGTTTCTGTTCGGTTGTCGGTTGACCTTTTTTCAATTTTCGGTTTTTTGGGTTCGGTTAGCCGGTTAAACCGAACCGAACTGAAAAACGAATGCCATTTTGTTTGTTTAAGATATATATTTATATATATATATAGTACCTTATATTTTAATTATTAGGCATTTTGCTGTTTAAGATATCCAAATTCAAATACCCAACCCTAGCCGTCGACTTATCAGTCCATCATCCATTGTGCTGGCACCGATTTATAAATTTGCACAGCCTTAGCCTGAAGTTGCTGCCTTTGCTGCGAGCTGCTTTTCTCCACTAACACAGTAGAAACTGAACAATAAGGAAGGAAAGAATGGCCAAAAGCAGAATTGTCACCCTCTTTGCAATTTGCTTGCAACTTTTACATCTTTTAGCAAACCTCAACTCCATTTTGGAGATTTGGTTGTGTGCTTTGAAAAGTTGCAGAGATTTAATTGAAGTGGTGGTGAGAGATCTCAACTCCAGTTTTTTCTTTCTTTTTTTTTTTTAATATTTTCAGTGTTCGGTTTTTCAGCCGAAAACCGAAACCGAACCGAACGTACTTTGGTTCGGTTTCGGTTTAGGATTTTGAAAACCGAATTTCTTGGTTAACCGAACCGAAACTTCGGTTCGGCCCAAAAACCAAACCATGAACACCCCTACTCACGACAAATGTATCAAAGTACCACTTATAAGGTGTGAGATTGCACTAACGTGCAATATTACATTGTAATATACTTATTCCCTCTATGTATTTCCAGAAAATGTCATGCACAACACATGAAAACCCTAGCAAACAAAACATTGCAGATAGCGAAGCTCCCTGCCACTGGTTTTTAAAATTTAGCAGGCCAAAATGCACGATAGAGATCAGTGAAATTGAATTTATGAAACATGAAGATATATAATATACCTAGTGATGGAGGTTTTGATGAAAAGTGAATAGAGCCCAATGATGAAGATTCAGAAAAAGAGAGAAGTATCATGCGGCCATCAGGATCCCAGGTTGCTCCCTATAACAAACAAATAGAGGACCAATTAGACACAGCTGGTATAATATGTCTAGCATTAAGGATAAAAGTATTTAATACAATATGCATGACAAGGCTCAATCCTGCAAAGAAACTAACCAAAAATATTGTATGACTGTGGACTACAAATGCCTATTCCAAGTATGAACAACTACTAGTTCAATTTAAATGTGTCTTTTAACATCTTTCATAGTAATTTACAAAAATTAGCTGCAAGACATGCATAACACCGCAAATGATAATGAAATACTACACTCCTAAAGCATAAAACATGGCTTCAAACTGGTGCTCACAAGTAGTTTACCAATAGAAGAACCAAATCATCCACTAACCGTAACAAATCCATGTTTTGTGGACCATGGTTCTGACGTCCATGTGTTTGTCTCCCACAGATAAAATGTTCCATCACTGCAGCAGAAAATGGAGGGCTGGTAATGTTTCCTCATGAATAACATAACATCCATTCTTAAAGGGCAGCAATATGGAGATAAAACTTAATAGTATCTGGTGATTTACAGTACAATTTTGCAGCAAAAAAATAATCTCCTGATGGAGACCACTTCAACAGTGATATGCCTCCTAGACCCCTTCGTATAGGAGTGCCCACTCCTGTAATTAAAGTAATATATTTAATATCAAGATAAGAGTGAAAGATAGAGCAAGAGAACAAAAATGTTAGAGAGCAATTAGGAGTTCATTGATCATGCCTATTCTACATAAAACGTTCAGTATGCTGATATATCAAATAACGTATTAGACAAAAATATATCATCATTCTTGTCAGCCACAGCAAAGAGAAGTTGCAGTGACTAATTTAACCTGGTAGTCACAATGTAAACATATTTCAAAACATTAAGTTATCTTTTACACACAGGCACGCAAGTGAAGCCCGGGCTAGTTATCTTTCTAAGAACAGGGAAAGAGTAACCCACTCTACAATGTGAAAATCACTATACGACATCTTATACTAAGCATAAAACTATAAACTCAGACATATACAACCGAAACGTGCTATACGCATATCAACACACAGTGTCACACATTGGCTAGCGAAAAATGAGAAGATCAATTAGTTTAGGGAAAACTTAGCCATTAAATCCATGTGTGTACACTGTACAGCGTACACCATAAATCCAACATCTCACAGGGAGCATCATATATCACATAGAAGAATCACAAGAAGCATAATTATCATAAAAAGTATTAGTAGCAAGCAAGCAAATTTGTCAAAGACTGACATGGAAATGGAGGGCATGGGAACATGTAACATTCTGATGTGTATGAAAACCATCCTACTGCTTCGGCATTCGCAAATTGCTTGACGGATACAAATTATAAGGAGAAAGGATTTACCTTGTGAAACGTCCCAAATGGTGAAAGATGAGCTCTCAAATGAACCTGATGCTAAATATGTAAAACTAGGTCAAGGGAAACTCCCGATTGAGTACTTTTTGGAAACAAGATAGATAGGAAGGGTAAATTGGTTTTGTTGAACTAAAGATAGTAGAGAGCAAAATGCATCTGTTAAGGTTACATAAAAGTAAGTGAATTCTACCCTATAAATAGGACAAATAAAAAAGGATTCTAGATACAAGAAACAACAATATCTAACAGGTTATTTCATGTCAAAGCATAAAAACTATAGTTGCTTCGGATATCTTCCATCAGGACTCCAAGATAGTGCACTAATTTGTTCAGAATTATAACTTTGAAGGAAATCAACGAGAGCCCATTTAGTCCCAGAGCCTCTTGAAAGTGTGCTTGAAGTCAACCCTGATCTCACAGATGGAACATTACCAGGAAAAGAGGCAGCCCAGATGCAAATCCCACCCCTATTCATCAAAACATTCCAGCATCACCAAGTTAAAATATTTTATATCAATAAGCAACTCAAGTAATTGAGTGAGAACGAAAAAAGAGATTTGGTTTTATGAGGACTGACTTGCATGCCACAGAAAGGGTTCTCCCTCCATTGGGTCTCCACTCAAGAATCTTGACATCCTTTTGGGACTCATTGGACAAAATGTAAGGAGATTTTCCATCTGATTGATACCCCAAATAAGACAAAGAACAAACAGAAATAACGCATTAGGATATAAAATGTAGAAAAGGAAACATCCTAGAAGGAAAAACTTGAAGTACCATTGCACGACTAAACAAGAGCATGAAATAAGTAAATGATCATGATACTTACCAGAATCATTGTAGTCGCAAATTGTTACATGATGTGGACCAGAAACAAATGCTAAAATCTGTTTGTCGTGGTGCCAACCAACACTGTGAAGATCAACACCCTGTAATACCTTTACCTGTATAATACATTACAACAAATAAAAACCTCAAAACTCAACACATATATCTTTATAAACTCACTTCATTTTGATGCATTCTTCCGTCAATTTACAGTGACAAAAGCATGCAATAGCCAGGCATCAAAACAAGACCTAGACTACAATTTCAGACGTCATAAGCAGTCTCAGTAAGCACACAAATACAACAAATTAGAAACAGAACTAAAGCACATATACAACAAAGTTTGCACATTCATAAGGTTGCTAATACAAATCCAAGTCGAAGAGGATAATTACATCGGCTGGGTGGAAGAAAGGCTTCAGAGAGCCGCTCAACAATGCCTGTATCCCAGCAGATAATAGGCCCAAACTTCCATTACTCTGCGTAGCCGCCTCCTGCTCCGCTACGGTTTCTAACAAGTTGTCAGACTCGAACGGGACAGGATTAAACACAGTCCCCTGCAATTCCATCAATGATTATCAAACAAAAAAACTCCAAATTTCTCGGAATTATTAGAAAGAAAAAAAAAATCAAAAGTGAAGTGGAGTACAAGGATCTTAGCGTAGGTTTCCCTGGCCTGCTCATTGCTGAGATTGTCCGCCGTAACTGCGTCGATAAATCAAACAATCAAAACACACATTCAAAAGCCAGAAATTCAACAAATTACGGATGAACTGAAGAGAAGTAAACAGCTTTCAATGATTTTTACCGAGTTCTCTGTTGATCTCGCATATGGTGACCGTCCCCGGCTCTGGAAACGACGGCATAGTTCGCGTTCGCGTTCGCGTTTGCGTTTGCGTGTGCCCGTGTGTCACTGTATCTTAGAGAGAGTAGGGTTTATATAGAAAAAATTTTGTTTTTGTTCCCGCCAGGGGTTTTACCCAATTCAAGACGACGTCGTATCGACATAACCCATTTCACTTTAATACCATTCTTGGTAATGGTACCTTCATCTTCTTCTTCTCCATTGATGCACCATCTTTGAGCTGTTGCGTTCTTTGTATCTCCTTTTCAGGTTCTTTGGCACCTCAAATCAAATTGAATATTCACGATCATGTATGTGGAAATCTATTTCATCGGTTAGAATTTGTGATTACCTTTTTTCAATTTACTGATTGACAAAATCATTGTCTTGATCTTCACTCTTCTTTATGCGAGCATATATATGACTCCAAGCAAATATGCTGTGTTAGTGCAAATTTTGAGGTCTGTATGAGTCAAGAAGCTACGGTGGAGGGCATATTTTTGCGTGAAATGTAGATCACTTGGTTGCTCTTAGGAAGATGACAATTTTGCATAAAGGGCTAAATGAACTTCAAGTCTTCAACCATTCTTACTGAAAAAACAAATGCATCTGGTGATATCTTTCCGATAAACATTTGGTGATGCAACTTAACACTTGATGTGATGCTGGGATGATTTCAGGTGAGATTCGTTGAAATTAATATCCTTTATCTATACTATTATATTAAGTGTCAGGGGTAAAGAGAAACCGTCTTGGTGTCTTCGACTCTTGGACTCTTTTCTTTTCTACCCCTTGCTTTTAAAATCTTTTTTTCCTTTTTAAATTATTTACGTATTGTCCCTTAACTCTCCTTTTCTGCTCTTAACTTTTAAAATCTTTTCTTTTCTTTTAATTTATTCTCTATTATCTCTTTAACTCTCATTTTCTCTCACATCATCTTAATCTTTTTTATATTCTTTTATCTTTTTATCTCATATTTTTTATTATTATTTTGAGCTCTTTTTTTTTTGTGTGTTTTTAATTTATTTTTATCTATACTACTATATTAAGACCTATTTTAAGAATTATTTAATTTTTATTAATATAAAAAATTTAATTTTAATATATTTTAATCGTAACATTTTTTTTTTAGCACACACATCGAGCGTGCGTAATTACTAGTACTTTATTATCCCTCGAGTAACGGGTTTGATAAATTAGGGTTAAAAGAGGTGAAATTTTAAATCTAGTGTACTATTCAAAAGGGTAGTTTAAAAACGGTGTACTTTTTGAAAATATTTTAATTCTGGGGTAAGACGTGTTTTCGAAAAACGTCTTCACTGTGCATTTGATAAAGACGGTTTTGTGAAAAACGTTTTCATCATAATTTCGCGTTGACCGAATTAAATGGGCTGAGGACCGATAAGTGTTGAAGACGTTTTTCTAAAAAACGTCTTCATTATTGAAGACGTTTTTTTGAAAAACGTCTTCATTAGGCGTCGATTTTAATACTCAGAGTCTGGGTTCTCCCTTGCAGAGAACCCTGAACTGGCCGCACGAGAAAGGGGCGAAAAAAGGAGAGCGAAGGAAGCAGCTCAGGCGAGAGGGAAGGGTTTTTCCGACGAGAGAGGTGCATTTTCCGGCGGGAGAGAGAAGGTTTCCGGTAGAGAGGCGTGATTCTTCCATCAAGGTTAGTTAATTTGATGTTTTCATTTTTCCCTTAATCCTTAGACTCCAATTTGATGCTAATTTCGCGTGTTTCGATGCTTAGATTTGTTACATTGTGATGGTTATCTGATTAGTGTAACTCAGTTGTTGGTTAACTTCGAACTTGATCCAATTTTGATTTGTTTCAGAAAAAACTATGCCCAAATCTAGCAACTACGAAAATGAATTGTTGGGTAAAGTGGTAATGCGAAAATTTTCAGAGAAATATTTTGAGACAAATTGTTGCTAAAATGTTGAATTGTTAGGAACCCAAAATTGCACTTGTAGCCACGGTTTGATTTGTCAGTTTATATCTTCTGAAATTTATATCTTTTGAATTTTTATTCAGGTTATTTTCACTTTGCTATAGCCCCAATATTAAGATTTGGATAAGTATTTCAATTCAGCCATTAAATCCAATTTTAGTAAGAAGGAATTGCAACTCTTGCATCTCAATGCGTTGTTAATTGGGTCAATATGCATTGGTTGTTAATTGGGTGAATATGATACTTGACTCCATAATTGGGTGAATATGCATGTGTGGCTTCGATTATCATTGTTCTATGTTGGTGTCATTACTTGCTTATTCAGCTGTAAATGCTAATTTAGATCACTATTGGAAACACAGAGGGCATGGATTGGTTATGTTGTGCATCCAAGTCAACATATTTTTTTTATGGTTTGGTAATTTATCTAATACAATTCTACAGAACATAAAAAGCTTCAGATACTCTTAGTATATGGAAACAAAAATTTTCATTCTACAGCTCATTATCTAAGATGCCCGACCAATTCCAATCTTTAATATTATTTATACACTCATTTCGCATTTAACTCATTTTCTCTCTTTCAGCTCATTCTCTCTTTTCTCTCTTTAATGTTATGGATGTCTTAATATTTTTTGTGTGGAAGGATTACTTGGCATTATTGTGTGGTTTTTTAGAATTAGCGTATGGAATGATTGAGTGGAATAACTAATGAAAGATGTATCGGGGTGAAGATGGGAGTAATTAATATTTTGTTGATTTTATTGTTTCTTTGTAGGTACATGGATCGTTTATATGGACCTGTAAATCCTAGCGTGCTATACGCACAAGAATCTCATCGGAGCAACAATGTAATGGATATTAAATCTGGAGCGTTGGATTTCTGCTTGCAAGTCCGTAATGGGAAGCCTGGGTTCTACGCAAAGGAAACTAGTAGTTTTTATTTGGAAATGCACGATCGTGTCCTGCATTGCCTCTATGAGATGGGATTTTACGGGTTGTATAGGGTTGGGGAGACGGAAGTGGACCACTCCTTAATCACTTCGTTAGTTGAGAGGTGGAGACCGGAGACTCACACCTTTCATCTGACCGTAGGGGAAGCGACAGTGACGCTTGAGGACGTGGCTATTCTGTGGGGACTCCCAATAAATGGCAGGGCAGTTATTGGTAATGATGTGGAGGCTATTGATTGGGTGGATGCTTGTGTAAGACACCTAGGGTTCGCGCCTACGTTACAAGGTGCGAAATTGAGATTGAAACAACTCCGTGCTTATATGCAACAAAATCCAATCGTAGATGGGAGTTCGGAGCAAGAAGTACTTAGATGGGCCCGTTGCACAATCCTATTGATGATGGGAACACTAATGTGGCCAGATGGGACCGGTAGCACTGTTTCACTGGTGTACTTGTTTAATCTTGGGTACAAGCCGAGACCTTCAGACCCACAATTGGCATTCGTTGAGGATGTGAAAGAGGTTTGTGAAGAGGTCAGAGGCTACAGCTGGGGTAGTGCTGTATTGGCATCATTGTACCGGGCCCTTTGCAATGCAACGAGAAGGGATAAGATGAATATTGGCGGAGCACTGCAATTGCTGCAGGTTAACCCTTTATTTTTAAAATATATGTTTATGTATAAATTTTTTTTTATTATTTCTTTTTTGGTTGGTTTGTAGTAAACTTCTTGTGTAAAAACATTGTCTCAAGCCAATGTTGTTTTTGTAGGTGTGGGCTCTAAGTAGGATCACAAATCTCGCTCCAGTGTGGACGGAAGAGAAAGTTTTTGTTGGACCGCGAATTGCACTTGGGCGCGAGTTGCATCCGGCACCGTATGCAGCGCAGTAAGTCTTACATTTGTGGCTTTCACACTGGCTTAGAAATAAGCACTTGTTAATTTATAATGTGTAAAGGTTTTTCGTGCTGCAGCTGGATGCATTACAATAGCTGGGTTAATACTGTGTCTCACAATGTTAGGATGTTTAGGCAGATCCTCGATCAAATGAGGTTTGAGGAGGTAGGACGTTGCAAAGTTAATAAAAATGGTTTATGTATATCATTGGATGAAATTCTATTGCAGCTCATAAATTATTTGTAAATGTAGTTTACGTGGATGCCGTACGACAAGCAACAGGTTGAGTATATTGGGCTGCCCGATTATGTCGGGACTGATATTTGGAAGTGCAGAGTACCTCTGATAAATTGGTCCTGTGTCGAGTGGCACTATCCTGATCGGGTTAGCAGACAGTTCGGTTACGTGCAAGGTATTCCCTTGGCAGTGGATATTCGGATGACTGATAATTTGCACTGCTTTTCTGGGAGGAGAGGGATGGTTGGTAGGCAATGGCTGCAAATACATGCTCGTTACATCCAAGCCTGGGATAACAAATCTGATTTTAGAGTCCAGTTTAACGACGGGATTGGCATTGGAGTGACCCGTGATTATTGGACATGGTATGAGCAGATTACCAGGAGATTAATCACGCCGCCAATGTTCTTGAACGATTTAACCAACCCAGAGGACGTACAGAAGTTCGACGGCTACCACCCCCCTGACGTGCATTTTGTGTATAGTGTGGTACGGGAGTTATGTATGATGTTTTCTTTAACTTTAATCTCGATCACTACAATTTTGGCATAATTGTTCCCCATCATTCATGAAATGCAGGATGACATGGCATCTCGGATGTTAGAAAATTCACTGAGGATATCCGACTACAATGACCCAACCGTGTTTCAGTCGTACCGGCAAAATATGATACATGACTCGCAGCAGTTGCGGGACCTTGTGCGACGGTCTATTGGGTTGGACGACTTGCATCGCCATTTCGAGTCGTAGATTGGCACGCAACCGACACAGACTACCCGGCATTAGTATGTTTTCGGAAAATTTTATGTATTAAATGGTTACTGGAATAACTTCTGTTGTGTTTTATGGCATTTGGATATTGGAAATCTTATGGCACTAGGCGATTAGATTTTAGCATCGTGATACTAATATTTTTTTTTTTGGAAACTGCATGAAGGCGTTTTTCCAGAAAACGCCTTCACTTTGAAGACGTTTTCCTAGAAGGCGTCTTTAAAGTGAAGGCGTTTTCTGGGAAAACGCCTTCATAGTAAAGACGTTTTCTGGGAAAACGTCTTTACTGTGAAGGCGTTTTTTGAAAAAACGTCTTCAATAATATCCGGCCCTACCACAGACTCCTGGCTGAAGGACATTTTCGTACTGCCTAGTTTTCAGTCGACTTTTTGACTAAAATAGCATAGTCACGGGATGTTCTTTGCCTTTTCTACTATATGGCAGGATGAAGTTTGCATTAAATCACTGCAGCAATCAGAAGCCTCACTCAAAGTGTTTACGTAAGTATTAGCCAATCTTTATGGAAACTATTGGATTTCTAGTGCATCATGGTGGGGAGGTCACGGAGACAAATTACAGCATACATTGCTCCGTCTCTCCTGTTGGTTTGTTAAGTATTTCCCGGTCGTCAACTTTCTCTGATTTTCTAGCCGAAATATTCTTTTTCTTACATCTTCACCCAGAGTTGTACAAAGTAAAAATATTGGCTGCCTGTCTAATTTCACGCAACCCGCCAATGGAGAAACTCGTTGAAATTTCGAACGACACCGATCTGGCTTACTTCACGAACCTATCCTTGGGTTTAGAGTGCGTGCCCATATACGCACAGTCAGAATATGGGACGGAAATGGGAAACTACACTTCGATGCTATCGCAAGAGAATTTCCCTTATTTAGATGAGATTGCGCAAGGTCTCAACACATGCTCCGTGCGCGTGCATGACTTCGGTGGTGCCTCTGCTTCTCAATCACACTTCGATCTGAACCTTCCAGATGGCCCACAGATCGGTCCTTCAGATAATCCATACACGTCAGAAGACGATGCCAGAGCAAACCAGATGCAACATTCCCATGTCATGCTCGAGGTGGCAGCACCAACACCACAGCCACAATCATGCAGGCCGTCTATCTTACCGGATCCATCGGCTAACTCATTCCTTGCCGAAGAGTTGGATAGTTCAGAAGATGGAGATGAAGCTCAGGACCACGATGACACCCAACCGGTTGACAACAACCAAAGAGAGGAGACAGAGGAGGATGAGTTAATAAATGAAATGCATGAAGCAATGCACGCGCCTGCAGCAGACACTCCGGTGCTCCGAAACGTAAACCCATACCTATCAGCCATGTATCCAGAGGTTATCGCAGACACGATCGATGTGCCCGTAAATCGGGGAAGAGTTACTTACAATCTGAATGACGGTGTATTATCAAAAGGGATGACATTCAACGACAAAGCACACGTAATTGCGGCTGTGAAGGATCATTGTATAAGATGGAGTAAACGCGAATACACCGTCGTTGAGAGCAAACAAAAAATGTGGAAAATCAAATGCAAAGACATAAACTGCACTTGGAAACTTCGCGCCAGCGCGAAGGCAAATAAAGGGTATTGGAAAATTACAAAATTATCCCATCGCCATTACTGTCTCCCAAACCAACGCACAAACGATCATGCAAATTTGAGCTCTGCATTCATTGCAAGCTTAATCCTGTCTTTCGTTAGAATTGATTATGGGTACCAAGTCAGTAGCGTGCAGACACAGGTTCACGCGACATACGCAATTAACGTCTCGTATTCAAAGGCTTGGCAGGGTTTGAACAAGGCTCGAGGCATTGAGTTCGGTACGTGGGAGACTTCTACGCCCAAATTACCTCGGTTTTTTGAAGCAGTTAAAAAATGGAATCCAGGTATCCCTTTATAGCATAACTGTTCATAGCATAACACTGTTATGTTAACATGTGCCTGAATATAGACGTGTTTATTGTAATGTAGGCACCGTCGTGGAGTGGTTACATAATCGACAATTCATGTCTCCGGACCCAAATACATGCATGCTGCAACACGTCTTCTGGGCATTCAAGCCCTGCATTGACGCCTTCCAACATATGCGTCCCGTGATAAGTGTGGATGGCACACATTTGTACAACAAGTACCGCTACAAATTGTTGATTGTTGTGGCAGTAGATGGTAATCAGAATGTACTGCCATTGGCGTATGCATTAGTCGATGACGAGACCGACGTATCTTGGAAATTCTTTTTATTTCACCTTGCAAAAAACTTTTGCCAATCAGAGAGACGTGTTTGTCTGATATCGGACAGACACCGTGCAATAATATCCGCCGTTCGATCAACTCCAGAGTTCAATGAACCTGCTGGATGCCATAGATACTGCCTACGACATATCTGCTCCAACTTTTACAAGGCCCATCATGATCAACAATTGAAAGACTTATGTTGGCATGCCGGGGAGACAATGGATCAGGCAACATACGCCAGAATAATGAAGCGAATACAAGTGAGTGACTTGAACGCCATAACATGGTTCGACGGCTTGCAACCTGAAATGTGGGCTGTTTCATATGATGATGGCATGCGATGCGGAATGATGACGACCAACTTGTCTGAATGCTTCAACGGTGTTCTCAAAAATATTCGTCGTTTGCCCATCGCCCCCATCGTCGAAGCCACTTTAAAACGCACAGCACAGTACTTCGTCGACCGGCAGAAAAGTGGAATGCACACCAAGTCACTTTGCCACGCATGGACGGATTATGCTTGGATAATTTTTGAGATGAATCTCGAGAATTGTGGCCTACACAATGTACGACTATTTGACCATAGAGAACTCAGGGCTGAGGTTGTAACACAAAATCCAGAAACCCCAGGGAGATCGAGAAAACATATCGTGCACTTGGTGAATAAAACATGTTCATGTGGATTTTGGCAGCAACACGGCATCCCTTGTTCACATGCCAGTAAGACCGCCATTTCATTTGGGATTCCGCCGTCAAATTACGTTGCCTGGTACTACGAAATCAACCACTACCTTGCAACTTATGAGGGAGGTTTCGCTCCGATTTGGGATGAAGAATACTGGCCAGAAGCTTCTTTTAACTTGGTCAATACTACCCACGAAAGGCCACGAAGACTTGGACGACGGAGGGGAAATGCCGGTAGGCCCCGTACTACTAGGTTCCCTATGGAGATGGATCGTGCACAGACTCGTGCGAGGGCAAGTACTTCAAGACGTGGTGGACGTTGAATGTATTTCTGCTTTATGTATCCCTGTGTGTGTTGTATTGAATAATATAAACCTTGCTCTTATTTAACGCTTGCATTTAACAAATTCCACAAGTCACATTTACTTGATAATAAGCACAACATATTAAAATAAAATTCACCAAGAGTTGTACACACAATAAAACCAAAACATTAGAATGGAAATCACACACCAGTTTGCGTACAACCAACACGAAATACATCATCAACTACAAACAATATAAAACTCAAAACACAAAACACAAAACACGAAAAAACGTCTTCATTGATGAAGACGTTTTCGTCAATAACGTCTTTATATATCAAAGACGTTTCTCAAAAAAACGTCTTCAATAATGAAGACGTTTTTTAGAAAAACGTCTTCAACACTTATCGGTCCTCAGCCCATTTAATTCGGTCAACGCGAAATTATGATGAAAACGTTTTTCACAAAACCATCTTTATCAAATGCACAGTGAAGACGTTTTTCGAAAACACGTCTTACCCCAGAATTAAAATATTTTCAAAAAGTACACCATTTTTAAACTACCCTTTTGAACAGTACACTAGATTTAAAATTTCACCGTTAAAAGACTTTACTATTCGGATTTTCTTTGTTTATCTAAGAGCACAGTCCAAACCAGGAAAAGACGTGCACTTTTAGCTTAAAACGTGAACTAATAATGAGGTATTGTCATCTGATAGATTTAGGTGACAAAGTTGAAGGTGTTGTCACTCACTTTGCTTTCATCACTGTGGTTATTTTACTTGAATTGACATATGTGATATAATACATGCATTTAAATTCAAGAAGATTATAACTGATCCTGGCTCAAAGTTAGTAAAAGATTACCTGGCAAGATCTGTATGCTGTAGTTGCTGAGCTTGTGCCCTGTATGCCAGAAACAGAATAACCAATTGTGATCTAAGATGAGTAACTTGAATTTGTTTCTTTATAGAAAGAGCATTGAAATTTATTATGTATCACATCTCGACCTTGGTCTTGCTGTACATAATATGGATGTGTGCATATATTACTGGCTTTGTATAAAACAATGCAATGCCCGGTGAGTTTCTTAAGACATTGGTACAAAAAGAAACTCGTTTTTTGGAAATATTGCTATTAGATTTCTATAATCAAACAACTTTTTCAGATGATATTTGTAAACTCTGTGATGCAAGTAAATAGCAATGAATTTGAGATTAGAGACACAAGTACCTGGCGAGATCCAGAGCGTGTCATGCTGGAGTGTGAAGCTTGGAAGTTGGAAGCAGTACAATCAACCTAAATGTAAAAACTTGATTTGCTTGACAAAGAATCCTAGTGAAACATAAAACTATTCATTGAGTTGATTTCCATCATTGTGAAAGAACATAGTCCGATGGCATATTAGTTTGTGCAATAGAAACGTGATTTCTAGTTAATTTTTAACAACTTGGATAGAATAATGATTGATTCTTCTAGGAGTCAAAATATTTTATTTTTCGTATTGCACTAGAAAATTAGCAGTAGCACTGTAACATGATGCCCTGCATGTCTATCTTGTTTTTGATCTTATAGAAGCTATGTTCTTTTCACATATAATATAGCAATTCTCTTCTTTTTTATTTTTTTGGTTTCCTTTGGAAAGATAACTCTGTCTATCTTTTTTTCATGTATGGTGGTTGTTACAGATGTATTAATATAGCATTTAGCTGCTGTAAGTACTTTTTTATTGGACATGATGTATAATCTCACTTACAGGAATTTGGTTGATCTGTTAAATGGAAGAAGACATACCGGTTCTCCGGAGCATCGTCCATATTTCTTCTGATATTCAATCATTTGCTTGGCATTCTTGGCAATTTTCACAAGTTGCTCCATCAATGGGGGATCTGTATTGCTGATCACATCCCTCAATGACGGTATCTCAAAATCATACTTTTCATTCCAAAAAGTTCTCGCATTTTCTAGATTTCTAAGTTTCAGATACCTAAGTTGAGGAAATGGAGTTGCATCATTGTTCACTCCCACACTCTCTTCTTCATCTGCAATCACTTCCTCAAGTACTTGGCAGTTCTTTATCCTTAATTCTCTGAGTTTCACAAGACCTTGAGCCACAGAAGGAGAAAACAGGGTTTTCAGACTATTGCAGCCATCCACTTTCTGGTATTCAAGTTGATGGAATAAGCCTGGACTTTCAGTGTGGCAAAATGTAGCTGCATTTGTTGACTTATGTGCTTCATTTTTTTTCTCAAGCAGTTCCACCAATTTCCTGCAATTCTTGATTATTAGTCGTTTGAGTTTAAGAAAACTTCTGGCGTTGGGGGAAGAGAATATGAAGCTCAATCCGCTACAAGCCTCCAATTCCAGGAATTCAAGTTCACAGAAAACTCCTGGTGGAAGTTTGTCTCCAAATACTTTTGACACTCTATCCAACCTCCGAAGAGACACGGTCTTGATTCGTTGAATTGCTACCTGTATTTATTAGTTGAAGTTAGTTACATATGAGAAATTTAAGTTTATAGAGGATCATGTAAGCATAGAAATATTACTTGTTCAGTTACCTTTGTAGTGAATAGGGTTTCCGAGTCTGGTCCAGCAAATGGAGGCTTCCTTGCTGGACAGAAACCAGTAAGCTTTGGCAAGTCCTCCATCTTCAAAACCGTTAACTGGGGGAATGAAATTTTATCGATCTTTGTGATGAAAAGTAGTGACTCTGTGTAGACATCTGAGAACCAACTTATTTAAATTGGGGAATTCGATATTGTTGGTTTTGATTCTACCCTTTGGCACTTCATCATAGACATTAGACAACTTCTTCCATCATCACGCAGTCCCCAATTTCCAGCTCTTCAAGTTGCAACAAGCTCTGGGCGACTGACGTAGAAAGCAGTGATTTCAAATTCGGGCATTGATGAATGTATATGGATCTGAGTTGGAAAGGGAAACATTGGGAGTTGGCCCTGAAAAGATATGCATTAGTCCAGTCAATGCTTGGAAATGCATATATCTCAGTTGTGAGAAGGACCCTGCTGGTAATTGGCCATGGAAAATTTTATTTATATTTGGGAGCTGGTAGAGAAATAATGTCTCCAATTTTGGGAAAACTGCCAAGCTTGAAAGACCTTTATCTTTTGTTGTTGTTGTTAGATGTTGCACCGTGCTACATTCCTTAATTGCAAATTGCTTCAAGAACCGAAAACCTCCTGAACCCAATTTATGAATTACAATATGTTGGAAATAATTATGGAAAGTGTTGACATTATTCCTAATTACTTGTAATTAGCATGATTTCCCGAGATTTGGTTCCCTGTAATTAGTCTTATATACCTTGCCTTTGATTGTAATCGATATACAACACAATGAATCAAATATTCTTTTTCCCCGAATTCCATGTTATAACATGGTATCAGAGCAGTGTGGAGATCTTGAGGACTCAGGATTAACATCACTGTCCTATACCTTTCCCGAACCCTAAATCTGCAGAAAAACAAAAAACTTCTCCACAGACCGGCAAGAACAAGATGTCTGCCCCGGAGAACAACAATCAAGAACTGGCAATTCAAATTGCAAAACCAACCCCACTCAACTCGGATAGTTTGTCAATTGGGATCAAACTAAACCATGACAACTATCCGATTTGGGCTAGAATCATGAAAGTAGCGATCGGCGGAAAAGGGGGCCGTTCGCATCTAACCGGTATCCCACCGGCCCCAACAGAAACCGACCCAAAGTATGACCAATGGGAACAAACCGATCAACAGATTTTTACCTGGATCATTCAGAACATGGAACCGAGTATCATCAACACCGTCCTTCAATACCCAACATCGAAGGCGTTGTGGGATGGTCTCGCCACTACCTACGGGAGCGGCAGCGATCCCCTTCAACTCTTCGACCTCCATCGAAGAGCCAACACACAACGACAAGGGGAGGACAGTCTTGAGGCCTTCTGGAGCAAACTTCAGAACATTTGGATGGCCATTGATCGTAAACAACCAAACCCAATGAAGTGTGCCGATGATATTGCAGCCTTCAATCGGATAACCCAAGAGCAGAGGTTGTACCAACTCCTCACCGGAATTGAGGAGAAATATGACTCAATCCGAAAAGACCTACTCAAGCAGGATCCTAAACCCACCGTAGAGACGGCCTACGCCGCAATTCGGAGAGAGGCGGCACGCCTCAACGTCCTACAGTCATCGGTAACCGGCGGTAAATCCGGAACCCTTGAAATTGGATCTGGACTTGTCGCACGAAGGGAAAAACAGGGGAGAAACAATACCCGTTCAGATGGCACCGGAAGATACGAGAACACCGGTCGCCGGACATCATCGCAGGAGGACAAATCCAAGATCACCTGTAGTCAGTGCGGTAAGCCTAAGCACACCGCGGAACAGTGTTTCGAAGTAATAGGGTACCCGGAGTGGTGGGTAGGCAACCGGAAAGGAACCGCCGGAGGGACAGCGTCCAGGCGGGCGAATATCGCCGTTTCCGATGGAAAAGAGGGAGAACAGGGACATGGGTCAGACGATGCCACCGCCGGCACCATCCGGAGAGATACCCAGACAGCGGCAACGACGACCGGCAGAGCCAACATCGCCACCTCACACGGAGGCAACAACGGGTCAGACAGGGGAGAGGGAGGAACCACAGCAGGTAACGGGTTTGGGCAAATACTCCCAAACCCTAATTCCCAAATTTATGTATCCCCTAATTTCGGTCAAAAGCCCCCCATTTCTGTTGACTTGCAAAACAGCCCCCGGATTATTAATAACTATGCTCTAAACACACAAAGGTCTTCTAATGGTGTTTCAAATTGGATATTGGACTGTGGGGCCACTGATTCTATGACTTTTGAACTCTCTGATTTAATTGATCCTGTGAATCCGGAAATATCTTGTATACAAACTGCTAATGGGGGTCAGGCAGTGGTAGAACGGGAGGGATCAATCCTTATCAATCCAAAGCTTAAATTGAGCAATTGTCTCTATGTTCCGTCTCTGTCCTATAAATTGTTGTCTTTAAGCCAGATAACGAGAGAATTGAATTGTGTGGTGTTAATGTATTCCCGTTTCTGCTTGATACAGGACACTCGTACGAAGGAGATCATTGGGCGTGGTACTGAGAAAGGGGGACTATACTACGTTGATGAAGTGGAACCCCCGTCCAAGGCTCTTCTTTCATCGGGAAAAGCGACCACACAAATTTGGTTATGGCATAGACGACTTGGGCATCCCTCAGTAGGGTATTTAAAAATGTTATTTCCTGCTTTATTTCAGAACGATCAAGAGTTGAATTTTACTTGTCAGACTTGTTTTGCTTCGAAAAGCCATAGGACTTCTTTTAAGTCAAGTAATACGCGTGTTGAGACTGCTTTCTCGTTGGTTCATTCGGATGTTTGGGGACCTGCCCCTGTTACCAATCAAAATCAGTTTCGCTATTTTGTGTTATTTATTGATGACTTTTCTCGTATGGCATGGGTATATTTCTTACGACGTAAGTCTGAGGTCTGTGATACGTTTATGGCTTTCTTTAAGATGGTGCAAACTCAGTTTGATAGGAAAATTAAAGTGCTGCGCTCAGATAATGGCAGAGAATTCGTTAACTCCGAAATGCCTAAGTTTTTCCAGGAACAGGGACTCATCCACCAAACTACCTGGCCCAATACCCCACAACAAAACGGTGTATCAGAACGAAAAAACCGAACCATCCTCGAAATGGCTCGCGCTCTCCTCACAGAGTCTCATACGCCGAGTCATTTCTGGCCCGAAGCTATTGCCACTGCAACCTACCTCACAAATAGAATGCCTACAAAAATCCTCCATTACAAAACACCACTGTCCATCCTCCAAACACAAATGGTCATACCACCTCACCTTACCCTTCCTCCCAGAATCTTCGGATGCACAGTGTTTGTCCATGTTCCAAAATCTGATCGAACCAAATTGGAACCGTGTGCAGTTAAATGCGTCTTCCTGGGGTATGCTCCTCATCAGAAAGGTTACCGTTGCTACAATCCGGTTAGTAAACGGGTTCATGTCACTATGGATTGTAACTTCGTGGAGACAGAATACTTCTTTCTTACTCAGTCCAGGATTCAGGGGGACCTTCAGCATGAATCTCTGTACTGGCTTGATTATTCCGATACTGAGGCTACACAAACTGGTGATGAAGAAACTCTCAGTACCACCGCCCCACTTTCCAATGATCCTCCTTCAGACAGTGTCCGAACTGAGGTAACTGAAACTCTTGACCCTCACTCTGATATTCATACTGAAAATGTTGACTCAGCAAATACCACTGATAACTCTGTTTCTGAGACTGCCACAGTGAGTCACAGGTTCTCTTTACCACACAGAAGTAACAGAGGGGTTCCCCCACTCAGATACTCTCCTGAACATGTGTCTCGGTCCTCCAAATACCCCGTCGGGAACATAGTCAGGGGGAGTATGACCAAGGAAGCGAAGGCCTTCTTTGGGAGTCTATGCAAAGAAGTGACACCAAAAACAGTGGAGGAAGCCAGACAAAATAGGGAATGGAGGGAGGCCATGAAAGTTGAGATGGATGCTCTGGAGAAAAATGGGACATGGGAGAAATGTCGACTTCCAGATGGAAAAAAACCGGTTGGGTGCAGATGGGTGTTCACCATAAAACACAAAGCTGATGGGACAGTCGACAGATTCAAAGCCCGACTAGTAGCGAAAGGGTACACTCAGACATATGGAATCGATTACGCTGAGACGTTCTCTCCTGTGGCAAAATTGGATACTGTTCGAGTGCTGCTGTCGGTGGCTGCTAACAGAGATTGGCCCCTCCATCAGTTTGATGTTAAGAACACCTTCCTTCATGGTGATCTGACAGAGGAAGTGTACATGGAACCTCCCCCTGGATTCACAGAGAACTTTGAGCGAAATGAGGTTTGCCGACTTCGGAAGGCTCTATATGGGTTGAAACAGTCACCAAGGGCATGGTTCGGCAGGTTTACATTGGCCATGCGACATCATGGATATTCCCAGAGTAATTCTGATCACACTCTCTTTCTGAAACGACGAGGAGATCTAGTCACGTGCCTGATTATCTACGTGGATGATATGATCATAACAGGGAGTGACACAGAAGAGATACAATAACTTAGAGTGAATCTCTTCAAGGAATTCGAGATGAAAGATCTCGGGGGACTGAAATATTTCTTGGGAATCGAGGTCTTGCGGTCTAGAGCAGGGATATTCATCTCCCAAAAAAAGTACATCCTGGATTTGTTAACTGAAACGGGGATGCTTGACTGCAAACCGGTTGAGACTCCAATACAAGTGAACCACAAGTTGAAAATAGAAGAAAGTGGGGAACCAGCTGAAAAGGAAAGATACCAGCGCCTTGTTGGCAAATTGATTTATCTGTCTCATACGAGACCTGACCTTGCCTATGCTGTAGGGGTAGTTAGCCAATTCATGCATCGACCCCAGAAGGAACATATGGAGGCAGTGGTTCGAATTATCCGGTATCTAAAGGGAACGGTTGGTACAGGGATCATGTTTGGCAGACACGGCCATTTGGATATAGAAGCCTATACTGACGCAGACTGGGCAGGAAACCCCAACGATAGAAGATCCACCTCTGGGTACGTCACTTTAGTGGGAGGAAATGTTGTGACATGGCGTAGTAAGAAACAAAAGGTTGTGGCTCTGTCCAGCGCTGAGGCGGAATTCAGGGGAATAGCAAAAGGGGTGACCGAGGTTATCTGGCTAAGGAAACTCCTGACAGAGATTGGGATAAGTCCCTCAGGTCCAAGTCCCCTTAAGTGTGATAACAAGGCGGCAATCAGCATTTCCGAAAACCCCGTTCAACATGACAGGACCAAACATGTGGAAGTAGATCGTCATTTCATCAAGGAAAAATTAGAAGGTGGTATCATCATGATTCCGTTTGTCAGGTCCGAAGACCAGCTGGCGGACATACTGACGAAAGCTGTCACAGGTCAACTCTTTCAAGGAGTGCTGAGCAAGTTAAGGATCGGTGATTCCGTCACTTAACTTGAGGGGGAGTGTTGGAAATAATTATGGAAAGTGTTGACATTATTCCTAATTACTTGTAATTAGCATGATTTCCCGAGATTTGGTTCCCTGTAATTAGTCTTATATACCTTGCCTTTGGTTGTAATCGATATACAACACAATGAATCAAATATTCTTTTTCCCCGAATTCCATGTTATAACACAATATCTGAACCATCTCTGGCTAACCTTAAATCTTCAGATGTCTGCACTTAATGCCCCAGTCCATTCCCCTAACTGAATTTTTGTGGGAATGAAGAGATCCAAAGCTTTCTGGAAGGAACGTGCATACACATAGGGGATATTAGCTGTTGGAGTTGGATTCATCCATGACCCTGGGATTGCTCTTGTGGAAATATCGTACTCAGATAGCTTATTGCGCAAATGTAAGTTGCCGGATACAACCTTTATATCTTCTATGAAGATTCTTAGAGTGGTCATGCAGCATAGTGCTTTGGCAGGCACAATTCTTCTAACTGAGTCATTCCTGCAATTGCCCCTCCTTCAATTATTCGAAGATCCTCACAATCTGTCAAGTCTAGCAGCCTTAAATTGATCAATCTTTCCAATCTTGCTGGAAATTTCTTAAAAGAACAACCTCGAAAGCTTAAGATTTCAAGATCGACCAGTTCCCCAAGGAAGGATATGTCTTCCAATTTGCAGCCATGTAGCTGCAGTGTCCGGAGATCTTTAAGAGGTTCAATGGAAAATGTTGATGCTGGAATATCCATGTTGGTCATGTGGAGAACATTTAGAGTTTCAAACTTGTTAAGTTCAGAATTAGGATATCCAACCTCCTGATTCTCACATTCCCATAACAAGAAAACCATTTTTGGGCAATTCTTCAGAGTTGGAAGAAATTGATGATGTGAGAATACAGAAATGTGAGTGCAGTTTTGGTAGGAGTTCCTCCAGAGCCATCCTCCCACGACATCATCAGAATATGATGCCAACATAAGATTATCCTTTGATGCAATTGCTATAGCAACTGCTCGAACAATATTGTGCATTTTGACATATCCTTTTCTGTAGTCGTCTTCCAGCAAGAAACGGTGAAGATATTCAACCCTATTCCATATCTAACCAAGTTTTCAATACTAATACTAGACCCTTCCCGGAATAAAGAGCATAGTAGAAAAAGATACTGCATTTCGTTATCATCCAATTGAGAGTAACTAAGCTCCAATGGCTGATACACATCTCGAAGCACTCTAGGAATAATAGTCTGAGTGAGCATCTGTAATTGTGAAAGCGCATCCTCCCATGATTGTTTGCCCTTATGCTTTAATGCCCTGGCAACAGATACAAGAGCAAGTGGCAAACCTTTGCATTCATTTGCAACCTGCTTAGCAATTGGATAACGATAAACATCAGATGGGTCGTCTTCATTGCCTATTCCTGCTATCTCTGAGAAAAGAATCCATGCCGCCTCAACAGATAAAACTTCCAGTTCCATCACTTCAGCTCCCATTTGAACACAAGCATCTCTTGCTCGAGATGTTAATAAAATTTTACAAGTAACTTTGCCCAGCGGAATTCCTAATTTATACAAACTAAGCCATTTCCAAACGCCATCTAGTATGACTAGAATTCTTTGTTCACTTAATATCCTGCGTCTTAGTCGTTCTGCTCTTGTCTGGATATCGTTCTCTTCTAATTTTAGACCCAGCATCTGTGCAATATCACTCTGAATCTTTCTGAAATCTGGCGGTTGAGTGACATCAGCCATGACAACTGCGTCAAATAGTCTCATTTCTCTTAGCTTTTTGCCAATGACCTGCGCCATTGTTGTCTTTACTATAGAAACCTGCATTATTCATCGCGACTTGAGTATCAGAGCACCTTATTATCTCCAAGGATTTTCTGAGGCTCAACTGATCTTCAGATTGGAGGATTGCAGTATTCATTTCAACTGAGGAATCCGGGCTGCTTGTTATCTCCAAGGGTTTTCCGAGGCTCAACTGATCTTCGAGGTGGAGTTTTGTTGTGTTCATCTCTATTGATGGATCAGGGCCGCTTGCTATCTCCAAGGATTTTCTAGATTTCAACTCATCATCTGACTGAGGAGATGCAATACCCATCTCAACTTGAGTATCAGGGCAGGTCATCCCCAATGGAATTGGCAGGTAAGATACTCTTTGAAATTCGCCTTCTTTCTGAAGTTGAATGGCGGTTTCGCTAATTTTTTTGGCTTTCCTGCTTAGCAGATAACGGGACTTCATCTTCAGGTACCTTCCCTTTATACAACCTTCATGAAATATGGTTGTCTCCTCAAAGAACCTTCTCTATCCATTTTTTGACAGCGGGTGTAATAACTTCCAAGTTGTTTTGGGCAACACGGACCAGATGCTGCACCTCTTCTTTCATGTCTACTAACTTTTCCATTTGATCTTGCAGATCCTTAATGTTGCTGCGATAGCTACATATATAGTCAACCTGACGCTTGACCGGGGGCACCAAGAATTCTAAGACTTTAGCCCCAGCAGTGCAAATATTTGTTTATTATTTATTTATTTATTTGTGTGTGTTTCTGCAAACATGTGGAAACTTGAACTCCCTTCGGGAGAAGTTGGGGCATCAATGAAAATTCTTGTGGGCAACTCGTTTCAGTTTCACTCATGCACCCAACGGTTTATATTTCAACGCGTTTTTAATAAACTTAGAAACTAAATTTTAAGATATAGATGAGGGGTAATTCTAGCCCGAGCCTGGCTCGGCCAAACCGGTGTAATGAGGGGGCGAGTGTTTTACACTTGCCCTGTGGTTGGTGGAAAATTTAGGGAAAGTGACCAATCAAATGGCAAGTGTAACACACTTGCTTTCTAATTGGTTGGGGTTCGGCCGAACCTGGTCTGGGCTAGAATTTTCCATAGATGAGATTTAATGTGATTATGTGAAACATTAAACTCTTAAACAATCTCATTTTAGAATTTATTCAACGTTAATTACAATATTTGTTTAATTGAAGGGGCAACGTAATAAAATAAGAACCCAATTTGGTCAGATTTCTCTATTTCAAAGTCAAACATTCATCAAGTGTTTTTTAAACCTTATATTACTAACAAACTTGATGGAAAAATTATATAATATTTTAACAAATAATTATGATTAAAGGAATTTTAAAGACATGTCTAATTATTCATTTATTTGGGCGTATAGTTTTTCCTATTAATATCAATTAAGTTTGAGGAATTCAAAAAAGAGATATTTAAACTCTAATTAAACTAATATAGCATTTAATCGCTAAACTATATGTCTATACATATAAATATGTAGAAATATGCGAAAATCAAACCATAATAAAAGAAACTGAATCAAACTAATGTCATTTCGATTTACAATCCATATTTCTTATCTTACGCTTTTTTTCGTCTATCCTTGGACTTTTGTCTGAAAAAAAGTTTCCGTCTTTCATTGTGTTTCACCTCCCACCTCCGTCGCGGTGCCACCACCATCAATCGCCCGACCACCAAGAATCCACACCCATCGCCGCCTTTATGTGTCGTTCCTACGTGAGTGGCTGAGGTCTGAGTGCACTTGATCAATTGATTGTCCATGGTAAGGATGCAAACGAAACAAGACGAGCATTGGTATTTTTTTTGTTAGCTCGGACCCGGGCTTGGCTCGCACCAAGCTCAAGCTGGCTCGTTTCAACCGGGGGCTAAGCCTTTCGCATTTTTTTTTAAATGACAAAATAGAATTCTAATTGTAACCCTTCATTAAAAAACCTACATATTTTTAAGAGCTTTCAGCATTTTCGCAGCAAAACTCAGAAAAAGCATAATCTAGAAATAATTTTTACAAAAGGGCAAATCAACAAAACCTGAAATCTTGATCTTGATGAAGAAATAATAGAGAAGGGGAACGTGGTGGACGTTTGGTGTTTCGCGGCGGAGAAGATGGTGGAGGTTGGAGATTTGTGCGCGTTTCAGGCAGTGTTGAGGTTTGAATTGTTGGGGCTTCTTTTGCTGCTTCGAATGTTCTGCAATTGGCCAGTGGATATAGTGATCAAGGTGAGTTAAACATTAGTTCGTCCTGTTAGAAAAGGTATAAATCAGTGGTTGGTACTTGGTAAAGGTAGATATGGTGTTTTGTTACATCCATCTTCTTCTTTTCCATTGATGCTCTATCTTTTGACTGATGTATTCTCTCTGTAACCTTTTGAGGTTCTTTGATGTCTCAAAGCAAACTGAATATTCGTGGTTTATCATGCACGTGGTAATGGTTGATATGGTATCTTGTTACCTCCTTCTTCTCCATTGTGTGGAAATCCATTTCATCCGTCAGAATTTGTGAATACCTTTTTCAATTTACTGACGAACAAACTCACTGTCGTGTGAGCTTCACTCTCGTTATGCGAGCATATGTATGACTGCAAGCAAATATACTAGTGTTAACACAAAATTTAAGGTCTATATGAGTCAAGAAGCTATGGTAGAGGGCATCTTTTTGCCTTAAGTGAAGCACTTGGTTGCTCTTAGGAAAATGACAAATTTGCGTAAAGGGCTAAATGAGTTTTAACCTGTCTTACTGAAAAACCAAATATATCTGGTGATATCTTTTCGAGAAACATTTTAATGATGCAGTTCAACACTTGATGTGATGGATGATTTCAGGTGAGATTCGTTGAAATTAATATCCTTTATTAGCCCACAAGTAATCGGTTTGATAAATTAGGGTTGCAGAACTTTATTAGTCGAATTTTCCTTGTTTATCCATAGAACACAATGCAAACCAGGAAAACGTGCACTTTTAGCTTAAAACTCGAACAAATAATGCATGTTGTCACTAAATGGATTTAGGTTAGTGGCAAAGTGGAAGGTATTGTCAGCCACATTGTCTTTCATCACTGAGGTTATTTTTCTTGAAGTGACATGCAATATTGTAATCGTACATGTATTTATATTCGTGAAGATTATAACTGGTTTCGTCTCAGCCCAAAGTTGGTAAAATAACTATTACCTGGGCAGATCCATATGCTGTAGTTGCAGAGCCTGGGTCCTGTATGCCAGAAACAGAACCAATTTTGATCTAAAATGAGTAGCTTGAATTTGTTTCTTTATAGAAAGAGCAATGAAATTTTTTATATATTACATCTCAACTTTAGTGTACAGAATATGGATGTATGCGTATAATACAGGCTTTGGGTAGAATAATGCAATGCTCAGTTAGTTTCCTTAAGGCATTGGCACAAAAAGAAATTAATTTTCTGGAAATATTGCAATTGGGTTTCTATATTAAAACAAATTTTACAGATGATATTTGAAAACTTTGTGATGCAAGTAAATAGCCGTGAATTTTAAATTAGAAACACTGGTACCTCGATATATCCATAGGGTGTCGTGCTGCTGGAGTGTGAACCCTGGAAGTTGGAAGTAGCACAATCAGCCTAAATGTAAATTTGTTTTGCTTGGTGAAGAATCCTCATGAAACATCAAACTATTTATTGAGTTCATTTCCATGATTGTGCAAACCGATGGCATTTTACTTTGTGCTATAGAAATGTGATTCTATTTAACTTTAGTAACTCGGATAGAATAATGATTGATTCTTCTAAGAATCAAAATAATGTATTTTCCATATTGCACTAGAAAATTAGCACCCTAACGTGCATGTCTACCTTGTTTTTGGTCTTATAGAAGCTATGTTATTTTCAAGTTTGGGCACCTTATTTTGAAATTCTCCTAAAAACTTTCCATAGGCTTTACTTTTAAGCAAATTGAATAACAACTTCCCCTGACCCCAAAAGGTTATGTCAAAGCAAAGAATATAGCAATTTTCTTCTCTTTTTCTGCCCTTGGTAAGATAATTATGTCTATCTTTGTCTCATGAATGATTGTTGTTACATATGTATTAATATAGTTTTTATCTGCTGTATGTACTTTTTTACAGGAATTTGGTTGATTGTTTAAAGGCAGAAGACATACCGGTTGTCCAGAATGTCTTTTGTACTTCTTCTGATATTCGATTATTTGCTTGGCGTTCTTGGCAATTTTCACAAGCTGCTCCATCAATGGGAAATCTGTATTGCTGACCACATCCCTCAATGACGGTATCTCAAAATCATATTTTGCATCCCAAAAAGTTTGCGCATTTGGTAGATTTCTAAGTCTCAGATGCGTAAGTTGAGGAAATGGATTTGCATCATTGTTCACTCCCACATGCTCTACTTCATCTGCAATCACTTCCACAAGTACTTGGCAGTTCTCTATGCTTAATTCTCTAAGTTTGACGAGGCCTTGAGCTACAGAAGGGGAGAACAGGTTTTTCAGACTATCGCAGCCATCCACTTCCAGGCATTCGAGTTGATGGAATAAGCCTGGACTTTTGGTGTGGCAAGATGGAGCTGTGTTTTTTTTCTTTTCTGCTTCATTTTCTTTCTCAAGCACTTCCACTAGTTTCCTACAATTCCTGATTGTTAGTCGTTTGAGTTTAAGAAGACTTCTGGCAATGGAGGAAGAAAATATGAAGTTCAATCCATTACAAGCCTCCAATTCCAGGAATTCAAGCTCACAAAAAACTCCGGGTGGAAGTTGGTCTCCAAATACTTTTGACACTCCATCCAACCTCCGGAGAGACACGGTCTTGATTCGTTGAATTGATACCTGTATTTATTTGCTGAAGTTAGTGATATATGGGAAGGATCATGTAAGCAAAGAAATATTAATTGTTCAGTTACCTTTGTAGTGAATAGGGTTGTGAAATCTGGTCCAGCGAATGGGCTGCTTTTTGCTGGACAGAAACCTTTAAGCCGTGGCAAGTCCTCCATCTTCAAAACCATTAACTGAGGGAATGAAATTTTATCGATCTTTGTGATGAAAGTAGTGACTCTATGTAGACATCTGAGAACCAACTTATTTAAATTGGGGAACTCGATATTCTTGGTTTTGACACTACCCTTTGCCCCTTCATCATAGACGACTTCTTCCATCATCACGCAGTCCCCAATTTCCAGCTCTTCAAGTTGCAAGAAGCTCTGAGCTACTGATGTAGAAAGCAGAGATTTCAAATTCGGGCATTGATGAATATATATGGATCTGAGTTGGGAAAGGGAAACATTGGGAGTTGGCCCTGAGAAGATATGCGTTAGTCCAGTCAAAGCTTGGAAATGCATATATCTCAGCTGTGAGAAGGACCTTGCTGGTAATTGGCCATGGAAAATTGTATTTATATTTGGGAGCTGGTAGAGATATAATGTCTCTAATTTTGGGAAAAACGCCGAGCTTGAAAAATCCTTATCTTTTGTTGTTGTTGTTAGGTGTTGCACCGTGCTACATTCCATAATTGCGAGTTGCTTCAAGAACCGAAAACCTCCTGAACCCAATTGATGAACTACGATATCTGAACTGTCTCCAGCCAACCTTAGATCTTCAGATGTCTGCACTAATGCCCCAATCCATTCCCCTAACTGAATTTTTGTAGGAATGAAGAGATCCAAAGCTTTCTGGAATGAACGTGCATACCCATAGGGGATATTAGCTGTTGGAATTGGATTCATCCATGATGCTGGGATTGCTCTTATGGAAATATCGTACTCTGATAGCATATTGCACAATTGTAAGTTTCCGGATGCAACCTTTATATCTGCTATGAAGATTCTTAAAGTGGTTAGATTGGATAACTTCTCCAGCTCAGTGAGGCTTGCGCTGCATATTAAATCAGCCCCCCATGCAGCATAATGCTTTGGCAGGCATAATTCCTCTAATTGAGTCATTCCTGCAATTGCCCCTTGCTCAATTATTTGAACACCCTCACAATCTGTCAAATCTAGCAATCTTAAATTGACCAATCTCCCCAATCTTGCTGGAAATGTCTTTAAATAACAACCTTGAAAGCTTAGGATTTCGAGATCGATCAGTTCACCGAGAAAGGATATGTCTTCCAATTTGCAACCGTGTAACTGCAGCGTCCGGAGATCTTTAAATGGTTCGATGGAAAATGTTGATGATAGAATATCCATGTTGGTCATGTGGAGAACATTGAGAGTTTCGAACTTGTTAAGTTCATAATTAGGATCTCCAACCTCCATATCCTCACATTCCCATAACAAGAAAAGCAGTTTCGGGCAACTCTTCAGAGTTGGAAGAAATTGATAAGTTGAGAATACAGAAATGTGAGTGCAGTTTTGGTAGGAGTTCCTCCATTGCCATCCTCCTGTGACATCATCGGAATATGATGCCAACATAAGATTATCCTTTGATGCAATTGTTATAGCAACTGCTCGAACAACATTGTGCATTTTGACATAACCTTCTCTGTAGTCATCTGCCAGCAAGAAACGGTCTTTCAGCGTCTCAACCAATGCATGTGCTCTGTTTCTCCCTTCTCGTATGCTGACGATACCATTGAAGATATTCAACCCTATTCCGTATCTAACCAAGTCTTCAATGCTAATACTAGAACCTTCACGGAATAAGGAGCATAGTAGAAAAAGATACTGGGCTTCGTTATCATCCAACTGAGAGTAACTAAGCTCCAATGGCTGATACACATCTCGAAGCACTCTAGAAATATTTGTCCCATCGAACCTCTGTAATTGTGAAAGCGCATCCTCCCATGAATGTTTGCTCTTATGCTTTAATGCCCTGGCAACAGAGACAAGAGCAAGTGGCAAGCCTTTGCATTCATTCGCAACCTCCTTAGCAATTGGATAAACATCAGATGTGTCGTTCAAATTGGCTATTCCAGCTGTCTCCGAGAAAAGAATCCACGCCTCCTCACTAGACAAAACTTCCAGTTCTATCACTTCAGCTCCCATTTGAACACAAACGTCTCTTGCTCGAGATGTTAATAAAATTTTACAAGTTGCTTTGCCTGATGGAATTCCTAATTCATACAGACTATACCATTTCCAAATGTCGTCTAGTATGACTAGGATTCTCTGTTCACTTAATATCCTGCGTCTTAGTCGGTCTGCTCTTGTCTCGATATTGTTCTCTTCTAATTTTAGACCCAACATCTCAGCAATATCACCCTGAATCTTTCTGCAATCTGGCCATTGAGTGACATCAGCCATGACAACCGCATCAAATAGTCTCATTTCTCTTAGCTTTTTGCCAATGATCCGCGACATTGTTGTCTTCCCCGTTCCTCCCATACCACATATGCTGACAATGTTTACATTGGAATCCAGCAAAGTGGCAATTATCCTTTCCTCAATGGCTTTTCTTGTTCTAAGTTTGTTAAATTCAACCATCACTGGTTTAATCTCCAAGGCTTTTTTGGCTTTGATCTTATCTTCAGATTGGATAGGTGCATTATTCATCTCAACTTGAGGATCAGAGCACCGTATTATCTCCGAGGATTTTCCGAGGTTCAACTGATCTTCAGATTGTAGGGTTGCAGTAATCTCGACTGCGGAATCGGGGCTGCTTGTTATCTCCAAGGATTCTCTGGATTTCAACTTATCTTCAGACTGAAGAGATGCAGTACCCATCTCAACTTGAGTATCAGGACCGGTCATCCCCAGCGGAAATGAAGGGTAAGATACTCTTCTAAATTCGCCTTCTTTCTGAAGTTGAACGGCAGATTCGCTCATTTTTTTGGCTCTCCTGCTTAGCAGATAACGGGACTTCAGCTTCAGGTACCTTCCCTTTATACAACCTTCATGAAGTTTGGTTGTCTCCTCATAGAGCTCATCTGCCTCTTCCTTGATTTCGATAACCTTCTTCATCCATTTTTCAACGGCAGGTACAATAACTTCCAAATTGTTTTGGGCAACACGAACCAGATGCTGAACCCCTTCTTTCATATCTACTAACTTTTCCATTTGATCTTGCAGATCCTTAATGTTGCTGCGATAGCAACGCATATAATCAACCTGACGCTTGACTGGGGGCACCAAGAATTCTCCGACCTTAGCACCAGCAGTCAGAATACCTCCTAAAATTGGCACAACTGCAGCCATTTGCTACGTGTTTGGTTTTTTTGGTTTTTGTTTATGACACCCTTTGTTTCAGATCTGAATTTGCTTGTTTCAATTGTTTTTAAGAAACTGATTTCTTGCTGTTTTCCTTTCCTTTAGTTGCTTGGAATTAACGACTAAAACTTGAAGCAGAAATAGAATGCCAACTGCCAACTGATGGATTTGTGAAGCTTTACTTTGGAAGAAGTAAATATGTGATGAGCTTGCAAACTTGAGCTGGTTTCCGACAGAGTAAGGAGCAGATGAAAGACTGGACTAACGGGGTCAAAAAGAGGAAAAAGCGAATATGTTGGTAAACGGGCGAAGTTAAACAGGCATGAGAAAGAGCAACACAGGATCTAAAGATTGTACTGATGAGGTTGCAAGACTTACTTGCGAAAAAGTAAACAAGCTGATGAATATCCAAAGTTGAGCAGATATGAGAAAAGGCTACGGACGATCCAAGACTGCCGAACCGGGCGTGTGACAGATCAAAGACTGGATGATGAGGTTTTGAGATTCACACCAAGAAGTGATTTCTGTTTGACGAACTAGCAAAACTTGGCAGGTATGAGAAAGAAAGTTGTGAAATATGTTTTAAGGCCATTTAAAGTTGATTAGTGGCGTTGAACTACTCATTGAGGCCATTTTGTATATGCCCTTGAAGGCTTAAACAGAGATTAAACAACTAACCACTTGATCATGATTCATGAAGTCGTCGTCTTTATTTATTGAGAACTAACCACTTGATCATGATTCATGAAGTCGTCGTCTTTATTTATTGAGAATAAAAGTTTTCCCTTTTTTTAATTATGTATCCATCTGCAAGGAATGTTCTTTGTTGTCTTCGTTCATCGTTCTTTTTTTTCGTTTAATGGGTCGTTTAGGTTTATTGTTTATGGGCATCTAGACTTAGCGTTGTCTTATAATGTCTCTACTGATTATAATTGGTTTGACTATGCATAATATTTTTCTGGTTTCTTGATATACTAAAATTTTAAAATGTAGATGAGATTTAATGTGAATCGATTGAGCTCTTAAACAAAAACCGAACGCCAAACTCATTTAAGAATTTTCCTAACAATACATTAATTATTTAATTACAAACTTTGGTTTAATTGAAGGGGCAGTGCAGAAAAAGTATGATGTCTTAAAATATGAACCCAATTTGGTCGAAATTTCTGTTCTCTATTCCAAAGTGAAACATACATTAAGTATTTATAAACCTTATGTTACACACAAACTTAGATGGAAAACTTATATAATATTTTGATTCTTTTTTCATCTATAACCAACCAAAATCAACGAGTGAAAATACTAATGTTCATAATCCAAAATGAGTGATGCTATTCATATTCGAATGCCCACAAAAATAGATAAACAAGTACAATAAGTGTGCGAATCTCCAGAGTGACTTACACACGCTCGAATTTTCGCCAGCCATTAAAGTAAGAGCGTTGTGGCCCCAGAGCGACTCACACAGAGATGAACAGAATTCAATCCTTATTAACAAATTAGCAAAAGGGAAAGCTCAAAAATGAAGACTGGATTTATTGCTTCAGGCTTTTAGCAAACTAGTATAAGCGTCTCTTGCATCCTTGTGCTCCGCAGTAGCATGGCAGTTGACGTATCTTTCCATCCGGACCCGTAACGCTGTCCAGGGCGTACCCATAGTCGTAACTTAGCTCCTTCAATGGAGGTATGTTGTTAGCAGCAACGAATACCACCCTTGCAAGTCTCATATCGTGATGATCGCTTAACATACATTGGGCAAACAAATTGGGCTGACAGCTATGATTGATGAACCTTGCTACATTACCGGTTTGCGCTGCGTCTACACAAAACGGCACACTTTCCGACACCGATTCCCCAACCTTTCGCAAATGAGCTGGCAAAGACACTTCCCCTAGTCGGCTCTACAAAAGCAAAAGATCAGGAGAAATAAATGAAGCATTTCTAGTAAAATCAAGTCCATGATACTAATCCTAAAATCAACTTATATGTTCTGTTTGGTTGCCAATGATTTATTCAATTTGTTGAAGGAGTACTCAGTTTTTGCCAACCTTCTAAATGGTAATGGGTACGAACTCAGAATATCAACCAAAAAGAAAGTTCAGTTGTAGAAATCTTCTTTGAGAGGAACATTTCGAAACAACAGAATCCAGACTCCTCAAATAAAAAATCAACTGGAACACAGACTACAAGAATTGGGCAAGAATAAAAATAAACTAATAAAATGCACAACTCACCTCTCTTCCGCCCAGTCCTTTCATCGTTTGCAAGCAGTCGATGTCAAAAACATAACTATCATCAGCAACAGGGTCTAGATTATCAGATTTCTTAAGAAGACCAATGTATTCACAAACAGGTGCCCCAGAAGGTATGGGGTCCCAAGATCTTACACCCCATCCCTTGTATGCGGTACGAAATATCTCCAAATGGTACCTAAGCCCTTCTTGAGAGGTCCTATTGACACATTTGGGTCCACAACCACAATTCGGGCCGCACTCGAAAACCACTCCCTTCGGTTCCACCAGCCTTCCACCACCACGGTGCACATACGGGAAATCGCCCCCATTAAGTTCAGCACACGCACATGTACTTGGGTCGAGGCATTCACCTACGCAGTTGCATCCCGCGGGAGCAACAATACGCACACGTAGACCTTTACTGAATTTCATATCCTTGATGTAGACAAAATCTTCTGGAGAAATGGGTGGATCATCAACCAAGTTAGTAACAGGGATGGGAATATCCTCAAGGCCTTCAGTAATATCTTGGCATACCAACCCTCTTAATTCTGATACTGATTTCGGGATACGACCTCGAGTAAAATGAACCTGCTCTGTCGTCAACGGTGGTTGTCCCTCGAGCCGTTTGAGTTGAAATTTATAAACTGTGTAACCAGAAACACCCTTCTCAGCCCAATACTTAACAACCTTGTATAACCCATCATAGGTATAAACCTTCCCGATATAGCTGTTTTGGCATTTATGTCCACGAACTACTCTAACAGGCACAGATTGCTCCATGCAGTTCTTAAGTCCCAAATTTCCCCGTTCCATCACTTGATCTTTAAACTGACGTTTGTTGCCCAACAAGTTATTTCCCCCTTGGCCGGTGTACACGACGTTATCAGAATTGTCTAGATCATCTTCATACTGGCCAGATAAAACAATTGATACAGTCAAGGGAAGTTTGTAGTCCTTTAAATCCAATCTTTTTCCGTCATTATTCCCAATACAATCAATTCCATTGACCCCGTGGTTGTGAAAGCCCAGCACAACCATTTCTGCCCTTGAATAGAACTGATAACCAACCTCTATTCCTGGAAAAGGGCCAATTCGTTTTTTGCGGCAAAGAACAGCATTAAGCTTCCTCATCTCAGAGGTTGCCTTCAGATCGGGTCGGCTTTTACTACGATCTTTACCTACGTTCTCTCGGTCACATCTCTTCTTCTCAACCTCAACAAAACGAAGGTAGAATTTATTGAATCTTTGGAGAGTCTTCGTAACCATTGTATACTCATTTTCTGAAGCAGAAATGGGGTTGGTGAGATTCTCCTCCATAACTTTAGAGTTGTGATAGGGCTTGGTTTTTTTATCAGCCCGGCAGACAACATCAGAAGTCTTCCTCTTTTGAGGAAAGTAAGTTTTGGTCTTCATTTTCTTCAAACGAGCACTAGCCCTCCGTGGAGGAGAAGCATTCACCATGGCTATCAAGAGAAGGTGAAGACTTCAAATCTAATTTAGGGTTCTATTAAGAAGAAGAAGCAGGAGGGAAAAAGTGATTTTGAATTTGGGTTTAATAATTATGAATTTATGATTAAGGAATACTAAAAGTCTTGAAATGTATACTATTATATATTTGAAAATGGCATTTGACTATTTAACTTTTTAACATTTTGATGATTTGAAATTTTGTAGATTTTTTGGGATTTTTAATTAAATAGAAAAATATGATTGGTTGATTTTTATTTCATATATTATTTTATTATGAAAATAAGTGGTAACTAAAAAAATAATTATCTTTGGCAAGTTGGATCGAACAATATATTTTTTTTCTTTAGATTTTCAATTAAATAGAAAAAATGTGATTGACTTATCTTTATTTTGTATATTATTTTATTATGAAAATAAATAGTAATTAAAAAAAATATCTTTGACAAAATTCATAATATACTTTTTATGTGTACTTTTTTTTTTCCTAATGATGAATTCTTAGAATTTTGAATTATTTTTAAATTTTAAAAAAATTATTATTGGTAGTTTCAAAACAAATCTTTTCTTATTTGATATAATTTCATTATCAATTCTTTTATGAGATATAAATTAATTTTTATTTATCTTAATCATCAGTTATAAAATAAATTCAAGAGCTTTAATTGGGTGTCAATATAATTAATCCCTTAAATCCTGCCTAAATGATTTGAAAAATGGAAAAAAAAAAAAACTATATGCATGGAATAATTTAGACGGTGGTAATTGAATTAAACGAGTTAACTTTTTTGTATATTAAAATATGCAATTTGAACTAAATGCTATTTATTATTTGTTTGAAAAATTACTTTATGTAATTTGTAACTTTTAATTAATTTTAAAAGCTCTCAATGCCTTATTCATTTAGAATGCATATTATATATATATATATATATATATATATATATATATAATAAAATGTGGCAATTTTAATTCAACAATCTTTTTTTTCTGTTTCTTTTTTGAAAATTTTTATTTTATAAAATTTATTTCATTAATTGATTAATTATCTACCATATTTAATATTTTGAAATTACCAAATACATTAATTAACTTTTTTCTATTAATTACATTAATTAACTTATCAACCCCATAAATTTAGAAATATCTAATCAATAATTATTTATTGGTTAGTTAAATACACGATTTTTAAATTTTTTAAGATTTTAATTACTTAATAAATCAAACCAATTAACTTATTAATCTCATAAATTTAGGTAATGTTCAATTGATAATATTTTATTTATATTAAGTGGTTAATTGATCTAAAAAGAAACATCAGAGTATATTTCTCTTAATTAATTATTCATTCCAATAAATTGTAAATAAAATTTTGACATGAATTAAGGGGATTAATTTTTCAAATAAGGAATATAATATATTAAAAGTAGATGTATTAATTTTTCTAAATATTATAAAGATTTTGTAAACTTACCTAAATCATGTACACAATTTACATAAGAAATCAATATAATTTTAAACTTGAATCTAAACCTTCCAAAATAAACGAGATTAATTAGGTTGCTTAAATTACTCTTTCAAATAGAATTTATTATCAATATAAGTATTTACTTCTTTACTCTAAAATATAGGACTAATCTTTCTTCTTTATTTTATTTCCAGTATTTCTCCTTTGCTTTGTTTTTCTTCTTTAATATTTTGATTGAATTATTTATATTCTTGAAAATTTTACATTCAAACAATTATCTCTTTTAATCTATTTTTTGATGTGCAAGTTATTGATCGATTTTCCATTCCGTTTTTAGTATCACATCAACCATCACAGACAAGCCACATTAATCTTTTGAAGAAAAGTTCAATTTATTTTATAAGGAAGGTTAGAAGATGCGTATATTTATTTTTATTTTTTTAAATATACTCATTATTTGTGTATCATTCAAATCATATACAATATAAATATTTTTAAAATTAATAGTTATTAATTACTTTGTTTTTTCTGTATTTGTTATTAAAGTATTTTTAGATTTATGAGAGATTGGAAATAAATGGATCATGTTTTTGATGAAATCTAAATTTTTGTGAAAAACTAAAATTCAAGCATATATCCATAGTTATTTATTGTAACTTTTATTCTCTATTTTGTATGATTTTATTTCCAATACTTCTTCTTCTTCTTCTTCTCTTTTTATATTTTTATTATTTTTTCCTTTATTTTAGAAGTTGTATTATCCCTTTGATCTTCTTTATTTGATTCTCTTTAACTTCTATTTGTCATCTTTATATATTTTAGTTTTTAAGTTCATTTAATTCTATATATATTTGTATAGACAGCTTACCGAACCACTTAAAAATACAAATAATTTATGAGATTGTTCATTTGTTATAAATATAAAATTTTAACTACTTAATTTACATTTTTAGTAAATATTTAGAAGTAAACTTTTAACTATATAAGTAATATGTTTATATTTTCGCAATAATTATATTTGATGGTGCAAAAACTTTGAAGGGATTTAATCACCAATCACTTTAGAATTTGTGTGTGGAAGGGAAGACCATCACAGGCGTTGTGCCTTAGGAACTGGGTTTCCAAGTGAGCGTGGGTTCTTTCAGCTAGGAGAACACCAGAAATGCAGTGAAGATGCAGTGAAAATGGTGAAATGCAGGGAGCTTGGAAAATATGAAAATGGAGGAGAAATGCCCAACTCAGTTCAGTGCAGAGGAGTCTGGTGGAGAAGATAACTTAGGGAATGTGCACATGCATTCCCATATTTTTATGTTAAGGGCAGGGGTATCATGGGTAATCTGTCCAAGTGGTCTCAAACCTGTGTTGCCCTAGACACGTGGTGCCGTGTGATGGTATGAGAATGACAGCCTAAAAGTCTGTGGCGTGTCAGGTACGAGGTGCGCACTACTGGGTGTATCAGAGGCAGTTACACAACAACCATACGAGCGTTGGGTTGCCCAGAGAGGGTCGCATAGACATAGGGACGCTTGAGGATATGTCCCCAAGATGACCTGATCCGAGAGTCGGTGCGTTCGAATGAGAGGATTCCCCAGATTAGACTGTCCGAGCGTGGGGACGCTCGGGTAAGGCTCCAGCCGTGGGATGGTTCATACCCTCGTGAAGGCTCTGAGGCCTGCTGGAGTGAACCCTAACGGGTGAGTTAGGCCTCGAGGGCCACGTGAGCGCTGCGATGGTGTGAGCGTCAGGATGGTCTCGAGCGCGGAGCAGGCAGGGGAATGTCCCGTGCTCGTGACGTGCGTCTTAGATAGCAGTTGTCCCTGTGAGGCGAGCGTCACACGAGACTGGGAAAGGGACTCCCCCGCTCGAAAGATGCACCTTGGCAGGTGGGCCTTAGGCAATTAGGCTGCAGGCAGATGGGTTGGATCAGTTACCGCGAGCCCACATTCTCGAGCGTCCAAGCCCAAGCGTTTCAGATTGACCTGTCGGAGCCTCTCAAATCTTGACACGTGTACGGTGATGATCCGACGTGATTTGCGCCCATCATTTTGCCCCTCACATTCTGCAGTTACGCTTGATCGTACTGTAGAATTTTGAAACCTGAGCCCTGACTTTGAAAATACGAAGGTTAAGCTCTTGGAGGGAAGCGACTGTACATCTTCCTTAACGGGCATCTTCTGACAAAGCATTAAATGAAGTCATGTCCGCATTAAATGCTGAGTGGAGACGTGCTAGTGCGTTTCCACGAAATGGCACGTGAATATCGGGAAACGTGTGACGGTTACTAAAAGTGGGAGTCTCCCAAGGCGGGAATGATTGCTCTTTTGAGTCCCAAACCCTAATTATCTGCACTCCCTTCCCTATAAATAGGGAATTATAGTGCCTTTGAACCTTCTGCAATTTTTAGCGATTTCCGATGAAGTTTCCGGCGAGCTTCCATCCCAACTTAGGTAAATCTCTGTAATTTGTGTACTAACCCTAGGTTTAGGTTGTGTCAATCGTTACCTTTGCAAGAGGAATCCTTCTGGGTAGCCATTTTTCTGCAAAAATTCTCCTTCCCTGCCAAATATTTCTGTAAAAACTCCATCTTCAAGAGCAAAAATCAGCAATGGCGGATGAGTTTATAGATCAGACAGCGCAGGAGATAGAGGAGATATCAGTTGCAAGCTCTCCTCCTCAGGACGACATTCCGTTTGCTGTTTCGATAAGGGAGGCCTCTGAGGGGGCTGAGGATGAGGAGTTGGACGCCGCCGTTCAAGGGATGAACGAGCGTAATCCGGAAGGTATGGATCAACTCTTTGAAGAGATGGATTTGTCCCTTAGGATGCAACAACAAGGGGAAAGGGTTTTTCCAGTGTTAAATAGTGCAGTGAGGCCACAGGACCACCAAGTTACAGTGGCAATTGCTGCCCCCCAAGGGGAAGAAGGGCCTTCTGAGTGTCAGGTAGGTGAGGAACCTCCTCGTAAACGCCGTCGACAGGGTAAGGAACCTGTGACCCAAGTAAGGAAAGACAATCCCCAGGTGACTGATAAAACTCTGGATGAGATAGAAAACACTTTAACGCTCGCGGAGTTGGTTACTCTGAAGGCTTAAGTTTACTGGGATAATATCTATGCTACCCGCCTCCCTGTACGGCACGAGCGAGCCAACAGACCTCCGCCCAGAATGATGACCGTCTACAAAGACGCGATGATAGCCTGGGGATTAAGGTTTCTGATCCCAACTCCAATCGTTGACATCCTGAACTTTCTGAAATTAAGCCCTTCCCAAATCTTACCAAGTGGAATAGCCCTGCTGAACACTTTTGTGATATTGATGAAGGCTACGGGACATGAGCCCTCGATTGATAACTTCAACAGTTTGATCCAGGTGGCCCGTTCTCCACGCTCGTCCCCGATGGACGGATTTTATTAGATGCAGGTCAAATCGGGTTTGAAGATGATCGAATTGTTGGAAAACACGAATCAGAAAGCAGCGGAAATTTAAAAAATTTCCAACAAAAGGACCTTGGACTCGCAATCGTGTAACCAAATTCGTAGAGATAAGAAACTTACTTTTCTTTTATTCTTTCTTGAAGCGTTTCAAGCCACCCAAGAACGCTCTTCTCGCGGCTTGATCCCCTCTCCTTGGTAAAGCTCGAATCTTCAAACTTCTAACTTGAAGCTCTCTAGAGATAGTCCACCAACTTGACTACAATCTAACTAGTAAGGATGCTAGTTCTCTAGTTAGTGTTTAGGCTTAACCTAGGGTTTCGTTTATCTTGGAGAAAGGATGGTGTTCAACACATGAACCAAAAGAATTGCCAATTAGCTCTAAGGGGAGCTTGAGCTCCCCTATGTATAGGAGAGGGAGAGGGACGCCGAACCTAGTCCTTATGGGGTAAGGATTTGGTCTCTCTCTCCTATTACTTGATCATCAAGTAATTTCCAACTTTGACTTTGAATTCAAATTCAAATCAACTTTTAAGAGAGCTAAAAATATTCAAATTATTTTTGGATAATTTTATACTTTATTTATTTAATAAATAACTTATTTTATCTAATTAATTAATTCATAATTAATTAGCTAGCTTATTTTCTCCAAAATTAGACTTTCTTTTTAATTCAAAATTAAACCAAAGTCTATTAAATAATTAACAAGTTAATTATTTAATATATATATATTTACACGTGTGGGACATGTGTCACAAGGACACGTGTCACTCACATGACCCACACGTGTGGTTTCACACGTGTGGAACCCTCTTGGCCCGATTAACTCTTTTAATCATTTTAAAGCCTCAACTCATGTAACCAAGTTGTTGAATGTGACCCTCTAGGTTCTCAATTCAATTAGCAGTGACCCAAATTAATTAATTCACTAATTAGTTAATTAGTCCACAGATTAAACGACCATAGTCTAGCAACAGGTGTTTAACCCCTAGCTGAATTGGAATGTTCGGATTCGACAGAACCTTTAAGTCATTGATTCATGTGAGATACAATCCTCCTACTTACTATCTCTCAACCAAGAACTAGGGCAAGGGAATAATCAGAACCCTAATAATCCGGTCTTAAAGCTAAGTGCATTTCATATCCATTTAATCTCAATCCAAGAAACCCTTTTCTTGATGTCTTGATCTACTGCCTTGGCCAAGGACTCCATATGGCATATGAATGACTTACACAATAAGAGATCACCTTGCATATGCAAGTGTAGGTCCTTTCTTGATTCTCATTCACTTTCATGAATCACTTGTGCAGCCCCAGCATAAGCCTTGAATCAGTTGTCTAAGGCGACACCCTTTAAAGCTTATACCTAAGACTACAGAGTTAACTCATAAAGTGACAAGGAACCTCAAGTCTAAGGATCAATTAATCACATCAATGGCTCGTGAGATATTTCCTAATCTGGAAGTTTCCATTTCCTGAAATAAAAACTTCCTTTCCCATTTAGGAATGTCCTCACATGGGGCACCTCAGTGAACTTACTTATTGAAGTAAGCACCCTCATGTATCACGCACGTATCAACTATACACTTTGCACCTCCATGAAACAAGGTGGTCATTCTTAAGGGCGTGATCCCACAAGCAAGCCTTAGAGGAGTCAGGTTGACACTCCCACTGTCTGTAGGACTCATCGGCTTGGAGTATTTTACTAATCATGACTTATGTGACATAGGGCTCGTTTCATGAACCATTTCACCTAAATGGTAGAGTCCTAAAGTCATCTGGATTAGGGGAGTTCTCATACATGCACAGATAAAGTAAACGCATACCAAACAAGAGCATATAAAGAAGTGTTTCCTCAATTCGTTATTTCATTCAAAGATTGTATGTGATTACAATAAGGAAAAGCACAAAGCGGATATAAAATCGGCTTTCCAGGGCACTATTCCTAAAAATCTCCCACTTGCCCGTCAAAGCCATTCTAAAGCTATTCTAAGTCCCATCTTCTGAAGATGACCTTGGAAAGCTTCACGACTAAGGGGTTTAGTAAGTGGATCTGCCACGTTCTCTGCTGATGTGACCCTCTCAATTTGCACATCTCCTCTTTTGATAATATCACGGATTAGGTGATACTTCCTCATAATGTGCTTGGTCCGTTGGTGAGATCTTGGTTCTCTTGCTTGAGCAACCGCCCCAGTGTTGTCACAAAACACAGTTATGGGGTCTTTCATGCTAGGAACAACATTCAACTCTTGAATGAAGTTTCTAATCCAAACAGCTTCCTTAGCTGCATCATTTGCAGCTAAGTATTCGGCCTCAGTGGTCGAATCTGCAGTGGTCGTTTGCTTGAAACTCTTCCAACTCACTGCTCCGTCGTTTAGGCAGAAAATGTATCCTGACATTGACTTAAAATCATCTAAGTCAGATGCAAAGCTTGCATCGCAGTATCCTTCGACAGTAAGATCTTTCTAACCTCCGTAAACTAAGAATAAATCTTTAGTACTTTTCAAGTACTTGAGAATATTCTTCACGGCAGCCCAGTGACCATCTCCAGGGTCAGATTGGAAACGGCTTGTTATACTAAGTGCATAAGCCACATCCGGTCGAGTACATAACATTGCATACATTATGCTACCTATTGCTGATGCATAAGGTTTATGAGCCGTTCTTTCCTTCTCAAGGTTAGTCTTAGGACACATCTTCTTTGAAAGACATGTTCCTACACTCATAGGAAGGTTCTTAACCTTTGCTGACTCCATATTGAATCTCTTCAATACTTTGTCAATGTACATCGACTGTGATAGTCCTATTAACCTTCTAGATCTATCTCTATAGATTTTAATTCCAAGGATATAGGACGCATCACCCAGATCTTTCATCTCGAATTGGTTCGATAACCATAACTTAGTCACTTTCATGTCATCCTTCGAATTCCCAACAAGAAGGATGTCATCAACATAAAGTACTAAGAATTGCACTGAGGTCTCCAATTCCTTTCTATACACACATGATTCATTCGAAATTTGAATGAAGCCAAACGCTTTGACTGATTCATCAAATCGAATATTCCAATTCCTAGAAGCCTGTTTCAATCCATAGATTGGTCTTTGGAGTTTGCAAACCTTTTGCTCACTCCCACTGAATGTGAAACCTATGGGTTGCTCCATATAAATGTCTTTATCAATGTCACCATTGAGAAAGGCAGTTTTCACATCCATTTGCCATATCTCGTAGTCATAATACGCAGCAATGGCAAGCATGATCCGAATAGACTTTTGCATTGCAACTGGTGAAAAGGTTTCATCAAAGTCCACGCCGGGTCTTTGAGTGAATCCTTTTGCAACCAGTCTTGCTTTGTAGGCTGCAATGCTTCCATCAACTCCAAGCTTTCTCTTAAAGATCCATTTGCAACCTATGGGTTTGACCCCATCAGGCAAATCTACCAAGGTCCAAACTTGGTTGGAGTTCATGGAATCCAATTCGGATTTCATGGCTTCTATCCACTGTTCAGAGTCAGAATCTGAAAGTGCCTCCTCATATATTAAAGGATCACTATCCTTTTGAGAGATTTCATGGAAGAATCCATACCATCTATCCGGCTATCTAGGAGTGCGTTCAGAATGCCTTAGAGGAGGATTTTCGTGTGTATCGAAATTCGTGATTGGTCGTGGTTGGTCAGAAGGGGGCGTTTCTTTAGTGGGTGGTGTGGGATCACTTTGTACTTCTTCTAATTCTATGATCTTTCCTTTCTTTTCTTTAAGGAACGGTTCCTCTAGAAAAGTGGCATTTCTGGAAACAAACACTTTTTGCTCAGATTGATCATAGAAGTAGTATCCTATGGATTCCTTAGGATAACCTACAAAGTAGCATAAGTTAGAACAGATTCTAACTTATCTCCCACTATCCTCTTCACGTAAGCAGGACAACCCCAAATTCTTAAGTAAGAATAACTAGGGATTTTACCATGCCACATTTCATAGGGCGTTTTAGGGACTGACTTAGAGGGAACTAGATTCAAAATCTTTGCTGCACTTTCTAGGGCATAACCCCAGAAAGAAGGTGGTAAGTCAGTGAAACTCATCATGGAACGAACCATATCAAGTAGGGTTCGATTCCTTCTCTCAGAAACTCCATTAAGCTGAGGTGTTCCCGGAGGAGTCCACTGAGAGATAATCCTATTATCTTTGAGATGATTAAGGAATTCTTCACTAAGATACTCGCCTCCTCGATCAGATCGAAGTGCTTTGTCTTGTGACCAGTTTGGTTCTCAACCTCCTTTTGAAATTCTAAGAATTTCTCAAAAGCTTCAGATTTATACTTCATTAAGTATACATAACCTTACCGACTTAAGTCATCGGTAAAGGTTATGAAATACTGATGATTGTTTCTTGTGCTTACACTGAGCGGTCCACAAACATCAGTACGGATCAAATCCAAAACCTTAATGGCACGTTCCACAGTTCCTTTAAAAGGGACTTTGGACATTTTTCCTTTGAGACAGGATTCGCAAGAAGTTAACTCCTTAAGATCATTTTCAGAGAATGATCGTAAAGTGTTTATCTTGCTAATTCTGTTCTTGGAAATGTGTCCTAATCTAGCGTGCCATAAGGGAGCTGAAACTTTGTCATCTCTCTTACGTTTCGTTTCTCGTTGTATATTCATAATATTGATATTCTGAGTTAGATAAAGTCCATTACTTAGAGTACCGATGTGAACGGAAGAGTTGTTCCGTTTGATAAAGTATTTACCATTCTTAATATAAGTTTTATAACCTTCACAATCTAATATTGGAACTAAAATTATATTACGAATAATGCTCGGTACATAAAGGACTTTATTTAAGACTAATTCAAAACTACCTAAATCTAATCTAATTGTGCCTAAAGCTCGAGCTTCAACATTTGAGCCATCGCCGATCTTCAAGACACATTCTCCTTCTTTGAGTTATTGGACTTCACTTAGCATCTGTACATCATTACAGATATGAGTTCCACAACCGGTATCAAGTACCCAAGGACTAGAATTAATAGAAAGATTTACTTCAACGAGAAAGATACCTTTCTTTAGAGTAGCCTTGTACTCTGGGCAGTTTCTCCTCCAATGTCCCGCTTTGCCACAATGGAAGCAAACATCCTCTTTCTGATCACGCTTCTTCTTTTGGGTCTTCCCCTTCGAAACGCCACCAGTGGGCCTAAGGGGTTTCTTCTTCTTTCTTTGGGCTTTATTGCCCTTACCTTTAGAAGGCCCAGAAGAGGAAAACGGAGCATTCACCATCAAAACCTTATTGTCCTTCTTGATCGTGCTTTCAGCAGTCACAAGCTGACTAATCAGCTCAGCTACAGTAGCACCAGCATGATTCATATTGAAGTTAAGGACAAATGGGTTGAATGATGGTGGGAGCGAAGCTAGCAACAAATCCACTGAAAGCTCATCTTTCAGTGGCATGTCCATGGAAGCAAGTTTCTCAGTAAAGGCGAGAAACTTGAGTCCATATTCATGGACACTTGAACCTTCCCTCATTCTTAAGTGGAATAATTCCTTTGAAGTGTTATACCTTGTAACACGTTCATGAGGGCGGTAAAGTTGCTCTAAGTGGTCGTAAATCTCCCAAGCGAATTCCATGGCCTCATGTTGCCTTTGCAAGTCCGGAGACATGTTAGCCAACATAAGGCAACGGGCTTGGAGATTATCATCCTTCCACTTCTGAATCGCGTCCCGCTCAGCCCGAGTGGGAGCCTCCCTTTCGGGACTAGGCTCCCCTTCGAAGAGAACATAAGTTCTCTTCTCAGAATCTAAAATGATTTTTAGATTCCTCAGCCAATCAGAATAGTTGGGACCAGTCAACTTGTTTGACTCGAGGATCGATACAAGAGGGTTTTTGGTTGTCATTTCAAAACACGTAGAGAATCACAGAATCTACGACCTAAATGGTAAAACAGAGAACTAGTGAGCAAGCTGAATTATAACGATATACAAAAGATAAGGTCTTTAATCTAATGTAGCTCCCACTGTTTTTCAAAGATCTATAATTCCCAAAGATCTAAGAGGAACACCTTTCCCAATGGGTACTAAGATCCTAGGCATTTTACCTCGAACCCACGACTCGCGGACATTCTAAGTAAAATCCTAGGTAGGTACAACTTACCAATTCTAACACCTTTAGAACTCTTAGTAATTGTTTTTGCATCACCTATCTTTCAATATGGACCCACGACTCGTGCGACATCCATATTTACTTAGGCGTTAAGCTAGACCCATCAATCATAAGATCATGACCAAAACTTAGTTCGAACGACCCACGACTCGCGGACATCGCCCTTGCTAAAATTGATCATGAAATATTGATCATTTAAAATGATCAATTAGGTAACTAAGAACTAATAAGCTCCACTAGCTATCCCACGACTCGCGGACAATAACTAGCTTCACTTACTAAACTTAAAACCTATTGATGGAATGCTAGGAATTTAATTCAAAATTTGCATCTCGAATTAAATACCTATTTGTTCGAAATTAGCTTAATATTTAATGGGAATTTTCGAATCAACCGGAGAGTTGTCCGGTTCGACCTCACCAACATATATGTTATCCAATTTTATTAGTCTTGATTAATGCAAGTACACTTAAATGCATTTCAAACAAGCACATAAACAGATAACATGTCCTAGCATGATACTAACATGTAATGATCATGGGTTCTACCTATCTTATGCGTGATATGTGGAAGCCACTCCACAATCACAAGTTCTAACATACATATCACATAAACAGTTTAAATCACATAAGGGAAAGCGGTAACAAAATACGAGCCCTATCTCTATTACATTTTTACAATTGAGATTCTCCTCCCTAACATTTTGAGCGGTCTTCACTTATGGCCTCCCTGTTACTTGAATGTGGTCCATCTTACTCCATGGGTGCATTGTCTCCAAAATGAAAATAAAACCTCACCACCTATCTCTACTCTCAAATTACAATAAAAAGAAAAAGACATAAAGTAATAAGGCTTAATCTTCATATTGACCTTAGACAATTACACGGGGCATACCCCGACCTCAAAAATAGTAATATGGAAAGCCACATAATAAATCACATAACAGTACGCATATAACTGAGGCTCCAACCTCAATTGAAAAACGCAACTATAGGGCTCCAACCCCAATTTAAACCATCCATGTGCATAAATTAAAACCATACATAGATCTAAACCCATGATCACCTAACATGCTTTTACAAGAATTTAAATTTAACCAATAAATTAAAATTCTCGCTTTAAGCTCTAAAAGCTTAAAACACGACTTAGATGCAATTCTTGTTCAAGAGTCTTTTCAATAAAACCCGAAAAACAATAAACTAATAAAATTCCAATTAATTTCTGAAAATTAATAATTTTATTCTTTCAATATTTTTCATAAAATAAAGTTCGCAATTTTTCCCAAAATTTAAATCGCTTAATTTTTAAAATCCCAATTTAAACAATTATTTAAAAAATAATTCAAATTCAATAAAATAAAAATTTTCAGAAAAATTAAATAGGGATTGGATTGGACTAAACACGAAATTCAAGATCGCGAAACGAACGTCCCGGAACTGACCGTCCGCCTGCCCGAGACCATGCCCGGAAGCTGTGCAGCATGGCGCGCATCCTTGCGCGCGTCACGCGCAGCCGCTGGGCGGGAAAAAGGCGGGCATGGCCGGCAGGCTCTCGTGCGGTTGCGGGAGGGGCAGGCTCTCACGCGGTTGCGGGAGGGGCAGGCGGACGCGCCTAGGCGCTGGCGGGCGGCCTCCCGCGCGGCTACGGGAGGGATGGGTGGGCAGTCCCGAGCGGCTGCGGGACGGTGCGGGCCTGGGCGTGCGACGGCCTAGCACGCCTAGGCTCGCGTTTTCGTAACCCGATTTCGTGTTTCGTACTTTTAGTTCAAAAACCAACAACAATCCAAAATTTAAAACGCGATTTAAATATATTTGATCCAAAATAATTTCAATCAAATTTTTCGAAAATGTTTTTCAGAAACTTTTAGGAAAAAATACAGTTTCGTATTTCAGGCTTTCTAAAAGAACTCAAGAATACCTAATTCGCATCTAAGCCTAAGAATTTCTACCAAATTCAAAATAATTGAGACGAATCAGAAACACGATTAACGAGGTGGCTCTGATACCACTTGTTGGAAAACACGAATCAGAAAGCAGCGGAAATTTAAAAAATTTCCAACAAAAGGACCTTGGACTCGCAATCGTGTAACCAAATTCGTAGAGATAAGAAACTTACTTTTCTTTTATTCTTTCTTGAATCGTTTCAAGCCACCCAAGAACGCTCTTCTCGCGGCTTGATCCCCTCTCATTGGTAAAGCTCGAATCTTCAAACTTCTAACTTGAAGCTCTCTAGAGATAGTCCTCCAACTTGACTACAATCTAACTAGTAAGGATGCTAGTTCTCTAGTTAGTGTTTAGGCTTAACCTAGGGTTTCGTTTATCTTGGAGAAAGGATGGTGTTCAACACATGAACCAAAAGAATTGCCAATTAGCTCTAAGGGGAGCTTGAGCTCCCCTATATATAGGAGAGGGAGAGGGACGCCGAACCTAGTCCTTATGGGGTAAGGATTTGGTCCCTCTCTCCTATTACTTGATCATCAAGTAATTTCCAACTTTGACTTTGAATTCAAATTCAAATCAACTTTTAAGAGAGCTAAAAATATCCAAACTATTTTTGGATAATTTTATACTTTATTTATTTAAAATAAATAACTTATTTTATCTAATTAATTAATTCATAATTAATTAGCTAGATTATTTTCTCCAAAATTAGACTTTCTTTTTAATTCAAAATTAAACCAAAGTCTATTAAATAATTAACAAATTAATTATTTAATATATATATATTTACACGTGTGGGACACGTGTCACAAGGACACATGTCACTCACGTGACCCACATGTGTGGTTTCACACGTGTGGAACCCTCTTGGCCCGATTAACTCTTTTAATCATTTTAAAGCCTCAACTCATGTAACCAAGTTGTTGTGTGTGACCCTCTAGGTTCTCAATTCAATTAGCAGTGACCCAAATTAATTAATTCACTAATTAATTAATTAGTCCACAGATTAAACGACCATAGTCTAGCAACAGGTGTTTAACCCCTAGCTGAATTGGAATGTTCGGATTCGACAAAACCTTTAAGTCATTGATTCATGTGAGATACAATCCTCCTACTTACTATCTCTCAACCAAGATCTAGAGCAAGGGAATAATCAGAACCCTAATAATCCAGTCTTAAAGCTAAGTGCATTTCATATCCATTTGATCTCAATCCAAGAAACTCTTTTCTTGATGTCTTGATCTACTGCCTTGGCCAAGGACTCCATATGGCATATAAATGACTTACACAATAAGAGATCACCTTGCATATGCAAGTGTAGGTCCTCTCTTGATTCTCATTCACTTTCATGAATCACTTGTGCAGCCCCAGCATAAGCCTTGAATCAGTTGTCTAAGGCGACACCCTTTAAAGCTTAAACCTAAGACTACAGAGTTAACTCATAAAGTGACAAGGAACCTCAAGTCTAAGGATCAATTAATCACATCAATGACTCGTGAGATATTTCCTAATCTGGAAGTTTCCATTTCCTGAAATAGAAACTTCCTTTCCCATTTAGGAATGTCCTCACACGGGGCACCTCAGTGAACTTACTTATTAAAGTAAGCACCCTCATGTATCACGCACGTATCAACTATACACTTTGCACCTCCATGAAACAAGGTGGTCCTTCTTAAGGGCGTGATCCCACAAGCAAGCCTTAGAGGAGTCAGGTTGACACTCCCACTGTCTGTAGGACTCATCGGCTTGGAGTATTTTACTAATCATGACTTATGTGATATAGGGCTCGTTTCATGAACCATTTCACCTAAATGGTAGAGTCCTAAAGTCATCAGGATTAGGGGAGTTCTCATACATGCACAGATAAAGTAAACGCATACCAAACAAGAGCATATAAAGAAATGTTACCTCAATTCGTTATTTCATTCAAAGATTGTCTTTGATTACAATAAGGAAAAGAACAAAGCGGATATACAATCGGCTTTCCAGGGCACTATTCCTAACACGAATCCCCTTCTTCATCATTTGGGGAGAACTGGAAGGAAAAGTTTTTCTTCGTGGGGGCACCCGGTGGACTTTTTAGGGTTTTTCGAGAGTGGGTAGTACACAAAGAAGGGCCCCTAGTGAAATCCAAGGCTAGATTCTTGCCTTTTGAACAGTGGGCGAAGAGTTTGGCCCTCGTTATGAAGAACAATAAATGGTTGATTAAGGCCAAACCTCTGTTGCGGAATGAGGGAGTGTTATTCCGTTATGGGCTCGTGTGTCCCCCAGAAATGGTCGTCAATCCTCCCATTGAAACGATGAACAGAGATAGTTAGATTCTAGGAACTAACTATTCTATCGCTTTATATAAGTATCGGATTTAACCATCTGATGTTCAGTTATTCCGTGTGCAGACGCGGACATACTGATGGCGGGAACGAGCGCCGAGAGCATTGCGGCCATGTTGCGCGTTCGCAGGCCGAGCAACAACCAACCCCCACAACAACAGCAGCCCCAACCCACACCGCCAAGGAGGGTGGTACCCGGCGAGGGTCTGGGAGAGGAGAAGGCGGCCGAGGGGATGGCCACAGAAACCGAAGGGGGGCCCGTATTATAGGCCCTATTGAGGATTTAACCATTGGGGATGCTCACGGAGCCACTCGTCCCAGTGGGGAGCAAGTACAAGTGGGCCTCAAAGCCCCCCGCAACCGCTCGGGGATCATAGTGAGGGCCCTCGATGAGGAGAGAGCCTAATACTCTCGGAAAAGGAAGAGGATGGCTGATTCTATCCCTATTTCAGGGAAAAAGAAGAGGTGGTCATCGGCGAGCGAGGGGAAGATGGTAATACTTCATCCTCCGAGGATGAAAGCTTCTGGAAATTCGAGCGGGGTGGAGATGCCCACTACAAACGCTCGGTGGAGGATGGTCCAGTTCTCCTGAGTAAGCGCTCGTCCACCAGGAACATAGTTGTTGGGCTTATTTACAGGCTCCAATTTTCGGGGGACCATCAGAAGTTGAATAAGCAGGACGCTGCTCAAGTCGCGGACGATGCTTGCCAAGTTCTCCTGAGGGTAAGCGTTTAAGTTCCTTTCAAGAGCTTTAGTCCTTCCTGACTTTACTTTGTACTTGACAATATTTCTGTTGGTTCAGGAGGTGGTTCCCAGGTTGAAGAACCTGCAAAGGCGTTCGGAGACTTACTCTGAGCGCAAGGCCAAATACAAGAAGCTATTGCGCATCTCTGACCCTGGACAGTTACAGCAGGATTATGATATGGCCACTGCTGAGCTCTCAGCCCTCAAGATCGATCATGACAAGGTGAAGAAAGCGCTCAAAGATCAGGAGGAAGCGTGGTAGAAGTTGGACGAGCGTCACAAGGATCTGAAGGAGGAGCAGAATAAACTGAGAGATGACAATAAGAATCTCACCCCAGCGCTGAACGAGCGTGACCAGCAGTTGGAGTCAACGAAGAAAGAGCTTGCTGGACTCCAAGGTCAGGTCGCTGACTTGGAAATGAGGGTAGCTTGGGACGCTGTTGTCAGGTTTGTGCACTCAAAAGCCTTCAGCTTCGCGACCAACCTTCACTGCTTCGCCATCGCCAAGCGGTTCTTCTGGAAGTCAGTGGGCCAGCTGATCAAATTTGGAATGGTACCCCCCCGGCACTCGTACTGATGACCGTCTGCGTATGGACCTCGATGAAAACTTAGAGCCGGTCATTGCGAAAGAAAATCCCTCTGAAAACTTGACGGAACCGAAGTACTAAGGCTTGGTCACCATGCTCCAGGAGGAGTTTATCACTGCCAACCCTATAGAGCTCGAGCCCATCCTGGTGGACTAGGATGCTGAAGAAGATGCGCCAAGTGAGAGGGGCCAGGGTGGTACTCAAGCTTTGAATTCAGAGGTCTTGGCCCCGGTTCCTTTGGCGACTGCTCCTCCCAAATCTCAGACTTCTCAAACATCAAATCCCAATGTTGAGGGTGACCACCAAGAAGCCTCATAAAGGCGCCCTTCAAGAGGATCCTGCCTGCTCCTGCTCTTATCTACCCTAGTCTTGATGTGAACCATGTTGAACTTCCTCTGCAATAATTCCTTTCTTTTTTTTGTAAAATACTTTCTGCATTCAGTAGTGTAACTTTTTAGCTAATGATGAAACTTGTTTCCTTTTCAGTGTGTTGTGCTATTCTGTATGTTGTTTGTTGATTTCCTTTTGACGCTTGGATTTTTGTGATATGCGAATGTATAGGCGCGAGGGTTTTCCGTACGAGGGGTACCCTGGCCATATTCAACATAGGGCAAGAATTTAGAAGTAGAAACTTTGATACAGATTATTCTAAGTGTTGAATGGTAGCGAGCGTAGCTGTAGCACAAACCGGGACTTAGAAACCAGTAGTGGGATTTGCTAAGTGTTTCTTCAAGTATTTGTTATATTCCTTGGATTTGAGTGTAGCTAGTAATTTACACTTGAACTTAGAAACCAACAAAGGGGGTTTGCTAAGTGTATAATCACTACGAGCGTACGTCAGAAGAGAGATCCATTATTTAAGAGATGTTGAGCGTAGCCAGTAATTTAAACTTGAACTTAGAAATCAGCAAAGGGATTTGCTAAGTATCTATTTACTGTGTGCGTACGCAGGAGGGGGGATCGGTTCAGGGATCACGAGCGCGAACTAGAACGATGGGTCTAGTTGGTCTAAATGGTAATAGCAGTATCCCAGTGGGATCCGCTCGTTTTAAGAGGGATCCGCATGAATAATATATCAAGTCATTCAACGTGGAGTACCCTCGACACGGAGTTAGCCCTGATATAATGCAAAGTAGGTTATCACAACGTAACAATTTTGGCAGAATTATTATGAAAAAGGAACACAGATGTGCGTGATTTATATTTCTGTCAAAAGAAAATACACAGTGCCTCGAGCGAGGGCTTTACAACGTTTGCAATTACACATAGAACTTCCTGAGGTTGCACACATTCCATGGTTGAGGAAGACGCTCGCCTTGCAAAATCTCCAGCAGGTAGGTATTGTTCGCTCGTACCTGAGTGACTTTGAAGGTGCCTTCCCAATTGGGGTCTAACTTACCCACATGTTTGGACACTTCAACCTTTTTAAGGACTGGGTCCCCCAGCTGAAAGGTCCTTTCCTTGACACGCTTGTTATACTGTTGAGCAACTGATGCCTTGTATTTGTGGATCCGGGCCCAAGCAACGTTCCTCCTTTCGTCCAAAAATCCAGTTCGAGCGCCCGGTTACTCTCGTTGGCTGCAGGTTCAAAATAGGTAACGCGTGCGGTCTCTTGAGCGATTTCTGCAGGTATCATAGCTTCGGAGGAGGACATCTCGACGGCTCCCGGCGGTTCGTCTTCCCCGTCTCTAGTTCCGCCCGGGACCCTTTTCTTGTTCTTCTTTCTATTCAGCTTGGCCCTCTTGCGCTCGGGGCTATCTTCATCCAACTTGGGGAAATCTACTGATCTCTTGGTAGATCCAGCTTGGACCGTTGACTTGGGCTTATGGCTGCGAAGGGAGAGGATGTAGTACTCCCATGCTTCCTTGACGTTACAAAGTACCTCACCAGTGCCCTCGGGGGTGGGAAACTTGACTTTCTGATGGTAAGTTGAAATCACAGCCTTGAAGTCCACGAGGGCTGGGCGTTCGATGATAATGTTGTACGGAAGGTCCACTTCGACCACTGCATAAAGAACGCTCAAAGTTTTTTATTGTGGGGCACGACCAAAATAGGTGGCCAAGCGAATCTGTCCACGAGGGACGATCTCAGAACCCCTAAAGCCAACGAGGGCTGTTCTGAGGGGTTCGAGGGGAATGTTTGTTATATTCATTTTTTGAAACGTTGAGTACGGCAGAACATTCACAGAGCTTCCACTATCAATCAAGACCCTCTTTACAACGTGATTGTGAACATCTAAGTTAACCACCATGGGGCATTTAGAGGTTTCACTAACCCCATGGGGTGTTACAATGTGTTCTACGTCTTTTTCATTGAACCCTACAATCTCATTTTCTTTTGAGCGCGAGGACTCCTCCAGAGAGTACACCTATTTGGGCCTTGAGGATCTCTGGTCATAGCTGCGGACGTGGCGACGTCTAGAGGCGTTGAAGTCTCCTCCCGAGGGTCCGTCCGCGATCATGTGGATGACGGCAAAGGGTTGGTTCACTAATTCAACGTCCTTCTGTTTGCCACGGTCACTGGACTCGGTGTGACGGTGGCGAGGACTTCTTGAGCGCGAGCGGCTTCTTCCCCTCGCCTTGACATGCTCGACGCAGGGCTCATCATACCTTTCCAATGCCCTCACAAACTCCTTGAGGTACCCCCCAGCGATGAGCCTCAGGATCTCGCTCTCCAGCTAACGACATTCATTGGTGTCGTGCCCCTTTTGCTTATGGAAAGCATAGTATTTGCCCGAGCGCTTCTGGGCCTCGGTTTCTCTCATCTTGGGCGGCCTTTTGAATTGTTTCTTGTCCGCCATAGAATAGATCTCCACAATAGGCCTATTAAAGGGTATGCGCTTGAATCGATGAGGGGGTGGAGAGTTTCTTCGAGTGGATGCGGGACTGCAGCGGCGGTTTTTGGACTCTCCTCTGTCCTCCGGTCCCTTATCAGTTCGAGGGGCATTTGTAAGTTTTTGCTCTCTCGCGGTATACACGTCTTCGATGGTGAAGAAAAAATCAGCTATGTCTCTGATTTCCATCAGTGAGCGGGGTTTTTTCTTGACTACCTCCTCCACAAACTCCTTGACATAATGCTTCATGTTGATAGCCTCAAACAGCACATGCCTCAGGAAGTCCATCAAGGGCTTCTCTACCAGTAGGATCTCCTTGTTGAACCTGCCCATGAAGGACCTAAGAGTCTCGTTTGGTCCTTGCACCAGGTTGTAGAGCGCCGTGGCGGCAGGCACTGGCGCCTTCAAGGAGTTAAAGTGACTCATGAAGGCCTCAGTCAAATCTTCATACCCTCGAATGGAGCGAGGGGGCAGCTTTTTGTACAACTCTTACGCCATTCCCATGAGGAAAGTGACAAAGACCTTCGTCTAGTAATGACTATCGGGCATGACGGCAAGTTACCTATGAGCTTGAAGGCAAGTCCTAAGCTTCGTGCGGGACAATTGTGGGTTGATGGCATGTTGAATGAGCCTTGGACTTACGAGTTGACCTACTCGGGCTAGAAGCAAGCTAAGGGCGCCGAGGTACACCTAAGGCCAAAGTGTTCCGAGCGAGCGACGAGCACGAGGATTGCGTGTTGGGCGCACTAGTGACCCTTCATGCCGAGACGGAGCACGTATGCTCCCATGCCATCAAGAGATGCAATGTTGGGACTCGAGATTGTGCGACATATGGGAAGCATGCTAGCTTGTAGAACATGAATAGGTGAGTACCGAACACGAAGTGCGGTAGTAGTAAGCGTTCGGAAGCTATCGCTAGTGCGCGAATGATGCTAAGAAGAGCAAGGGTCATCATAAAGACTCGAGGATGGAAGGCGGACCGAAGGTTTTGGAGAACCTGAGGGAGCCTCACGGGCTAAAAATTGTTCCGCTGCACAAGTAAATGAGTCCGCCCGTGACAGGTGGTATCAGAGCCTCGACTCTTGATCCACAGGACCGAGGCAAGAATTATGGCAGAAGCAGATGGGCCCGCGGAGCCCTCGAGGAAAACTACGAAAGCACGGTTAGAATACCTAAAGGAAGAAAGCGAAAAGCTTTCATTTGTGGTTACGACCTTGGAGGAAAAGGTCGAAACGTTGGAAGCGGAGGTCGTGGACGTCCAAGCTCAGCTTGGCGAGAGCAGAGAAGCCTGCCAAGGTTTTGCGGAAATAATTAGAACGAGCGACCTCGGGGGAATAAGTCGCGAAATGGAAGAAATGAGAATTCAGTTGGGGATACTTCAAAGAGCTGTGGGGAATGGAGGGGCCGTAAACCACGATCCAGTTGCAAGGCTTCGGATTCCTGAACCGAAAGCCTATGAAGGGGCAAGAGATGCGAAGGAAGTTGAGAACTTCCTCTTCGATATGGAACAATACTTCCTTGCTGCTCATATAGATGATGAGGCAAGAAAAGTGACGACGGCCATAATGTACTTGGCTGGGGATGCCAAATTGTGGTGGAGAAGAAAATATGCGGAGATCCAAGCGGGAGTGGTGCGCTTGGATACATGGGATCACCTCTGGGAAGCAATTAGAGAACAATTCTTCCCGGCGAACGTGGAGTATATTGCTCGGAAGGCATTGCGCGAGTTGAAGCAGACGGGGTCGGTAAGGGACTATGTGAAGGCCTTCTCGACGCATATGCTAAGCATCACGAATATGTCGGAAAAAGATAAGCTCTTTACCTTCATGGAGGGCTTAAAACCATACGTGAGAAGTGAATTACAACGGCAAAGAGTGCCGGACTTGAACGCCGCAATGGGGGTGGCCGAGTGCCTATCGGATTACAACCCTGAACCTCGACGGAAGCCGCCACCAACAAACTCAGTGCCTTCGAGAGGGAGAGTTGGAAGAGGGCCAAGACCCTTCCGAAGTAGTTTCAGTAACAGTGGGGGAGAGACACCTTCCCCTAACACGGCGAGCTCTCAAGCAAGTTTCAATAAAGGAAAATCTATAGAGAGTAGACCATTCACTATTCCCCAACGCAGATGCTTCCTCTGTGGCGAAGGGCATATATGAGGGATTGCCCGCATAACAAGCAGTTAGTGAACGCCCTAGCGAGCTTGTCGAAGTTTTCCGAGAAAGGGGCGGAACAAATGAGAGAGGGACCACAGGTTCTGGTTGATAAGGAAGGCGAATCATATGAGAATGACGTGGAAGAGAATTTGGAGGCCATTTCTCACAGATGCAACCCCTTAATTCATCAAGTCGCTGCACAACATAGAGTGCCGACAAATACGGCGAAGCCCACGAAGAAGAAAGGGCTCATGTTTGTTGATGTGAAGGTTAACGGGAAAACCGTAAGGGCGATGATCGATACTGGTGCTACGCACAACTACTTGGCAAACACCGAGGTGGAAAAGATTGGGATTGGTGCTGGAGAGGGAAGAGCAGTGAGTCGAAGCAAAGTTAAGCAAGCGTCTATTGTAATATCGGGCATTCTCCCTGATCATTTGTGGACACCCGCAATTGTGTACTATATTCTTGGTGAATATAATGAAAGTTAATTTCCCTTCAATGTTGTTGTCCCTCTAAAGTGTTACACTGGGGTGGGCGTGAGTGCGACATATAGCGTACGTATATAATTGGGTAGGCGGACGTAGCGAGCAGGAAGCCCGCTACTAGCCACACGGTGCACTTTTCTAAGCAACCTACTCGGTGCCCCGTGAGACTCCGGCAGCTGGAGGCATATTCCCATCCACTGGGGTGTTTCCGGCTGGGGCTGGGGTGATATCAACGATGATAGCTCCGTCTCCCTGGTTCTCCTTATTCACTGGAGGAAGAACGACCTTGTTGTCCAAAGCTCCAGATCTGGTAGCTGTCAGCATGATTGGAACTGCTGGTGTTGTTCTGATGAAAATGCTGAAGACGACGATGGTTTCCCACAGACGGCGCCAAAAATGATGGTGCAAAAACTTTGAAGGGATTTAAACACCAATCACTTTAGAATTTGTGTATGGAAGGGAAGACCATCACAGGTGTTAAGCCTCAGGAACTGGGTTTCCAAGTGAGCGTGGGTTCTTCCAGTTATGATAACACCAGAAATACGGTGAAGATGCAGTGAAAATGGTGAAATTCAGGGAGCTTGGAGAATATGAAAATGGAGGAGAAATGCCCAGTTCAGTTCAGTGCAGAGGAGTCTGGTGAAGAAGATGACTTGGGGAATGTGCACATGCATTCCCATATTTATATGTTAAGAGCAGGGGTATCATGGGTAATTTGTCCATGTGGCCCCAAACCTGTGTTGCCCTAGACATGTGGCGGCTTGTGATGGTCTTCCCTTCCACACACAAATTCTAAAGTGATTGGTGTTTAAATCCCTTCAAAGTTTTTGCACCATCAATATTTATTAAATTGATATAATGTTAGAATTTTTTTTAAACACAATATTTTAGATTGATATGTTATGATCCATGAGAGTAAACTAGGAAAATGTCCACCGGTTTCATTATGAAAATTAAAAATATTTTATTTATTTCATTTTTCTTCTTGAACGTAATCATTAATTTAACCATTACATTTACATGGTTTGTTTAACCTTTGTAATATTTTCCATTAAAATAATTCAATTAATTGTTCATTATGTTGGAAAACACGAATCAGAAAGCAGCGGAAATTGAAAACAATTTCCAACAAAAGGACCTTGGACTCGCAATCGTGTGACCAAATTCGTAGGGATTAGAAACTTACTTTCTTAATTGTCTTTCTTGAAGCGTTTCAAGCCACCCAAGAACGCTCTTCTCACGGCTTGATCCCCTCTCCTTGGTAAAGCTCGAATCTTCAAACTTCTAACTTGAAGCTCTCTAGAGATAGTCCACCAACTTGATCACAATCTAACTAGTAAGGATGCTAGTTCTCTAGTTAGTGTTTAGGCTTAACCTAGTGTTTCGTTTATCTTGGAGAATGGATGGTGTTCAACTCATGAACCAAAAGAATTGCCAATTAGCTCTAAGGGGAGCTCGAGCTCCCCTATTTATAATAAGGGAGTGGCCGAAATTCCTAGTCCTTATGGACTAGGGTTTTGGTCTCTCTCTCTCCTATTACTTGATTATCAAGTAATTTTGACTTTGACTTTGAATTCTAATTCAAATCAACTTTCAAGAGAGCTAAAAATATCCAAACTATTTTTGGATAATTTTATACTTTATTTATTTAAAATAAATAACTTATTTTATCTAATTAATTAATTCATAATTAATTAACTAGATTATTTTTCTCCAAAATAAGACTTTCTTTTTAATTCAAAATTAAACCAAAGTCTATTAAATAATTAATCACATTAATTATTTAACACATAAATAAATATACACATATATTTACACACGTGTGAGACACGTGTCACTCACGTGAGCCACACGTGTGGAACCCTCTTGGCCCGATTAACTCGTTTAATCATTTTAAAGCCTCAACTCATGTAACCAAGTTGTTGTGTGTGACCCTCTAGGTTCTTAATTCAATTAGCAGTGACCCTAATTAATTAATTCACTAATTAATTAATCAGTCCACAGATTAAACGACCATAGTCTAGCAACAGGTGTTTAACCCCTAGCTGAATTGGAATGTTCGGATTCGACAGAACCTTTAAGTCATTGATTCATGTGAGATACAATCCTCCTACTTACTATCTCTCAACCAAGATCTAGGGTAAGGGAATAATCAGAACCCTAATAATCCGGTCTTAAAGCTAAGTGCATTTCATATCCATTTGATCTCAATCCAAGAAACCCTTTTCTTGATGTCTTGATCTACTGCCTTGGCCAAGGACTCCATATGGCATATGAATGACTTACACAATAAGAGATCACCTTGCAAATGCAAGTGTAGGTCCTTTCTTGATTCTCATTCACTTTCATGAATCACTTGTGCAGCCCCAGCATAAGCCTTGAATCAGTTGTCTAAGGCGACACCCTTTAAAGCTTATACCAAAGACTACAGAGTTAACTCATAAAGTGACATGGAACCTCAAGTCTAAGGATCAATTAATCACATCAATGACTCATGAGATATTTCCTAATCTGGAAGTTTCCATTTCCTGAAATAGAAACTTCCTTTCCCATTTAGGAATGTTCTCACACGGGGCACCTCAGTGAACTTACTTATTAAAGTAAGCACCCCCATGTATCATGCACGTATCAACTATACACTTTGCACCTCAATGAAACAAGGTGGTCCTTCTTAAGGGCGTGATCCCACAAGCAAGCCTTAGAGGAGTCAGGTTGACACTCCTACTGTCTGTAGGACTCATCGGCTTGGAGCATTTTACTAATCATGACTTATGTGATATAGGGCTCATTTCATGAACCATTTCACCTAAATGGTAGAGTCCTAAAGTCATCAGGATTAGGGGAGTTCTCATACATGCACAACTAAAGTAAACGCATATCAAACAAGAGCATATAAAGAAGTGTTGCCTCAATTCGTTATTTCATTCAAAGATTGTCTGTGATTACAATAAGGAAAAGCACAAAGCGGATATACAATCGGCTTTCTAGGGCACTATTCCTAACACATTATTCTTCACATATTAATTAGCTTATTTATTATTATTTTTATTTATTTCATTTTACATCATCTTTTAATTTTGTATATATATTTTTATTATCAACTAATTTTGTATTTTTCAATTTAATGGAAATAATTTACAATTTTCAAATTTTAACTAACTTTTAGTATTAATTGTATATTTATTTTCTTCTTTATTTCGTTTCTTAACATTTTTATTTATACCGTATAAATTTGGTCACCAATAATTAATTTTTATACTTGACCTTTGCTATTTGTTAATCTATTTATCTCAAAATATTTATCATCAACGATATACTTTGTAGCCCAAAAAACTACAACCGCAACAAAATATTTTGTTGGAAAAAGTTAAATTTCTAGCAACTATTAAATATCGTAGCTAATTTTTTACAAGAATTCTCAATGATAAATTTCGTTGCACAAAGGGCATTATTAGCTACAATTATATTTTGTTGCAGAAATTTATTATTGGCAACGATTTCATATTGTTCCCAAAAGAGTATACTTTAACTACAAAATTTTTTTGTTGCAATTTGTCAAAATTGTTGCCAAATAAGATTTAAAAGTAACGGTTGAGAGACACATAACTTTGGCAACGAAATATTTTTTTCGTGCTAAATAAGTGATAAAAAAGACAACGAAAATTACTTTTCGTTGCCAAAACATAATTATTTACAACAAAAATAAAATTGTTGCTAAAAAAACCGTTGCGAATTTGATAATTTGTTGTAATGTGCGTACGGGACTAACATTATCTCGAGGAAAGGTCTTCTTTGGGGGCTAGTATGTAACTCGGAAATTGACGAAGATGATTTCATCCTTGTTGCCTATCAACCAAACTCTGGATATAAGGACCCCGAGCACACTACCAGCGTGAATGCAGTCCTCTGTTGCCAAATATGTGTCACCCTGAAACATATATATTTAGCCCGGGAGTCTGGGCGTCTCATTTCGAGGCCAATGGAGGGCCCGGATAAGTCGAGTGGCATGAGGGGTCAGTTTCTTCACTACAACAAGCCCGAGGCCAGAGAAGGCTCAATTAATATCTTTTTGGTTTTGAATGATGCCCAAAAGTTGTATCTTCTTATCATTTTATTTCGTGTGCACTCTTGTATGAGTAGTATTTTTGATCGGTGGATTATGAACACTTATTTGTATACTTGGATTTGGTTGAATAATATATGAGGACGGAACTCCTCAAAACCTCACATCTTCTTTGCAAAAAACAAAGAAACTAATCTTTTTTATTTTATTAATGCTCAAAGTGCTTTCACAAGCTAACATTTTAACTTATTGAGGGGTTAAAGTAAGAATAGGGGATATTCTGAGGGATATGAATTTATGCAAAATTGCAATTGCCATTATTACCCCTCCCCTTAGATATTATATATTATGCAAACCCTAACAGCTGCATTCACTCTCATCACTCTCTCTATCAGCGCCGTTTGGAGTTTCTTCTCCACATATCTTGAGGCTTGAGCCATACATACACATCGTATACTGTATTAGCGCCATTGCACATAGGTTAGGAAGTGTAGAGCAATGGGGGAGGAAGGTGAGGGAGGTAGTGCCCCGATATTCAGAGATATTAGAAGATATTACTGCGAGTATTGTGGGATTTGCCGATCGAAGAAAGCCCTAATCGCCTCTCATATGCTTACCCACCATGAGGTGTGTGAACTATTTGCTTGATTATGTGTATTACGATTGGATTATTGGGCTTTGAAAGTTTTGAATTTGGGGGTGATGATAGAGTGTTGTAAATCAGCTGGGTTGTGTGTGTGCTTCGAGCTGAATTTGTCTTTTTACGTGTGCTTAATGATGTGTGTTCATTGGATTTTGGGAAGTAAATAATGGGTTTTTGTGAATTGTAGGAGGAAATGAAGAAAAAGGTGCAGAATGAAGAAAAGGAGGGTGGGGAGAAATTGAATGTTTGTGAGGAATGTGGTGCGAGTTTTCGGAAGCCTGCTCATCTGAAGCAGCATATGCAAAGCCATTCTCTCGAGGTAAATTTCTGATTAAATACTGTGGATGTTTTTGTTGTTTTACCAATATATGCCCTAAATTTGGGGAATTTTCAGCTTTGGGATCATCAAGGATGTGATTTAGTAATGTAATTTAGTGTATGTAATTTGTTTGTGTTTTGTAATATAATTTAGTGTATGGGTTTATAGATGGAAGATTCAATGTTGCTGATCTTTGTAGTAAACTGTGTCTCCATTTTAGTTTCACTTTGGTGCCATAATCGACTAAATTATAATCTGAATGACTTTGCATCGAATATTGTAAAGTAAGTTGCTTTAATACGATATATTGGCATTCGATTGGTGGATAGGTAGTAAACATATATTGTTTTGTGTTAAGCCTTGCTTGTTTGGTTTGTTTATCTTCAGCTTATTTGTTGTACTCTGTCAATTAAAAATGTGAATGTTGCAGATTGATGTAAGGGAGATAAAGAATATCATAAATTATCTCTGGGCGTGAAGCATTGGATCCCAAAAAAAGAACTCCAAAATGCGAGAGGCAACAAATATCTTGATTGGATTAGTATCAGGTGGGGGACTGCCTGAGAAGCTCCATCAAGTGAGCCTCTGTCACGCTTGCTACTCGGTGAGGTTAGGTTTGGGGATTGCTTAGTCTTTCTGTTGTGCCGAGCTCTCAGAATTTCCTATCAGAGAATTTATGCAAAGTGTTTTTCTCACATTGCGTATGTTCTGTCTGTTACAGAGGCCTTTCTCTTGTCCGGTGGATGACTGTAACTCCAGTTACAGAAGGAAGGACCACTTGACCAGACATATGCTTCAACATCAAGGAAAATTGTTTGAATGTCCTGTTGCGGACTGTAAACGCACGTTTACCATTCAGGGTAACATGACACGGCATGTGAAAGAGATCCATGATGAAACTCGTCCTGCTAATGTTGAGCATCCAAAGGAATATGTCTGTTCGGAGCATGGGTGTGGAAAGGTGTTTAAATATCTATCCAAATTGCGTAAACACGAGGATTCTCATGGTAAGCTGAGCAAAGTTATATTTCAGTTTTAGTGGGATATTGTATTTCTAATTCTTGGATCGATGTTATTTATGTACTATCTCCCACTTTCTAACTCTCTGATGAAATGTTTGTCTTAATTGCAGTTAAGTTGAATTCAATTGAGGCATTCTGTGCAGAACCTGGTTGTATGAAATATTTTACTAATGAGCAATGCCTTAAGGAGCATATTTGGTCTTGTCATCAGTACATTACCTGTGATAAATGTGGCACAAAGCAGCTAAAGAAGAACATTAAACGCCACATGCGCATGCATGAAGCCGATGGGGATTCCTCAGAAAGGATAAATTGCACTGTTGATGGATGCTCGTTTACATTTTCTAATGTAAGCTCCTTTAAGTCCAAAGTCTGCCATTTCCGTAGCTCCTGTCTTATACAATAACTTTGTGCAGTTTCTCACTATATGTTTTTTTCTTTGTACAGACATCAAATCTCAATCAGCATATCAAAGCAGTGCACTTGGAACTTAAACCATTTGCCTGCAGCATTCCTGGTTGTCACATGAGATTCTCATTCAAACACGTCAGGGATAAACATGAAAAGTCGGGGTGCCATGTTTACACTCCTGTAAGTTATTCATTTATCTTATTTCCGAGCAATCATGTCCAAACATGCAGCTTAATTCTGAGCAACACTTCGGGATTTTTGTAACATCATCTAGAAAAGTGCCTGATTCTTATACTTCGTGTTTCAGGGAAATTTTGTAGAATCCGATGAGCAATTCCGGTCAAGGCCTAGAGGTGGGAGGAAAAGAAAATTCCCGGTTATTGAGACACTAATGAGGAAAAGGGTTGTACCACCTACCGAATCTGAGGTTTCCATGAACGAGGGGCGAGATTACCCGTCGTGGCTGCACTCCTCAGAATCTGAAGATTAGATGAGGTTCAAACAGAAAACCAAGAGAAATAATGTGCAGCCAATTGTTAAAAGTATATTTTGTTAATATTAGTATAACTGTATAATAGGTTTAGAAGAGAAGTGCTTAAACACACTGAAGGTGTAGTTATTTTCTGCTGTGTGCTTGTAAACTGTTGGTTTAGTTAATGGAAATAAGCAACTATTTTAATCAGCAACCTGTATTCCACTTTATTCGCTTCGTTTACTCTTATATAGAGTTCTAGAGTGCAAATTATTTACTACAGAGTTTCTCCCGATGGGGAGATGCTTTAATATTAGTGGTTTAATTCGTCTCGAACTTTTAAAAATATAATAAAATCATTTAAAATACTATGTAGTTAGTAGTTCGGCTTACATTGGCTTACTTGAAGATCGTTTAATAATATAATAAATTCATATAAAATACTATGAAGTTAGTAGTTCGTCTCACATTGATTGACCTAAAAATCTTGTGTTCAAACTTTTGTACGCGTAGCAACTAATCTGTAGCTTAAAGTAAAAGTTTACATCTCGGTAATTTGTTCAAGTTCAGTACAAACTCGTTATATCCATACTCAGATACTCTGGATATATAAGTGTTCAAGCATTTGTTTTTTTGCCATCGAAAATGTGAACTTTAACCTCAATAGTTCTATTGATTCAGTTCGAAATCATTATTTCTTTACACATAAGTTGATTAAAAACCAAAATAACATATAGTTTATCTTCCATATAATGTGTTTGCATTGTAATTTCGAAAGGGGGAATGATGTACTACTAATACATTTAACTTTCAAAAGATTATAAGGTGGAATTCACATCATATTTCCGAAAATTTGGGCTATGGAATTCTTTATTGGGCTCGTCAAAGTAATGGGCCAAAATTATCTAAATATCGTAATATTGAAAATTGGAGACAAATTTTGATCCAATCTTGCACGTCAAGGGTCCAAGTAGGATAGGGATCTTTTAATTTTTAAGTACATATTATTTTTAAGTAGTATAAAATAAAATAAACCTAAACAGATCATCCATATTAAAAAGAAAATTATCCATGCAAAGTATAAGTTTACTTTGACTCAAAATTTAGTGATTCTCTAATAATAATAATAGTAGTACTGTAGTAGTATGGTTTGTGGGAGTTGGACGACTTGTCCAAGTTCATAATCCACCAATCAGCAATAAGCTAGCTTGGATTGCTCGACGAAAACTTGCTAGAAAAAACTTCTGAAAGTGGTTCGATCGAATCTAATCAATTATATATTAAATATTTTAAATTTATGATTCGATTGATCTCTTGTTATAGAATACGTATTAATCAGCCAATATATACAAAACTCATCATACGATTGACAATTTTTTTGTTGGACAAAGCACGCAGTCGGGATTTTCACAAAATTTTAGAATCGTAATCATAAATTTAAATTTATTTACTAACTAATTGTTGAAATTAGATTGCTTTTGTTGATTTCGGTTAATCCCTCTTCTCTCTTAGAATCTGTTTTGTCCAAGATTGGTGGAACAAAGCAAGTTCCAGCTAATCAGCATCAGTGGAAGGAAGGCTATGGCAAGTTCCAGTCAGATCTCCAAGATTGGTGGAACAAGGCAAGTTCCAGCTAATCAGCATCAGTGGAAGGAAGGCTATGACAAGTTCCAGTCAGATCTCCAAGATTGGTGGAACAGCAATCAAATCACCAAATCACTCAAATAAAAGATTCAGCAAATCAAGCCAAGACCAAATATGGCAAGGAGTTTTTCCCAACGGCTAGTGTGTCTTGAACACACTATATAACGCAGATCCTCAAAGAAAGGAGCACACGAGTTGTCAGGATCTTCGAGTAAGATCAGTAATAGCTTTGTGCAGAGTATAGAATCCGAGTGATTCAGATTGTTTGTGAGAATCCGAGTGATTCAGATTGTTTGTAAGAATCCGAGTGATTCAGCATTGGTTGGGATCTGAGTGATTCCAGAGAGACAGTCGGTCTCAGTTTTGTAATCTCTGGTACTACTGTGGTTAGTTCCAGAGAGGAGCTAACATTCATTTAGTGTGTGTTAGTGAGAAAGATAAGTAGGTGAAACTTATTTATCTCACTAGAGTGTTCGTGTATGAGATTGCAAGGTTTTTCTTGTAATCTCAAGTGCTTAATAAGAATATCTTTAAAAACTCCCAAATTCACAACTTGGGGACAGGAGTGGGCTTGCCGAACCTGTATAAATTGCACGTGTCATCTTTGCTTCATTTGTTATTCCATTATTAACACTTGTTTTAAGTTTTTGTTCAAACTGGAAGTAGTGCCATTTTTTATCAATTGGTACCAGAGCAGGTTTTTTCTCAAAAAACAAAGGTTTAATCACCTTTTCGATCCAAATCCGCTGCTAAAATGGAATATTTTGCTGAAGCCCCCTCACACACACGTGCACCACTTTTTGATGGTACTAATTACTCTACTTGGAAGAATCGCATGGAAGAATTTTTCATGGGACTTGATTTCAAACTCTGGCGGATTGTCACCAAAGGTCCAGAGATTCCAATGAAAGAAGTAAATGGAGAACAGGTTCCAAAAGAACTAGATGAACTTGATGAGAAGGATGAAAAGGCTTGGTCACTAAACGCAAGGGCAAAAAATGTTCTCTCGGTCTCGTTGACTGAAGAGGAATATAATCGCGTCTCAAACTGCAAAACGGCCAAGGACATGTGGGACATGCTAAAAATCACCCACGAAGGTACCGAGCAAGTCCGAGAGGAACGGGTAGCAATTCTTGTAACAACCCTCCTTTTCGGAGCAAGATACGATGTCATTTTTGTGCGATTAGATTGTTATTTATTTATTTCGGCTTGTGCTTGAATTGCCTTATTCATGTTTTAATAATTTAATTAACTCAATTGCAATCTTATATAAATATGTGAACCTAATTGGGATATGAGTTTAATTCCTAATTGCTCTTTAATTTAAATTATGTGGGCTGATTTGAAATTAACTAAAATTGGGGATCTATTTCTAATTATGAGAAATTCAATTTGGACTTATTTGCACACTACTCTAAATCTTGGGGGTACTTTTATAATTTTCTAACCTTTAATTAGACTTAATTGATCTTAGTTGGAATTTGGAGGACTCAATCGCACCACATAAGTTCTCCAGGGACTTAATTGCAATTTTGGGAAATGGATCTCTTTATACGCTGAAACCCTAGTGCTGCATTTCATTCTTCATTTCCCGTAATCAGCAGCGCAACCTCCTCTCCCTCGTTCACCAGCGGCGCCAACCACCACTCTCGACATCACCTCCGCCTATCACCACAAACCCCTTTCCTTCTCATCTCCTGAACAAAGGGGCCAAGTACTTGTCCCGCCGCACAACGCCTTCTTCCTCGGCCTTCTCCACCACCACAAGCTCACACGGCTTCGGTTATTCCGGATCTGGTGAGTTCTCTTCAGGCCGCCACCCATTACCGCCATCTCCGGCCCAGCAAGATCTCCCGCCGCCGTGCACCAACAACCATGGCGGTCTGGCTACAGATCTGACACTTTCCCCTTTCGGTTCAAGCAGCGGCGCAACAGCTTCTTCTCCGACGAAAATCACCACTATATCCGCCGCTCACCGCGTCATCCGTCTCAAGAAAGATGGCCAACCTTCGTTCACCACCGCCACCATATCCAGAAGCCTCACCAGCGTGAGCCGCCACCTTCGATTATTCCCGGATTCGACAGTTCCCCATCAGCGGTACCACCACAGCTCGCCATGGCTAGACATCACTCCTCCTGTCGCTGTGAAGCCCTTCGACCACCATCCCCGATGCCCTTCATTTTGACCTCTCTCTCGGTCAGAAACAGAGAAGAAGGGGGATAACAGTGGCTTCCGACATCCTCTCTCCGCCACCGTCCCGCTTCAGTCGCTACTGCCGGGATTCACGCCACCAGTTCCCGTTCCTTTCCCTTTTAAGAGTGAGCCTAATCGATTTTATTTGTTTCATGTTAATTGTAATTATTCTCAAACTATGAATTGTATTTATGGAATTCAGTTTTGTCATGGTGATTTTAGGGGTTGTTTATATGTAATTACGAAATACGTTTCATGTTGAATGTCTAAGCATCGATCCGATAAGTATGTTAAAGTAGCTATAGTCATGCAGATTTAATCTTCTAAATAATGGATTTTTGGGAAATATGATTCAGTGACTTCGGTAATTGAGGTGTAGTTGTGCTGATCTTCAGTAACTGTAAAGTTGTAAAGTTTGTGATGATTTGGAGATTTACAACTGTGATTTAAGTGAGATGGTTTAATTAGATGTGTAAGCTAAATGATCTAATTGTGTATTGTAATTTGGTTTAATTATTGAATAAATTAAATTAATATACGTTTTAAACTTAAATGTCGCTGAATTGCAAGATTTGTTGGTAGCCATAAGTTGGTTTAATAACTTGTAAACTTGTGTGTGGTATGGCGTGTGTGCGTGGGTATATATATATATATATATATATATATATATTTGGACATGTATACTAGATATATATTATAAATTATAATCGAATCTGTATGAATGTTGTGAACTAGGTTTTGAGTGTGTGAGTGCTTGCTATTTATATTTATAAATTCATGAACTATGTATATTGCCTTGTGATGTGCATATGGTAATACGTGCTGGAGTGTGTATAGATATTTATATATAAATATCTACCTCAATATACATAAATGTGATAAGTGATTATGCAAGCTAAATATATAAATATATATATACATGTATTTGTAATTGACTATGGCTTGAGTTTTGACAATATCAGTACATATCATTATAAATTGGAGAATGTTAAGACTTTATGGTTGATGTTTGATTGTACGTGAGAGTGTTTGGTGCGTGTGTGAGGGTTATATGGTTGTATTGGTATAAACTAATCAGACGTACTTAAATTGGAGCATTTGGTTTCCATTTAATCGAATCCTTACGCACATCTCTAATTGTTTTCAATTAAATTTCTAAGGACTTGTATGATTTTGTTTGAGATAGAATTATACAACATTTGAGCAATGGGTATACTTTAGAGATATCATTTAGTTGCCAAATGTGGCTTTGGCTACTGTTACACTTTGCCCTTGATGTTTCCATGTTTGCTTGACCTATTTAAGTTGCTTTAAGAATTGTATTTTGTGATATGACTCCAATTGCATTCTTAGATGATAATACTTCATTTTAATTGAATGACTTTGTATGAGAGTTCGTCCCATGCTATACTACCTGACCTATGTGATTCATATCCTTCCATAATGCATTGTTAAACCTTGATACTTTGTTAATTTCATGATTTGGTGGAATATGTGAACCATATATGCTACGTGACCTATGTGTACACTTCATTCTATATTACATATCATTCATCTCTTGATACGCCGTGCGTCTTACTTGGTTCATATAGAGTTTAAGTCTGGACTTCTGTATGTCTTGTCACAGAGTTTGGTGGTGCCGGTGGGCCCGAGGCTTAGAGTGTTTGGCCCTTCACACTCTCAGACTCTACTTTCACGAGGTGAGGTTTAGGATTTTGTATAGTTATGCGACCTATGGCCTTTACATGCTGATTTCTACCCCTGCATGCGAGTATACTCTATTATAGATATGTATGTGTTGGATATGATATGTTGATGATCTGGTGTGAGTCCTGCGTGGATGGAGGTCATGAGGCTTAAAGTTCCATCGCGTAGGAAGGGTGTAAATATAAAACCAGTTTTCGAGGCATATGTAAGCTATTTTGGAAAACAGTTGTGTTCTAATTATGTAGCGAGGTTGCCATGAAAGATTGGCGTATGTGATCCGTCGTGATCTGTTCTGTTGTGATCCATTGTGATCTGTGTGTGGATTGATCCTGGTGAGCTGCGGAATGGGTACCCCCGGGACGGTTAGGGCCGTCGGGGCATTTATCCTTTACGTAGTTCCATTTGAGATATCATTGTGCGACCTTAGGGTGATGAGGGAGGCGTGGTATCTTGAGCCTTCGGCTGAGGCCGGGGAGGACTCATGTGGGTTCGCAACCCCTTGAGGGTGAGTCTATTTTAGACGGTTTATTCTCGATGGTATGGGGACGGTACATCTCCTCCATCATTGGTGTAGAGGTTGGATTGATTTTGATTTATGTTATGAGGAGTTGAGGTTGGAAGCTCGTACTCGCCGAGCAGTTGATTATGTTATGTTATGGAATTATGAATCGGGATAGAGTCTTTCTGGAAAATGGTTTCTAAACTTATACCTATATCTTATTCGGGTTCTTTCAAAACGTTTTGGTATGTAACACCTATCCCCGGTTCATGAGTCCATCCTTTTTATTCTGCGCTATGCTCCTTATATATATATTGTGGGTGTGCGTTAGCCCCCTCACTCGGTCAAGTTGACTGACCCCTCATTTACGCTTTTAGTTGCAGGATTGTTGGTGTTTGCTAGGCGGAAGTGAGTCCTTTGAGTTGCACTTCGTCGGTCTAGTCTTTCTATTTGCATTTGTCTTTTCATACACTTTACTTATGCTTTGACTTGTAGACTTGAGATTATACTTTACTATTCAGTAGCCCTGCGTGGCACTCTCATTCGGCCCTTGTGGCACTTGATGATTATTACTTTATGTTGATCTATTATTCGAGATTAGGTATCTATGCTAGTTGAACCCGTCACCTGCTTTGTATGTTTTGTTTTAGATGCTTCCGTTATCTATTGATGTTGGTTTTAATTGCTTCCGCGCTCTGAGTTTTGGGTCAAGTTAGATCCGCCTAGCCTAGTGTGTGAGTTGGTCTCCCGTTCGCTCTGATTCGGATTCGGGCATGGACTTTCATTTCATGCTTCGGGTCTGGGTCATAGTGCGGGGGATGTGGCACTTCTCCGTTTGGGGTGTTACATCCTTAAGTGGTATCAGAGCTCTAGGTTGCAAAACCGAGCTCTTGAGTCGTGTTGAGTCTGTCTACGTCGTACGGCATAGGAATAACTGTGCATTGCATTGTTTGACTTGATATTTTGACCCTTCGGCATGAATTGTTTTGTAGTTATACGATTGTGTGCACATTATGACTTTGATTATGCAACATCTTATTTTATGTGATTTGTAAATTGCAACTAATTGTTACATTTACGTGATATATGTGTTACATTTCATTTGCATCTTTAACCAGCATGCATCGAATTTAGTGTTTGAATTTCAGGGTGCCCTATGAGTCAACACTGAGATTTCCCTCCGTCAACACTACCTATTGGCACTACAACGAAAACATACCATAATTCGAAGATGAAAGGATTCTTTACCAAGATCAATGTTCATGAAAAAGGTTCAGAGTTGAAGGAATGAGATTTGCTATATAGACTTACTATCTTAAAGCCAATTGAGAGATGAAGTTTTACGAATTTTAACCTTGAGGTTTCGTTCATCTGAAAGTAGTCACCTTGTTGATGGAAACGAGTTAATGTAGAAGAATCCGACCAAATAAGATCCGATCAAGATCGAGGAATGTGTATAGGTAACCATGTTACTTAGCCAACGAGCTACAAGCCATCGGGGAGTGTTGAAGGTTTTGGTACCGTTTAGAGTTAACAAATGACAAAACAAGATTGGTTGTTGGCTCTCTGGGTGTTTTCTTTCTGCTCAGATGGAAGATTCTGCTGAGATGGGAATAGATCACATAGATACCAAAAGATTTTATTCGAGTTTTTGAATCATATACCATGAATTGCTTTGGGGAAATTATTAATACCACTAGCGCCGAACTTAGTTCTGAGATAGATTTATGATTGACAACCGATTTATGGGCAATTCTTGAAGATGAACAGGTTAAGGTTTCACACATGAATTAGGATTCTTGGTGGGAATCGAAGATGATTCTGGTTGAACAAGGGCCACGGTCCGATAGAGAGTTGGATTGTAAGCATGCTTATTGGATCACCTCTTCACACAAAGGATTCAAGACGAAGAAGTCAAGTTGACGAGTTTTGCATCATTGTCGGCTTAATCAACTCCTACTACTTCACCTCAACTTCCTGTCAAGAGTTTGACACTACGGTGATCGGTACGCCAAGCGTTCATGGCATTCGCATACATGCATCGCTTAAGTATTCTTATCTTGTTTTGTTTGATGTGTATGATGATTGTCGTTGTTCTGATTGTGATAATGCGGCTACCTGATCTAGCATTGATAACCTGGAATATCTGTTTTGGTGAATTATTGCTGAAATGAATAAGTTACGTGTTTATGTGGATTAAGCATGTCTATGTGATTTAAAACTCCCTTGATTGCTCACTAACCTCGCATATAACATACATACATACTGTGACCTTGTTTTACAGGGATTCCATCGCGATATCCCCCTTGAGTCGAGGTATGAGCATTGAATCTATACTCAAGGGATACCGATATCAGTTGTGTAAGGTACACCAAACATGCACAATATACTTTTCATCAAGTGTGACTCTGATTTGTGTATGTATGAATAACTGACCAGTGGATTTATGTGCAAGAGAGACCTTAGGTTCCCTCTTTTACGTGTTGGAGAGATGCAGGATTCTCTCTATTTATGTGATAGAAAGATGTCGGATTCTTTCTAAGTTGTGCGCGAGAGATGTTGGATTCTCTTGTACTTAGATGTTCGGAGATGTTGGATTCTCTTGAAACTAAGGGTTTGAGAAATGATGGATTTTCTCAAACTAGAATGTTTGAGAGATGTGAAAATCTATCAGACTTAGGTTGAGAGACGGGGTTCTCTCATTATGTGTTTGAGAGACGGGGTTCTTTCAATTGTGTGCTTGAGAGATGGGGTTCTCTCAATTATGTGTGCGAGAGACGGGGTTCTCTCTCTTGTGTGTGCTGAGAGATGGGATTCTCTCTTATTTGTTACGGTTGCGTTACGTATTGTTCCTGATAACGGTCTGCTAGCGACGAGTTTGCGACGCCATCGAAATTGAGTGCAGTGATAACTATTCGTCTCATGGGATTGGTCGAAGAACTTGATGAAAGCAACGATCCAGTGCTCAAATGGATCCCAATGACAACGAGACACCGCGAGAAAGGTTCAGTAAAGACAATGAGAGTAAACTACAACGGAGGCTATGTTTTACGTAATTCCGCGAGAAGGGTTAAGACACTATCAACTCGAAGCTTTTCCAGCTCAGGAGTGGAACCTGGGGACCAGGTTCACTTAAGGGGGGAAGGTTGTAACAACCCTCCTTTTCGGAGCAAGATACGATGTCATTTTTGTGCGATTAGATTGTTATTTATTTATTTCGGCTTGTGCTTGAATTGCCTTATTCATGTTTTAATAATTTAATTAACTCAATCGCAATCTTATATAAATATGTGAACCTAATTGGGATATGAGTTTAATTCCTAATTGCTCTTTAATTTAAATTATGTGGGCTGATTTGAAATTAACTAAAATTGGGGATCTATTTCTAATTATGAGAAATTCAATTTGGACTTATTTGCACACTACTCTAAATCTTGGGGGTACTTTTATAATTTCCTAACCTTTAATTAGACTTAATTGATCTTAGTTGGAATTTGGAGGACTCAATCGCACCACATAAGTTCTCCAGGGACTTAATTGCAATTTTGGGAAATGGATCTCTTTATACGCTGAAACCCTAGTGCTGCATTTCATTCTTCATTTCCCGTAATCAGCAGCGCAACCTCCTCTCCCTCGTTCACCAGCGGCGCCAACCACCACTCTCGACATCACCTCCGCCTATCACCACAAACCCCTTTCCTTCTCATCTCCTGAACAAAGGGGCCAAGTACTTGTCCCGCCGCGCAACGCCTTCTTCCTCGGCCTTCTCCACCACCACAAGCTCACACGGCTTCGGTTATTCCGGATCTGGTGAGTTCTCTTCAGGCCGTCACCCATTACCGCCATCTCCGCCCCAGCAAGATCTCCCGCCGCCGTGCACCAACAACCATGGCGGTCTGGCTACAGATCTGACACTTTCCCCTTTCGGTTCAAGCAGCGGCGCAACAGCTTCTTCTCCGACGAAAATCACCACTATATCCGCCGCTCACCGCGTCATCCGTCTCAAGAAAGATGGCCAACCTTCGTTCACCACCGCCACCATATCCAGAAGCCTCACCAGCGTGAGCCGCCACCTTCGATTATTCCCGGATTCGACAGCTCCCCATCAGCGGTACCACCACAGCTCGCCATGGCTAGACATCACTCCTCCTGTCGCTGTGAAGCCCTTCGACCACCATCCCCGATGCCCTTCATTTTGACCTCTCTCTCGGTCAGAAACAGAGAAGAAGGGGGATAACAGTGGCTTCCGACATCCTCTCTCCGCCACCGTCCCGCTTCAGTCGCTACTGCCGGGATTCACGCCACAAGTTCCCGTTCCTTTCCCTTTTAAGAGTGAGCCTAATCGATTTTATTTGTTTCATGTTAATTGTAATTATTCTCAAACTATGAATTGTATTTATGGAATTCAGTTTTGTCAAGGTGATTTTAGGGGTTGTTTATATGTAATTACGAAATACGTTTCATGTTGAATGTCTAAGCATCGATCCGATAAGTATGTTAAAGTAGCTATAGTCATGCAGATTTAATCTTCTAAATAATGGATTTTTGGGGAATATGATTCAGTGACTTCGGTAATTGAGGTGTAGTTGTGCTGATCTTCAGTAACTGTAAAGTTGTAAAGTTTGTGATGATTTGGAGATTTACAACTGTGATTTAAGTGAGATGGTTTAATTAGATGTGTAAGCTAAATGATCTAATTGTGTATTGTAATTTGGTTTAATTATTGAATAAATTAAATTAATATACGTTTTAAACTTAAATGTCGCTGAATTGCAAGATTTGTTGGTAGCCATAAGTTGGTTTAATAACTTGTAAACTTGTGTGTGGTATGGCGTGTGTGCGTGGGTATATATATATATATATATATATATATATATATATATATATATATATATATTTGGACATGTATACTAGATATATATTATAAATTATAATCGAATCTGTATGAATGTTGTGAACTAGGTTTTGAGTGTGTGAGTGCTTGCTATTTATATTTATAAATTCATGAACTATGTATATTGCCTTGTGATGTGCATATGGTAATACGTGCTGGAGTGTGTATAGATATTTATATATAAATATCTACCTCAATATACATAAATGTGATAAGTGATTATGCAAGCTAAATATATAAATATATATATACATGTATTTGTAATTGACTATGGCTTGAGTTTTGACAATATCAGTACATATCATTATAAATTGGAGAATGTTAAGACTTTATGGTTGATGTTTGATTGTACGTGAGAGTGTTTGGTGCGTGTGTGAGGGTTATATGGTTGTATTGGTATAAACTAATCAGACGTACTTAAATTGGAGCATTTGGTTTCCATTTAATCGAATCCTTACGCACATCTCTAATTGTTTTCAATTAAATTTCTAAGGACTTGTATGATTTTGTTTGAGATAGAATTATACAACATTTGAGCAATGGGTATACTTTAGAGATATCATTTAGTTGCCAAATGTGGCTTTGGCTACTGTTACACTTTGCCCTTGATGTTTCCATGTTTGCTTGACCTATTTAAGTTGCTTTAAGAATTGTATTTTGTGATATGACTCCAATTGCATTCTTAGATGATAATACTTCATTTTAATTGAATGACTTTGTATGAGAGTTCGTCCCATGCTATACTACCTGACCTATGTGATTCATATCCTTCCATAATGCATTGTTAAACCTTGATACTTTGTTAATTTCATGATTTGGTGGAATATGTGAACCATATATGCTACGTGACCTATGTGTACACTTCATTCTATATTACATATCATTCATCTCTTGATACGCCGTGCGTCTTACTTGGTTCATATAGAGTTTAAGTCTGGACTTCTGTATGTCTTGTCACAGAGTTTGGTGGTGCCGGTGGGCCCGAGGCTTAGAGTGTTTGGCCCTTCACACTCTCAGACTCTACTTTCACGAGGTGAGGTTTAGGATTTTGTATAGTTATGCGACCTATGGCCTTTACATGCTGATTTCTACCCCTGCATGCGAGTATACTCTATTATAGATATGTATGTGTTGGATATGATATGTTGATGATCTGGTGTGAGTCCTGCGTGGATGGAGGTCATGAGGCTTAAAGTTCCATCGCGTAGGAAGGGTGTAAATATAAAACCAGTTTTCGAGGCATATGTAAGCTATTTTGGAAAACAGTTGTGTTCTAATTATGTAGCGAGGTTGCCATGAAAGATTGGCGTATGTGATCCGTCGTGATCTGTTCTGTTGTGATCCATTGTGATCTGTGTGTGGATCGATCCTGGTGAGCTGCGGAATGGGTACCCCCGGGACGGTTAGGGCCGTCGGGGCATTTATCCTTTACGTAGTTCCATTTGAGATATCATTGTGCGACCTTAGGGTGATGAGGGAGGCGTGGTATCTTGAGCCTTCGGCTGAGGCCGGGGAGGACTCATGCGGGTTCGCAACCCCTTGAGGGTGAGTCTATTTTAGACGGTTTATTCTCGATGGTATGGGGACGGTACATCTCCTCCATCATTGGTGTAGAGGTTGGATTGATTTTGATTTATGTTATGAGGAGTTGAGGTTGGAAGCTCGTACTCGCCGAGCAGTTGATTATGTTATGTTATGGAATTATGAATCGGGATAGAGTCTTTCTGGAAAATGGTTTCTAAACTTATATCTATATCTTATTCGGGTTCTTTCAAAACGTTTTGGTATGTAACACCTATCCCCGGTTCATGAGTCCATCCTTTTTATTCTGCGCTATGCTCCTTATATATATATTGTGGGTGTGCGTTAGCCCCCTCACTCGGTCAAGTTGACTGACCCCTCATTTACGCTTTTAGTTGCAGGATTGTTGGTGTTTGCTAGGCGGAAGTGAGTCCTTTGAGTTGCACTTCGTCGGTCTAGTCTTTCTATTTGCATTTGTCTTTTCATACACTTTACTTATGCTTTGACTTGTAGACTTGAGATTATACTTTACTATTCGGTAGCCCTGCGTGGCACTCTCATTCGGCCCTTGTGGCACTTGATGATTATTACTTTATGTTGATCTATTATTCGAGATTAGGTATCTATGCTAGTTGAACCCGTCACCTGCTTTGTATGTTTTGTTTTAGATGCTTCCGTTATCTATTGATGTTGGTTTTAATTGCTTCCGCGCTCTGAGTTTTGGGTCAAGTTAGATCCGCCTAGCCTAGTGTGTGAGTTGGTCTCCCGTTCGCTCTGATTCGGATTCGGGCATGGACTTTCATTTCATGCTTCGGGTCTGGGTCATAGTGCGGGGGATGTGGCACTTCTCCGTTTGGGGTGTTACAATTCTAACCACCCAATACGAAGCATTCTAGATGGTTCCAGGAGAAACCATCAGTCAAATGCATACCCGATTCACAGCACTTGCAAATCAAATGAGTTCTCTTGGTGAGCCACTATCTGAAGGACAACAAGTTAGGAAGATCCTGCGGTCTCTACCCAAAGAATGGACGCCCAAAGTCACCGCCATTACAGAAGCAAAAAAGCTAAGTACTCTTACAATTGCTGAACTCATTGGTTCCTTAATTTCTCATGAACTCACCCTCCTGAATAAGAGAGATAAAATAGATGTCCAGAAAAATATTGCCTTCTCAGCAGATAATTTCCTTAATCTTGAGGATCAAACCGATGATGAGTTGGTACTCCTATCAAGAAGAATCAGGGAAATCGCCTCAAACCGGAATAGAAACCGAAGGTTCCAGCAGCCACAAAACAGTAACTTTCAATCCAATAATTCAACTCAGCAGTTCCAGAACCACTATGCTCAGTCATCTAACTCATCCCAGTAGTTTCAGAACAACAGAGGTGTCTGTTTCGAGTGCAAAAAATCAGGGCATATTCGACCAAATTGCCCATTGCTGAAAAAGCATCAGGAAAATGTAAATCATCGAAGTTCCTACCTTGCTAACTGGGATCACGAAAAAGAGTTGTTTGACACTGAGGAAGAATGCATCGCCCTAATGGCAAATGATCAGGTAAATCTCCCTAGCACCCCTCAAAATGAATTTGATGATGTTGAGGGAATAAATATTGAAGAACTACTTGAAACTTGCGAGAACCGTATTAAGAACCTTCTCATTAGGAACAAAAAACTAGAAGAAAATCTACTGAAAATCATCAAAGAAAAACAGGACATGGAAGGTAGATTACTTCAAGCTATAGACCAATTGAAAATTGAAAAAGAACTCTTGGAAAAAGAAAATGAACACATTTCTTTAGAGCACTCACGCCTTAGTAACATCATATACAAGATGGACAATGCTAAAAAGAAACAAAGACACTTTCCAAGAAAAAGATGCTATAACTGTGGTAAACTTGGTCATATTCAATACTCTTGTCATAGTTCCAGAAGCATAAGAACTAAACAGGTCTGGGTTCCAAATACCCGACAGCCAGTTCCAGAAGCACACACTGCACTTCTTTCTAACAATGAAGGACCCAAAGATTATTGGGGACCCAAAACCAAATAACAATTACAGGTTGAAAGCTCTGGAATATCCTGGAACAACAAGTGGATTCTCGATAGCGGATGTTCTCGGCACATGATAGTTGTAGCAAATGATTCCAATTGGACTTGGCACAAAAGGATGGGTCTTGTGAACATGGAACTCATCTCCCACTTAACCAACAAAAAATTGGTTAGAGGCGTTCCTAAGCTTAACTTCATCAAAGACAAGCCCTGCGACGCCTACCAAATGGGGAAATAAGTTCGTTCCAGCTTAAGGCCAAAGATGATATCTCTACCAACTAGCCTCTGGAACTACTGCAACTCAATCTTTTTGGTCCCACGAGAACGCAACCCATAGTCAAGTATCCAATAAGTGTAAGGGTTTTGTTCAAAAATCTATCCTTTTTTTTATGAAACTAACCCCATGGTCAAGGACACCTTGAGCTCTGAAGTTGCAAATTATCAGGAAGTGAATCGCCACGTACTTCACCCTTAAACCCAGGAACCCTTTTGTTGCTGAAGGGGGAGGAGAAGTTAGAGAAGCAATCGAACTAGGAGCATCGCCACCGACAATGATAATGGTTTTATCTCTTATGATACATGTCTATGCAGGCCCTATGATAGAGGGAGTTGTTTTTATTACATTATGTCTTATTGACAGGGGGAGTTGTTCTACTTATCTTGTCTCTTATTGACAGGGGGAGCCTTGAGCTCCTTGTGCTTAATCTCCTCATCAACAAAAGGGGGGAGAATGTTGAAATTAGATTGCTTTTGTTGATTTCGGTTAATCCCTCTTCTCTCTTAGAATCTGTTTTGTCCAAGATTGGTGGAACAAAGCAAGTTCCAGCTAATCAGCATCAGTGGAAGGAAGGCTATGGCAAGTTCCAGTCAGATCTCCAAGATTGGTGGAACAAGGCAAGTTCCAGCTAATCAGCATCAGTGGAAGGAAGGCTATGGTAAGTTCCAGTCAGATCTCCAAGATTGGTGGAACAGCAATCAAATCACCAAATCACTCAAATAAAAGATTCAGCAAATCAAGCCAAGACCAAATATGGCAAGGAGTTTTTCCCAACGGCTAGTGTGTCTTGAACACACTATATAAAGCAGATCCTCAAAGAAAGGAGCACACGAGTTGTCAGGATCTTCGAGTAAGATCAGTAATAGCTTTGTGCAGAGTATAGAATCCGAGTGATTCAGATTGTTTGTGAGAATCCGAGTGATTCAGATTGTTTGTAAGAATCCGAGTGATTCAGCATTGGTTGGGATCTGAGTGATTCCAGAGAGACAGTCGGTCTCAGTTTTGTAATCTCTGGTACTACTGTGGTTAGTTCCAGAGAGGAGGTAACATTCATTTAGTGTGTGTTAGTGAGAAAGATAAGTAGGTGAAACTTATTTATCTCACTAGAGTGTTCGCGTATGAGATTGCAAGGTTTTTCTTGTAATCTCAAGTGCGTAATAAGAATATCTTTAAAAACTCCCAAATTCACAACTTGGGGACAGGAGTAGGCTTGCCGAACCTGTATAAATTGCACGTGTCATCTTTGCTTCATTTGTTATTCCATTATTAACACTTGTTTTAAGTTTTTGTTCAAACTGGAAGTAGTGCCATTTTTTATCACTAATCAAAACCCATAAACCATACAAGATTTCAAAATATCATAGGGAAAATCTGATCCAATTACCTTTAGATTGGTCTAATTAGAATCAAGTCTCTTTTCTTTGTGTATTTATCATGTAGCCTCTAAATTTTACATCCCGTTTGAGATCTCTGACATCCGTTAGGGTTCCGTTAAGTTAGTCAGTTGATCTTCCCAAATTTTAAAAAGTACAGGGATTATTTTTTTATTATAAAGAAATTATAGGGATGTATTTGTAATAAATTCAGAGGCAATTTGAGAAGGACAACTAAACAAGTAAACGGACGTCAGGAATCTTAAACGAAATATAAAGTTTAAGGATTACACGGTAAATACGCAAAGAATACCTTAAGATAATTAGATGTAGTTTTTCCAATATCATAACTAGAAAACTATCAAACCACACTCCATAGAAAGATTATGAAAGTTTAAAGGAACTTTCAATTTTAATTTGTTTTTTAAATTAAATTGTACCATAAAGTAGACTCCATGCAATTAATACTTCACTTGAAAGTTGAAGGTAATTGTGGTGGTGGTTCTTCCATATCTTGTCCTTGGAGGACTTGTAGTGGGAGGTCAACTAGCTGAAAGTTCTAGGAAAAAAGACATATTTTGTCTTGTTTGATTTTTCTAATAGGAAAACTTCAAAAAAATATTTTTTTTATTGGCCCTTTTAGACCAAGTATTGCTTATTGATTGTTGAATTTTCTTAGGATATGAAACAAGGGGAAAATGAAATTTTCAAATAATTTATGATCGAACGAAAGAGACTTATCAATTTAATTAAATATCGAATATTTGAATCCTAATCTTATATATAGAGTCATTCAAATTTTAAGGTACCTATAATTCAATTAGAAAACTAATTATTGTAGTAAAAAATGGATGCAAGATTAAGGAAAATTAATTTGTGCATAGACATATTTTTCAAATATAATTATATGGGTTATTAGCAAGAATAATAGTTAATTAGTTATTTGATCTGGTTCAAGTTGATTTGAATTTAGAAAAATCTTAGTTCAATCTCGATTCGGCCGAATCCAATTAATTAAAAGGAGAAGTATATTATATTTGTCATTTGATTTGTCACTCACATTAAATTTTTTATCAACTATAAAATAGATTAAAATATTCATTCCTCGTTACACCAATTTGATCTATCCAAATTTGAGTTAGAATTTCGCATGAATGTATGATTATACTAATTCACTAAATGGAAAGAATGACTTGGAATTGAGACTAATTCTGATTAAATTTTCAGAGAAATATCCTTCAAGTGATAACCTTGTATTTATTAGATGATGATATGTGGACACTTATATTGAGATTATTCTTTATTTATATGATACACAGATAGATGAATACGGACATAGTAATATAGACATGACATGATATCTATATAGATACAATTTTTTTTCAAAAATTTTTTATATGGGAAGTATCAAGTGGCGAAGCCAGAATTTTCATTCAGGGGGTCGACCAAAACATAATACTAAAGAAAAAAATTTTCATTCAGGGGCGACCAAAGCATAATAGTAAAGAAAAAATAACAAGTGAAATTCAACTATTATTTTTAAAGTACTTACAAGTTTGTGTGGTCTCAATTATTAATAATATACTATATTGACCCCTCACTAGTATAATTTTAACTTTGGTGAGGGTGGTCAATAATGAAAAATTTCTTAAGATTACATATACATCTATCTTTATAACTATATAATAATTAAAAAAAATTAAATTGAGGGGAGTCAATTGTACCCCCTTGGAGCAAGGTGGCTCCGGCACTGAAAGTATCATATATAAGAATTCGATACAATACGACATGACAAAATAATATTATGAAAAGTATTAATGCATTTGAACTTATTTATTTGACTATGACGTCAATCATAAACTAATTGAAAATTTATTATTTAACTAAATAAAAAATAATCAAAAATTTTCACCGGTTAATAAAGCACCAACAACAATAATAGGTAGAAAATATATACCTAACCTAGCAAAATGTTTATGGCAGACATCAAAATTACGAAATAATGAGATCATGATCTGCTAAGCATGGCGCAAAAAAAATAAACATTTATATTTTTGTTATAGAATTTATAGTAAAAGACAAATTCTAATAATAAATAGAGAAAGGAGAAAGACAAAGTCAACTACCACGTCACTGCTTACAGAACCGACCGTAATAAGTTCTAGGTCAACAACCCCTGCTTTGCTGCTCCCTAGATTTAATAATTTTAAATATTAATAATATTATTATTCCCTTTCCCCAATTATTATTAAAATAATTATTTTAATATCGAGAATTCCCGAAAAAATTTTGTATGGAAACTCAAATTTCTCTTTGTTCTCCATTTTCAAAAATATTCCTCTGAACTCCCCAAATGAAAATCAAAAGTTTCGTTTACTCCCCATTTTTTTAAAATGTTGTACAAAAATTCAAGAATCACTTAACTAAATCACCAGATCTGGTATTTTTTCCTCAAATCTGATTTTTTTAAATGGGAAGTAAAAAGGAATTTTTGTAACTCATGAAAAATTTTTAAATAAGATCCATTTTAATATTTATATATAAATCCAAAACTGTCATGGGAAATTTGTATGGTTGGGTAGATGGCTGGACGCCTGGACCCCAATAGGATTATATATGTGACTCCAATTAAATTGTTATTTAGATTTAATTTAAATTTGATTGGAAATATATATATGTTTGATTTTGAATACTTGAAATGGAGTTGAGTTTCATAAGTAGTTACTAGAGTTTGATTTGTTATGTTTAATGAATTAAATCTTTCACCAAATCATCCTTCGAGGGCTGGATGGCTAAGAAGTCGAGTCGATGTTTACCACATAGGATATTTTGAGGAAAATTCTGAAGTAGTTTCGGGTGAGATTATATACGTGCAATAAATATCTATTGAAATCGGATAAATGAGATATTATTTAAAGAAACCAGTGGGTGTGAAGTTTGTGATTAACCAAGTTATTGGGGTGATCGATGAGTTCAAATCTAAGTGACTGGACATATGGATATTTGATATTTGGAACGTGATATTAGCTTTTGAGGGAGTTGATATTTGAAAAAGAAACGATACAAAGTACATTTTACTTACCCTACAATTTTGATGCTCAACATCTGAAGAGACAAGTAGACAACTAAGTATAGGAAAACCGAAACCAAAAATAACTTGCTCGAAAAATACCGTAAGATCGGCCCTGAGGCAAGTCCCTTCTATTTGAGGGGTGGCGTGTTATCTCCAAGGTTGGGAGTACCCGTAGTTGGATATTCCACGGAAAACATCTATTAAAAAATTACTTGGTAATTTGAAATTATGTCACCTTAATATGAAAATATACGCAATGAACTTGTAGAATTAGATACAAATATGCTTTGTTTTATGTTACTCGAGTTGTTAAGTGATCAATTATGTCAATTTTACACCCCGAACAAATTTTGAGTTATTTTAAAATATTTACATCTATAAAATTTTAACATTTAAAATTCTGCACCCCGTCAAATCATAAAACCCCATCTCGATATGAAATAGCCCACACAAGAAGAAATAAATTGACAAACACGTTTAACAAAAATTTTAATTCAATCTCGATTCAATTAAATCTAATAAATTATAATAACAAATATATTATATATTATCCTTTGATTTAATACTCTTTATAAATTTATCAATCATTATATAATAAATATAAAATATTTATATTTTTATTAAATCAATTTGATCGAATAAGACTCGAATTAAAATTTACGAAAACTTAGGTAGAATAATTGGGGGAGTAGGAATTCAAGGGTGTGGAGTCCCACAAAATGCAATCAACGCAGTCGGAGAGTCAACAGTGTACAGGTGCCGTCAGATAATCAGTTGGGAATATTGGACGGTGGATGTTGCATTTAATTCTTTTCACATCATTAATTGCTCTGTCTGGATTTTGTGACTGACTTAGTTCTCATTCATCCTAATTCTACGCAACATAGACGTACAACTACAACCTTGTGTTCTATTACAACACTCATCAAATGCACCTTATCTATTAATAAATGATTTATGTTATAATTTTTTTACATAGGTTGAGATTAGACGGATCACTTAGGATGTAAAGTTCTTCTATTAATGATAGTTATATTTTTTAGAATTCGAATTTGAAATCTTTGATTAAACTAGTATAATATTAAACAATTAAACTACGTCACTTAATGATAATCCTCAATTCTTTTGATTCACACGACATATAAATTTTGCATAATGACTCTAACTACGCATCGATCTTTCTAAAAGTATTTTATTATGTCATATTATATCAGATACTGTGTCCGATATTTCACATATAAAAATTTAAGAAAAAAATTATGTCTTCATGCCATTGTTATAAAAATATTAGAGTTCATATTAAAAGATTTCACCATCTTTATTGACCATACAAAATATACATAGTTATCCGAGGTAAGGTATAAGGTTTGAATTATGACTTACGTATAATGTCAAGTATCCCACATCGAATAATCAAAGATGTGAATCTCAATATATAATGGCTTGGCAACCCTCCCCTCAACAGCTGCCACAAGAATACTAAGATATATAAAGAACACACCAGGTCAAGGGTTATTTTTTCCATCAAATCCAGATTCAAGCATCAAAGCATTCAGTGATTCCGATTGGGCTGGTTGTCTTGATTCCAGAAAGTTGGATCAAGCATCAAAGCATTCAGTGATTCCGATTGGGCTGGTTGTCTTGATTCCAGAAAGTTGGATCAAGCATCAAAGCATTCAGTGATTCCGATTGGGCTGGTTGTCTTGATTCCAGAAAGTCTGTGACAGGCTATTGTGTCTTCTTAGGCAAATCACTTATAAGCTGGAAATCTAAGAAACAAAGTACTGTAAGCCGATCATCTTCCGAGGCTGAGTATCGTGCTTTAGCTGCCAAACTTGTGAGATCCAATGGATCACTTATATTCTCCGAGACCTCGGCCTACAACCAACCAACCCGACCATTATCTACTGTGACAACAAGTCTGCATTGCATATTGCAGCAAATCCGAGCTTCCATGAACGCACCAAGCATATAGAAATCGATTGCCACGTCGTACGCGAACGACTTCAACAAGGACTGATTCATCTTCTTCCGCTCCGCACTCACGATCAAACTGTCGACATCTTCACGAAGCCGCTTCCTTCGCATCTATTTCAGTCTCATATGTCCAAACTGGGCTTACACAATATTACAGCGCCAGTTTCAGGGGGGTATTACCAGATTAAAATTTACCAAATAGAAAACCATAGTTAGTTAGTTAAGAGTTAGCTCCAAAGTTAACCAATTGAGCGGGTTGATGATTAGTCAAACCTCCCATAACATTACACGTGCACAAAGCCCTATTAATAGAGCAGAGTCTGTGTGATATTGTATCAGATTTCATTATTCAATAAAGTAAATTTTTACTCTTCAATGCTCTCTCCTCTCTAGATTTATCCTTTTATCATGGTATCAGAGCAGGTCCGATTCTAGGCCTGTCTCTCCATCCCGCCGGATGTTCCGATTCCCGGCTTGCAGATGTTTCGATTCCTGCAATGTTCACGCTCCAGTTTGTCCAGCATTCCGCGACCCTGGGCGTGACGGGGGTGTGTCAAGTATCCACATCGAATAATCAAAGATGTAGAGCTCAATATATAATGGCTTGACAACCCTCCCCTCAACAGTTAGCTTTTGGGGTGAGTAAGGCCAAACACATTATTCATCATATAACAATAGGATTAGGATTAGGAGATTCGAACTTATAATGGACATTGACACTCGAATCAAATGGGATGAAAATACTAAACTTATGTAAAACTGTGCATACGCACCAAAAATTTGCATATACAGTACAGGCACACACATGTGTCTGTCTATTAGCAAATCGGAGTTGACCTAAATGAAGGACAATAACTTCGGATTTAAATTTGTCTGACCATAATTTTTTATTCGTAGACCGTCCACTATAAATTTTAAAAACTCTGTCATGATTACTCGAGATGGATGATTTTGCTCCTAAAAATGGTTTTTTTTTTATAAAAAAAAAAAGAAGAAAAGTTGCATTTTATTTAAATTATTTTAAAGTTTTTGCAATAATTTAAGGAGATATTATATGATAATGTATTATGGTATGTTTGAATGGGTCAATGTTACCCCTCAAAAGCATAACAAGAAAATGAGGCTTTTGTCAATTGGAAAAGGACAAGAGCGTACTATCAAGTACAGCCACACTTTTTTGACCCATTGCCATTTTTATGAATGATTAAGCTACAATTAATTGGTTTTTGAAATTAATAATTTATTTTATAATTTTCCTTGTTACTATATGTGGACATGATTACTTGTACGGTAGTAGGATAGTTTTGAACTTGTTATTATTATAATCATATTTTTTGTTATTAAATTGGGCAAGAAAAAGTCGCACATTGTATTACATATATTCGAAGTTAATTTAACACAAAACAATGTAAAAGCAATATAATAATAAATTAAATATAAGATTAAACAACTAATTATTTGACTTAATGCATATGCTTCGTACTCTATGCAATCGGTCCCTAATAGATATTAAAGCATAAAGAATAACATAATTTACAATACTTTAGGTTTTGAGATATTTTCATTGAATATATAAACAATAGCATACTTTGATGTATGAAAACGAATATAGAATCCCGACACAATATGATATAAATATAGTAGATATAATTCCTTTTTTTTTTTTAGTTCTAATACATAAGTTATATTCGACATGAGTATTTGATACGATAATTATTATGATACAGAGTTTTTTCTTTAAATTATCAAGTGAGAGATATCATCTTATACGAATATTCGATACGACACCATACGAAGAAATATCATGAGATCAGTTGACCCTTTTCGATCAACATTTTCTCTATATAATTTTCAAAATGCACGAATTGCCCTTAATTGTTTTTAAAACAATATTCATTATGACCCTTATCAATTATCATAAGAGAAACAAATGACCTAAGTGGTAAGCATCTGCACCTGTGAATAGATATGTTATGAATTTAAGTCTTATTGGGAGTAATTGAGAAAGCAACATTGATTCTCTTAGGGAAAAAAAAAAAAAAATATATATATATATATATATATATATATATAGAGGACCCTTATCAAATTTTTTAGAAAAATTTTCTTTTCACGTTTTGTAAGGTTCCAAATCGTACTAGCACACCACTTATCAAACACATTTTTACAAAATTGTTCGTATTAAAAAAAAATATCGGCACTACACAACACGATATGATACGAAAAAATACAATAAGATGATTTGATCCTTTTCGATCTACATTTTCTCAATATAATTTTCAAAATGTCGGAATTGCCCTTGATTGTTTTTAAATCAATATCCCGTGGAAGTTGATGTCAATCTATTTTCCATGAATATGTCAACAATAATATTCCATGGTTAGCTCACAATTAGCAGTCTGTGGGCAGTGGGCCTCTTAAATTAAGATTTTATTGACCCTTGTTTGTCTCTGTAATCACGTACACCTGCATATTATAATTAAAAAAATAAAGCTTCTAGAGAAAAATGACTAAATTATTTAATATTAACCAAGGTCAATTTAAATTAGTCAAAATAATATTTTGAAAAGATAACGCACACATATATCCAAATCACTGCACGAGCTTCGTCAATTTCGAGATATATATATACTTATGGTAAGGGTTTTAAAACCTACTTGTTAAAAATAATATTTGAATTATTGAAAAAGAATTTACTTGTCCTCAGTTTTGTCAAATATCTCATATCGAATAATAAAAAACGTAGAGTTCAATATATAATATAATTTGACAATCCTCCCCTCAATAGTTAATTTTTTAGGACGAGTAAGGTGAAACACATTATTTATCATGATATCAGAGTAGGTCCCATTCTAGGCTTCTCTCATCATCATGCCAATATTCTAATTTCTGACTTGCTCAGTTCGAATCCAATTAATAAGATATAAAACCAAAAATATATACATCTGTGTGTGTTGGTATAATATATAAATATTTTTAAAAATATTATTTTAATTATATTATATCGAATACGCGTACCAGAGTAATAAATTTTGATATATATATATCATTAGACATGTTGATATAGAGAACAAAAATAACTGAATCTCGAGACCCAAGTCAACAGAATACTCTCACCAAACATGGTACAAAATAATTGTATTTTCTGATTATCCCTTTGACTTTAGCAAGCATGGGAAGCAACATCTTTTTAAAAAAAAAAATGAATTTTATATAGTCAGTTTGAAAATTCTAAATTTTTTAAGAGAAATTGAGCGGTTATAGTGATTAAATTAAAGAAAAGGAAAAAATGGTAGGTTGAAAAAGTTGTTTGGGCCTAATTCCTAAAGAATATTTCCAAAGATCAAAACCATGCGTCCCCTTCATGTGATGGTTAAATAATTCAATTTTGATAATGACACAAGAAATTGGGGATGTTTAGGGCATGGTTTGTTTTAATCATTCTTTTTTTTTTTTTTCGTTCATGCAAAATAGATTAATTAATTTCATTTTTCATAAAATACAAATTTTTTTAACTAATGATTATATAAAGAAATCCTAATAATTATCAACAAATATATATGTCCCAAAAAAAAAAAAAAAAAGTTGGTATAATGGGATGATCAGGTTCTTGTTTTGATAATTATAATTCGACCCTTACTAATACGACAATCAGTTAGAAAGATTATTTCCATGTTGAGTATGTATAGTACTTGAACGTAGGATTGTTCACGAACCGAGCCAGTTCGTTAGTTGATTGAGCCGAATCGGCTAAGATTCAAATTCGAAAAGTCCGAGCCAAGGTTTGAACCGAACTCGAAGTTTTTTCTTCTTGCTCGTGGCTCGTGAACTGGCCTATATATTAAGCCGAACTCAAACTATCATATGAACCTAATTTCAAACCAAAAATTTAGAGTTCATTGACCATCTTTACCACCTCTTCCGAGTCGAACTCAACCTCTACTCGTTGGTATTTCCGGTCCCAAGCTATCTTTAATCCTTCCCTAAGCCCCAATATTTCAGCCGTGACTATGGGAATTAGCAAAACCCACAAGCCACGAAAAGTGGAAAACACTAAAATATGCGAATGTGAAATAAATTAAATGACTAATAAATAAATATATGAAATAAATTATGTAATTTATGACAAATTTTTCTAGGGGTATTAAAGCTACATCTATATTAACCAACCATTTTTGGACCAACAAAATTATTATAAAATTGATTTGCCAACTTATGATTTATAAATTATTACGAATTATGAGTATGTGACAGTCATATAGACACATACCACAACACCAACGGACAGTTATTCAAGTGAATAGAAACTTGAATTCACTTAATCAAGATCTCAAGTTCTAACCTTATGGATGTAAAAAAACTACGTTGGAAAATCTCAAGTTCGAACCTTATGGATGTAAAAAAACTACGTTGGAAAAAATCCCCGCAATAAGCACCTTCAATTACCTCGAAAAATTAATCCTTCACTCAATTGGATAGGGAGAAACTCTGACAGATAAAAAAAGTCATATACCACAACAATTTTATTTTAAAATTTCTTCATAAATATAGGGGAAAATATTAAAAGAACTATGGCCATATATATTAATAAAAATTCCTCATCATATATATAATAGGGAAAATCTTTGAATAGTACCAAAAAGTTGAAAAAATTTCTTTTAGGTGCCCAGTTTTGAAAAAGTTCCCATTCAATCCCCAATTGAAAAGCAAAATTCCTTTTAGAACCCCACAAATAGTACATATTCGTACATTGTCTTTAGGAATTGCGTACATTTTTGAGAAAATTACGTATAAAAATCCCGGAATCTCGTATATACGAGATTCCGGGGTTTTTATACGCAATTCCTTAAAAATTGTACGCAATTCCTAAATTATTATACAACCTTGGGGAGTGAAAAGAAATTTTGTTTTTCAATTGGGGAGTGAACAGGAACTTTTTCAAAACTGGGGAGTGAAAAGGAAATTCAGTTTACACTTGGGGATTTTTGAGGAATTATCCGTATATAATATATGATGGAAAAAAGAGACTGCAAGTTCCACTAATACCCCTACAATATGAACAATATCCCCATTTTTTACCCCTCCCTTACATTTCTGCCAAAATAACAAAAAAAAAACAGGAAATTTACTCAACAGCCTTCCATGACTCCAAGGTGGGAAAGCTACAAAAAGAGTCGAAGTAATATTCCGGCCCGGCGGCGCCACCGCCGGGAGCAGGCTGAGACACCGGGGAGGAGTCCGAAACGTTCAGCAAAAAAGCCGAGGTGTCGAGCGTCGGCAATCCGCCAGCCGCCTGAAGCGGCGCCGGCTTGAACACCGACGGCGGCGACACCAGCCCGTCCATCCCGGCGAACCTAACGCCGGTCACCTGCTGCACCATCTGCCTGAAATTCGCCGCGTCCGCCGTGATGAACGTCGTCGACGGCGCCCGCTTCGTCTTGCGCGGCTTCCGCTTGCCGACCCCGCCGCCAGCCCGCGGCGGGATGCTGCAGCGCCGCGGAGGCGCCGCCTCGTTCTCCGATCCTCCCGAAGGCGTCGGCGTCTGAAACTGGGCGGCATCCCCCGCATCGGAGGCGAAGAAGTCGTCGCCGGAGCTCTGCAGGACCTTCGTCAGCGCCTCCGTCTCCCTGGCGAAGAACACGTCGGCGGGGGACCAGGCGTCGCCGCCGAACGACGGACGGAAGGACCACGGCTGCTCCGCCACCAGATTATCATAGTAAGCCATTCTTAATCGGAAAAAAAAACAACAGATCACACGCTCATTCACGAAAAATCAAAACAGAGAACACGAATCACAACCAAAAACCTGAAAACAGAGCTGCAAATCGAAAGGGTGTTCTAGATTTGAGATGAAGTTGGAGAATTTGAGTAATTTTTGGAGGGGACGGAGAATGAAGAAGAATGTGTGAAGGGGGACGGTGTATAAATAGAGGCGGTGGTGGCGAAGCGCGTTGTCAAGGACACGTGGCGGAGAAGCTAACAGCTATGTACGGAAAGGGTGCTAATTGTAAACCATGGTTTAATTAAACTAAGATGGGTTATGGGTATTCAATTTTGACTATGGGATTTTGAGACTTTTAACTAACTACACTCAAATGTCTCACTCTCCGTCCAAAATATATTTGCTGTATAGTTTTTGTTAGTCGTTGAACTTTGAGAGTTGAGACGTAATTCGATGAATCACGTTGTAACGTATTGAATATTTTTCACACGATCAGATTCGAATAATAATTGAAAGTTCATTTAAAAATGATCAGATTGGAATAAGAATTCAAAGTTTGTTTAGGCATGGAGAGTTTGTTTAGAGTGCGCAATTCAAATGTAAGATTAACATTGAACAATCACAAAATTGTTTAGATATAGAGAGATTATCTAGAGTGTGTGTATTTGCCCAGTTCAAATGCAAGATCAGACCTGAACAATCTATTCTAATACTTTATAAATTAATTAGTATGTAATTTGTCTAATTCTTTTAAAAAGGTTATTGATAAAGTAATAGTTGCTAAGTGATTATAAGGTATAACTTAGTACTTAATCAATATAAGACGTGTTAATAGATATTCTTCGAATATTATTCTGATACGTATTTAATATATCAAAGATGGTGTTGGACCTAACTAAAGAAAAAGAAGAAGAATGTGTAGGACGAATTTATTTAGGGGGCATGATCGATGCCAATTAGATATGTTGGGGTTTCAACTTTCAATTATATTTTTTCTATAAATATTTATGTCTTTTCTAATATTCTTTGTAAAGTTTAGGGGTTAATTGTATGATTTAATGATAATGCTTTGGTGATTATTTAAGAATTCGAATTGTATGAATTGAGACAATTTTTTGTGGGTTGTGTCAGATCGAGCCATTTTTATGTATAAAAATTTTCGGATTAATTGTATCGAACTTATATTCTTATGAATATTTATATTTATATTAGAGAAATTGTTTCGATCGTTTTCAATGTGAAAGGAAATGGAATGAGTGAGGGCCCAATGGGCCATGTGGGCTGGCAGGCAGGTTAACCGCGTGGTGTCGGATCTTGATCCATGTCACTTACATATTATTGTCACCCATTTATTCACTTTTATTCATTATTATTACATTTTCCGCGTGGGCCCTAAAGAATCTTTTCAAATTAAATCTTTGTATTATTATTGTTTTAAATTATTAGATTTCCCTGCACAACCCTAACTCCTAATCCGAGTATTTTCATGATGGATTTCAATTCAAATGCTTGAAAACTAAATAGACTAGTAATTCTGGCGTTTGCAGATTAATTTTTTTTTTGTATTAATATATATATTTTTAATTGTTTTTAATATAATTATTAAATCACATTGTTTCCAGGACTGATAGGTTTCATCAGATTCCACCGGTAGTGCGGGTTTCCAGTTAGATGACTGAGATGTCCGCACGCACCGATTGCAATTTCGAGCATTCTTGCCCATAAAACATAATTGTTGTTGTTTAATTTTACATCGATAGAGACCAGACTATTGGAATTTGATTGGGGTTGTTGTGTTTTGTGTTGTTGCAAAAGCTTGGCAATCTGTTGAGATAGGACGGTGGCTGCCTCGGAAAGTACCGGTGACGAAACCTCATCATCGCTCATTTTTCCGGCGAGTAAGTGTACGATAGATGATGATGCCAACTAACGATCCTCAAGATCGTGTGACTCTGATGCCATGTTGATTTGAGAGAAAGAAGATGGTAAAAGAGGTGATGGATTTCATTGTATTCAACTTGATTACAGATTACATTGAAGTATTGTAAATGTAGGCAGAGAATTCTAAATCAAAGGAAACAAAGATCCCATGATCACCGGGACACGATACCCTTTCTTAATTTACAATAATAATATTCAACAGTGTAAACGCAACTAGATGAGTCTATGGCTCTATGCAACGATAGTGCTTGATGGCTATCATATTTTCGGCTCCATCCCTACGTAATTGTAGTTTACTTGCAAATTAACAATTTGTAACAATTTATACTACAGGTATTTCTCTGTTATATTAAAAGGATATTTTAATTGAAAGCTTTTTATATGGAAACTTCAAGTTGAAACTAATCTGCAGTATTTTCAGAAAAAATTATTCAACATTGGTGCATCCAATTTAATAATATGATTATATTTATTAACATCAAATTAAACATACTATATATACGATAAATTGAATATAAATTCCTCACAAAAAATATATATATAACTTTTATAATTGAACCATAAATATAAGAAAATAATAGAAAAACCATCAAATGAGATAAGGAGAAAAAACCATAGAATTAAATATATTAAAAAAATTTTAAATATATATTTAATAAGTATGCAGATATTTATAATATTATTTAACTGAACGTATTTCTTTACGATTTTTTTCTTCTGATTTTGCAAAACATCGAGTTAATTTCAGTAAAGTGGAACTCATCAATTCATCATGTAACCATTTGAAATTAAGATTAATATATTCTCATCGAGTAAATACTAAAATATTGAATGGTTCTATAATTTCTAAAAATTTTAAAGTTTTCTTTATATGGTTTTAACTAAAATTAATTCAAAATAAGTGGTTCATCGAAGTAGTTCAAGAATTTTTTCTCCAAAACAATAGGTGTGAGTTCGAATTCCTCAGTTGGGTTAGCTGTTTATTTTAAAAAAAATATATAAAATTTATTCAAGAAAATATATAAATATAAAATAAAATGATAGTTAAATTTAAGAGTTAATTACACCTGACCCCCAAATTAGATGGGATAATTACAATTGGTACCCTATTTTTAGATATTATTACAGACACCACCCCTTTGGAGTTTATTCATTACACTTAAACCCCCAAAATTGTTAAAAATTTGATGATGTCAGCAAAAAAATTTGTAAAAGCCCGAAATTAACCTTATTGACTTTGGTCAAATTTTAGTAAGTTAAAATGAGAGCTATGTGCAATTTTTTATGTCAAATTTTCAATCAGATTTTTAAATTGAAATTAGTTGTTGCAAGGACTACTTTCATATTTAATAGGACCGTTATTTTTATAATTTGTAGCATATAAATATTGTGTCAAACATATGAAAATTATACAATTATCAAGCTTGATTACTTGAAAAATAGCTACTTTAAGCCATGAGAGAGATTAACAATTGGTTTGTGTATTGTTTGTGAAACTCAATATTTATAGGTTTCAAATTATGAAAATTACGGTCATATTTGGTATGGAAGTAGTCATTGTAACAATTAATTTCAACTAAAAATCTAATTAAAAATTTAATTTAAAAAATTACACATAACTCCCATTTTAATTTATTAAATTACAATGAACCCCCAAGCACATGAACGGTAATAAAAATTTATCCAAAGTCAACATGGTTAATTTCGGACTTTTATAAATATTTTTACTGACATTATTAAATTTTTAACGGTTTTGGGGATTAAATGTAATAAATAAACTTTAGAGAAATAATATCTGTAATTTACGAACTGTAATTACTCTATTTAATTTGAAGGCCAAGTGTAATTAACCCTCAAATTTAGGTGATGCACACTTTGGATTGTAGCCCATGCTCGGAATAGACCCCTTAAATAAACGTGGGGATACAATTGGACTTGAATAATAATATTTTTTTTCTTCTGGTGTTAAGAGGTCTTGAGTGGATTTTTGAGGAAGACGTCATATTATTATTAATATTTTTTGGCCAGACAAAAGAACCAACAAACTTAGTTGCTCTCCCCAGCTTCAAAGACTATGTTCATTTACAAATGAGCTTAAACTTTTACTCCCAAAGTTTATTGAGGAAGCCTTTGCAGTCCCGAAGCAGTATACCAAGATTCGGTAAGTGGAGTAGACAATTATTCATTTTTCACATCTTGTTTGAATAATTGTCAAGTTAATTTATTGTTTTGAATGGGTTAAATTAGAGGGGAAAATATAAAGATTGGGTTTGTATGGGTATATACGAGATGGGATCTGACGAATTTGTACCTATCTTTTGGCTTGGAGTCGAGTAATTTGAAACTCGAGGCAGCTCGGTTCGAGTTTGGAATAATTTGATAATTTTGCTCGAGCCCGGCTCGTATTTGTTGAATTCGAGCTCCAACATTTGAAAACTCAAATGGGCTAGCTGATGTATTATTGAGCGAGACAATAGTCATGACATATTTTCATATTATGAAAATTTCTTCCTTCCTTCCTTTTTCTTGGATAATACTTGGGGTGAAATTGGAAACTAAAAAACTTGAATGGGCGAAACAAGGAAGATGGAAAAGTTTAGGGGGGGTGAAAATGTAATTTCATAATTTTGAGAGCTTGAAAAAGAAAAAACCTGCAGAGTGCAGAATGGCAGCGGGACTGTGCTTCTGTATAATACCATATCCATGCATAACACTAATACACACCGGACAACAAGAAAAGAGAAAGAAATTGGTTTTTTTGAATCACAAATCTCACCAAATCTTCAGCTCTAACCCTCGTTTTCTTGGATGAGCTTGGATTTGAGCTATGTTTGTGGCCACAATTTGAAGAAAAGCTTGGTGGTGGTTCTGATTTGAAGGTAGGGGTTTTTCAAGATTCTGATTCAGCGGTCAGATTAGGGTTTATGCTATGTTAATGTATGCTTTTAGATAGCTCATTTACTTGCAAGTGTGCTTCATAGATTTTGCTCGTACAGTTAGATCTTAGGAGCAGAGCATGTATTAGCTGAAATTTTTACAAATTTCGACCTGAAATTGGAGGGATGAAGCGTAAGTTTGGAGATCCAACGCTTTCTGAAAGCTTGAAATGAGATTTTTATGCTAGAAAAATACATACAGTACTGTTAGAAGTTAGAACAAGCATGTTTGAGTTTCTTCTTGGCTGAGTGTTTGTCTGATGAATTGAAATTGGAGACCCAACCGTTCTTGGAAAGCTGAAATGAGATTCCTGGCCAAATTATCAATTTAGTCCCACAAGATTGACCCCTCACCAATTTAGTCCCATGCTTTTAGAATAATTCAATTTAGTCCCAAATTTTAAAATTCTCAACCAATGTGGTCCCAAATACTAACGGACGTTAAAAACTAATGGGGATTGACCAAATTTCTGGACGGTAATAAACACGTGAGAGTATTATTGTGGAGAAATTTTGGAAATTTCTCCACAAATCGAAGAAAATCGAAGGCGGGCTCCTAGGGTTTTTTTGTAAAAGAAATGGTAAAATATTTTGGGGGAAGTATGAATGAGTAAATTGGATGTGTTAGGGTTCTGTTTTTTACTCTCCAAACTCTAATTCAACGTGTCAAATGGTCAATTTCGTTAGTTTTCCAACGTCCGTTAGCATTCGGGACCACATTGGTTGAGAATTTTAGGATTTGGGACTAAATTGAATTATTCCAAAACCACGGGACTAAATTGACGAGGGACCAATCCTGTGGGACTAAATTGGCAAGTTAGCCGAGATTCCTTATATTTTTTGGCTTGGTATTAGTGGTGGAGGTGGAAATGAGAAAGTGCAGTATGCGTTGAATTGATTCTTGGAAAATAGGATAGTTTTGAGACGGATCGAAATGTTATCTCAAGTAACATTTCAAGTACTATTATGGGGTGACAGAAGCATGAATTAGTTGAGTTATAACTAATGAGGTTGCTGATTGCTTAGCGAAAATGGGACATGGCTGTGTCGGTAGATATGCTATTTGGGAAGAGCCACCTCTAGAGGTGGTTCATCTTATGTATTAGTCTGTATTGTTCTTATTTTTTGGTTTCCCTTGGCTTCTTGAACTCAACAAAAAAAAAAAAAAAAAAAAAAAAAAAATTAACAGCTTTATTCAGAGAATACATGATTCTCCTGTGATTGTTAATATGATCTTGATATGAATCTTGTTGAATTTTTTCAGTTTTATTATTTAAAATTTTTTAGTTTGAAATGTGGAGTTAATTAACTCGTTTGCATACACCCTTGCTTGCTTGCTTGCTATGTCTCACCCTCTATTTTGTGTTCTATTTCACAGCGTATTTTGGCATTTGACAATGGGGGGCCTTAAAGTACTCGGCTTCATATTTGGTGGCACGTGCTTCAGATTTGGGCAATTATCAATTTCGAAATGATTGAGGTAAAACATGACATTGTCATTCATTTCATCCTTCTATTGTACCAATACTGACATCTTTTCGAGTTTAAAAAACTCTAAAGACGGGAACTTGATGTCATCGCCTGTAACATAAAATCCGTCGATAATATTCTTCACATGCGACATTTTAGATATAGCAAAATATTTCAGTGAAGGAAGTTGTCCAAGAGTTAGGGGTGGTTCAATCCTTTGAACCTTTACAATTCAATTCGTGTAAACTTCCTCCATAGTTAATTTAACCAACTAGGAACATATTACCATAATAATTGATGATGACCAACTCTTTCAAATTTTCATGAGGTTCAATTTTGAAAACTCCTGCTTGGTCATTTTTTAGAAACATATTTGTTTTAAGATTCAATAATCCCAATACACCTCAAGCTTATCAATACGTGTCTTCATATGCAACATGACTTTAGTAGCATTTTTTTTTAATTTGAAACACGATCAATATGCTTTATGCAAAGTGATTCTGTGAGACCATTTAAATCCTTTAGTCCCTTAATGCCAGCTTCATTTTCATTTCTCCTTACAAAATACACAAAAAGTGTTTGAAGATCAATAAGCTCTCCGATTCCCACTGACATGTAGCGAAGTTTGCATCCTTTCTCGTACCCAAATCCTAATGTCTTAAATTGGAGAGTCACCATATATGAAAATAATAAAGTAGAACACAATGAGTGTTTGTAAAGCCAGAAAGTCTAGCAAATCTCATTTGGTAGACTTTTCATGAATTTTTAGAGAAGCCAAAATAACAGTAGATATATATTCCAATTTCTTGATAGAATTTGGCAGCTCAATGAGCTGGCAAATCTCATTTGGTAGACTTTTCATGAATTTTTAGAGAAGCCAAAATAACAGTAGATATATATTCCAATTTCTTGATAGAATTTGGCAGCTCAATGAGAAATTGTATATCCGAAAACACGTCATCATGAACTTCTACTCCAAAAAATTCATCGGCATGCATTACTAATAAAGTTCTCAACCTTCCATTTTTCGTAACCTTTAACTCTATTGGTCAGTGTCATCAAGAAGCACAGATAAATGGCAAGAAGTAGCAAATGACTCGTTGAAACTCGACATGCTATATCTCAAGTGAGCATAAGACTTTGGAAACCAGTCGGGTCATGTCGCAAGTAAAATCAAACATTTTGTACTTTATGTGATCTCAAACATTTCCACATGCGTGGAAAAAAGATCTTGAGCAGAGATCATCAAATTACATCCAACCCACATCTTCTAGTCTCATTCCTTTTGAAAGACATTTTGAGTCATTAGAAGGAATGAGATTAGAAGATGTGGATTGGATGTACTTTCATGATCTATGCTCAAGATCTTTTTTCCAAGCATGTGGAAATGTTTGTGATCACATAAAGTACAAAATGCTTGATTTTACTCGCGACATGACCCGACTGGTTTCCAAAGTCTTATGCTCACTTGAGAAACGAGTCATTTGCTACTTCTTGCCATTTATCTGTGCTTCTTGATGACACTGACCAATAGAGTTAAAGGTTACGAAAAATGGAAGGTTGAGGACTTTATTAGTAATGCATGCTGATTAATTTGTAGGAGTAGAAGTTCGTGATGATGTGTTTTCGGATACGCAATTTCTAAGGATGTTAGGTTTGCATGATCTTGAGTGGAAATTCTATAAAGGAATTGGAATATATATTTGTGCTACCTTGACCTTTCTAAAAATTCGATGAAAAGTCTACCAAATGAGATTTGCAACTTTCTGGTTTTACATATAATAAAGCTTAATCTTTGCCTTTTACTTTGTTTTCTGCTCGAAGATATACGGTGACACTCTAGTTTAAGGCATTTGGATTTGGGTATAAATAAGGATTGCAAACTTTGGTACATGCTAGTGGGAATCAGAGAGCTTATTGGTCTTTAAACACTTTTTGTATACATTGTAGGAAAAAGTGAAAATGAAGTGACATTTGAGGGGCTAAAGGATTTCAATGGTCTCATGGAATCACTTTGCATAAAGTATATTGATCGTGTCTCAAATAAAAAAAATGGTACTAAAGTCATATGTTGCGTATCGAGACACATATAATAAGCTTGAGCTGTATTGGGTTCATTGCATCTTAAAGTAGATATATTTCTCAAAAGGGCCCATGGATTTTTCAAATGGAATCTCATGAAAATTTGAAATAGTTGACCATCATCAATTATTGTGGAATAGTTGGTTAGATCAACCCTAGAGGAAGTTTATACGGATTGAATTGGAAAGGCTCAAAAAATGAAACCTCCTCCCAACTATTTGGACAACTTTCTTAGCTGATATATTTTGCTATCTCTGAAATGGTGCATGTGGAGATATTGATGACGCATTTTATGGTACATACGATGACACAAAGTTCCCCGTATTTAGAGTTTTTAAAACTCAAAAGCATGTCTTTGTTGGTATGATGAAAGGATGTAATGAGTGACAATGTCATGTGTTATCTTGATGCTTTTGAAATTGATGATTGCGCCAATCTATTGCATTTGCCACCAATTCTGCGATTGCTCATTCTTAAATCAAGTATCAAGAGGTGCCCACACCTAGCAGAGTAATTGCGTCCAATATGTTTTTGGTAAGTTCCCTTTTGTAATATATAGAATTGATGTTCAAGCATATATACCATATAATTCTTGATATACAGAAATTTGACATTATTTCTTTTACAGTTGATTCAGAAGGAAAATATTGAAAGCATATATACCATATAATTGCATGTTATGCTTTTGAAAATTTGACATTGATGGAAGTGCTCTTTTAATTCATACTAATTTTGGGGACAGTGCTTGATTCTCCTCCTGACTCTCTAATTCTTCTTGAGATCATTGGGCAGGAGGGTTTATCAGATCATGGTCTAATGTTGGCGGATTATTCTGTTCGTCTTTGATTTGTTGATTTGTATGTGTTGGATACTCTATTAGTTGATTAATTGGTGCTGAACGTTTCATTTTGTCCATGGCGTATTAATTCCAAACTTTGTCAGTATTTGAAGTTGTGTTTTGTTGCTTTAAAACATGACGAAAACAACGAGCTTGATTCCTCCCTTTATTTTCCTTTTTATTTGTGTTCTTGCATTTTCTGGACTTTTAATCTTGTAGGAACGAATCTAGTTTCATTTTCCACGCGGGGTGTTGGTTTATATGGGGGAAAAAAATCGCTCTTGAGGTTTAGTGTATGTTTGCATTTTGCTACAGAAATCTGACAAAGTTATGCTCATTTAGCGTTGGTTTTGACAATTCTTTGAGTGTTGTGGAAGTCAATTAATGTTGTTGAAGTAATTGCATATGCTTTGCATAATTGACAATAATTGTAGTTGGAATCTAGGAATCAAACCTCAGTCATATGCTTCCTTATTCAGAATTGTTTTAAGAAATACCTAGATATTCCGCAGATTTATGTCCTATGAACTAAGTTTTTGGTTCTGAGTTGCATCGTCTTTTTTCTGTCTGAGTTGCATTGTTTTCTTAAGTCACGATATTGTATGCAAATCCAACGTTGAGAGTGACAGGCTTTGTGGTCATCTTCGAATTTTGCAACCCTGTATGTACTGTTGTTTTTACTCTATTTGCAGTATATACAAATGTCTCAACTTGGGTTTTGGTGAAAATTCTCTTTGTATATAAGTTAGCAGCCTGTTTCTCTATAGGGGAAGGTGTCCTCGACAAAGGAGTGGTGCATATCGTATCAAAATCAGCTTCCAGTTCCCTCTCAGAAGAGTTATCTGGAGCTCTTTCGTATTCCCTAAAGAACGTTCGTAGAGTAGTTTGTTGATTTACATAACCGTAAAAAAATGAGCTCTCCAATCCCAAACTAGGGAAAATGGCAGCAAAGAAGGAGTCTCGAAAATAAACTGGCACCCATTGATTGAGCGATCCATATATCAACTGGAGCCAATCATTTCTTTTCAGATCATATTTTCAAAGATAGACATGCAAAACAATTCAAATTCCTCAATAGTCTCAGTCAGGTAGATGAGGTTATAAAGCTTCATCTGAAAATTAGGATGGGCACACACAACTGTTTTCGTCATTCATCAGGGGTCTAAGTGTAACTATCCCAAACCACAGAGGTCTTGGTGTAATTCCCGTATAATTATTGCAACAACATTTGATCTATCCCTTGATTCTATACAGGTACAATTCATAATGCTTTTGTTTCTCATTTCGTTCCGACACTGAGTCCATGATCTGCCAATATTTCGGGTGATTTCCCTAAAGTTTAACCAGTTTTCTATCTTGGGTACAATTTTTGTTTACTCTTTACATGTTTTTGAAAATATCAGGAATTTGCTTGATAATCAGGAACACACAAATGAAGCCTGCTATATATACTCTGATGCTTTGGTGGAATTGTGCAAGCAAATGGATATCGAAGTTATTAATCTTTGAACATCATTCCAGAATAGAGATGATTGGGCAGCAGCTTACTTAATGTAAGGAACTTTATTACTGATAATTACACCGACATACCCTGATGTTTGGCATAATCGCAAGAACTTCCCCTGTCATTCCGCAAAACTTGACCTAATGCATGCTATTATATTCACAGACTTAGTTTCAAATATTGATCTGTAAGTATCAAGCTTAAAATAGAGTATTCATAAAAAGTTCAAGACGAAATCATCAAAATTCATTGATCTAGATGTAAAGTAAGTTCCTTCCTAGGGAAGATTTTTGTAATTCTCCAAACCTTAGGGAAAGTTTCCGTAGTTATGTCAAACCACACGATATGTCATGGTAATTATCCCGATTTGTTTACTTAACATGACATTATTTTTCTTGATGTCTAAAATCTTGCATTATATGTTTGTTTTAGGGATGGTATTCCCTTATCCCCCGGAGGAGGGAGTAAAGTGGTTGTAAATGAAATATTGAAAGTAGTTAGAGAAGATTCCTCAGAAGGTTCACCATATTATCCAGTTGCTGCTGAAGGAAAATCGACCATTAATGTCTCTGATATTATTTCTCAATGGAAATTTGGTGGATGGATGACCACCAGCTTGAAGCCACGTTTTATGATTTAGGAGTGTAGTGTTTCATAATGTTTTGGTGCTATGCATGTCTTGCAGCTAATTGTCCTAAAATATGGTGAAAGTGATGTTAATAGACACAATTAAAGTGAACTGTTGTTGAATAGGCATTCGTGGTCAATAGCCATACAATATTTTTGGTCAGTTTCATTTGCAGGGTTGAGCCTTGTCATGCTTATTATATTAAATACTTCTGTCCTTAATACTGGACATATTCTATGCAGCTATGTCTGATTGTTCCTCTAACTGTTGTATAGGGAGCAACCTGGGATCCTGATGTCCGGATGATACTTCTTTCATTTTCTGAATCTTCGTTGTTGGGTTCCATTCACTTTGCATCAAAACCTCCGTCACTAGGTATCTAATATATATCATGTTTCATAAATTCGATTTCATCGAAATCTACTGTGCATCCTGGCCTGCTAAATTTTAAAAACCGTGGCAGGTGTTGTGCACGACATTTTCAGGAAATTCATAGAGGGATTAAGTATTTCACAATGTATTATTTCACATTATAAGTGCAATTTCATACCTTATAAATGGTACCTTGATATAATTGTCATGAGGCTTCATGGGATATGGGGGCTGAAGACATGAGTTTATTGGCTCAATATAAATGGATAATTCTTAGTAGCATCATTATAACATAATTAATTTGACTCTTCGAGTTTCACCAACACAGTGTGAGAACATGAAGAATCGTCTTTCTGGCGATATGTTTCGATGGAGTCCTTGTTTGCTTTGTCCAGGGCCTTTTTTCTGACTTCTCCAGAATAATAGAACTTTGTCAAACAAAAGCTATCGTACAACAGACATATTCTGTTGTTACTCTGTTGCCTTTGTGTGTGCAAGCCTATGCATTTTAACATGTTTTGGACTTTGGAGTAGTATTTTTGTGGATCAGTATTGCGCTTGGATTCTATTTCAGATTTCTTTTCTTGTAACGTCATAGAAAGTTTACACTAGAACGCATCTTTAGCTCAAGACGACATTCCTTTTCTTTAGCCTTTCTTGTATTTGTTATTCTTAATTAATTTTGCACATGAAAGATCTTTAACATGCAATAAACTAGCATTTGATATGTAGTTTTGCAATTCATACATCAATTTTTGTATTTTGGATGGCAGTCATGAACTGAGATATTTTTTCACATTTTTCAGCCTAGTTGAGAAGATAGCATGGGATGCTTCAGGGGAGAGATTGGCAGTTTCATATAAAGAAAGGGATGAGTTAAACAAAGGTCTCATAGCCTTATTTGATGTTACAAGAACTCCCTTAATCTTGATTGACTCCATTGATGTAAGTGCACATCTGTAGCTGGATGAGAAGATTACCGCTTGTGTATAGTTTCTTCATCTGCATTTCTTAACTTGAATTCTATTGATTAGACTCGAAACATAAAAGTATGCACGCACATGTACACGACCATGGTTGCTGCTAATTGTTTTCTGTTGCAGACTTCCTGGATTTGTATTTGACTATAAAATGCCAAAGCTCATTCCAATGCGTATTTTTGCCAATCTAATGGTTTCATCCGAGGTCCTGGTGACGATCTAAAGCCAGTATCATTTTCATTTCATGACAAATTCAAACAGGGACCATTGCTTTCTGTGGTTAGTTCCTTTTCTCTAGTTCCTTCAACTTTTTATTCCTTGACCATATATATAGTTGAGAGCTGCTATTTTGATGCAAATTTTCCTGAAAATTACTACTGTGTCTTAACTTATGAAACTCTCCACAGCATTGGAGCAGTGGGCAATGAAGCCTTCTCTAACGCGTTAGGGAATATATCAATTTAAGAATATAGCCCCTTTTCTCATTGTTGAATGGGTTTTGCCTTGATCATTCTTTTTTGTAGTGATCAAAAGTAAAAAAAATGTACATGGAAATGTCACCGAGCCCAAGTGAGTATCCGATTTTCAAATCCAGGAAATTTACAATTCTGACGTGAAATTTCGCTGATTCAGGTTCCCCGGATTGCCGATTTCCTGAAATTGTGTCTCCAATTTCAGGTTATTGCAGAAGTTTCTTATTGAAGTAGCTGTTGGTGATGTAAAGATTTATGTATGAATATTCAAGTTCTTGTACCAGGGGTGTGGTGTACAGAGTGCTCTGTTTCCTGATAGATTTCCTCAAGTTTTTGTCAAAACGGACACTCAAAACAGAATTATCTATCACTTGAAATACTTTTGTGTTTACGCATGATCAATCTATATAAAATACTTTTTATCCTTTTCTTTTTTAGTATTTGAATTTATATAAAATGCTTTCCTCAGTTTTTTATTTAATTCACTATGGGAATGGATCTTGATTTGCTCTTCAGCTTTAGCCTTATATTTTTCATTTTGCTACAGCTAAAGTGGACTGACCGACTGGGCTCAACTCAGGGAAATAAAAATAGAACAAAAAACAAAAAGCAATTAAATTGATAAATCTTTAAGGTCCGATACAAATAAAAGTCTAAAATAATAATTTATGTATCAAATAAACACCCAAATTAAATGTTCTGGCCGTAATAAGTAAATTTTTAATTTTTTTTCCTATTTAATGGTACTTGCATTGTACATTATAATAACTGTATGTCTCTATCCTTCATTATTTTGAATAATTGGGGCGAACTCGCCACACTAAAAATTAGAAAGGACCAAATAAGAAAGAAAGGAAAGTTTGGGGGGTGAAATTGCATAACTTTGAAAGTTGGAAAAGGAAAAAAGCTGCACTAGGATCAACGGGCAGCAGTAATGGGACTCTGTATTATACCAAATTCATGCATATGCAATTCTGCATACACACGCATTTACTTTACTCTGCTTCTTCCAGCTGAGAAAGAGAAGAAAACAAAGAAAAGAAAAAGAAACAGTCTTCAAGTTTTCAACACTATAAACACCATAGCTGATAGCACAAACCCTCACCACAAATCTTCAGCTGTTTCTTGAATGGGTTTGGACGGGATCGATATCTTGACTCTGATTGTGGCCTCAATTTGAAGAAAAAGCTTGGTGGTGGTTGCGATTTCAAGGTAGCAGCTCAAGTTAGGGTTTCTCAAGCTTTGTTCGACTGGTGAGGGTTTCATACTCAGGTGCTTTTAGCTTTATTTCCTGTCGAGTTGCTTGGTAGATTAGGGAGGAAGTATGTATACGGTTAGATTGTGCAAGTGTGTTTGAGTTTGTTTCCGGCAATGTACTTGTTAGTTGATATTATTGCAAATTTTTGCCTGAAATTGGAGTGATGCGAGAACATATGTTCCCCGGATGACACGTACGTTTGGAGATCCAAGCCTGAAATGAGATTGTTTATATCTTATGCTAAAAAAGGATATTTGATTAGAACTTGGAAAAAACATGTTTGGGCTTGTTTCGGCAAGGTGTTTGTCCCATTTGTGAAAGCTTGAAATGAGATTCTTTAAGTTTGTTGGGCTGGTATTTGTGGTAGAGGTGGAACTGAGAAAGTGCTTTATCTTGAAAATCTTGGAAAACAGGATATGTTGAGACGAAGTACTGTTATGAACAGAAGCATGAATTAGTTAAGTACATAAATGGGTTGAGTTACTACGAACAACTTTATTCATAGAATACATGGTTCTCCTGTGATTATTAATATACTCTTGATGTGAGTTTCATTGATCTTTTTCAGTGTTAGCATTTTAGCTTTTTTTGTAGTTTGACATGTGAAGTTAAATAACTCGCTTGCATACACCCTAGCTTGGTTGTTGTGGCTCACCCTCTATTTTCCGGTCTATTTCGCAGCACATTTTGAAAATTGACAATGGGAGACCTTAAAATACTCAATTAGATATTTAATTTGGTGGCAGATGCTTCAGATTTGGGCAATCATCAATTTCAAAAGCATTGAGGTAAGACATGACATTCTCACCCATTACATGCTTACATTCTATCGATACTGACATCTTTTCGAGTTTAAAAAACTCTAAAGACGGAAACTTTTGTGTCATCATTGTACGATAAAATGCGTCGTCAATATTCTCCACACGCGTCATTTTAGAGATAACAAAATATTTCAGCGAAGTAAGTTGTCCAAGACATAGGAGGTGGTCAAATTCTTTGAACAATTCCAATTCAATCAGTGTAAACTTGTGTTATGATTGATGTAATAATCAAGATACATATTACCACAATAATTGATAATGACCAACTCTTTCAAATTTTCATGAGATTCCAATTTTAAAAGGACTTTGGCTTCTTCCCTTCTGAGAAACATATATACTTTAATACATATGCGTAATGCAACTAAAGATTATTCAAATGTGTCTTCATATGCAATATCGCTTCAGCATGATCAATATTTTTTATGCAAAGTGATCGCATGAGTCCATTCAAATTCTTTAGCCCCTCAATGCTAGCTTCATTTTATTCGTACACATAAAGTGTTTCAATACCAATAACTCTCTGATTTCTATCGGCATTTAACGAAGTTTGCAATCCTTCTCCATACCCAAATTTTTAGATGTTTAAACTAAAGAGTTTCCATATGTCTTCATTTAGAAAATGAAGTATAAGACAATGATTAAGTTTTAGTGTCTGTAAAGCCATAAAGTTGCAAATCTCATTTGGTAGACTTGTCATTGAATTTTTAGAGAGGTCAAGATAGCGGAGATATTCCAATTCCTCAAAAGAATTTGGTAGTTTAGTAAGCTCATGATCATGCAAATTAACATACCTAGAAATTACGTATCCGAAAACATGTCATTGCGAAGTTCTGCACCAATAAGTTCATCAGTATGTATTGCTAACAAAGTGCTCAATCTTTTATTTTCCGTAACCTTTAACTCTATTCGTTCATTATTATTAAGAAGCAAATAAATGACACGAAGTATCAAATGATTGGTACAAACTCGACATGCTATATTTTAAGTGGGAGTATAAGTCTTTGGAAACCATTTGGACAATGTCGTGAGTAAAATCATGCATTTTGTACTTTATGTGGTCCGAAGCATTTTCACATGGTTGGAAAAAACGATCTTGAGCATAAATCATCAATGTCCATCCTATCCACGTCTTCTAGTCTCATTCCTTCTGTAGCTCGATAAAACACTCTGTCATCCACAAAAGCACGTGTTCATGCACCTCAAATTCATGATCTTGAGGGAAAATGTAACAATAGTCCATAACATTTCTTCAAATGCACGGGAAGATCGATTAAGCTTCGAATCATAATAGGAACTATGTGTAAGTTTTGTGGCATTTTCCACAACTATGTGTAAATTCATGACATTTGTCACTAGTTCCTATTATGATTCGAAGGTACGTACATCGATCTTCCCGTGCATTTGAAGAAATGTTTTGGCTACTGTTAAATTTTCCCTCAAGATCATGATTTGAGGTGAATGCAATTGTGTTTTGTGGATAACAGAGTGTTTGATTGATGTAGAAGGAATAAGACTAGAAGATGTGGATAGGATGTACGTTGGTGATTTATGCTCAAGATATTTTTTCCAACCATGTCGAAATGTTTCGGATCACATAAAATACAAAATGCATGGTTTTACTCACGACATTGTACGAGTGGTTTCCAAAGACTTATACTCCCGCCTGAGATATAGCATGTCGAGTTTGTTCTGGTCATTTGGTACTTCTTGTCATTTTTCTCAGCTCGTTGATAACACTGAACCGATAAAGTTAAGGTTATGAAAAATAAATGGTTGAGAACTTTGAGGAATGCATGCTCATGAATTTTTTGGATTAGAAGTTTGGTAGAAATGTTTTTAGTTATGCAATTTCTAAGGGTTTTAGGTTTGCATGATCTTGAGTATACGGAATTACCAAATTCTATTAAGGAATTGGAATATCCCTGCTATCTTGACTTGTCTAAAAATTTGGTGAAAAGTCTACCAAATGAGATTTGCAACTTTTTGGCTTTACTTATACTAAAGTTTAATCATTTTTTTCTACTTCGTATTCTATACGAAGATATATGGAGATTCTTCAGTTTAACACATCTAAATTTCGGTATAGGGAAGGATTGCAAACTTCGATACATGCCGTGAGAATCAGATAGTTATTGGTCTTGAAACACTTTCTACTACGATGTAGCTAGAAATGAAAATAAAGGGGCTAAAGGATTTGAATGGCCTCATGGGATTAGTCTGCATAAAGCATATTAAGTGTGTCTCAAATAAAATGGATGCTACTGAAACCATGTTGCATATAAAGATACGTTTGGATAAGCTTGAGTTTCATTGGGGATCATTGCATCTTAAAGCAAATATGTTTCTCAAAAGTAAACGATCCCAAGTCTTTTCAAAATTAGAACCTTATGAAAATTGAAAAAGTTAGCTATCATCAATGCCCTAGTTGGTTTAGATCAACCACGGAGGAAGTTTACATAGAATGAAATGGAAGGACTCAAAGAATTGGACCACCTCCCAGCTCTTGGAAAATTTCTTCCGCTGAAATATTTTGTTATCTTTAAAATGACGCTTGCGGAGAACATCAACGACGATGTATTTTATGGTACAAGCGAGCGATGACACAAAGTTCCCGTCTTTAGAGTTTTTTAAATTTGAAAAGATGTTAGTGTTGGTACAATGAAAGATGTAATGATTGACCATGTCATTTCTTGCCTGAGCTTTGGAAATTGATTATTGTCCAAATCTAATGCATCTGCCACAAAATTTGCGATTGCTCACTCCTAAATCAAGTATCAAGAGAGGTGCCCACACTTGGAAGAGTAATTGCGTCCAATATAATTTTGGTAAGTTCCCTTTTGTAATATAGAATTGATGTTCAAGCGTATATAACATATAATTCTTGATATCAAGAGATTTGACATTATTATTTTTACATTTGATTCAGAAGGAAAATATTGTAAGTTTCTGTATGTTAACTCAAGTCATTGCAGCACATTGATGTAAGTGCTCTTTTAATTCTTACAAATTTTGGAAACATTGCTTGATTCTGACGACTCTAATTCTTCTTGAAATCATTGTGAAGTAGGGTAAATTAGGTCATGGTCTTCTATTGGTCTTTGTTTTGTTCATTGGCATGTCTTGGATACTCTTTGATCAATTGGTGCTGAAAGTTTTATTTTGTCCAAGACGTATTAATTCCAAATTTTGTTAGTATCTGAAGTTGTTTTCTGTTGCTTTAAAACATGATGAATGCAACTTTCTTGATTCCTCATTTATCTTCCTTTTTATTTGTGTTCTTGCATTTTCTGGACTTTTAATCTTGTTTGATGAATCTAGTTTGATTTCCACACGGGTTGTTGGTTTATATGGGGGAAAATTTTTTGTTCTTCAGGTTTAGTATATAAATACATTTTGCTATGGAAATCTGACAAAGTTATGTTCATTTAGCCTTTGTTGCATATTCTTTGAGTAATTGACAACAATTGTAGTTGGAATTTAGGAATCTAACCTCAGTCATATGTTTCCTTATTCAAACTTGTTTCAAGAAATGCCTATAGATATTTCACAGATTTATTGTCCTATGAACTAAGTTATTGGTTCTGAGTTGCATTGTTTTATCTGTCTGAGTTACATTGTTTTATTTAAGTCACGATATTGTATGCAAATTGAACGTTTCAAGATGTAGAGTGGTGGCAAGGTGAGTTTGTTAGTTACAGTAAAAACATTTAAAACATGTCTGCATAGGATTCCAAAATACTCAAACATCTTACGACTAAAATTTGCTTTTATTTCTGCACTATTGAGAGTTACAAAATAGGCTTTGTGGTCATCTTCGAATTTTGCATCCCTGTATGTACTGTTGTTTTCATCTCCATCAACTCTATTTGCAGTATATACGAATATCTCAACTAATTCCTCTTGGAATTTAGAGAAAATATTCTTTTTATATAAGTTAGCAGCCTGTTTCTCGATAGGGGAAGGTGTCCTCGACAAAGCAGTGGTGCATATTGTATCAAAATCAGCTTCCACTTCCCTCTCAGAAGAATTCTCTGGAGCTCTTTTGTATTCCCTAAAGAACGTTGGTAAAGTAGTTTTGATTTACATAGCCATAAAAAAACGAGCTCTCCAAACCCAAACTAGGGAAAATGGCAGCAGAGAAGGAGCCTTGAAAATAAACCGGCATCCATTGGTTGCACGATTCATATAACGACTGGAGCCAATCATTTCTCTTCAGGTCATATTTTTCTTAAAGTGTAACCAGTTCTGTCGTCTGTTTTTCTATCTTTGGTACAGTTTTTGTTTACTGTTTACATACATGTTCTTGAAAATATCAGGAATTCGCTTGATAATCAGGAACGTATGAATGAAGCCTGCCGTATATACTCTGATGCTTTGGTCGAATTGTGCAAGCAAATGGATATCAAAGTTATTAATCTTTGGACAACATTCGAAAATTGAGATGATTGGGCAGCAGCTTACTTAATGTAAGGAACTTTATTACTGATAATCACACTGACATACCCTGATGTTTGGCCTGATTACAAAAACTTCCCCTGCATTCCACAAGACTTGACCTAACGCATGCTATTAATGTCTCTGATATTATTTCTCAATGGAAACTTGAGTGGATGGGTGATCGCCAGTTTGAAGCCATGTTTTATGTTTTAGGAGTGTAGTGTATCATAACGTTTGTGGTGCTATGCATGTCTTGCAGATAATTGTCCTAAAATATGGTGAAAGAGATGTTAATGACACAATTAAAGTGAAAGAGATGTTAATAGACACAATTAAAGTGAACTGTTGTTGGTATAAGCATTCATAGTCGATAGTCGTACGATACTTTTGGTTAGTTTCATTTGCAGGATTGAGCCTTGTCATGCATATTATACATATTCTATGCAGCTATGTCTGATTGCTCCTCTAATTGTTGTATAGGGAGCAACCTGGGATCCTGATGGCCGGATGATATTTCTTTCTGTTAAAAATGTGGCTTAAATTAATCTTTAGAAATGATGAAGAAAGTTCCATGTTAGGGCTGAGTTGGCGCCTAAGTGGCGCTGAGTTGTCAACAGGTTGTCAACAAGTTGTATCTGAGTTGTCGCAAGGTTGTGAACAAGTTGGCGACAAGTTAGAGTTGAGTTGACATACAAGTTGAAGACAAGTTGTCATTGAATTGTCAACAAGTTGTAGTCAAGTTGTCAACGAGTTAGAATTGAGCTAGCGTCGAGTTGTCGACGAGTTGTCACTGAGTTGTCATACAGTTGTCGCTGAGTTGTCATTACTATTCATATGACGGCTGGAACTTTTCTATAAATAGAAGACTTCTTGTTCAGTTTTGAGAGAGCTAAAAATATAAAAAGCCTAGAGAGTCGAAGCAAAGTCCTATGCTTCGTGAAATCCTATTGTGAGGCTTGTAAATTAGAGAGTTTGGGAAACACGTGAGAGATAATTCTTGTGATAGAATTGTGAGGTTCTCTGTGGGTGTTGGGTTAATTAGAGGATAGGTTTTTCTCTAATTGTTGTAAACTCTCTGTTATAGTGGAATCGCTCCCCTTGTTCGTGGACGTAGGCAAATTCTGCCGAACCACGTAAATTCTCGTGTCTTACCTTTTTCATTATCTATTCTATATCATTTATTGTGGTCAATTCAAGAAACAATATACTATCAGATCCGGGGTGCTATCCTAACAAACTGGTATCAGAGCACTGGTTGTTGGCATATTTTTCGGCTATTTCCTATTAAGTTAGGATGTCGACTACTAAATTTGATGTTGAGAAGTTTGACCTAAAGATCAACTTCACACTATGGCAAGTAAGGATGCGTGCAATCCTTGTACAGAATGGAGTTCAAAAGGCTTTAGGTGTAAGGCCAGAAGGTATGACAGACACTAGATGGGAGGAGATGGACGAGAAGGCTCGCTCGGCAATTCAATTGTCCTTGGAAAATGAAGTTTTGCGGGAGGTGATCTCCGAAAGGACGGCAAAGGCACTATGGGAGAAATTGGAGTCTCTCTATCTGAAAAAGACTCTAACAAACAAGCTTTACAAGAAGCAATGCTTGTATTCACTCCGAATGAGTGAAGGAACGTCTCTGAGTGGTCATATTGATGAGTTTGAATCTATAATTATGGATTTGTAAAATCTAGATGTCACAATTGATGAAGAAGATAAGGCCTTGTTATTGTTGTGTTCGTTACCTCCTTCATATAGACATTTTAGAGAAACTATGTTATATGGTAAAGATACAATTTCTTTGAAAGATGTCAAATTTTCTTTGGAAACTAAAGAAAAGATTGACCATGATATCACCGGGCAAATAAGTGATAGTCAGGCACAAGGTCTATATGCAAGGGGGAGACCTAAAGAAAGAGTAACCAACAAAGTTAGGCCGAAATCTAGATTTAAATCCAAAAATAGACCTGTTGTATGTTGGCACTGTAAGGAACCAGGGCACGTTCGCAAAAACTGCGATAAGCTACAGAAGAAAAAGAATGCTCCACAGGATAAAAGTAACGACTCTGGTGAGGCCAGTGTTGCTGAAGACAGCGGTGATACCGATGTGCTTCTTGTGACAGAGAAGCATGCTAAATTGAATGATGAGTTGATTATGGATACGGGTTGTTCTTATCATATGTGTCCTAGTCGGGACTGGTTTTCATCATATGAGTCTATTGATGGAGGAGTTGTTTTGATGGGAAATAATGCACCCTGCAAAACAATTGGCATAGGAACAATTCGAATCCGGATGCATGATGAAATTGTCAAAACATTGACTGATGTAAGACATGTTCCTGACCTGAAGAAAAACCTCATTTCATTGGGCACCCTTGATGCCAATGGGTGCAAGTTTTCAGCTGAAGGTGGAGTATTGAAAGTTAGCAAAGGTGCACTGGTGGTGATGAAGGCTAGAAAAGCAGGAAGCCTGTATGTATTACAAGGCTCGACAGTGATAGGCTCTGCAGCAGTTTCTTCATCGTCAATGCCAGACTCTGATATTACAAAGTTATGGCATATGAGGCTCAGGCATATGAGAGAGAAAGGTTTGACCTTGTTAAGCAAACGAGGACTTCTATGTGGCCAAAGTACGGGAAAAATGGATTTCTGTGAGCACTGTGTATTCGGCAAACAGAAGAGGCTCAGCTTTGGCACTGGAATTCATAGAACTAAAGGACCTTTGGACTATATTCACTCTGATCTGTAGTGACCATCACCAGTTCCATCAAAAGGAGGAGCTCGATATCTATTGACCTTTATTGATGACTTTTCAAGAAAGGTTTGTATTTATTTTCTAAAACACAAGAGTGATGTCTTTGAAACTTTTAAGAAGTGGAAAACTCTAACCGAGAAGCAAACTGGGAAGCATATCAAAAGACTTCGAACTGATAATGGCCTGGAATTCTGTGGAGGAGATTTTAATAGATTTTGCGAGGCTGAAGGAATTGTAAGACATCGCACAGTGGTTAAAACTCCACAACAGAATGGCGTAGCTGAACGTATGAATAGAACCCTTTTGGAAAGAGCTCGGTGTATGCTTTCCAATGCTGGCTTGTCCAAGGATTTTTGGGCTGAAGCAGTTTCCACGGCTTGTTTTTTGGTGAATCGATCACCGTCTACATCAATTGAGTTCAAAACTCCTGAAGAGGTATGGTCCGGTAAACCAGCTGATTATTCAAATTTAAGAATATTTGGATGTCCTGCTTATATGCATGTTAGTGAAGGAAAATTGGAGCCTCGTGCTAGAAAATGTATTTTTCTTGGTTATGCTTCTGGGGTGAAAGGATATAGGTTGTGGTGTCCTGATCCTAAGTCACCTAAATTTATAATTAGTAGAGATGTTACGTTTGATGAATCTACTCTGCTAACCCCGAGAAAGGAGCCTATAGTTTCTTCTGATACAAGTGAGGTCGGTAGTACATCAAAGGAGGTAAAGCATGAGATTCCTAGTCCACCATTGATGTCTGAAACTCCAGATGAGCCTGACATTATTGAAGAAATACCTCCTAGGGAAGAAAGAAGCATTGCAAGGGACAGACCAAGAAGAGAATTTAGACCACCACAAAGATTAATTGATCTTGTAGCATATGCTTTATATGCTGGAGAAGAAACAGATTCCGTAGGCGAGCCATCTACATACTCTGATGCCATTTCTTCTGTTGATTCCACAAAGTGGTTGATTTCCATGCAAGAAGAAATTGAGTCTCTTCACAAGAATAACACTTGGGTACTTGTGAAACCGCCGGCTAAACAAAGGATAGTTGGTTGCAAATGGATCTTCAAGAGAAAGGAAGGAATTCCTGGAGTAGAGGAAGCAAGGTATAAGGCACGATTAGTAGCTAAGGGCTACAGTCAGGTACCAGGTGTAGATTTTAATGATATTTTCTCACCTGTTGTGAAGCATAGTTCTATTCGTGTCTTGCTTGCATTAGTTGCCATGCATGACTTGGAGTTAGAACAACTTGATGTCAAAACGGCATTTTTGCATGGTGAGCTGGAAGAAAATATCTATATGCAACAACCAGAGGGATTTGTTGTTGAAGGGAAAGAAGATCATGTTTGCTTATTAAAGAAATCGTTGTACGGTTTAAAACAGTCTCCAAGACAGTGGTACAAGCGATTTGATTCCTTTATGATTAGCAACGGATACTCAAGGAGCAGCTATGATAGTTGTGTCTATTTCAGGAAGACTCATGATGGTTCATTTATTTATTTGCTTCTTTATGTTGATGACACGTTGATTACAGCTAAAAACATGTCCGATATTGATGAATTAAAGAAGCAGTTGAACAGAGCGTTTGAGATGAAGGATCTTGGTGCAGCGAAAAAGATCCTTGGTATGGAAATCAAAAGGGATCGTAAAGGTGGAAAATTATATTTAACTCAAAAGAGTTACATTGAGAAAGTTCTGGAGAGGTTTGGCATGAAAAATGCTAAACCTGTGTCAACTCCGTTTGCTGCGCATTTCAGATTATTAGCTTCTTTATCACCAACGTCAGATGAGGAAAAACAGTACATGACTAGAGTTCCTTACTCCAGCGCAGTTGGTAGCATTATGTATGCTATGGTTTGTACGCGACCAGATATTTCACATGCTGTGAGTGTGGTTAGTAGATATATGTCTTGTCCTGGAAAATCACATTGGTATGCAGTGAAATGGATTTTAAGATATTTGCGTGGAACTTCAGAAGCTAGTCTGGAGTTTGGTGGGAATAGCAACTCTTTGGTTGGTTATGTCGACTCTGATTATGCAGGTGATCATGATAAAAGAAGATCATTGACAGGTTATGTATTCACTCTTGGAGGAGGTGCTGTTAGCTGGAAAGCCTCGTTACAACCTGTGGTTGCTTTATCCACGACAGAGGCTGAATACATTGCGATAACTGAGGTGATCAAAGAAGGAATTTGGGTTAGAGGCTTACTTGGAGAACTTAGTTCTTGTTCTGATGATACAACCATTTTCTGTGATAGTCAAAGTGCTATTCATTTGACTAAAGACCAGATTTTCCATGAAAGAACTAAGCATATCGATATCAAGTATCATTTTGTCTGTGAAATTATTTCACAGGGTGATATCTCAGTGAGAAAAATTTCCACACTTGAGAATCCTGCAGATATGTTAACTAAGCCTGTTCCAAAAGTCAAGTTCAAGCAATGCTTGGACTTGATTAGTGTTGCTGATAATTGAGTCTTATCTTGAAGGTGGAGCGAGCCTACTATGGAATTTAAGCCAAGGTGGAGATTTGTTAAAAATGTGGCTTAAATTAATCTTTAGAAATGATGAAGAAAGTTCCATGTTAGGGCTGAGTTGGCACCTAGGTGGCGCTGAGTTGTCAACCTGGTTGTATCTGAGTTGTCGCAAGGTTGTGAACAAGTTGGCGACAAGTTAGAGTTGAGTTGACATACAAGTTGAAGACAAGTTGTCATTGAATTGTCAACAAGTTGTAGTCAAGTTGTCAACGAGTTAGAATTGAGCTAGCGTCGAGTTGTCGACGAGTTGTCACTGAGTTGTCATACAGTTGTCGCTGAGTTGTCATTACTATTCATATGACGGCTGGAATTTTTCTATAAATAGAAGACTTCTTGTTCAGTTTTGAGAGAGCTGAAAATATAAAAAACCTAGAGAGTCGAAGCAAAGTCCTATGCTTCGTGAAATCCTGTTGTGAGGCTTGTAAATTAGAGAGTTTGGGAAACACTTGAGAGCTAATTCTTGTGATAGAATTGTGAGGTTCTCTGTGGGTGTTGGGTTAATTAGAGGATAGGTTTTTCTCTAATTGTTGTAAACTCTCTGTTATAGTGGAATCGCTCCCCTTGTTCGTGGACGTAGACAAATTCTGCCGAACCACGTAAATTCTCGTGTCTTACCCTTTTCATTCTCTTTTCTATATCATTTATTGTGGTCAATTCAAGAAACAATATACTATCAGATCCGAAGTGCTATCCTAACACTTTCTTTTTCTGAATCTTCATCGTTGGGTTCTATTCACTTTGCATCAAAACCTCTGTCGCTCATAAGATATAATTTTCCTATTCTCTGGTTATTATAAAACTTCCCTTACTAGCTTTAGCTCGTTCAAGTTCATAGAAAGTTTACACTAGAACGCATCTTAAGTGCAGGAGCACATTCTCAAAGCCTCTCTTGTATCCGTTGTTCTTGACTAATTTTGAACATGAATGATCTTTAACATGTAATAAACAAGCATTTGATCTGTAGTTTTGCAATTCATACATCAATTTTTGTATTTTGGTTGGCAGTCATGAACTAAAATATTTTTCCACATTTTGCAGCCTAATTATTGAGAAGATGGCATGGGATGCTTCAGGCGAGAGAATGGCAGTTTCATATAAAGATGGGGACGAGTTATACAAAGGGGTCTCATAGCCATATCTGATGTTAAAAGAACCCCCTTAATTTTGACGTAATTGATTTAAGTGCACATCTGTAGCTTGATGAGAAGCTTACACCCTGTGTATAATTATTTCATCAACATTTCTTAACTAGACTCTTCATTAAACTTAAAACATAAAAGCCACGTACATGCACATGCACATGCACATGCGCATGACCTTGGTTTCTGACTTTTCCAATCCAGTGGTTTCATTCGAGGTCCTGCTGACAATCCAAAGCCACTAGCATTGTCATTCCATGACAATATTATACCACTCTCGCGGTATTGGTCTTATTCAAGCCTTCTCTACCACTGTGATATGGAATATATCAATTTAAGAATATAGCCCTTTTTCTCGTTGCTGAATCGGTTTTTATCATTCTCTTTTGTAGTGATCAAGAGTTAAAAAAAAAAAAATAAATAAATTTGTACATAAAAATGTGACCGAGCCCAAGTGAGTATCCGATTTTCAAATACAGGAAATTTTCAATTTTGACGTGAAATTTCGCTGATTCAGGTTCCCGATTCTCGATTCTGAAATTGTGTTTCCAATTTCAGGTTATTGCAGAAGTTTCTTCGTGAAGTAGCTGTTGGTGCTGTAAAATTGGACAAGATTGATGCATGATCTTTCAAGTTGTCCGAGGAATGCATTGCTTTCCTCAGTTTTTGTCAAAACTCGGAACTGACATCAGAAGCAGAATTTATCTATCTACAAGCACTTGAAATACTTTTGCGTTTGCCCATGATGAATCTATATAAAATAGCTTGTGACCTTTGTGCTGTAGAAATATTCTATTTTGAGTAATTAACAACAATTATGGTTGGAATTTAAGAATCAAACCTCAGTCATATGTTTCCTTATGTAGAATTGTCTTAAGAAATGGATAGATATTTCACAGATTTATAGTCCTATGAACTAAGCCATTGGTTCTGAGTTGCATTGTTTTCTTAAGTCACAATATTGTATGCAACATACTGTTTTCTGTCCGATTACTAGAAAAAAATGTCCGATTGCTATTGGTTCCAGAGACAAACTGCCGCCTTATGCTCCAACTGTGGCGGCTCTTTCATTGAAGAACTGTCCAACACAACAAGAAGAAGTCGACAACCACCACCACCGAATTAGACAGCATAGAACTGTTGGAACCAAGTCACCAACATACCACAACATTTGCTTGTGCTCAAGTAATGACAAATGATTTTGTCCAACAAATTACTAGTCACAAATATATAGAGCCCTACATGATCACACAAAAAAGGATCCACTCTGTCTGCATTTTAGTTTTAGATGTACATCAAGGTTTAATAACAAAAGAAGAACCAAGTAAAAGACAGAAACAACAAAGTTCTCCTCAGTAGACCAACACAAGCTGCATAGCTTCACAGTGGTGAATTTTAATTCAGCAAAAGTCCAACTTACATTTTTCCAGAATCTTTTCGTTGTTGATATATAAGGCAGGCAAGTGAGCTGCCTTAGACCAATCTTCACATTGTTCATTACTGCAACGTCCTTCTAATTCCAGACAACCACTAATCCACAATCGTTCAAGTGTCGCCGGTAATCCACCCATCAGCAAACATGAGATCTTGGGGCAACTGCTTATATGCATATACAAAAGGGAGGACAAAACAAAAAGAAATGGAAGATGAACTAATTTGGGACAACTGCTTATATGCAGACATTTCAAACAAGGGAAGTCCCCCATCTCAATGCCTGTCCACTTTTCTAGTTTTGAAAATTCAGTAATGGTTAGTTTCTTAAGCTTAGGAAATGCAATCATTTGTTTGTTGCAGCTGCTTTCGGCAGAAGGATCCGTTGATCTCTATTAACTCTTTGTTTTGGTATATCTCAAGACATTTTAGAGATGGCAATTCCCCAAGTGATGGTAAGCTATTGCAGTATTTGCAAACTTGAAGAGTTATTGTAACCAAGTCCTCGAATGATGGATTACTAATCCAAGAGGGAAACATGCTGCCTCCGTAAAATAATAATGTCACTTCTTGAATTCCCTTTGGGGGTTGAAGGCATTCAATGATTTCCTCTTGGTTTTGACTTTTCATACAGGAACTCCAATTGAGTTCCATTTTTTTTGAGATTGTGTTTGTCACAAAGGTGAGCCTCTAAGGCCGCCTCCGTAGTCATACAATTTTCGAGATATGAAATGCGAAGCGACCCTTTCAATTTGTTCATGTCCTTGAGCTCTGTAATCCGATGACCATCCGCCTTAGCAAGGCAGAATTTCATTAGCATTTCTAACTTTGTCAATTTTCCAATTCCCGAAGGTGACACCTCAAGAAGATTAGTAACTAAATGGCGAAGATTAATAAGATCGCTCGTGCATTCGGGCAAGTGATGAAGACTGTAACAATCATGAAGGTTCAAGAACTGCAAACTAGTAGGCAATCAGAGTTACATAAGTGTGATAAGGTTGTATGAGACATGTCTAGATATCGCAATTCGTCTATCTTTTCAACAGATTCACATAACTTGTCAATGTTGGTATGACTCATGCTTAAGATCTTTAGGGCCTTCATCTCTGAGAAAAGATCGCGTGGTAGGCTTTCTACTTTAGAACCATAGCAACGGTAGATCATCAACGTCTGTAGACGACAACATTTCTTGAGAACCCCAAAATCGATACAATCAAGATTCTCAAAAGATATCGACAAATGCTCCAATTCCACAACAACAGCCTGTTTCGTGTCCAAAGATTTCTGGAACCTAGGCTCTAACAGTTGATGATTCTCAAGGAAGTACTCTTTCATCTTATCACCAACTTTGTGCTTTATCTCATCACACCATAAACATGAACTTTGGGCAAGGACACTATGTAATCCAAGTCCAACAAAATGTCGAAGCACAAAGTGTATACTTCTTCACCGATTTCAACTTCTCCTGATTTTACCAATCCTACAACTATCCACTGCCACACTAACATATCCTTGGTGAATCGATAATTAGATGGGAAAATCGAGCAAAATAAGATGCAGTCTCTCATATATTCTTTATTATGCAATAACATGTCTTTGAAAACTTCCAATGCAGTATCCTCCTTTTGCCCCTCACTTTTTTTTGTTCCTTCACATCTCGGAACATCATTTTCCCGTGTTTCCTCTCCTACTATGAGCCAATGGTTTTCTGGAGGACTTACATCCACCTGAAAATGAGATCAAAATGAAAAGAATTAGTATTTTTGCATTTCCATTTGCAACAAAAGTACAATCAGTGTTGATTATACCCAAAAAAAGAAAAAAAACAAAACTGAGAGAGAGAGAGTTCAAATAATTAATCATAAACTTAACATTAGCCATCAGGAAAAGTTAAATGACATGCAAACAACAAAAATCTGTTATCATATATTTGTGCGCAAAATGTTTGCTTAAATGTAATTTCATATAATTACTTCCTCTGAGTAAGGGATACCTTCTGGTTCATGTCATATTGCAAATTCGTGTCTCTGTTGCCTGCATTAGCATAGTTGCTTGGTTTGGGATGGGAACAACTCGATTCTGTAATAATATTGAAGGTCAATAATAACCAAGTAGCTTAATTAGGCTGATGTTCAAGTTGTGTCATAGAAATTTTGAATTTCAAATGCAAGTAGTTACCACGTATTCGACAGATCATGGCATGCCCTACGAAAACTCAAACATAGTTTAGAACAAACACGTAAGAATTCTCTAAAATGCTCGGCTGACAATTTTATGCATCTTTTAAGAATAATGCAAACAGAAGTCCTCACTCTATATGAAGAGTTTGAGGTTTTCATCAGCAGCTAAAACATAAAGCTAAAGAGTCAAATTGGTTTGAAAATATTATATCAGATATCCTTAATAAAAATAATCAAGAGAAGATATCAATGCTAATATAGAGCCCTCAACACATAATCTCTTTGCCTGCATTTTAGTTTTAGACATACATCAAGGTTAATAACCACAAAAAAAAAAAAAAAAAAAAAAAAAAAAAAAAAAAGTCGAAGACGGAAACAGAAAGTTCACCTCAGTAGAGCTACACAAGCTACAAAGCTTCACAGTGGTGAAATTTTAATTCCACAAAAATCCAACTTACTGTTATCCAGAATCTTTCTGTTTTTGATATATAAGGTAGGCACGTGGGCTACCTTAGACCAATCTTCACATTGTTCATTACGGCACCGTCCTTCTAATTTGGGACAACCATCAATCCTCAACCGTTCAAGTGTAGCCGGTAATCCACCAAACGGCAAACATGGGACACTGGGACAATTTAATATACTCATATGCGAAAGGGAGGACAAGTCAGAAAGAAATGGAAGATGAACTAATTTGGGACAATCGCTTATATGGAGGCGTTTCAGACAGGGGAAGTCGCCCTTTTCAATGCCTATCCACTTTTCTAGCTTTGAAATCTCATTAATTGTTAGTTTTTCAAGCTTAGGAAATGCAGCGAAATGATCATTTTTTCGTTGCAGCTGCTTTCTGCAGAAGTAACCATTGATCTCTATTAACTCCTCGTTTTTGTAAATCTGAAGACATTTTAGAGATGTCAATTCCCCGAGTGATGGTAAGCTATTGCAGTATCTGCAAACTTTGAGAGTTATGCTAACCAATTCCTCAAATGATGGATTGCTAATCCAAGAGGGAAGCATTCGTCCTCTGTAAAATAATAATTTCAATTCCTGAATTCCCCGTTGGGGGGTCGAAGGCATTCAATGATCTCCTCTTGGTTTTGACTTTTCATACATGAACTCCAATCCAACTCTATCTTTTTTAGGTCGTGTTTATCACAAAAGCGAGCCTCTAAGGCCTCCTCCTTGGTATATACATACACCTGAAAATGAGATCAAAATGAAAAGAATTAGTATTATTGCATATTTGCATTTACATTCGCAACAAAAGTACAATCAGTGTTGATTAAAAAAAAAAAAAAAGTGTAAAGAGCAAAGGCCTAAAGGGTAATTCTGAGATAGCATGTCGTAGTTCAAATAATAAATATAAAATGCAATAACCATCAGGAAAAGCTAAATGACATGCAAAGAACAAAAATCTGTTATCATATATTTGTGAACGAAATATTTGCTTAAATGTGAATTCATAGAATTACTTCCTATGAATAGGGGATACCTTCTGATTCATGCCATATTGCAAAGCCACGTTTCTATTGCAGGCAACAGTGTTGTTGCTTCTTTCGGGATGGGAACAACTCAACTCTGTAATGACATTGAAGGCCAATTTAACCAAATAGCTTAAATAGGCTCATGTTCGAGTTGTGTCATAGAAGTTTTGAAATTCAAATACAAGTAGTTACGACATATTCGAGGGATCATGGCATGCTCCACGGAAACTCAAACATAGTGTAGAACAATAACTAGGGACCCAAAGAATAAATATAATTCAGAAAAAATAACAAAACATAAGAATTCTCTAAGTTCTCGGCTCATAATTTTAAGCATCTTTCAAGAATAATGAATAGAAGTCCTCACTCTATATGAAGAGTTTGGTTTCTTCATTAGCCGCTAAAACTTAAAGCAAAAGAGTGAAATCGGTTTGAAAACATTATATCAGATAATAACAATAATCAAGAGAATCAATGCTAATATAAGGCAAAATTAGAGAAAAGAAAAGTTAACACCTTTCATGACTTCTTTTCTGCATACTTCAACATTTGCAACCTGATACTGGCTGGATACAGGCCAAGCCTGATGAAAAAATAGGTCCTGTAGATAAGAGAAAGAGGTGATCGATAAATTTTTCTTTTAGCCATAACAACCATGTAAGGCATACCAAATCAAGTTTCTCATCAAAAATTTTATAAATGGCACATATTTCAAGGCAAGTAACAAAATCAGATCGCCAGGGAAATAATCTAGACCAGAAATGGCTAACTTTTCATTAAACAGGCATTATACGGTATAACTTATACCATCAATCCTATATACGGAGTAGTCTCTTTTCACGTATTTTAGCATCGGCATGTTCACTCTTCCTCCGCAAAACTCCTTCATTTCGGGACAGTCATGAATAATCAAATCTTCCAATGAAGCTAGTTCCAAACCATTTATCATGTTATAGAAACTTTCAAGCTTTGGCAGCCTCCGAGGCTCCAATATTTTCAGTTGAGGAAACAGAGATTCCTCATTTTTTTGATCTCTAATAACTTCTTGCAACATGGAACAGTGTTCTACTATTAGATGCTTGAGTTGGACAAAAGCTTCAGCAATGAAATGGGTAAATAAGCTCCTCAAAGCATCACAAAACACAATCTCCACTACTTGCAATTTCTTTAGGCTACCAAAAGCAATCTGCAAAATTGTTAAAAGGCAACGTAGGTAAACGGCCATTCATATATTTTAAAATCTTAATATGAAATAACAATTGCAAAGTAGCAATACAAAGGGAACGGAGATCAAAAGCTTTTACCTTCTCATTGAAAAGAAATTGGGCGTGATTATCATCAATGCCTGTGAAATGAAGGTCACCCTCTGTAGGAAAAAATGTCCTGAGCTTTGTAAATCCCCGAATGCTCATAACTCTCAACTCAGGGAACTCAATCCTCTCATTTTGGCAGAAACCAATGAGGTTTTGAAGGTTACGAAGTTCTACATAGTTTAATTTCAAAAGTTCGATCTCTTTGTTGATCCCACAATCTTCAAACTTCTCCTCACTAATAATCACTTCCATCATCTCACAATACTCTATCTTTGTTTCCTCAAGTTGCCTCAAATTGCAAGCCGTGGATGATGGGAACAAAGTCCGCAACTTGGGACAGTGTGAAATATGAACACTTTTGAGGTTGTGAAAGAGGTCATTTTTTGGCAACCCTCGACCCACTTCACTCACAAGATACTCAATTGTGCTACAGTTACCAATTTCCATCTTTTTCAAGAGCTTAAAACTTTCTGGAATCAACTCATTCACTGCATTCTTAGAACCATCTCCAGCTAAATGCAGATATTTGGTATTCCTCAACATGGCCCGTTCCCCATCTACAGCAGGAAAGCGTGCATCCAAAGACTCTTGGAGTCGACATTTAAGCTCTCGTGGTGTGGATATTACATACATGGCCAACCTTGCCCAAGTACACCAATTTGTTCAGGCCTTGTACCTGAATTTGTAAAGCAATCAAGTCGGGCAACAACTCAAGCTCTTTAATAGAAGCATTTCCAACCTTTTCACCTTCTTTCTCTGCTTCCCATTCTCTGAAGCTACCTAACATGTATAGTTCTTGCAAACAAACTAAACTTGAGATAATGCCAGCTTCAATAGTTTGGAGATGCCTACAATTCGTCAGGTTTAATAATCTCAGATTATTCAGTTTCTTGATTTCCCTAGGCAATATCTGAATATCAGTTTTCTGAAGATCTAATTTGAATAGTGTTTGAGCCAGAATCTCTGAAGACAGATCACGATTTCTCGTGCCAAACACTAGAGTGGATATCAAATCTTTCATCATCGTCGGTTGAATATCGAACAGGAAATTTTGGGATGACCCATTAATGATCTGTGCGTTCAATATATCTATCACCTCCCTTTCAACATAAAAACTACCTTGAGCGACCATTTCCTCTATTGATCGAGAATCATATGACAAACCTCGACTTTGATTTGCTTCTACAACACACCCTGGCCAAGACTTATTCATTTCTTTTAACATCCGAGCAGCAAAAGTTATGGCAAGTGGCAATCCTCCACAATTCCCAACAACACGTTTCGCTAATGAACGAATATCAGAGGAGTTGATAAAGTTACCGGCTTTCTCTCTTAAAAGAATCACCATTTCTTTTTCCATCAGGCATTGCGCTGAGAAAATTAGTTTAGCTCCCCTTTCCAAACAAGCACTCCTTGATCGAGATATTGTCATGCTTTTACCTGATCCTTTGTGCGTTTCCAAAAGAATTCCAATTTTCTTTATATCAATGTCCTTCCTAACATCATCCAGTATAATCAGAATTTTGTTGTCCACAATTAACCTCCAAAGCAATTCTTTTGCTTTTGCCACAAAATTCACCAGTTCCACTCTTACACCCAAATAATAAGAAAGCTCATACAAAATCTTTTCTACCTCACAATTTGGCTCAACTCTCACCACCACAACAGATTTAAACAGTTTCTCTGTCTCCACCTTCTCCCCAGATCGCCTCACCATTCTTGTTGTACCTACAGAGCCAAGTCCAGAAAACCCAACCGTGTTAACATTTTCATCGTTAAAAGATCCCATGATTTTTTCTTCAGTTGATCCTCCAGACGATTTCCTCTATGAGTCCTAATGGCTTAGATTCTAGCACCACCGGAAGTCCACCACGCGGCATTTCCATGTTAGATTTACACTCTCGCCCCAACACAGGTTCACAGTGCCTTTCCATTATAGCTCATCTTCTTCACTTCCTCACACATAAAGAAAGGAACTATTAAAAATTGGGATCAGCCAAGAATTCAAATCTGAGATCTGTTATAGCCCTGGTTATGCCAAGAATCATTGTTGAGCAGATTGAAATGAGAGAAAGAAATAAAAGAGGAGGGTAAGAAAAATTAATCTTTTGACCTTAAATTTTCATTTCTTGGATTAAAGTTCAGTGTCTTACCATTGTAGCTCATCTTCTACATTTCCACACATAAAAGGAAAGAAAACATTAAAAATCAATATCCATTAAGGATTCAAGAAATCTGCTGCGACCGAGTTATGTCATAGGGACAAATGCAAGATTACAGCTATCATCATGCAATCGCAATTCGCAATACATTACAGATACAGAACAAACCTGAATTTGTATAAATTCAAAACCCCAGTATGAAAGAACGCCCAAAAATCACGATCATTCAGGAAAAAAGAAAAAGAGCTAACTGCAAATTCAAGATCCAATTTATTCCCCACATCTGTAAACAAAAGATGGCATGAAGAATTTAAGAAGAGAGAAGGAATTGGAGGGAAATGCATACCTATAGACGACCTGGTAAAGACAGTAAAATGAAATGGAGAAGAATCTTAACATTCTCGATCCATTAACATGTCTGAGAATTTCCACGCTTACATACATGGGCTGAGCTATGGTTGTAGAAGCCCAACGTCAAAACAAATAAGGCCCAACCCATTCTGTTTGTGAGAAAGGCCCATACACTTTAGGAGTTGAATAATGTCACATAATTTGCGAATATGTAGTCTTTTCTTTACCCCTTTTCATTTGTATTTGATTCCAATTTTCACTTTTTTGAGTTTTGACAATTAAAAAAATTCGACAAAATGCATTCGAATATAAATATCAATCAACTGTAATGTACAAGTATTTCGAGACATCACCTCATGTAATGGGCATTGATGTTCCTCTTAACGCACTATTATTTTAATACGTTAAAAAAGTGTTCCAACTAACTAACAAAAAGTTCAAAATAGAAAAGACTACTGTATTGAAGTGGTATTATATCTTAGTTTTTTACGGTGTTGGCAATTTAATTTTCAAGTCAGACAATTGTCACTCGAAAAGATGAAAGTTCAGAGAGTTTGCATGAAAAATGATGAGAACAACTGACGGTGCATGAATATAAAGATGTTATTTATAGGAGCGTCATTTTGTAAAGGAACGAAACGAAGAAGTGGATCTTCTTGAGGGGAACCACTGCACAGTGCACACCTAACAAATATGTTTATTGAGGGAATGCCGCATAATCACATTATGATATAATATAGGTCACTTTTCATTAAATAATCAATGAAACAAAGCATTCATTAAGGGTTTAGGTTTATTCGTATGTTAAGGTATTCATTAGGAATGCATTTAGCGGTTTTTTAATCCATTTATCTATACTATTATGTTAAGAGAGAGGAACAAATAAAAGCTATTTTGATCTCTTGGTGTCTTTTTTTTTTTCTTTTTAATTTTATTTATTTATTTTCTTTTTATTTATTTATCGCTCCAACGACTTATTAACTTTTATTTTCTTTTATCTCACTTCAATTCTTTTTTCTTTTTTTATATGATTTTTATCTTTTTTTCCTCATATTTTCAAAAAAAATTTTAATTAATATGACATTTTTTATATTATATTATTTATTTATTTATCATAATTTAATAATTATATTAAAAATAACTATAGAATATATATTAATATGAAAATTGATTTTAATATATATTTATTTGATCAATATTTGAGCTCAATAATTGTAACCAAAAAAATTTGAACTCCATAAAAATGTAAGATCCCAAATTCATAAATTTAATTTTTTTAAATGATATTAGCATTTGTACACCATAAATCTTAAAAAAAAGAAAGAGCCTTAAATGAACTTTAAGTCAATTTTTTTTCTTTCTTTATTGGGAGATTAATTAGGGTGGAAGGACCAAATAAAAAAGTTTGGAGTGAAATTGCATAATTTCAAAAAACGGGAAAAAAAAAGGTGAGAAAAATTATTTGTCATCCAAACTATCCCATTTTACACTTCGCCATTTAGATTTTTTTTTTTTTTTGACACCTTACCATCTCAGCTTCACTCCAATGACACTTTGCTATCTTGATTCAAATTCTGGCGAAATATTCCATTTAGATTCCATCACATGCTCACCATGTGAGAAGCACTAAGGTCATTTTTTATGTTTTAGTTATCTCCTCCAATTTCTACCGTTGCCAACCATTTCAGAAAAACAAAACTTTGAAATCCTAATTTCGCTCAAAATTCCCTTTTCCAAAATCAGAACCACTTCTTGTCAATGGACTGATTATTTGTTCATAATCTTCTCAAGAACACCATGCCTTGGTTGTTGCACACCGGGAAGGCACCAAGAATTCGAATAGGAAGGAGAACCCCTAACTATGATGAGTATTTCTTTAAGCGCTATAAAAATGTTGCTTTGTTGTGAATTCAAAGGCGTACTGTCTTCATTTTCTTGGGTATTTAACCGCAAATGTTGTCATTGTCATGTGCATTATTGTATTATTTTTGGGGTCATATGCTTATGGCCCCTCATATGTTTCCCATTAACTTTGTGGTCCATATATACTAATATTGTTCATTGTTTTTAAAGCATCTTTTGTGTATATAAGACCCTGGTTCAAACCTCTTCACAATTAGAATGCATCATTCGGGTGTGTTCCTGAGAAATCTTGGAAAGACAACATACTTTGGAGGTGAGTTCAACCATATAGATTTATGTGGCCCCGACGAGAATCCATACCGGAGATTCAAGGTATTGCAAAAGAAATTGAATTGAGTGGTGACTTGATGTTTTATTTTAGTTGCATTGGTCTGCATAATGCTGACCGTTTGAGTCCTTTGAACACTGATATGGATGTTATTACTTTGATCAATTTCTTGGATGAGAATAAAACGTTTAGAGTTTTTGTTGAACACCCAAAAAAGGCAGAAAGTAGTGATGATGATGATGATGAATTTATGTCTGTTATTGGCGAGGGTTTGTGTAATAGCCTAAGGTGCTTGTCCCACATCGGTTGGAGAGGGGAACAAAGCCTCCTTTATAAGGGGGTGGATACCTTTCCCTCGTTGAGGTCTTTTCCCGGATGGTGATCTTAGCCATTGGGAGGAACAAAACCGTGAGGGTGTCGATTTTAGGCACCAAAGCGGACAATATCGGCAGGCGGGTTTTCGGGCTGTTACAAATGGTATCAGAGCCGGGGCCCGGGTCGGTGTGCCAGCGAGGACGCTGGGCCCTCTTAGGGGGGTGGACTGTAATAACCTAAGGTGCTTGTCCCACATCGGTTGGAGAGGGGAACAAAGCCTCCTTTATAAGGGGGTGGATACTTTTCCCTTGTTGAGGCCTTTTCCCGGATGGTGATCTTAGCCATTTGGAGGAACAAAACTGTGAGGGTGTCGATTTTAGGCACCAAAGCGGACAATATCGGCAGGCGGGTTTTCGGGCTGTTACAGTTTGAAAATTATTGTTGACAATAATGATTTGGAGATGAGTGAAGAGGAAGATAACGCAAAAATTAGTGATCACGTATTTAGGCCTCCTTTCCAGATAGTTGACAGATTAAATAACTCTGATAGTGAAGATGATGTGTTCGTTGGGATCTGATTCAAAGTGTTTTGATATTTTAGTATATAGTGTGTGTGATGTGCCTGATGATGATGTGTTGTACGAGGAAAACATTGACCCTGGGATGTAGTTTAGTGGGGGTGGGAGGCATCATTGAAGACAAGCCAACAAAGTGTTACTGGGAATGCATCAGGTTTGAGTATTGGCAAAAGGAAGAAAGATGGTAAGAGGATTATCTTCACCAAAACAGACTTACTTAATCCCAAATTTCAATTTGAATTGGAGATGAATTTGAGGACATAGATTTACTTAGAAAAACAATTGGACAAAACTCAATTAACACTGGAAGAGATATAAAATTCATTATCAATGACAAGTACAAGATTCAAGTCAAGTTCAAACATAAAACTTATCCATGGGTTTTATATGCATCAAGAAAGCCTGGTGAAGATACTATACAAATCAAAATATTTGTTGGCAAACACAAGTGCCTAAGAAAACAGAAGATCTCCCATGTTAATTCTACATATTTGGTAGAAAGGCAAAAACGTACAGAGATAAGATTTGGATTTATCTTAGGTGGCCTATAGATTCAATGGTTCATGTAATCTCAAATGAAATAAAGCTACAAGTTCAAGATGTACAGGGCAAACAAAAAAAAAAAATATTATGCTTACAATGGGGAGTAGTTCTGAGAAAGAGGAGTATGCTATCTTGTGGTCATATGCAAAAGAAATTAGAAGATACTATCAAGATAAATCATAAGTTGAGGGATGATAAACCTCATTTTTAGAGGATGTACATTTGTTAGGGTGCATTAAGAAAAGGGCTTGTGGAGAGGTGTAGACCTATTATCTGCTTTGATGGTTGCCATTTAAATAATATGTCAGGTGGAGTGCTATTAACTGCAGTTGGAATAGATGGTAACAATTGCATATATCCATTTGCTATTGCAATTGTTGAAAAAGAAAGAACTAAGTCATGGATGTGGTGCCTCAGTTTGTTGGTACAGGATCTCAGGATAAGGGATGGTTATAGGTGGACTATAATGTTTGATAAATAAAAGGGCTTAATAGTGCCAGTGGATCAATTTTTACCTGAATGTGAAAATCGTTTTTGTGTGATGCATCTATACAAGAACTTCAAAAAGGATCTCAAGCGATTGACATTAAGAGGATTGCTATGGAAAGCTGCAAGAGCAACCAGGGTTGTGGATTTTGAGAATGTTATGCTTGAGCTTAAAGAAAGAGATATTGATGCTTCAAAGTTCTTGGCAGGAAAGACTCCTCACCATTGGTCGAGAAGTCACTTTAATACCCACTATAAATAACATATTTGAGACTTTTAATGTTTTGATTTTAAAGTAAAGAAACAAGTCAATAATATCAATGCTTGAGGGAATTAGATTGTTGTTGATGAAGAGAGCTCATGTGAGGAGATATAAAATATGCTAAGTTACACTGGTGATGAGATATGTCCAAAAAATTCAAAAAATGTTGAAGAATTGAAGAAGAAATCAATGGAATATATTGTTCACTGCAATGATCTTGATCAGTTTGACGTAGAAAGTTGTTATAGTACTAAGCACAAGGTGAATTTGAAAGAATAGATTTGTAGCTGCAGAAGTTTGGAGCTAGCTAGAATCCCATGTACCCATGCTATCTCTGGATTATTCTACTTAGGCCATGATCCGAAAGACTATGTCCGTAACTTCTACAACCATATGATGCCAACTGTTCGGGGTTTGTTCCGAAAGTTTACACATGACATTTGTAGCACATAGGTGTAGTGCAAGTGTACACATGACATTTGTAGCACATAGGTGTCGATCCCAGAGGAACGGAGTAAACCAACCAATCGTGTTGTATTTTCATCAATCGATAGACCGAATCAATATTTCAACTGGTTTCTATAGCTAATCAATTAAATAATTAAACTTCAATAATAATAACAAGTAGTCAGGGAAAAAAAAATTTCATGAAATTCGATATCCAGCCTAAATTCCTGAAAATCCACGTCTGACCCGATTCGCGACCGCGAACGATCCTAGGCAAAATTATTCGCGGCAGTGATTCTTAAAGAATCACTATAACGTTTTTCAACTCCAATCGCGGCTGCTAACTTTGTTGTGTAAATTCCTCGCAACAGCGAGTTTCCTCGGTCAGCTTCACTTTTGTAGTCGTTTCATCGTTTTTGCTCCAAACTCGTCATTTTCAACTCCCAAGTGAATATCACCTGAAAATAGTAAATTCAAGCAATAAATAGCTCATAAATGGCAAGAAAACATATGGAGAATAGGCCTAAAATATCGAGTATTTTTCGTCTAACACCAACTTTCAGCTGGAGTGATTTATGGCCGTCATCTACTGCACCACCATTAATACCACCTATAGTGACAAGAATGTCGGGTAGGCCAAAGAAGCACAAAAGAAAAAAGGGGAAAAAGATCTAGACAAGAATGTCCAAAAAGGGGGTGTTTATAACATGTTCAAGGTGTGGGAAAAGAAATCATAATGCTATAAATCGTAAAGAGACGGGAGATGCAGACACTAATGGACTAGATAAGGTATTTTCTTACCTAATAAAACTTTTTCATTACATGATAGTTGCTTACATGATGTTCCATTTGTAGGGAAAGAAAAAGTTTGAGACAACTTCTTCAAATAAAAAGAGAAAGTAGCACAGGACTAAGGGGGAAACAAATGTTGCATCTACTTCAAAGGTTACATGGAGTTCAGTGGTTATACCATTTTCTTCAAGGGTGACAAGTAGTTCAGTGGTTGTAGCATCTCCTACAAGGGTGACAAGGAGTTCTGTTAATGTTGCATCTCCTAAAGAAAACAATAAAGCTCCTTAAACAACCCATCCAAAGAAAATTCTTGGAATTAGAAGGAACTTGCCGGTAAGGGGAGACACAAAAAATTCTCAGTTACAACCAACTAACGGATTAGGTACACAAAGTTCTGCAAGCAATCAAGCACTCAACGCCCAAGTGGAACCTATTGGCCATGCACTTACAAGGGATGTGAGATTCTCCACTAAAATGTATTGTTCAAGTCTTGCGCAAGTACTGGGAACTGAAGAGGAGACTTGGAATTAGGTTAATATGTCTTTCTTGATATTCTGTTTTTTTTTTTTTTTTGGGATGCTAGGTTGGTTTCAAATGTTTGTTGATGTTTAATATCTTTTTGGGATGTTAGGTTGGTGTTTAATATTCTAGTATGGTTCAAGTAATGTGCAAACATTTGCTGATGTTTAATATCTTTTTGTAAGGCATAATATTCATATGTTTTTGCAGAAGCAATACAACTGTTGCTTTATTTTCAATGATCATGTGCAAATGTTTAGGGACTTTTATGGAGTAAATGTGAACTGTAACAACACAGTATATCAACAATAGATTTCATTAGATTGAAAATATGAAATTCTATCATGCTGTAGTGACATTACAAATTAAACTTAGCCAACTTAAATTCAAAACAACCATAACCACAAATGTAGCACCCCTATACGTAGAGATGCCACACCCCCGCACTATAGGTCAATCCACATACGAAACGGGTAATCCGTACATGAATCAACCTATAGCGAACGGGTGATAATAAAATAAATCAACTAGCTAGGCAGGACTAACTCCAGACTATGTTAATTATTGCATGCTAATATAAATGAAAACATATGTAAACATTTCACTACTCAAGTATGGTTCATGATAACATATACAACCTTCCCTACATGCATATCAATACATTATCATCTCCAAAATACATAACAAATAATTCCTATGCAATAAGAAATAAATAAATAAATGAACCGTGCATGACTCGAATGCAAAGACTGGACTCGACTCGATTCCCGCCTAGCACGCATCTGCAAAAACCTGAAAGGTGGAGGCGTCAGTCTATGGAAGACTGAGTGAGGGGCATAAATAAATATTAGCGCAGATAACATGCAAGTTATAACCTCGGGTAAGGTTTTATAACTGAAAGCAATATAGGTTCGAAATACAATACACTTTGCCCGAGATTACAACTATCAAGATTAAACACTTTAATCAATTTCAATCATTCTCCAACCTTACACCAATAGTGAACTGTACATGCTTTGTTTAATTATCATGTGATCATATAGTTTATTATAGTGCACAAGTAGCAATTTCATGAACTCTTTTCACTCCAGGTGATGGTGGGTTTGCAAGACCCTAACCATCCATGCTGTGTACGTCAGGTTCATGACTCCCACGTATGGGATTCCTTCCTCCACTAATCTCCTGGTGGATTCAGGGTTCATCCCAATTGATGAGGGGAGTGCAGAGTTACCCGTCAGCCCTATGCTTTCCCGGTTGACTCAATACACTACCCTCGGGCCCAAAGTGCTATCATGCTTACTCGCCAATACACGGTCACGGTTCAATCAAGGTACACGACTTGCTTTTCATGAACATGACTTGCTTGCAATTGTTTACGAGTTTAGAAATGATTATAAATAAATATATATACTTTTTTGATCCAAAACTTCACATAAGGGTTATACGGGTTCTATGTAACTAGCGATTAAACCTCACCTAACAGGTGACACGACGACTTATGGATACATGAACGTGCTCATCGATCTGTAATCTCTGCCCTGGAGAAGAACTGGACAAGAAACAAGACATTGTGTACTCGTGAGACAATAACTCAAGAATGTTACCAAATATGACGCACGGCGTAGTCACGTAATGAGATGACATGCATTCACGAATGTAGCATGATATACTCATATTATTGCATGGTATTGATCATATAATCGTATGTTGGGGTTAATTGAATGATTAAAGAAAGATTTGGAAATGTTGAGTTTATGCAGAAAGTTTCTGCCTGATCAGAGAGCTGGGAACGGCCGTTCCGGCCCGTAGTTCAAAATGGGAAGGGTCATTCCCAGTACTGTTCAAGCATACGCAGCAGGCTGGGAATGGCCGTTCGGGCCACAGGCCAAAACTGGGAAGGGTCGTTCCCATGCTCGCGCCCTGTCATTTTCAAATGGGTGGGAACGGTTGTTCCCAGAATGAACTGGGACGGGAATGGACGTTCCCGCCATGCAAAAGTTGCAGAAACAGAATATGAAACAGGGGATTTTCGGACCAAGTTTAAAACCACCAAAACTCACATAATTCAATCTCCAAATGCATAAATTCATGAAAGAAACGTGTTTACATGCTTAAGGTACCATAAAATCCAACAAAAACACCTAAATCATGCTTTAATTCTCATAATCATCAACTTTCATCCAAATAAGAACTCATCATATATCTTCATAAATCTCAAGATTTGAACATGAAATTCAAGCTACAAGCATGTAATCATACTTCTAACAACAAATACACAAATTATCAGGCTTATATCATGAACCCTAGCTTCACATATTAATTCATGAATTCAAATATATATCCAACTCTACCTTGAATAAAAGAAGGAGAAGAAAATATGAAGATATGATGAAGATGATGCTCCAAGACTCTCAATTCCTCAAAGATTCTAGCTAGAAATGATGAAATCCCTTCTTCTTTTATTTGGGGTTTGGTTCGGTGAGAGCAAGAAAGCAATATGGGTGTGTATATGAATGAAAATGATCATGGAAGATGGAAGAAGAATATAACGTGATATATCTCTTTGATTTTGATGAAATATTCAAAATTGTAATTAAATCCTCCAAGTTTTATAAGTTATGCAATTAAGTATAGAAAGTTTGGAAAATGATCAATTAGGTCCGAGAATTGTTTATGCAATTTGGTCCTCACATTTACAAGAATAATCATTGAAGGATAATTAAGCAAATAATTCATGTTCGACAATTATTTCACGTAACAATTAGATCCAATTTGTGCAATAATTCTCAAGTTGACAAGTATTTCATATAAACACATAGAAATATAATTCATTAAATTATCATGAAAATGTGAATTTAATAAATGAAATAATTAAATTAAATTCTAACTCTCGAAAGACTCACACGTGGCGCGCGTACCTGAATGTTCGGAAATCGGGGTATTACAACAAATAAACAATTTCTAATGGAAGAGATACATGAAGAACAAACAAATAACAAGTGGAGCCCAAAGCCATTTCTTCTTCTTTTTCTCTTCTTCTTCTTCTTCTTCTTCAATTCATCTTCCAAAGAGTTACAACGATGAACCAGTCCTGGTCTTATTTGTTTGGCTCTAGCGCACATTGGTGGATCTACCCATACGAAGTATGGACAATCTCCATTCTGCTATATGGTGAGAGCGATTAGGATTAAATAGGGAAAATTGAAGAGTAGAAACAAGAAATAAAATTAGGATTTCATCAATATACTTACCCCAAATCGATCACTAGAGGAAAACCTTCTCCCCGAATTGATATCTGTCCATGACGTTCTCCTTACGACTTTTCTTCCACAGTGGCAAAAATAATCCAGTGTCTCTTCAGCTATTTGAACGCACATTAATGGAAGAAAAGGTTGGAATTGAAGGAAAACGTTGTATATTAGAGGAAATAGGGTCTGGCAACGGTAGAAATTAGGGGAGGAAAAAAACTAAGGCATCAAAATAACAAAAATAGCCTTAGTGCTTCTCACGTGTTGGGCATGTGATGGAATTTAGAAGGAATATTCGGCCGGAATTTGAATCGAGATGGTAAAGTGTCATCAGAGTGAAGTTGAGTTGGCAAAGTGTCAAAAAAAAAAAAAAAAAAATAGTTTAGATTGCAAAGTGTGAAAAATAGGGTAGTTCGGATGGTAAATAATTTTTTTCAAAAGAAAATTGTTGCTGACTTGAACAATGGTACAGTAGAGTATGCTCTGCATCATGCTAAATGCATACACATACACATTAGACAAACACTACATCCTTGAGTAAAGAAAAAAAAAACTAAGAAAAGAAAAGAAAAGAATTTTCCGAACTGAAACGCGAAACCATGAGCTCGCACCAAAATCCTCAGTTGTTTTTTCAATGGGCTTCAACGGGTTTGACATCTAGACTTTGATTGTGGCCTCAATGTCAACAAAAACTTGGTGGTTGTTCTGAGGTAGTTGTGATTTAGAAGCTAGGGTTTTTCAAAATTTAAATCATTTGTCATGAAAGAGTTTACTCTATGTTAATGTATGCTTTTAGCTAGCTTAGTTGCAAGTAACTTCTTAGATTATGCTAGAAAAATGCTAAAAAAAATATATACCTACTGTTGGAACTAGAAACAATTGTGCAAGCATGTTTGAGTTTGTTTCTGAAAATGTGTTTATTAGTGAAATTTTTGCAAAATTCAACCTGAGATTGGAGGGATATGAGCACATGTATTCCCTGGATGAAGCATAAGTTCGGACACCCAACAATCTGTATTTCTTAGCCTGATATTAGTGGCAGAGGTGGAAATGAGAAAGTGCAGTATGTGATCAATTAGTTCTTGGAAAATAGGATGGTATTGAGACGGATGAAAGGTTATTTGAAGTACTTTTATCAAGTCCATAAATAACAACTTTATTTTATATAGAATATATGGTTCCCTGTGATTATTGACATACTCGCCTCTTTTTTGTGTTCTATTTCCCAGTACATTTTGAAAATTGACAATAGACTAACCATTAAATGCTTTTGTAAGAATTTTTTTGGAGAGGTTGGCAACATTCAATTCCCTTGTGTGGAAGAAAATCGACCTAATGAGGGTGTTGAGAAAAATCTTCACAAGCTACATAGAACTTTCTTGAGAATCCAATTCTTGGTGGATAACGTGGATGTTTGTCTTTTGAGATTTTCTAGAGGCTATAGGAGCAAGGCATGGCAAATGTTATTCTGAGGACTTGAGTAAACTTACCTATGATGCAAATGCACTTCTTGACCTTGTCTTCTTGCATCTACACCGTTATTGCTCGGAGCACTCGATAGAAGACACAAATTCAACTCAAGTAATGCCCATGATCACTTCATCCTTGGAAGACTTGAATTTGCCTTACAAATTATCTAAGATGCAGAATAAACTTGATGAACTTACCAAAAAATTAGAGACTATTAGAATGCTTGAAAAAATAAATGAATATTCCGGTACTGGGCTTATGAATTCTTATTCAACCTTATCAATTATAAAAAATGAGCATGTGGTTGGAAGGAAAAATGCTAAAAGTTCCATTCTAGCATTTCTTGTTCAGAAATATAACAACTGTAATTTTTCAGTACCTTCATTGGTGGGAATGGCCGAGATTGGCAAGACTACACTTGCTTGACTGGTATATAAGAATGAAAATGTGAGATATAGATTCGATAAGCGAATATAGGTAAGTGTATTTATGGATTTTGATTTGGTTAGAATTACAAAAGCTATGATTGAGGTTGCAACCCTATTTATTTCCAACTTGTCCAACTTAAATTCTCTTCAATTGGCTCTTAAACCCATACTGCTCCAAAAAAAAGTTTGTTGTTGCTAGATGATTACTAGCAGGATTCTAGCGATGACTGGGATTTGTTTTGCCTACCTTTTCAATCTTATGTTAAAGGTAATGTTTTCAAAATCGGGCCGGACGGTCGGACCAGTGACCGGCTCAAGGTTTAATCCGAATGGCCCCCTAAAATCGGCAATGTTCAGATCGATATAAGATTGGAAAAACCGCGGTTAACCAGCGGTTGTGGCCTTGAAAATCGGGCCGGACCGTCGTTTCGGTAATTTACAGAATTTTTTTTTTGGTTTTTCGCATTACAAATTTTTTTATGTTTTTTATATTTCGAAGTTTGGTTGAATAGTGTTTTTAAACTCAAAAACCATTAAATCAACATACAAATAAAATCTTCATCATCATCCCATGTTGCAGCCACATTCGTCCTCAACATCTCTCATAGTGAGAAAAGATAAAATATGGTAGAGTTATTCTAACCTTTAGTAAGATTTGTTTTTTCAAATATAAGTTAGGTCTTTGATTTATTTTCTTTGGTTTTTGTTCGAATAGCCATGGAGAAACATCAGAAGAAAAGAGAAAATGAAAAGTAGATTACAACAGAAATGCAAAGGTTTGCCCCTCTTAGCCACGAGAGTTGGAAGTTTGTTGCACAGAAAGACTTTGGAAAATGAATGGCGATCCGTATTGGAGGCAAACTTTTAGGATATGCTAGAAAACTTACTCATATTTATTCCCTATTATGATCTGAAGCTACATCGATCTTCTCGTACGTTTAAAGCAATGTTTCGGCTACTCCTCCATTTTTCCTTGAGATCATGAATTTGAGTGGAACAAACTCGTGCTTTTATGGATGGTAGAGGGTTTTATCGAGCTTGTAGAATGGGACTGAAGGATGTGGGTAGAATGTACTTTGATGAATGCTCAAGATCTTTTTTTCAATCATGTGGAAGTGGTTCGGAACACATTAAGTACAAAATGCATGAGTTTATTCATGACATTGTTCAACTGATTTCCAAAGACTTGTGCTCCCACCTGACATATAACATGTCTAGTTCCTACCAGTTTTTTTGTTCTTCTTGCCATTTATCCATGCTTTTCGATGATGACACTCAACCAATAGAGTTAAAGGTTACCAAAAATGAAAGTTTGAGGACTTTATTAGTAATGCACATTGATAATTTTCGTAGAGCAAAAGTTGGTGATGATGTGTTTTTCGACTCGATTTTTGAATAACTTAATAGATTTAAATTTTTTATTTGAGTTCGGGTTCAATTTTTTCAAATCCAAGCACGATCCTTTCAAGACTCAAATTAGCTAAGCTTGCAAGTCTCTTTAGAGTAAACACTCCTAGTACTATAATAAAGATATTTTGTCAAAAAAAAAAAAAAAGGATATTTATATGTATACATTACAATAACTTTAAGTCAATTTTTTCCCTTTATTTTTTTGGATAATATTTGGGGTCGAACTTGCAAAATAAAAAGTATAGATAGGACCAAATAATAAAGAAAGGAAAGTTTGGGGGTGAAATTGCATAATTTTGAAAGCTAGAAAAAAAAAAAAAAAAATGCAGAATGGATTGACGGAGAACGGTACAGTGACTCTCTATCATACTAAATGCATGTATATGTATATATACAGTAGACAAATACTTGCATTCTTCAGTTGAGAAACCGAAAAACAAAGTAAACGAAAAAGAAAGAGTCTTGACCACTAAAACGCGAAACCACACATCCTCACCAAAAATTTCAGTTGTTTCTTGAATGGGCTTTGACGGGTTCGATATCTAGACTGTGATTGTGGCCTCAATTTGAAGAAAAACCTTTGTGGTGGTTGTGATTTCAACGTAGCATCCCAAGCTAGGGTTTCTGAAGATTCAACTGACCTGTTAGGTGAGTGTTTTATACTCAGTTACTGAATGCTTTCAACTTATTTTCTCGGACGTGGCTTCATACATTATGCTAGAAAATGTTTACATTTAGAACTTGGAACAAAGCATGTTTGACTTTGAAATGTATGTTCCCAGAATGAAGCATGAGTTTGGAGTACAGAATCCCTTGTAAAAGCTGAAATGAGATACTGTATTTTTTAATGCTAGAAAAATAGGTACAGTAAAGTTAAAAGTTGGAACAAGCATGTTCGAGTTTTTTTTTTGGGTCAAAGTGCTCCTTAGGTATAGTAAAATGGGTTGTTAAACCTGAAATAAGATTCTTTATATTTCTTGGCCTGTTATTAGTTGGAAGTTTGTTCCATAGAAAGACTTTGTAAAATGATGACAATCCGTATTGGAGGCAGACTTTTGGGATTTGTCAGAAAACTTACACATCTTCCCTACTATGATCCGAAGCTACATTGATCTTCCCGAACGTTTGAAGAAATGTTTTGGCTACTGTTTCATCTTCCCTCGGGATCATCAATTTGAGGTGAATGAACTTGTCCTTTTGTGGATGGCAGAGGGTTTCATCAAGAAAGTGTTAGGAATAGTGCCCTAGAAAGCCGATTGTATATCCGCTTTGTACTTTTCCTTATTGTAATCACAGACAATCTTTGAATGAAATAACGAATTGAGGCAACACTTCTTTATATGCTCTTGTTTGGTATGCGTTTACTTTAGCTGTGCATGTATGAGAACTCCCCTAATCCTGATGACCTTAGGACTCTACCATTTAGGTGAAATGGTTCATGAAACGAGCCCTATATCACATAAGTCATGATTAGTAAAATACTCCAAGCCGATGAGTCCTACAGACAGTGGGAGTGTCAACCTGACTCCTCTAAGGCTTGCTTGTGGGATCACGCCCTTAAGAAGGACCACCTTGTTTCATGGAGGTGCAAAGTGTATAGTTGATACGTGCGTGATACATGAGGGTGCTTACTTTAATAAGTAAGTTCACTGAGGTGCCCCGTGTGAGAACATTCCTAAATGGGAAAGGAAGTTTCTATTTCAGGAAATGGAAACTTCCAGATTAGGAAATATCTCACGAGTCATTGATGTGATTAATTGATCCTTAGACTTGAGGTTCCTTGTCACTTTATGAGTTAACTCTGTAGTCTTAGGTATAAGCTTTAAAGGGTGTCGCCTTAGACAACTGATTCAAGGCTTATGCTGGGGCTGCACAAGTGACTCATGAAAGTGAATGAGAATCAAGAAAGGACCTACACTTGCATTTGCAAGGTGATCTCTTATTGTGTAAGTCATTCATATGCCATATGGAGTCCTTGGCCAAGGTAGTAGATCAAGACATCAAGAAAAGGGTTTCTTGGATTGAGATCAAATGGATATGAAATGCACTTAGCTTTAAGACCGGATTATTAGGGTTCTGTTTATTCCCTTGCCCTAGATCTTGGTTGAGAGATAGTAAGTAGGAGGATTGTATCTCACATGAATCAATGACTTAAAGGTTCTGTCGAATCCGAACATTCCAATTCAGCTAGGGGTTAAACACCTGTTGCTAGACTATGGTCGTTTAATCTGTGGACTGATTAATTAATTAGTGAATTAATTAATTGGGGTCACTGCTAATTGAATTGAGAACCTAGAGGGTCACACACAACAACTTGGTTACATGAGTTGAGGCTTGAAAATGATTAAACGAGTTAATCGGGCCAAGAGGGTTCCACAAGTGTGAAGTCACACGTGTGGCTCACGTGAGTGACACGTGTCACTGTGACACGTGTCACACACGTGTGTATATATGTATATTAAATAATTAATTAGTTAATTATTTAATAGACTTTGGTTTAATTTTGAATTAAAAAGAAAGTCTAATTTTGGAGAAAATAATCTAGTTAATTAATTACGAATTAATTAATTAGATAAAAAAATAAGTTATTTATTTTATAATAAATAAAGTATAAAATTATCCAAAAATAGTTTGGATATTTTTAGCTCTCTTAAAAGTTGACTAGAATTAGAATTCAAAGTCAAAGTTGGAAAATACTTGATGATCAAGTAATAGGAGAGAGAGGAACCAAATCCTTGTCCAATAAGGACTAGGTTCGGCCGCCCCTTCCCTTTCCTATATATAGGGGAGCTCATGCTCCCCTTTAGAGCTAATAGACAATTCTTGGTTCATGTGTTGAACACCTTCCTTTCTCCAAGATTAAATTAAACCCTAGGTTAAGCCTAAACACTAACTAGAGAACTAGCATCCTTACTAGTTAGATTGTGATCAAGTTGGTGGACTTTCTCTAGAGACTTCAAGTTAGAAGTTTGAAGATTCGAGCTTTACCAAGGAGAGGGGATCAAGCCGCGAGAAGAGCGTTCTTGGGTGGCTTGAAACGCTTCAAGAAAGAATAAAAGAAAAGTAAGTTTTCTATCTTTACGAATTTGGTTACACGATTGCGAGTTCTAGGTCCTTTTGTTGGGAAAATTTTTTAAATTCCGCTGCTTTCTGATTCGTGTTTTTCCAACAGAAAGTAGAAGGGGTGAGACTAGAAGATGTGGGAGGTTGTACTTTGAAGATCTTTGCTCAAGATCGTTTTTTTAACCATTTGGAAATGCTTCGGATCACATAAAGTACAAAATGAATTATTTAATTCATGATATGAACCAAGTGGTTTCCAAAGACTTGTGCTCTCACCTAACATATAACATGTCTAGTTTCTACCAGTTATTTGGTTCTTCTTGCCATCTATTCGTGCTTCTCGATGATGACACTCAACCAATAGAGTTAAAGGTTACTAAAAATGAAAGGTTGAGGACTCTACTAGTAATGCACCCAGATGATTTCCATGGAGCATAAGTTGATGATGACGTATTTTTGGATATACAATTTTTTAAGGTGTTAGGTTTGCAAGGTCTTAAGCTCACTGAAGTGCTAGATTCTATCACGAAATTGGAATGTCTTTGCTATCTTGACCTCTCTAGAAGTTCCATTGAATATGTACCGAGTGTCATTTGCAATTTTGTGGCTTTACAGACCCTAAAGCTAAATAATTGTCTTCTACTTGCTTATTTGCCAGCTGATACATGGAAACTCACCAACTTAAGACATCTTGGCAACCTTTAATACATGCCGGTGAGAATTGGGGAGCTTATTGTTCTTGAAACACTTTCTGTGTATGTCGTAGGCCAAGATGAAAATGAAGTTGTCATTGAGGAGCTAAAGAATTTGAATGGTCTCACAGGATCACTTTGCATAAAGCTATTGATTGTGTCTCAAATGAAAAGGAGGCTATTGAAGCCAGGTTGCATATTAAAACATGTTTGGATAAGCTTGAATTACATTGGGGATCATTGCGCCATCAAGTGGATATTCGTCTCAAAGAGGAACAAGCTAAAGTCCTTTCAAAATTAAAATCTCTTAAAAACTTGAACAGTTCGCCATCGAGAATGGGGTGTACCTGCCCACTGGAGTACCTTATTTTTTTAGAATTTGTTTGATTTCAAGAGAATTTGTATAGTTGTTGGTGTGCACTTCATCGTAGTTGTCTTTTCGTTGTCAAAGATATCATATTAACTTTAAAAAAAAGGTTTGCATGAGTTCGAGAATACTCACTTATCACATTATATTGAGAAATTAGAATACCTCTACTATCTTCACTTTTGAAGAAATCTAATTTGAAAAGATAAAAATCAATGTAATTTCACAAAAATTCAACTTACAGTTATCTAGATTATCAATCCTCAGCAATTCAAGAGTAGCCGGAAATCCACCCGTTGGCAAACATGAGACCTTGGACTAGTGTAAAATACTCATATGTGAAACAGAGCACAAATCAGAAAGAAATGGAAGATGAACTAAGTTGGGAAAATCACTTATATGGATACGTTTCAAATCGGTAGGAGTAAAAAAGGCTCCAGAAGGAACTGCACTCGAAGAATGGAAAAGCAAGCTGTGAAAGTGCTGATACGATTTAAGTCGGAGCAAAGGCCGATACAATTACCTCAAGGATGGGAGATTGCTACTTCCAATGTATATCCACTTTGCTAGCTTTGAAATCTCATTAACCGTTAGTTTTTCAAGCTTATAAAATGTAACCAAATGATCATTTGTTTGTTGCAGATGCTTTCTGCAGAAGTGACCGTTGATCTCAATTAAGTCTTCGTTTTTGTAAATTTGAAGACATTTTACAGATGGTAATTCCCTTGCATAATCCTCAAAACATGAGAGTTATACTAACCAACTTCTCAAATGATGGATTACTAATCTAAGAGGGAAGCATGCTACCTCGGTAAAATAATCATGTTGACTTTTCATACTGGAAATCCAATCTAGCTCTATCTTTTTTAGGCCGTGTTTATCACACAGGCCAGCCTCTAAGGCCTCCTCGTTGGTCATACAATTTTCGAGACCCAAAATTTAAAATGATCCTTTCAGTTTGTTCATTTCCTTGTGCTCTATGATCGGATAACCATCCCCCTTATCAATGTAGAATGCCATTAGTGTTTGTAAGTTTGTCAATTTTCCAATTCCCAAAAGCCGACTAATCAAGAAGATTAATAACTATTTGGAGAAGGTTAATAATCTTGCATTCGGGCAAGCCTTCAAGACTATCACGATAATGAAGGTTCAAGAAATGCAAACTAGTAGGGCAATCCGAGTTAGATAAGTTTGATAAGGGCGTACGAGATAGGTCTAAATATTGTAATTTCTTTAAAATAATGTGGTATGTCTCATACTTAAATCTTTACGGTGTTCATCTTTGAGAAAAGATTGGATAGTAGACATTTTACTCACGCATGACTCGACTGGCTTCCAAAAATATATGTTCCAACCTAAGAAAAACTCAATCTCGCAAGGGTTGTAAATGTAAAAATACTCTTATATAGGGATGTATTATTTAATATGTAGTTTTTGACAATGTTAGATTTGCATGAGTACGAGCATACTCGTGTACCGCATTATATTGAGAATACAATCTCTCTACTATTTTGACTTTCGTAAAAATCTCATTCAACATCTATCAAATGTCATTTGACTCATTTGTGAATTTTTATTTTGAAAAAATAATAAAGTACTAATAATTGAATATTTCTTAGTTTATAAATTTCTAATCAACTTCGTCATGTATAAATATAATTATGTGGTTGTTTTAATAAAAAAAAGCAAATGTTATTTTTCAATAGTTTCATCCGTGGGTATAACTAAAGTTAAGAAGATGACCCCTTATTGACTCGTTTATAACAATGAATATGTGCTTTTCAAGTATAGAGAATATGAGTTAGTGAGTCTATAAATTTTGACTTTGATTAGAGTTACGAAAACTAAAATTAAGGTTACAAACCTCTCTGGCATATTTTATACTATTTTTTGGTTTCTCATAGTGTTCCCACTCAATTGAGATAATGAACTCACTTTCACAACGTAGTTCTTTACGTTCACAAGGTATTTTACATTATGATATAGAACTACGTAGACCTTAAAAAAAATGCACCACCTATTGCTCTATTTGAAAAAAATGCACCACTTAAATATTTTGATTTCTCTTTGCTTTCAGTCTCTTGGGAAATTTAATGTTTCTATATTGCTTTTTCCTTTATCTCATACATCTTTATTTCTCTTAATAGTTTCTCTAATTATTTTAGTAATTATTTTCAATTATATAAATTAGTTTTATCTTATTAAAGATTCAATAAATATATTAAAGGGAGCTAATATGTTGCAAACGATCTAGAACTAGTTTACTTTGTCAATTTGCTATTCAATTGGATTGAGTTAGCATTAAACTATTTTTCTTGTTATATTCATAGTTTCATTGGATTATAACCTATAGGTCATGTTAATATCCTTAAATTTTCCTTTTGTTTACTTGGCCATATTTTATCAGATATGTAGAGGCCTTTTTTCCTCCAAATATACCCTGCTAAAATTTCCATTCTAAAAAATTATATCTTATACAAGAGAAGCTCATACAAGTAATTTCTCATTAATTGGCAAAATAACAACAACAAATTTCAATTGCTATTTGGTCTACTCTAATCAATCACAACAGGGCCTTGTCCCTAATAAAATAAACATTAGAAATTAGTGTGCAACTTAATTAAAATGACCAATTTTATAGAAGTAAACTAGTCCCCAGTGAAAATATATAATTATTTTTTATTAAAATTTAACCGCTTTATCAATTTATAATTTATTTATATTGGCACAAACATAGAATTTACAATTATTCAAGTAACGGTAAGAAAATGTTTACTTTCTTGGTTTGTTATCTAGTTAGATTTAATATGATCATGTTAAATTTTGTTAAATACTCAATACAATTTGTTTACTACAATAGATTATCCTAATTAATTAAAAGCTTCTTTTTGAAAGAGTTGACAGCCCTAATTTGATCACAAAGAAAGAAAAAGAAAAGTTATTTGTGGTCCTGCTTTAACAATTTTATAGTTCAAACTATTCAAATATGGGCTGGGCTTTGAGCCCAATAATGGATGCTAGTGATATAGTAGAAAAGCGCACGTGCAGCTAGTGTTGTTAATTGTTTTGTTATTCACAGGTTGACAACACTGATCATTCTAGAGCACATCTTCCTCTCTCTCTCTAGAGAACATAGTTAAACTTGAATTTCAAGAAAAAAATATAATCTTTGAGAAAATTATATATAGTTATTCAGTCCAGAATTGCTTTTGTCGGTTCTGTTCAATCTAAAGTTTCTCGAAGTTGGTTTATGTTGTTTGAATCACTGCATATTTTTTCTGCAAATGCTATATGAAAGTGTTCGTTACATTTTGAAGAATTAACAATGGTGTTTGGAAATGAAACCTTCGTTGAGAATCAAGAAAGCTCCCTATTTAGAATTGTTTTGAGACACAGCCTAAACATTTCACAAATATAATGTTTTATCAACGTCTTCTTGCTTCATCCAACTTTTTTAAGCTCGATGATTTCTGTCTCCTCATACTGGGTTATGGATAGTTTGTGAAGATGCATGGTTAGAACTTAGAACTTAGCTGATCAACTAAGTTACTGAGGTGCTTTGTCAGTGTGTAGTTTGCACATTTTCATGAGAGAGCACTCGGTTAGTCTGTACTGCAGGAATTCTGGAATGAAACTATGAAATGTTGAGCTCAAGCTAAAATGTACATGATTTCATTCAATCACTTTAGTGCATGGAATTCTTAGATAAGATAGCACTCCACACAGCAGAATTCTGGAACGAAACTAAGAATGATAAACAATTCAAGCAAAAACGTACAAGGAGGGATTCATTCAACAACTTTAGTGCAGAAATCAGAATTATGCGATGAAACTAGGAATGTTCGAGAAAGTAAAGCTAAAATGTACGTGAAGTAATGATGGATCAGTTCGTGGTAATCCTCTGTTCTCGTCTCTTCTTCAGCACCTGAAATCTGGAGAAAGAAAGTTCAAAAGAAAAAAAAAAAAAGAGTTAGAATTTGGGCAGAAAAGAACTTTTATCAATAAGAACATAATGAAGCAAAGAGTTGTGGTATCTATACCAGGGACAAGCACTTTCAAGATGCCTATTTCTGAAGGCCAAAAGCCAGCTGCTTTGTTTCGTTTCATGGTTGCCCAATGACCCCAGCCGGCAAGTTTGGACAACGGCTGATATTTTTGTTGGGTAGGTCTTGGAGCCGTTGCGGTAAACTTCTCAGGTTCGGGCAATCATCAAGCGTAAACCCTGTGAGACTACGCATGTCACCCTTCATCACATCTTCCCAATCTGTCAACTGTGGCATGCGACGAAGCTCAAAGGACTCTAACAATGGGAACTTCTCACTATTGCCTCTACCATAGAAAGTGTGGCCAATAGTCTCTAAACAAGACATGTCTGAGATGCTAAAAGATTTGAGCCATGGAAGCTGGCCAAGAGCGGGAAGGCTCTGGCAGAATTTTAGCCCATACAAGTGAATGCTTGTAAACTTCCGGCTTTCTTCACTTAACCAACGTGGATACCTAATGCCGCAGTAGTTATGGATTACCAATTCTTTCAAATTTTGGTGAGGTTTAAGATTTACAAGGACTTCAGCTTGCTTATCCCTTTCTTGGTGAAGAGCTTGTGTGTTCAGTGTATCGGGCAGCTGGCGCCATTGCAACATGAACTTATCCAGACATTTCTTCTTGTATAACATCGCTTCGGCAGCCTCACTTTCGCTTGAGACATAATCGATATTTTATATGCAAAGTGATCCCCGAAGGCTATCCATGTTCTTGAGTTCTTCAATCTTTCCCTTTTTGCCCAAAACATATAGAGAAAGAGTTTGAAGATTAGTTAACCTTCCAAATTGCGGTGGCATCCAATGAAGGTCACAATCTACATCCAAATAAAGATGTCTTAAATTGGAAAGTTTCCGCGTCTCTTCTGGCAATTGAAGAAGCTTAACGCAACCCTTAAGCTTTAGTGTTTGTAACGCCACGAGGTCACACATGGATTTCGGTAGCATCAAAAAAGGATTTCTAGAGAGGTTGAGGTAGCGGAGATATGTCAAGCGACCAATCGAATTTGGTACTTCAGTGAGACCAATATTACTTAAACCTAACACCCTTAAGGACTGCAACTTTTGAAAAAAGTTAGGATACACTTTTCCGGTAGGAGCCGGATTACGACCACCCATTGCTAAGAAAGTCCTCAACCTCACGTTTTCCAAGGATGCTTTCAGGTCCATCGGAGCAGTGTTATCATGAAGCAAAGACAAATGGCAAACATTCCCAAATAAGGGATAAAAAGTCAACATGCTATACTTCACATGGGAGCATATATCCCGGGAGACTAATCGAGCCATGTCGTGAATGACATCATGCATTTTGTATCTTTCCTTATTATTTTCACACAATTGGAAGAAGCATCTTGAGTGTAAATCATCAAAGTAATCGCGACCTAAGTCTTCCAATCTTCTGCCTCCCATTGGGTGGATGAATCCCTCGGCCATCCACAAAAGTGCAAGTTCCTCCACCTCAAACTCATGGTTATGAGGGAAGATGGAACAATAAGCAAAACATTTCTGTAAATGCAAGGGGAGGTTTAGATAGCTCAGCATCAAAGCAGGGAACACATTTGTGTTCTGTGGCATGTCCCACAACTCACTCTTCAAGATGGAATGCCACTCATCTTCACTATTTTTACAACGCAATAAGCTTCCAAGCATCGTGGCTACAAGAGGCAAGCCTTTGCATTTACTTGCTATTTGTCTGCCGATTGATACCAAATTTTGATTTGGCTCCACATTCGCAACCATCCTTTGTCTGATTATATCCCAGCAACCGTCATCTGACAAAATTCCCAATTGGTATGCTTCAGATTCAGAAGAGCCGATGATTGATGAAGTCTTAGTACTTCTTGTGGTCACTAAGATTTTGCTCCCTGAAGAACCAAATCTAAAGAGTGAACTAAGTACGTCCCACTCTTCAGGCAGATTGCTCCAATAGTCATCCAAAACAACCAAAAACTTTTTTCCTTCCAGCACACTTCGAAGTGCCACTTGAAGTGGGTACAAATCTGATAAATTGCAAACACACAACGTGTGACACTCAATTAAAGACCTCATAATCCTGGCCACGTCGAAGTCCATAGAGACAGAAACCCACATTCTCATCTGAAAACTGTTGCAGATATTCTCATCATCATACACCAAACGAGCTAGAGTTGTCTTCCCAATTCCGCCCATACCCACAAGCGAAATTACAGAAAAGTTACCCCTCTCAGATTCCTTACCAAGCAACTCAATGATGTTCTGTTTATCAACTGCCCTCCCAACCACATTTGAATCATTCACAAATGTAGTTGTTGAGTACAAGTTGGTAAACTGAGTTAATCTTGTAGGAGCAAGTTTACCAGAATCCCCTTTCACCCTTTCAATCACCACTAGACTTTCTAATTCTTTAGTGAGCTCCTCAAGTTTGTTTCGCATATTATCAATTTCATGCGGAAGGACAAACTGTTTATACGATGAAAGGGCCATGGAGAATACCTGTTTCGGTTGATTATCCACATTATTGTCAGCACAATATTTAGAGAGATTCAAGGAGACGCGGTCGAGAAGGGCATCGGCATCATAAGCAAGTTTTCTCATATCTTCGAACCACATCTGCCACCCTTTGCTCCCACCATCGGTGCTGATGATGCAGCTAGAGTACCTGAGGGGTTACCCTCCATGTGATCCACCAAATCCTGAACTTTCAAGTAAGTCCTCTGCAGCTTGCGAAGCTCATCTTCGACTCCCCATATCGAACCAAATCCTTTCAAAGCAAGAGATCCAACTTTGTCGAATACAAATTGCATGAAACCTGATCCGAGGCCGTCCCCCATTTTCAAGTTTGCCCGGAGATGGAGTAAACAACCACAGGGGGCGAGGTCTTTTGCAATATTTGGTTTGTTTTGTTTTTCGTAGATGAGAAATGGATAGGGAAAGCTCCTACGGCGCCCACAATATTTGCTTTGTTATTTTCAAAGTAAACGTGGATAGCATGCCAGTATAGCACAAAAATGACGCTGTTTCCTCGAAATTCATAAAAAAAATAGTGAAATAGACTGCTTTTACGATTATTTTAAAGGATTCATTCTTGAACGTGGCATTTTTTTATTTTTTATTTTTTATTTTTACATACATCCGAAATGACTAAAGGGATTCGAATTCGGGTTGAAGCGTGCTCCTTAAAGTTGAAGGTGTGTGTTAAAAAAAAATTACAATGAAACCTTTTTCTGACACGTGGTAAAAAAAAAAAAAATAATAATAATAATAAAGCAAAGATAAAAAGTTGGAGCTTTTAAGCACACTTATTGTCCATCAATAACGCTGCCTGGTTTCAATCATGGTCTAAAACCGCACCAATTTTCTACTCCATTTAGGGAGCATTTACTTTTCTTAGTACGGATTTTGCATGTTGTGTTTTTAACAGTTTAAATTCATGTGATAGAATTCATTACCCCTTGTTTACTTTTCTGATGTACAGAGCATATTTTTTCTTGAAAAACAAAAGTTCTATTCATTGATAATGACATTTGAGTGGCAAATGACAAAAATATCCTTGCTTATTCCATTACACCATGTGGACAACTTGTGGGCAATTTTTGTAATATTGAACAACTTTTGGATACAATAGTATTTTTATTCCTCATGTGATAGCTCATGACATTATCACATGCCAAAAAGGCATGTGATACAACCAAGCCAAAATCATGGTCACCCTACAGGCTATGTCTTTTATTCCAGGCCCTCATACATGCATAGTAAATAATAAATAATGCATGTCTTTCGTACATGACATGCAATATTTGGGAAAGTAAATGCTCCCTTAATGTTGAATGCGTGTGATCCACTAATATTTTGCCAGATTTTCTTTCTCGATGATAGAGAAGGAAAAACTACATATATCTAATATTAAAAAAAAAATTATATATATTGAAAATTCCATGTATATGGAGAAGAAAAAAAGTTAAAGAGAATAACTTGTAATTTGAATAACGACAAATTAATGAATACCCCCTAGTATGGTTGAAAACTTTTGTTAAACCCCCCAATTCAATGAATAGATATATTACATCCCTATTATCCTTTCCATTTTTTGTAAACCCCCCAAATCTTGTAAAAGTACCATAATACCCTTAATAAATTGAAGAAGAACGTAGATGTCCATTGTCTTCTTCCCGCGTCTGATCTTTGCTTCTTCTTCCGGAGTCTGATCTTTCCGGCAACCAATTTCCACCGGGTCTTTCCGAATGACCGTTCCGGCGACTCTTTTTCGAAACGGGTTTCCCGCAACTCTGTTTCGAAACGCTATTTTATAATTTTTGGAATTATTTTTCTTTAACTAGACAAACAGACCTTCCAATAACTAATAAAATGAATATTTACACTACAAACTTAATAGATTATTATGCATTCCCGATGAGACGTTTGAATTAAATGAAAAGTTGCCTGCACGTTTTCCCGAAATTTGGACTGGCCAATCAACTTTACAATGCGACGAAGGGGTGCGTCGGTTGGTTTACGGTCCAATCACCTTTATTAATATCTTCAATCTTGCCCTGTACGTAGACAGTTGCAAAATTTTGATCCCCATTTCATCACCTGCAAGAAGCCCTGCTTCTCTTTCTCTCCCAGACCTCAATCCTTGACAAACAAAGTCATGAATCCCCCTCCAAGACCTATTCTAGCATAGGTGGAAGCGTACATGGTTCAACGTCTTAGGATATATGCCGGAGACAACGAAATCGATCGGCTAGAAGTCTTCGACACAGTGCTATTTAATGTGGTACGCGATTTGACTCAGCGATTCAAAACAAGATTCTGGGCCCGAGATGTTGTAGCAGCGGTGAAAGAACTGCGGATAAAATTTTACGAATTCCGTAGATTATTGGCGTATCTTGGAGTTAAAATGGGTGCTAATCGTATTCACGCCGAAATTGAGACCCTAGTATATTGTGAAGTGAATACCATTGAGGTAAGTCGAATTCATCCGTGTCCCTTTTTTTTTTTTTTTTTTTTTTTTTTTTTTTTTTGGAATTGTTCATTATTCAATGTTTAATTTTACATAGGTTATTCATCGGGATTCCAACGCCAGAGCATTTGGATGCCGTTATTACGACGACCTTAGGTATATCTTCAAAGTGCGGCGGGCACACCTTTTGGAGGGCGAAGAGGAGCACCTCCACACATACTACATTTACGATAGGGACTCGAACCCCGAGTCCTTTGACAGCGCGGATTACCCAGGCTATGAACACTCTGAGGAAAGTGTTAATTGTAACATCCCTCAGGAAGATCCGGATGAGGTTAATTTCCTCCCCCATGATATAGACATCGTTTCTCCAAAATTTATTGTTTGTGGATTGTTTATAGTAGTTTAAATGTTACTGTTAGTTGATTGTAGTGTATATTTTTGGCTCTGTAATGAAATGTTTAGTGTTGGTTGTTTATTGTTGTTTGATTCTAGTATATATCCTGCAAGAAAGTCTGTTTAAGTTGGAAGAATAAGAGTTAGTTTGATAAACTGATGAACTATATGACAGTTATATATGAAAACAGAGAAACTGATGAACCAGTGATGAAGACTTTGTCCAGTGAAACATTAGAAATGCGTAATTAAAAGATGCTTTGTCCAGTGAAACATTAGAAATGCGTAATTTAAAGAAGACTTTGTCAGGTGAAACGTTAAGAATGCGTGATTCAAAGATGACTTTGTCCAGTGAAACATTAGAAATGCGTAACTAAAAGAATGTTTTGTCCAGTGAAAAGTTAGAAATGCGTAATTAAAAGAAAACTTTGTCAGGTGAAACGTTAAGAATGCGTGATTCAAAGACGACTTTGTCCACAACATTACAACAGAGAGAATCAAGATTTACTGAATCATGAACACAACATTATAATAGAGTGAATCAAGATTTATTGAATCATTGAATCATGAACACAACATTACAATAGAGTGAATCAAGATTTATTGAATCATGACCACAACATTACAATAAAGAGAATCAAGATTTATTGAATCATTGAATCATGAACACAACATTATAATAGAGTGAATCAAGATTTATTGAATCATGACCACAACAATACAATAGAGAGAATCAAGATTTATTGAATCATGAACACAACATTACATTTGAGTGAATCAAGATTGATTGAATCATGACCACAACATTACAATAGAGAGAATCAAGATTTATTGAATCATGCATTCTTAACGTTTCACTCGACAAAGTATTCTTTTAATCACGTATTTCTAACGTTTCACTGGACAAAGTCCACCTTTAATTACGCAATTCTAACGTTTCACTAGACAAAGTCCACCTTTAATTACGCACTTCTAACGTTTCACTGGACAAAGTATTCTTTTAATCACGCATTTCTAACGTTTCAGTATCACGCATTTCTAACGTTTCACTGGACAAAGTCCACCTTTAATTACGCAATTCTAACGTTTCACTGGACAAAGTATTCTTTTAATCACGTATTTCTAACGTTTCATTGGACAAAGTATTCTTTTAATCACGCATTTCTAACGTTTCACTGGACAAAGTATTCTTTTAATCACGCATTTCTAATGTTTCACTGGACAAAGTCACAAAGTATTCTTTTAATCATGCATTTCTAATGTTTCATTGGAGAAAGTCTTCTTTTAATCACGCATTTCTAACGTTTCACTGGACAAAGTATTCTTTTAATCACGTATTCTTAAACTTTCATTGGACAAACCCAACCTTCAATTACGCATTTCTTAACGTTTCACTGGACAAAGTCCACCTTTAATTACGCAATTCTAACGTTTTACTGGACAAAGTATTCTTTTAATCATGCATTTCTAACGTTTCATTGGAGAAAGTCTTCTTTTAATCACACATTTCTAACGTTTCACTGGACAAAGTATTCTTTTAATCACGCATTCTTAAACTTTCACTGGACAAACCGAACCTTCAATTACGCATTTCTTAACGTTTCACTGGACAAAGTCCACCTTTAGTTACGCAATTTTAACGTTTCACCGGACAAAGTATTCTTTTAATCACGCATTTCTAACGTTTCACTGGACAAAGTCTTCTTTTAATCACGCATTTCTAATAACAAAATCTGTCATTATCATTCATTCTTAATGTTTCCATTAGATCAAATTGAGAAAACAGCATCAAGCAATTTATCGACGTAGTTTCAAACAAATAGAAACAATCATAAAGGGGTGCATACGATTACAACAACAAATAAAGTTCGTTAAAAAAGAGTTAATAAAATCAATCCTCAACTCCAGAACACGCAGTGGATCTGATCAATCCTTAACCTCAGAACGAACAATGGCCAAGCATGAACTATCAACTTAGGGGTTATATCTTCTCTTCCTGACACAGAATGAGATTACTGTCCAGAAATTAATAAATATAGTGTTAATACAGAAACGAATAAATAAGAAATCCCATACCTTCTCTTCGATGCTTGTTTTCCACCTAAATTGGCAGGAGGCCGAATCGCCCTCATCTCAACAATGTTGAGTTTGGCAAGTTCATGCAGTTGGATCATAGTCGGAATCTGCCCGTCGCGTCGCAAACTAACCCACAAACCTTTTTTATGGGGTGCGCGGTATTGCACTACGTAATCATCAGAGTTCAAGTCTGACCATTCTTCACCAATTTGCGCATGAATCTCTTCCACTGACGTACTCCGCGAAATTGGAAATACCGTAATTTCTCCATTAAACCAACAACTTCCTAGGATTTGCTTGTCTTGAGCTTCGTCACCGGCCAACGCCATCTTCAGAATACCAATTTGAAGTATCAGTTTGCAGAGGATCAACAATTCGAGTCCATACAAAGTATCATCAATTCAATTCGATACAAATTATCAGTGAATTATACTGCCTATTTCACATAACTAACATTCAATTAATGCCGGGAATACATTCAATTAACATTCACAACAGAAAATACGGCACGATAACTAAATCGACTCCCGTTGCCGCCACTTATCAAGATCCTGCTGTCTTCGTTGCCGTTGCCGTTGCCACCGCCTACCTTTATCCTGCTGTCGTCGCGGTTAGATCTCGTTGCCGACGAAATAGAAATGTGGTTACAGATTATGAGATGTGTTGGAAAACACGAATCAGAAAGCATCGGAAATTTAAAAATTTCCAACAAAAGGATCTAGGACTCGCAATCGTGTATCCAAATTCGTAAAGATAAGAAACTTACTTTTCTTTTATTCTTTCTTGAAGCGTTTCAAGCCACCCAAGAACGCTCTTCTCGCGGCTTGATCCCCTCTCCTTGGTAAAGCTCGAATCTTCAAACTTCTAACTTGAAGCTCTCTAGAGATAGTCCACCAACTTGATCACAATCTAACTAGTAAGGATGCTAGTTCTCTAGTTAGTGTTTAGGCTTAACCTAAGGTTTATTTTATCTTGGAGAAAGGATGGTGTTCAACACATGAACCAAAAGAATTGCCAATTAGCTCTAAGGGGAGCTCGAGCTCCCCTATTTATAATAAGGGAGTGGCCGAAATTCCTAGTCCTTATGGACTAGGGTTTTGGTCCCTCTCTCTCCTATTACTTGATCATCAAGTAATTTTGACTTTGACTTTGAATTCAAATTCAAATCAACTTTCAAGAGAGCTAAAATATCCAAACTATTTTTGGATAATTTTATACTTTATTTATTTAAAATAAATAACTTATTTTATCTAATTAATTAATTCACAATTAATTAACTAGGTTATTTTTCTCCAAAATAAGACTTTCTTTTTAATTCAAAATTAAACCAAAGTCTATTAAATAATTAACACTTTTAATTATTTAATATATATATATATATATATATATATATATATACAATATGTATATATTCACGTGTGAGACACGTGTCACAATGACACGTGTCACTCACGTGACCCACACGTGCGGTTTCACACGTGTGGACCTCTTGGCCCGATTAACTCGTTTAATCATTTTAAAGCCTCAACTCATGTAACCAAGCTGTTGTGTGTGACCCTCTAGGTTCTCAATTCAATTAGCAGTGACCCTAATTAATTAATTCACTAATTAATTAATCAGTCCACAGATTAAACGACCATAGTCTAGCAACAGGTGTTTAACCCCTACTGAATTGGAATGTTCGGATTCGACAGAACCTTTAAGTCATTGATTCATGTGAGATACAATCCTCCTACTTACTATCTCTCAACCAAGATCTAGGGTAAGGGAATAATTAGAACCCTAATAATCTGGTCTTAAAGCTAAGTGCATTTCATATCCATTTGATCTCAATCCAAGAAACCCTTTTCTTGATGTCTTGATCTACTGCCTTGGCCAAGGACTCCATATGGCATAAGAATGACTTACACAATAAGAGATCACCTTGCATATGCAAGTGTCGGTCCTTTCTTGATTCTCATTCACTTTCATGAGTCACTTGTGCAGCCCCAGCATAAGCCTTGAATCAGTTGTCTAAGGCGACACCCTTTAAAGCTTATACCAAAGACTACAGAGTTAACTCATAATGTGACATGGAACCTCAAGTCTAAGGATCAATTAATCACATCAATGACTCGTGAGATATTTCCTAATCTGAAAGTTTTCATTTCCTGAAATAGAAACTTCCTTTCCCATTTAGGAATCTTATCACACGGGGCACCTCAGTGAACTTACTTATTGAAGTAAGCACCCTCATGTATCACGCACGTATCAACTATACACTTTGCACCTCCATGTAACAAGGTGGTCCTTCTTAAGGGCGTGATCCCACAAGCAAGCCTTAGAGGAGTCAGGTTGACACTCCCACTGTCTGTAGGACTCATCGTCTTGGAGTATTTTACTGGTCATGACTTATGTGATATAGGGCTCGTTCCATGAACCATTTCACCTAAATGGTAGAGTCCTAAAGTCATCAGGATTAGGGGAGTTCTCATACATGCACAGCTAAAGTAAACGCATACCAAACAAGAGCATATAAAGAAGTGTTTGCCTATGATATTAATCAATCGTATATTATTCAAAGATTGTATGTGATACTAGGAAAGTCCCAAAATGGATTATGACTAATCGGCTTTCTAGGGCACTATTCCTAACAATCTCCCACTTGCCCGTAAAAGCCATTTAGGTACTCTAAGTCCCATCTTCTCAAGATGCACTTTGAGAGCCTATTGACTTTGGGCGTTTGCAAAGTGGATCTGCTATATTCTCTGCTGATGTGACCCTCTTGTTTACACATCTCTTAGGAAACGCATTTTCCTTATAAAGTGATTCGTAATCACGTGTTCAGTCTCTTGGTGAGGTCTTGGTTCTCTTACTTGAGCAACCATCCATTTTATCATACAATATGATAAAGAAGTTGTTTCATGCTAGGAACTTCATCTAACCAGTTAGATGGAGTTTCTTACCCAAACACTTAACTTAGCGTTATTTAATACGACTAAGTTCTCAACTACGATAGTCGAGTTTTGTAATGTCCGTCCTTGGAACCCCTTTCCAACACATTGCATTACCATTCTGGTGGAAGTTGTATCCTTTCAATGATTTCATAATCATCTATGTTTGATGAACAGTTACATCAAATATCCTTCTAACAACAAGATCTTTTGGGCTCTGTAAACTAATACATATCCTCATTTCTTCTCAAGTACTCTGAGGACATCCTTTACAGAGATCTAATGACCTTCTCTGAGGTCATATTAGATTCGGCCCACTACGCTTAGTGTTGCGCCATATCAAGTCTAGTACATAACATTTCATACATTATGCACCCTTTCACTTAAAGGGATTCTGGACATTCTAACTTTCTTAAAGTTATCTTAGGACACATACTCTTCAAGAAAGATGTTCCATTGTCCATACTAAACTCCTTTTAGTATTATGGTTATGTACTCGTTTTGTGATAATCCTTTTATTATCTTAGATCTATCTTCTATAGATTTGAATGTCGAGAATTTAGGATAATCATTAAGATCTTTCATGCCAAATTGTTTCTTAAACAAGAATTGGTAACTTTCACGTCATCCTTGACATTCCTAATGAGAAGGATGTCGTCTTCTAAAGAACCATAATTGACTCTTACATCACTAACTTTCATATGTACACTCTGAGACTTATTCGACTTCCATCTGTGTCAAACGATTTGACTATCCTATGGAATCGAATTGTCTAACTCCTAGAAGCCTTTATCAATCCACAGATTGACTTTAGGGATTTGCATACCTTATGCATACTCCCACTGAATATGAGATTTATAGAAATACCTTATTTCAGTCTCTTTCAATCTCATATTGAACAAGATAGTTCTCATATTCATTTGTCATATCTCATAGTCAGAATATGAGGATGTGGTAAACATAATCCAAATAGACTTTTGCATTTCAATTGTCAAGAAGGTTGTAATGCTTTCCATTTACTTGAAGCTCCACGAGCTTGATCCTATCAGGTGGATCAACCAAGGTCAAAACTTGGTTTGAGTATATGGAATCCATATTGGATTTCAAGGCTTGCTTACACTACTCAGATTCCAAATCTGACAGTGTCTCCTCTTCAAGTAATTCCTTGGCTATCTAAGAACGCGTTCTAAACACGTCTTAAGAGAAGGGTTTCACACGTGTACATGCTCTAAAATTTGGCTAAGTTTTATCAGATGGGCTCGTTTCTTCTATATGTGGCGTGGATATTTATCCTCAAATTTCTTTGAGGTCTGCTTGCTTGTCTTTCTTCTTCTATAGGAACGATTCCTTAAGAAAGATACATTCCTTGAGACAAACAACCTTTGTCTAAGGGAATCGCAGAAACGATATTCAATATTGTTGTATAAACTTGAACTCATTTCAAACTTATCTCCCACTATCCTCTTCACTTAAGAGGTTTCCACTAAATTCTTGGATAAGAATAATTATGGAATTTAGTATGCCACATTGCATAGTGCAACTAAAGGACTGCATTTGGAAGGTACTAAATTCAAAATCTCTAACTGCATATTCTGGGAGTTTATTCCTAGAATGATTATAAGTCAGTAAAGCTTGCTATGGAATGGACCATATTCCATTAGGTTTCATTCCCTCATTCGCAAACACTAAGGTGTTCTCGAATTAGTTTACTGAGAGATAATCCTTTTATCTCTAAGATGACTAAGGAATTAGTTGCTAAGATATTGGCTATCTCGATCATATCGATTTACCTATAACTTATGACTACTTCGGTTCCTAACCTCCTTTTGAAATTCTAAGAATTTCATATAAGTTTCGAATTTGTACTTCAACAAGTACATTCATTCATAATGATTAAACTGACGATTGTATCTAGTGCTTACATTAAGCATCTTACACTCATCAGCATGGATCGAAATCCACTAGAATTTTGGCACGTTCCACGTTTCACCTAAACCATGTTTCGGGAACGTTTCCCTTCAAGATAGGATTCATAGGAAGCTAACTCTTTAGGTTCATTTTCACAGAATGATCCTAAGGTGTCTGACTTGCTAATCTTTTTATATCTCAACGTTCCAAAGTAATTCGAAGCTTTGTCATCTCACTTACTATTGTTATTTCGTTGTATGTTCAGAACATTAGTGCCTTGAGTCTTTGCACAACGGATTATGCAGAATTGACTCAAGACTAGTGAATTCTATTCCTAGTAGAATTACTAAACGAGGTAACATTTCAGAGTACTCATACTCTTTGCAGTTCCCTTTCAAAATCCTTATTTGCTACTGATATGGCATAATAGTACAAGGCCACGTGGCCGCCCCCAGTTGGCGCCACGTGGACCCTTGCGCCAACCTAGACAAACCAGGAGCAACCTTTCCGGACAGATCGTCAGATCGATATAAGGTCCTCAGATCATCAGGTGCTCACGACATCAGGTCGATTTATATGTCACCCGATCATCAGATCATCAGATCGATCAGACCTCTCCTATGGGGAAACCCACAGTTGGGTCCCGAAAGACAATATCGATCTCCAGATTGATTACATACATCACCGGACACCCGAATATCGTAAAGCACTCCTGTCGGGGCACGTGTACCCTTCTCATTCCCTGGAACAGGCGTACTACGGCTCATTAATGACCGTCAGTCCCTGCTTTTACCCAAAGGGGAAAGAAGGTACAAACGACCCGCCTCAAGCCGGTTCCATCGTCCGACATCCAGATCGACGACTAGCAACGCCATTAATGCACACCTACAGTACACACACTACTGTGTCATTTGGCCATGGCTATAAATACTCGCCCTTTGAACAGTAGTTGGTAAGCCTTTAATACGCATTCAATTGCATTTATTCTCTCTCTAAAGAGCTCCATTACTGACTTGAGCGTCGGAGTGCCAAACTTGGGTAAAACCCCAAGTCCCCCAAGTTGGTTTCGAGCTCACGTTTGTTAGTGCTTTCAGGTCGATAAAGAACCCACTCAAACAAATTCTTGACTGATTGACCCATATCTGACAGCCAGATCGACCACGTCAGATCGATCAGATTTGAGCCAGATCAGTTTGGCGCCGTCTTTGGGAAACCCTTTTTTACATCGACCTAGATAAAAGCCCCTCTAATCCCCTTTTCAAACACGATGGTTAACACGAGGAACACCAACCGCGACGAGGACATGGAGGAGGTTGCCAAAGGCAGGCATGACTACAACGCGCCGCTTGGCAACACCTCCGCTGTCCTACCGGTCGGTCCCAGCGCCAATGTTCCCCAGCCTCCACTGGAGGTCACCCCCAGGTTCACTGTCACTCAGGCAGACCTTGATAGCTTTCTCGACCAGTGGCGGGTCGAGGTCGAGCGTGCCCAAACTGAGGGTCGCGAACCCAGGCGCCCCGAGCTCCCAAGGGCCAGCCCAACCACCACCATACCTAGCCCCGTGGTAGGCAATGCGTTGGCCCCCACCATCCAAGCATACGGAAACCCGGTTCCCTATGTCTTCCAACCATTAGATGGGCGACCGGCTCAAATCATCTGGGGCCTTAGCCCCCAGATCGGAGCTGGGCAGATCCAAGAATTCGCTCCGTCGCCACCCCCCGTAACGAGCAAAGAAGTTCCCCGCGAGGGCCACGGGGACTCCGACCATCCCAGCCGTAACCACCGTGGCAAACGCGTGGTCGACGAGGACAATGAAGAGTTCGACGATCTCCGAGCTCGGATCCCAGCTCGATCCTCTAGGGAGGAAGCCGCCAGAATCGCCGCCGCTCACGCTGGGAGAGAGCAGAACCAAGGTGTAGACCCACCGCGGAGACGGGTCCAAGACCGCCTGGGTGACCGTGGATCCCACGTCACCCAGAGGCAGGTCGACCTCCGAGAGGGACTGAACCGACGCCCTCTCCGTTACCGAAGCGACAGGGAGGAAGCTTCCCCCTTCTGCGAAGATATTCTCCGCACGACCTGTGATGGAGATCGAATTCGGACCGGCCTACCCATGTATAACGGGACCACCGATCCCGAAAAACATGTGATGGCCTTCGAGAACCGGATGCTGCTATACTCCCACCCGCAGCAGATTTGGGCCAAACTCTTCGTCACCACATTGACGGGCCCTGCGTAGGATTGGTTCATCCGCCTGGCGCCTCGATGCATATCGACCTACAACCGATTCGTAGATCGATTCACGGCGCACTTCACCTCGATGTCCGGGGAAAAGCTACCACCCTCCTACCTCAACAGCATATATCAGAAGGAGGGCGAATCCCTGCGAGATTTTATGACTCGCTTTTCGAGAGAAGTGGTTCGGGTCGAGAACCCGACGATGGACACCTTACTTTCCGTAGTCCATCGAGCCCTTCGTAACCGCCTTTGGGCAGATGAGATCGTCAGGGCCGGGCCTCGTAACCTGACAGAAATACAAGATATCGCCCACGGCTTCATGCGCGTTGAGGAGATAGCCCTCGCGCATGGACCTCCGCCTCGATCTGAGAGGCAGGTCATTGGGTCCAGCTTGCCCCAACACCGGAAAGGGAACGAGCAAAAGAAAATCAAGGGGAAAGTCGACCAACCGACTAGGTCGACCGACGAAACTACGTCCCCTTGACCAAGTCCATCGACCAGATCTACGTAGTCATGGACCAAAGCCTTCTGAAGAAACCAAAGCCCATCCGAGAGGGCCAGAAGGCCGAGAAATCGGGGAAGTTCTATGGCTACCATCAGCAATGGGGCCACACGACCGCGGAATGTAACGCCCTCCGTGATGAGATCGAAAGACTCATCCAAGGAGGGTATCTGAAGGATTTTGTTCGACGCATCGACCACTACTCTGAGAAGGCGGGGAGGTCGAGCGATCGCAACCGGTCCAGGTCTAGATCTCCCCCTAAACGATCTGGGAAGCAGCCGCTGGAAAGAGCTGAAGATAATCCCCCTACTCACGGTAAGATCTATATGATAGCCGGGGGGAATGAGGGCGGCGACTCCAATACAGCTCGAAAGAGGAACATCAGTCGAGCAGCTAGAGAGTTCAACGGTCCCCACGAAGAGGTCTTCCAGATCGATCAAGGTAGAGAGTGGGAGAGGCAAGAGGTTAGCTTTAGTGAGAGCGATAGCCGCCCTGGCCCCCATCGGGAAGGCGACGCGCCTAGCTGTCCGATGGTGGTGACCTTGGGCGTGGCTAACTATGATGTAACCAAATGCCTAGTTGATAATGGAAGTAGCTCGAACATTATCCCTTACTCGACTCTTGTAAAAATGAAATTGCATAATCTAAAACTCGATCCGATCCGAACACCGCTCTCCGGGTTCGGTGGGTCGGAAGTTATACCGTTAGGGTGCATCCGACTCCTCACCTCGATGGGAACATCCCCCAAGAGGGTGACCCAGGAGGTCGAGTACGTCATCGTCAATATGCCCCTAGCGTATAATATGATCTTCGACCGGCCTGGCCTTATTCAATTCAAAGCAATCATCTCAACGTACCATCAAAAGCTGAAAATGCCCACCCCGAACGGGGTCGGAGAGGTGACTTGCGATGTCATGGACAGTTGGGCTTGTTATGCCATCGTCCTCAAAAAGCCATCCGGAAAAGAGGTGGAGGAAGAACTCGACCTCCAGACCTATGCCGACGGGGAGATCGAGCTACCCACAAAGGAGATCGAGGCGGAGAGATCCCCTGCAGCTCGGAAAAGAAAAGCCAGCGAGCGGCTCGAGCCCTCTGAAGAGCTAAAAGAAATTGCCCTTATCCCCGGAGATAGTAATAAAACCACCAAGATCGGGGCAAACATGCACCCCCAACATGAGGTCATGATGGTAGAATTCTTGAGGGACAACTCAGATATTTTTGCTTGGGCAGCCAAAGACCTGATTGGTGTCGATCCGAAGGTGATCTGCCACCGGCTCGGGATCGATCCGTCGGTCAAGCCCATCAAACAAAAGTTAAGACCGTAAAGCCGGGCAAGGAATGATATAATCGAGGCCGAGGTCAATAAACTCCTCGACGCTGGATACTTTACTCCAGCTCAATACGTTGACTGGTTGTGCAACGTAGTCCTCGTGCAAAAAACGGGCGGGAAGTGGAGAATGTGCAACGACTTCACCGACCTCAACAAGGCATGCCCGAAAGACCCGTATCCGTTACCCCGAATCGATCAGCTCGTCGACTCGACAGTTGGGTGCGAGATGCTCAGTATGATGGACGCATTTCAAGGCTACTACCAGATCTCTATGGCTCCCGAAGATCGAAAGCACACGGCCTTCATTGTGGTAAAGGGAATATACTGCTTCAAGGTCATGCCCTTCGGGCTAAAGAACGCAGGAGCTACGTACCAAAGGTTGGTCAACCTGATGTTTAAGGATGAGATCGGGAAGACCATGGAGGTCTACGTCGATGACATGATCGTGAAGAGCCGATGGGCGTACCATCATCTAGATCATCTGCGCAGATCGTTTGATATCTTGCGGCAATATGGGATGAAGCTCAACCCTGACAAGTGCACGTTTGGGGTCGAATGAGGGAAGTTCTTGGGGTATATGGTGAGCCAGCGGGGTATCGAGGCCAATCCCACCAAGATCAAAGCTATCCAGATCATACCACGACCTCTGTGCATCAACCAGGGCCAATCACTCGTAGGACGGATAATCTCCCTCAATCGGTTCATATCACGATCATCAGAACGAAACCTCCCATTTTTCAAAGTATTGCGGAATCTCAAGAAATTCGAATGGAACGAAGAATGCGATCGAGCGTTAGATCAATTGAAAGAGTACCTGGCCTCTGCCCCATTACTGGCCAAGCCAAATGAGGGAGAGACCTTGTACCTCTACCCGTCCCTTTCTAATGAGACCTTCAGCTCAGTCTTGGTCGCCATTCGAGATCGAAAACACCTACCGATCTACTACCTGAGCAAGATCCTGCACGGTGCGGAACGGAACTATCTCGAGATTGAGAAGTTCGTGTTCGCCCTCACGTACGCAGTCCGGAAGTTACGTCCATACTTCCAGGCCCACCCCATAGTTGTCCTGACAGATCAGCCGCTTAGGCAGGTGTTATCCAAACCCGATGTGTCGGGTCGAATGATGAAATGGGCGGTCGAGTTGGGTCAGCATGACATCACCTACCATCCTCGAGCCGCCCAGTAAGCTCAAGTTCTGGCTGACTTTCTAGTAAAAAAGAACACGAGCTCGATGGAGATCGTCCGTACCTCGGCTAGCTGGACCATGTACACGGATGGCTCATCGACCTCTCAAGGAGGGGGAGTGGGCATATCCCTTATAAACTCAGATGGGCTACAGCTCGATTTCGCCATTAAGCTCGATTTTAAAGCGACAAACAACGAAGCTGAGTACGAAGCACTGGTGGCAGGGCTAAGGTATGCCGCGGAGAACCAGATCGACAGGTTAGCCGTCGTAACTGACTCCCAGCTCATCTTCGGCCAAGTCAACGGCAAGTACGAAGCTCGGGAAGAGTCTATGGCAGCGTATCTCAGAATGGTGAAAGAGCTGACCTCGAAGCTGAAAGAGTTCAAAATCGAACAGGTCCCCCGCGAAGAGAACGGTCGAGCTGATGCCCTATCAAAGTTGGCCAACGGATTCCAGGGAACAAAGGATGCGACCATCTCGTTCATGGTCTCGGGGGGCCGTGCGATCGATGAAGGAAAGGTCGAGATCGCCACCATCGATCCGCCGGAGCCTTGCTGGATGGACGATCTAATCGCTTACCTCAATGACGGGCTTTTGCCCCAAAATCGAACTGAGGCCAGGAGAATAAAATATCGATCTCTGCTCTATAGGATAGATCATAAAGGCAGGTTGTTCAAAAAATCCTTCAACGGTCCCCCTCTAAGATGCCTACGGCCTAGCCAAGCCCAAGACGTCCTGGAAGAAATCCATGAGGGATGCTGCGGAAACCATTCCGGAGGACGAGCTCTAGCTCGAAAAATCTTAAGGGGTGGGTACTTTGTCCGACCATGGTAAGGGACGCGAAGATCCATTCCAGGAAATGCCCCAAGTGCTAAAAACACGGCAACCTAATCCACACTCACCCGGCATTCATGATACCGATCGACATGTGTTGGCCCTTCGATCAATGGGGGATCGACATCATCGCTCCCTTCCCCTTGGCACCCAGACAGAAAAAGTTTGCCATAGTATGCGTCGAATACTTCTCAAAGTGGGTTGAGGCCGAGGCAGTCCCCAAAATTACTGATGCAGTGATAAGAAACTTCCTTTGGAGAAATATAATCTGCCGTTTTGGGGTTCCGAGGGTACTCATCTGTGACAATGGCCCTCAATTTTGATCTGAGAATACCAAGAGCTATTGTCGGGACCTCGGGATCGACCTCAGATTCACTACAGTTGGTCATCCGCAAGCAAATGGCCAAGCTGAAGTCACCAACCGAATCATTATCCAAAATCTCAAGACCCGCCTTGATGCCAAACTGGGGGCATGGGCGGACGAGCTCGATGACGGCTTCGGATCCGTAAACCTAGTGTTAAAAAAGGTCGAAGTCTTGCAGCATGTCGGAAAACTTGAGCCTAACTGGGAAGGACCCTATCACGTCACGGAGATCGGGAAAAACATGGCCTACTGGCTCGAAGACATGGCCGGGGAGCCATTACCCAGACCGTGGAATGCGCACAGCTTGAAGAAATTTTACACTTAGCCTTTAAATTATTTCAAGTTGTAACGGTTAAAGTGGTCGAATTCGCCTGAGAATCGATCTCTATTCAGTAAATTAATAAACATGTTTTGGGGACGACATCCGATTGGAGTCAATCCGTAATCCCATACCAGGTTACTATCCCCTCGGGTAAGCTCTCATTCGACCTACGGTCATGAGCCGAGGTGGAGCGAACCCCCCACATGCAATCGTTAGAGATCGAGATCCAATGAGGTCGTTTTTAGACCCAAAGAGATCCAAAAGATCCTAACGTATTTAACGCTTTTGAATTATTGTTAGCGATCGAGATCCACTGAGGTCGCTCATAGACCCAATAAGATCCAAAAGATCCTAACGTATTCAATGCTTTTAAATTATTGTTAGAGATCGAGATATAGTGAGGTCGCTCATAGACCCAAAGAGATCCAAAAGATCCTAACGTATTTAACGCTTTTGAATTATTGTTAAAGATCGAGATCCAATGAGGTCGTTTTTAGATCCAATGAGATCGAATCCGATCCGAAGAGATCCAGAGGATTTTTTTTAAAATAAAAAATTAATGAGATCCAATAAGGTCGTTTTTAGACCCAAAGAGATCCTAAAAATCCTAACGAACCTAATGATCCAGAGATCCAAGGAGATCGGTTCCGATCCGAAGAGATCCAGAAATGATTTTCAAAAATTAATGATCCAGAGATCCGATGAGATCAATGAAGATCCGTACAGGTCCAGAGATGTTGCGTCTCAGAGATCGCTATCGATCCGACGAGAATACAGTAAATGGAAAAACGACTAAGGTAAAATGCAAACGCCCAATGAAACTAGATCAACATCCAAACGAGATCGAATAGCTTCGCAAACCCATCGATCCGAAAGCGATAAAAATCTAGCTGAGACATGTAAAACCTAGATCGACAAACCACATGCATTCCAGATCGAATAAATACTCAACTTGCAAAGTGAAAAAAATACAAGTACGAGAAACATAATTCATTCATGCAAAAAAATCGATCTCAAAATTAACAGAGATCGATCATACCTAGCGCATCGAGCTCACCACGCGACGTTGCTCGATGGGCAAATGTTCAGAGTATTCATACGGTCACAACCCGACCGGAAAGGCAAACCAATTGATTACAGAAAATGGAGTCAGTCGATCTCAACGGGGCTGGATGAGGATTCCTGAGCAGTTCGACGCTGGGCCCTCTCAAGCTCTCGAATGGTTGGGAGGAAGCTTTCGACCGGGACAGGGTGGGGGAGTTCACATTCTACCGGAAGCTTTTTCTTCTTAGCCTGAGCGATCTCGAATGCATGCCCATACTTGAAGGTCGCCCAGTCGATTTGGACTGGTTCTTCTTCTTCAGGGAGATCAGAAGCGCCAGGATCGGGGAGCAATGGGCCAATCGAATCAAAATCGAAATTGGGGATGATGGCGTCCTGAGCTTTGAGCTGGTTTATAGCGATCTGGAACCCCTCCGCCAGATCGTTCTGACCCACGATCAAGCTAGCTTCCTCGAAAACAGGGCCCTCCATGAACTCGCGAACGGCATACCGCTCGATCTCCAGCTTGTACTTCTTCATTTCCTCCGCAGCTTTGACGATTTTCGCTTGAGCCAAGCTAAAGATCTCGTTCCGCCTATCATCTTTGGCAGTAGCAACGGCAGCATCGAGCTGCTTAGTGAAGTCCTCCCTTATCTTGGCCAGCTCGATCGCGTGGGCCCTCTCCGCCTCCCCAAGGGCCTCCTGCGAGCTCTTCCACTTCGCCTCCATGGTCTCTTTCTCCTCGGCCCGCTGCCTCTTCTCCTCCCGGGCCTCCCTGAGCTCCTGCTCGAGCTGTTCAACCCTCTCGGGGTTCGCTGAAACTAGCCGGCCCTTAATCATGAGATATTTCTCCTTGTACCTTTCCTTGCCGGCTTTGAAGACCTCAGCCTCGTGGATCGAGTTGATGAGGACGGGGAGGACATCCTAAGATCGATCAATCAGATCGAATTAGTCCGATCCCTGGGAGTTCAAAAAAAAAAAAAAAAAAGAGGAAACCGAAACGAACTGAACTTACTCCAAAAAGACCTCTGGCAGCTTGATACCTCTTCTGCCTTGCCGACCTCTCCGAGAGCTTCTTCTGCTCATCGATAATGCATCCGGAATTGAAGAGGGCAGCCAGTAGTTCGGGATCAGCCTTGCCGAACGCCAGAGCTCGCTTGGTACCGTCTGCCTTTTCGAGCTCAAGACCTGCAGGCCATTGGGGAAGGGGGGTCTTGGGAAAGTTTAAGAGCTGGGCCTCCTCATCGGACTCGTCAGAATCCTGCAATTCGTGAACCAACTCTCTAAAGGGTCTTTTTCCTACCCCGTGCCTCGCCTGAATAAACTGAAGTTGAGAATCAACATCTTCATCAAAATATAAAGAGAGGTGATCTAGGTTTATTACTTGTTCGATGCCACCCCCGATCTGACCGACCGGCTGCGTAGATGACCCGGCTTGACCTTCGAGCTCTTGACCACGGAGTGGCTCCCCAGCGGTCTGCTCAGCCAGATCGGCATCCAGGTCGTGTAGCTCTTTCGAGCACCTTTCCTGCTGGGCTCGCTGGGCCTCAGGTAGGGCATTGATGATGGCTCGAGCGGCCTCCACCACAGGTCGCAGTTCGTCAGGCGCGGTATTCCTTTGATTCATCGCCCTCATCCTAGCAGCTCGAGACATGATCAACGGTCTTAAATCTGCAGAACGAAAAGAGTCAGATCGAAATAATAGACCAGAAAAGCAAAATAATTTAAGACCCTGAACGAGTAAGGGTCTGGTCGAAGTGAGAGCATACCAAAGCGGAAGTTCTTTCTCCGAGTCCCAAGTATAATGCCGCTTCAACCAGATGCCCCGTCCTCGACAGGTTAGTATGATCGAGGAACCCGATATTAGTTAATAGTTCGAAGTGGTTATGCAGCCAGGTCGGCGATTTGGTAACGAGCCGCCTTGGACCGTTGTCCCCCCAAGTTATTCGGAAGGGAGGCACGACGGGCAGATCGATGAAGAAGAACTTGGACTTCCAATTGATCCCATGTGACGTAGACGGGATCGATACAATTTTCCGGTTCGGCTTCGATTGGAGGTGAAAGTACCCTACTCCCGACTTGGTGGCGCTATTAAGCGTGAAGAACTCCCCAAAATCCCAGATCTCCGGCTCGAATCCGAGGCACTTCATTGTGATGATCATACAGTGCATTAGTGAGAATGAGTTCGGGGTCAGCTGGGAAGGGCACAAGTTGTATCGAACCAAGAAATCGGAGATGACCCGGGGAAGAGGAAGCCTGAATCCATATTTGACGGAGGAGTAATACATGCCGATCGATCTCAGACCCCTTGGTCTTTCGACAGTCTCCCCCTCCTCTGACATTCGAACTACGTACTGAGGACCTAGCCCCAATAGCCGCGTAACCTCCTCGAGCTCCTGAGAAGTTATCTTGGAGAACCTCTCAGAAACATGCGAGAGAGTCCTGTACACATGTGGAGGTCGAGCGGGAGGATTCCCGACCTGCGCCATGGGTTCCCCTCCGTCGACCTGCCCCTCACCGACCTCTTCTGCAACTTCCCCTTCCAGCTCATCTAAAAGCCCAAAGGGTCGTCGTGCCCTCGACGTCGAAGCCTGACCCCCTCTGTTTGCCGTCGGAGCTTCGTCCCTCCCGGAAGCCGATCCGAAGGTGAGGTCAAAACTCTCATTCGATAAAGGTGGGACCGGCAGGTCTTCTTCTCGTTCTGGCGAAGGCGTGAACGCTACCTGATTTTGAGCCATAAAGGTGGAAGAAAGAAATTTTTTACCTCTGAAAAGGCCGAGTTCGAAGACGAAAGCTGCTGGCAAGCTGATCATGATCAGAGCAGTTCGATTCTCAGAATATAGTAAGTAGTGAAATGAGGCTGAGGGAGGACCCCCAATATGTAGGGGTTGAAAAGTAACGCCTCGAAATACGAAACGACGCCATAATTACCCCGCACACGCCTATCCTATGGAAGGTCGCGTCGCATTAAATGCTTTGTCGGACCGATCTGACTCGAAAAGTCACGCCCGTAACTGAGGCGACGACTCGATTCTAACGGTCATGACGGTTCCCCTACCCATTGCCAGTTCGATGAAATTACCACTGCGAAAATTCACACTGGTAATTTGGGGGGCCTCTGATATGGCATAATAGTACAAGGCCACGTGGCCGCCCCCAGTTGGCGCCACGTGGACCCTTGCACCAACCTGGACAAACCAGGAGCAACCTTTCCGGACAGATCGTCAGATCGATATAAGGTCCTCAGATCATCAGGTGCTCACGACATCAGGTCGATTTATATGTCACCTGATCATCAGATTATCAGATCGATCAGACCTCTCCTATGGGGAAACCCACAGTTGGGTCCTGGAAGACAATATCGATCTCCAGATCGATTACATACATCACCGGACACCCGAATATCGTAAAGCACTCCTGTCGGGGCACGTGTACCCTTCCCATTCCCGGGAACAGGCATACTATGGCTCATTAATGACTGTCAGTCCCTGCTTTTACCCAAAGGGGAAAGAAGGTACAAACGACCCGCCTCAAGCCGGTTCCATCGTCCGACATCCAGATCGACGACTGACAACGCCATTAATGCACACCTACAGTAGACACACTACTGTGTCATTTGGCCGTGGCTATAAATACTCGCCCTTTGAACAGTAGTTGGTAAGCCTTTAATACGCATTCAATTGCATTTATTCTCTCTCTAAAGAGCTCCATTACTGACTTGAGCGTCGGAGTGCCAAACTTGGGTAAAACCCCAAGTCCCCCAAGTTGGTTTCGAGCTCACGTTTGTTAGTGCTTTCATGTCGATAAATAACCCACTCAAACAAATTCTTGACTGAATGACCCATATCTGACAGCCAGATCGACCACGTCAGATCGACCAGATTTGAGCCAGATAAGCTACCATAGAAGCAAACGTCCAATTTGATCTCTAGTGTCTTTTGGGCGTACCCCTTACATGCCCCTCCATTGGGCTCTTAAGGGTTTCTTCTTCTTTAGGCCTTCAAGCCTTTAACTTAGTGAGTTTAGAAGACGAATTAACCATCACGACCTTTTATTCCTTCTTAAGGATGCTTTCAACCATTATCAACTAAATGATTAACTATGCTACATTAGCATCATTTTAGTTGAGCACAAAGGGTTTGAATGATGGTGGAAGCAATGTAAGCAATCAGTGCATTGAGAACTCTTTTCTCAGTTGATGATTGAGACCATAAGATCTTCAAATAAGATCTTTAGACCTTGTTCGTGTGCACTTGTTTCCTCATTTGGAATATTGAATAATTCCATAATGTTATACCTTGTAACATTTTTATGAGGTGGTTCAATTGCTCTTAAGTGGTTTGGAAAAATCCATTCACCTCAGATTGCTTCTCTTTTGGCCCGGGTCGAATTTTCACAATCGAAAACTTCGCCCTTTAGAGAACGCCTTTCTCTATTCGGAATCTAAAACGAATTTTAGGGTCCGAAGCCAATCAGAGTTAGTTAGGACTTAGTCAACTCTTTTGACTTAAGGATGGATACAAATGGGTTTGCATTTCATATTGTAGAGAATCACAGAACTACAACCTAAATGCTAAGCAGAGAAATTGTGAGCATGCTGAATTATAACGATATACAAAAGATAAGGTCTTTAATCTAATGTAGCTCCCACTGTTTTTCAAAGATCTATAATTCCCAAAGATCTAAGAGGAACACGTTTCCCAATGGGTACTAAGATCCTAGGCATTTTGTTAGGAATAGTGCCCTAAAAGCCGATTGTATATCCGCTTTGTGCTTTTCCTTATTGTAATCACAGACAATCTTTGAATGAAATAACGAATTGAGGCAACACTTCTTTATATGCTCTTGTTTGGTATGCGTTTGCTTTAGCTGTGCATGTTTGAGAACTCCCCTAATCCTGATGACTTTAGGACTCTACCATTTAGGTGAAATGGTTCATGAAACGAGCCCTATATCACATAAGTCATGATTAGTAAATTACTCCAAGCCGATGAGTCCTACAGACTGTGGGAGTGTCAACCTGACTCCTCGAAGGCTTGCTTGTGGGATCACGCCCTTAAGAAGGACCACCTTGTTTCATGGAGGTGCAAAGTGTATAGTTGATACGTGCGTGATACATGAGGGTGCTTACTTTAATAAGTAAGTTCACTGAGGTGCCCCGTGTGAGAAGATTCCTAAATGGGAAAGGAAGTTTCTATTTCAGGAAATGGAAACTTCCAGATTAGGAAATATCTCACGAGCCATTGATGTGATTAATTGATCCTTAGACTTGAGGTTCCTTGTCACTTTATGAGTTAACTCTGTAGTCTTAGGTATAAGCTTTAAAGGTTGTCGCCTTAGACAACTGATTCAAGGCTTATGCTGGGGCTGCACAAGTGATTCATGAAAGTGAATGAGAATCAAGAAAGGACCTACACTTGCGTTTGCAAGGTGATCTCTTATTGTGTAAGTCATTCATATGCCATATGGAGTCCTTGACCAAGGCAGTAGATCAAGACATCAAGAAAAGGGTTTCTTGGATTGAGATCAAATTGATATGAAATGCACTTAGCTTTAAGACCGGATTATTAGGGTTCTGATTATTCCCTTGCCCTAGATCTTGGTTGAGAGATAGTAAGTAGGAGGATTGTATCTCACATGAATCAATGACTTAAAGGTTCTGTCGAATCCGAACATTCCAATTCAACTAGGGGTTAAACACCTGTTGCTAGACTATGGTCGTTTAATCTGTGGACTGATTAATTAATTAGTGAATTAATTAATTAGGGTCACTGCTAATTGAATTGAGAACCTAGAGGGTCACACACAACAACTTAGTTACATGAGTTGAGGCTTTAAAATGATTAAACGAGTTAATCGGGCCAAGAGGGTTCCACACGTGTGAAATCACACGTGTGGCTCACGTGAGTCACACGTGTGGCTCACGTGAGTGACACGTGTCACTGTGACACGTGTCACACACGTGTGAATATATATATATATATATTATATATATGTATTAAATAATTAAATGTGTTAATTATTTAATAGACTTTGGTTTAATTTTTAAAATAAAAAGAAAGTCTTATTTTGGAGAAAATAATCTAGTTAATTAATTGCGAATTAATTAATTAGATAAAAATAAGTTATTTATTTTATAATAAATAAAGTATAAAATTATCCAAAAATAGTTTGGATATTTTTTAGCTCTTTTAAAAGTTGACTTGAATTAGAATTCAAAGTCAAAGTTGGAAATTACTTGAAGATCAAGTAATAGGAGAGAGGAACCAAAACCCTTGCCTATGAGGACAAGGATTTCGGCCGCCCCTCCCCTTTCCTATATATAGGGGAGCTCATGCTCCCCTTTAGAGCTAATTGACAATTCTTTTGGTTCATGTGTTGAACACCTTCCTTTCTCCAAGATCAAATAAACCCTAGGTTAAGCCTAAACACTAACTAGAGAACTAGCATCCTTACTAGTTAGATTGTGATCAAGTTGGTGGACTTTCTCTAGAGACTTCAAGTTAGAAGTTTGAAGATTCGAGCTTTACCAAGGAGAGGGGATCAAGCCGCGAGAAGAGCGTTCTTGGGTGGCTTGAAACGCTTCAAGAAAGAACAAAAGAAAAGTAAGTTTTCAATCTTTACGAATTTGGTTACACGATTGCGAGTTCAAGATCCTTTTGTTGGGAAAATTTTTTAAATTCCGCTGCTTTCTGATTCGTGTTTTCCAACAAGTGGTATCAGAGCCACCTCGTTAATCGTGTTTCTGATTCGTCTCAATTATTCTGAATTTGGTAGAAATTCTTAGGCTTAGATGCGAATTAGGTATTCATGAGTTCTTTTAGAAAGCCTGAAATACGAAACTTTAATTTTTCTTGAATTTCTGAAACTGTTTTCTTAAATTGTGTTTTTGGAAAAACCGTTTTGATAGAAATTAATTTAAATCGTGTTTTTTGAATTTGGATTGTTTTGGTTTTTGAACTAAAAGTACGAAACACGAAATCGCGTTACGAAAACGCGAGCCTGGACGTGCTAGGGCGTAGCACGCCAGGCCCGCGCGCCGGCCCGCCCAACAGTCCCGTAACCGCGCGGGACTGCCTGCCGCTGCAGCCCGCAAGCGCCTAGGCGAGCCCGCCTGCACCTCCCGCAACCGCGCGGGAGCCTCCCGGCCGCGGCCGCCCGCCTCGCCCAGCTGATGTGCGCGACGCGCGCAAAGATGCGCGCCATGCGCGCGCACACTGGCAGCTTACGCTGCCGGCTGTGCGCAGCGCTGGCGCTCGCGTCCGTGCGCGCGATGCTGTGCATCAGCCGGGCTTGGTCTCGGGCGGACGTGCAGTCCGTTACGGGCACTTCGTTTCGCGATCTTGATTTTCGTGTTTAGTCCAATCCAATCCCGATTTAATTTTTCTAAAAAAATTTTATTTATTAAAATTGAATTATTTTCGAAATAATTGTTTAAATTGGGATTTTGGAAAATTAAGCGATTTAAATCTTGAAAAAATTACAATCTTTGTTTTCTGAAAATATTGAAAGAATAAAATTATTAATTTCAGAAATTAATTGGAATTTTATTAGTTTAATGTTTTTCGGGTTTTGTTGAAAAGGCTCTTGAACAAGAATTGCATCTAAGTCGTGTTTTAAGCTATTAGAGCTTAAAGCGAGAATTTTAATTTATTGGTTAAATTTAAATTCGTCCAAAAGCATGTTAGGTGATCATGGGTTTAGATCTATGTATGGTTTTAATTTATGCACATGAATGGTTTAAATTGGGGTTGGAGCCCTATAGTTGCGTTTTTCAATTGAGGTTGGAGCCTCACTTATGTGCGTACTGTTATGTGATTTACTATGTGGCTTTCCATATTACTGTTTTTTTAGGCTGGGGTATGCCCCGTGTAATTGTCTAAGGCCAATATGAAGATTGAGTCTTATTACTTTATGTCTTTTTCTTTTTATTGTAATTTGAGAGTAGATAGGTGGTGAGGTTTTATTTTCATTTTGGAGACAATGCAACCATGGAGTAAGATGGACCACATTCAAGTAACAAGGAGGCCATAAGTGAAGACCCCTCAAAATGTTAGGGAGGGGAATCTCAATTATTAAATGTAATAGAGATAGGGCTCGTATTTTGTTACCGTTTTCCCTTATGTGATTTAAACTGTTTATGTGGCATGTATGTTAGAACTTGTGATTGTGGAGTGGCTCCCACATATCGCGCATAAGATAGGTAGAACCCATGATCATTACATGTTAGTATCATGCTAGGACATGTTATCTGTTTATGTGCTTGTTTGATATGCATTTAAGTGTACTTGCATTAATCAAGACTAATAAAATTGGATAACATATATGTTGGTGAGGTCGAACCGGACAACTCTCCGGTTGATTCGAAAATTCCCCTCAAATATTAAGTTAATTTCGAACAAATAGGTGTTTAATTCGAGATGCAAATTTTGAATTAAATTCCTAGCATTCCATCAATAGGTTTTAAGTTTAGTAAGTGAAGCTGGTTATTGTCCGCGAGTCGTGGGATAGCTAGTGGAGCTTATTAGTTCTTAGTTACCTAATTGATCATTTTAAATGATCAATATTTCATGATCGATTTTAGCAAGGGCGATGTCCGCGAGTCGTGGGTCGTTCGAACTAAGTTTTGGTCATGATCTTATGATTGATGGGTTTAGCTTAACGCCTAAGTAAATATGGATGTCGCACGAGTCGTGGGTCCATATTGAAAGATAGGTGATGCAAAAAACAATTACTAAGAGTTCTAAAGGTGTTAGAATTGGTAAGTTGTACCTACCTAGGGTTCTTACTTAGAATGTCCGCGAGTCGTGGGTTCGAGGTAAAATGCCTAGGATCTTAGTACCCATTGGGAAATGTGTTCCTCTTAGATCTTTGGGAATTGTAGATCTTTGAAAAACAGTGGGAGCTACAATAGATTAAAGACCTTATCTTTTGTATATCGTTATAATTCAGCATGCTCACTAGTTCTCTGTTTTACCATTTAGGTCGTAGATTCTGTGATTCTCTACGTGTTTTGAAATGGCAACCAAAAACCCTCTTGTATCGATCCTCGAGTCAAACAAGTTGACTGGTCCCAACTATTCTGATTGGCTGAGGAATCTAAAAATCATTTTAGATTCTGAGAAGAGAACTTATGTTCTCTTCGAAGGGGAGCCCAGTCCCGAAGGGGAGGCTCCCACTTGGGCCGAGCGGGATGCGATTCAGAAGTGGAAGGATGATAATCTCCAAGCCCGTTGCCTTATGTTGGCCAACATGTCTCCGGACTTGCAAAGACAACATGAGGCCATGGAATTTGCTTGGGAGATTTACGACCACTTAGAGCAACTTTACCGCCCTCATGAACGTGTTACAAGGTATAACACTTCAAAGGAATTGTTCCACTTGAGAATGAGGGAAGGTTCAAGTGTCCATGAATATGGACTCAAGTTTCTTGCCCTTACTGAGAAACTTGCTTCCATGGACATGCCACTGAAAGATGAGCTTTCAGTGGATTTGTTGCTAGCTTCGCTCCCACCATCATTCAACCCATTTGTCCTTAACTTCAACATGAATCATGCTGGTGCTACTGTAGCCGAGCTGATTAGTCAGCTTGTGACTACTGAAAGCACGATCAAGAAGGACAATAAGGTTTTGATGGTGAATGCTCCATCTTCCTCTTCTGGGCCTTCAAAAGGTAAGGGCAAGAAAGCCCAAAAGAAGAAGAAGAAACCCCTTAGGCCCACTGGTGGCATTTCGAAGGGGAAGGCCCAAAAGAAGAAGCGTGATCAGAAAGAGGATGTTTGCTTCCATTGTGGCAAAGCGGGACATTGGAGGAGAAACTGCCCAGAGTACAAGGCTACTCTAAAGAAAGGTATCTTTCTCATTGAAGTAAATCTTTCTATTAATTCTAGTTCTTGGGTACTTGATACCGGTTGTGGAACTCATATCTGTAATGATGTACAGATGCTAAGTGAAGTCCAACAACTCAAAGAAGGAGAATGTGTCTTGAAGATCGGCGATGGCTCAAACGTTGAAGCTCGAGCTTTAGGCACAATTAGATTAGATTTAGGTAGTTTTGAGTTAGTATTAAAAAAGGTCCTTTATGTACCGAGCATTATTCGTAATATAATTTCAGTTCCAATATTAGATTGTGAAGGTTATGAAACTTATATTAAGAATGGTAAATACTTTATCAAACGGAACAACTCTTCCGTTCATATCGGTACTCTAAGTAATGGACTTTACCTAACTCAAAATATCAATATTATGAATATACAACGAGAAACAAAACGTAAGAGAGATGACAAAGTTTCAGGTCCCTTATGGCACGCTAGATTAGGACACATTTCCAAGAACAGAATTAGCAAAATAAACACTTTAGGATCATTCTCAGAAAATGATCTCAAAGAGTTAACTTCTTGCGAATCCTGTCTCAAAGGAAAAATGTCCAAAGTCCCTTTTAAAGGAACTGTGGAACGTGCCACTAAGGTTTTGGATTTGATCCATACTGATGTTTGTGGACCGCTTAGTGTAAGCACTAGAAACAATCATCAGTACTTCATAACCTTTACTGATGACTTTAGTCGGTATGGTTATGTATACTTAATGAAGTATAAATCTGAAGCTTTTGAGAAATTCTTAGAATTTCAAAAGGAGGTTGAGAACCAAACTGGTCACAAGATCAAAGCACTTCGATCTGATCGAGGAGGCGAGTATCTTAGTGAAGAATTCCTTAATCATCTCAAAGATAATGGGATTATCTCTCAGTGGACTCCTCTGGGAACTCCTCAGCTTAATGGAGTTTCTAAGAGAAGGAATCGAACCCTACTTGACATGGTTCGTTCCATGATGAGTTTCACTGACTTACCACCTTCTTTCTGGGGTTATGCCCTAGAAAGTGCAGCAAAGATTCTGAATCTAGTTCCCTCTAAGTCAGTCCCCAAAACGCCCTATGAAATGTGGCATGGTAAAATCCCTAGTTACTCTTACTTAAGAATTTGGGATTGTCCTGCTTACGTGAAGAGGACAGTGGGAGATAAGTTAGAATCTCGTTCTAACTTATGCTACTTTGTAGGTTATCCTAAGGAATCCATAGGATACTACTTCTATGATCAATCTGAGCAAAAGGTGTTTGTTTCCAGAAATGCCACTTTTCTTGAGGAACCGTTCCTTAAAGAAAAGAAAGGCAAGATCATAGAATTAGAAGAAGTACAAAGTAACCCCACGCCACCCACTGAAGAAACGTCCCCTACTGATCAACCACAACCAATCATGAATTTCGATACACATGTAAATCCTCCTCTAAGGCGTTCTGAACGCACTCCTAGACAGCCGGAGAAATGGTATGGATTCTTCCATGAAATCTCTCAAAAGGATAATGATCCTTCAACATATGAGGAGGCACTTTCAGATTCTGACTCTGAACAGTGGATAGAAGCCATGAAATCCGAAATGGACTCCATGAACTCCAACCAAGTTTGGACCTTGGTAGATTTGCCTGATGGGGTCAAACCCATAGGTTGCAAATGGATCTTTAAGAGAAAGCTTGGAGTTGATGGAAGCATTGCAGCCTACAAAGCAAGACTGGTTGCAAAAAGATTCACTCAAAGACCCGGCGTGGACTTTGACAAAACCTTTTCACCAGTTGCAATGCAAAAGTCCATTCAAATCATGCTTGCCATTGCTGCATATTATGACTATGAGATATGGCAAATGGATGTGAAAACTGCCTTTCTCAATGGTGACATTGACAAAGACATTTATATGGACCAACCCATAGGTTTCACATTCAGTGGGAGTGACCAAAAGGTTTGCAAACTCCAAAGATCAATCTATGGATTGAAACAGGCTTCTAGGAATTGGAACATTCGATTTGATGAATCGGTCAAAGCGTTGGGCTTCATCCAAATTTCGAATGAATCATGTGTGTATAGAAAGGAATTGGAGACCTCAGTGCAATTCTTAGTACTTTATGTTGATGACATCCTTCTTATTGGGAATTCGAAGGATGACATGAAAGTGACTAAGTTATGGTTATCGAACCAATTCGAGATGAAAGATCTTGGTGATGCGTCCTATATCCTTGGAATTAAAATCTATAGAGATAGATCTAGAAGGTTAATAGGACTATCACAGTCGATGTACATTGACAAAGTATTGAAGAGATTCAATATGGAGTCAGCAAAGGTTAAGAACCTTCTTATGAGTGTAGGAACATGTCTTTCAAAGAAGATGTGTCCTAAGACTAACCTTGAGAAGGAAAGAATGACTCATACACCTTATGCATCAGCAATAGGTAGCATAATGTATGCAATGTTATGTACTCGACCGGATGTGGCTTATGCACTTAGTCTAACAAGTCGTTTCCAATCTGACCCTGGAGATGGTCACTGGGCTGCCGTGAAGAATATTCTTAAGTACTTGAAAAGTACTAAAGATTTATTCTTAGTTTACGGAGGTCAGAAAGATCTTAATGTCGAAGGATACTGCGATGCAAGCTTTGCATCTGACTTAGATGATTTTAAGTCAATGTCAGGATACATTTTCTGCCTGAACGGCGGAGCAGTGAGTTAGAAGAGTTCCAAGCAAACTACCACTGCAGATTCGACCACTGAGGCCGAATACTTAGCTGCAAATGATGCAGCTAAGGAAGGTGTTTGGATTAGAAACTTCATTCAAGAGTTGAATGTTGTTCCTAGCAAGAAAGACCCCATTACTGTGTTTTGTGACAACATTGGGGCGGTTGCTCAAGCAAGAGAACCAAGATCTCACCAACGGACCAAGCATATTATGAGGAAGTATCACCTAATCCGTGATATTATCAAAAGAGGAGATGTGAAAATTGAGAGGGTCACATCAGCAGAGAACGTGGCAGATCCACTTACTAAACCCCTTAGTCGAGAAGCTTTCCAAGGCCATCTTCAGAAGATGGGACTTAGAGTAGCTTTAGAATGGCTTTGACGGGCAAGTGGGAGATTGTTAGGAATAGTGCCCTAAAAGCCGATTGTATATCCGCTTTGTGCTTTTTCTTATTGTAATCACAGACAATCTTTGAATGAAATAACGAATTGAGGCAACACTTCTTTATATGCTCTTGTTTGGTATGCGTTTGCTTTAGCTGTGCATGTATGAGAACTCCCCTAATCGTGATGACTTTAGGACTCTACCATTTAGGTGAAATGGTTCATGAAACGAGCCCTATATCACATAAGTCATGATTAGTAAATTACTCCAAGCCGATGAGTCCTACAGACAGTGGGAGTGTCAACCTGACTCCTCTAAGGCTTGCTTGTGGGATCACGCCCTTAAGAAGGAACACCTTGTTTCATGGAGGTACAAAGTGTATAGTTGATACGTGCGTGATACATGAGGGTGCTTACTTTAATAAGTAAGTTTACTGAGGTGCCCCGTGTGAGAAGATTCCTAAATGGGAAAGGAAGTTTCTATTTCAGGAAATGGAAACTTCCAGATTAGGAAATATCTCACGAGCCATTGATGTGATTAATTGATCCTTAGACTTGAGGTTCCTTGTCACTTTATGAGTTAACTCTGTAGTCTTAGGTATAAGCTTTAAAGGGTGTCGCCTTAGACAACTGATTCAAGGCTTATGCTGGGGCTGCACAAGTGATTCATGAAAGTGAATGAGAATCAAGAAAGGACCTACACTTGCGTTTGCAAGGTGATCTCTTATTGTGTAAGTCATTCATATGCCATATGGAGTCCTTGGCCAAGGCAGTAGATCAAGACATCAAGAAAAGGGTTTCTTGGATTGAGATCAAATGGATATGAAATGCACTTAGCTTTAAGACCGGATTATTAGGGTTCTGATTATTCCCTTGCCCTAGATCTTGGTTGAGAGATAGTAAGTAGGAGGATTGTATCTCACATGAATCAATGACTTAAAGGTTCTGTCGAATCCGAACATTCCAATTCAGCTAGGGGTTAAACACCTGTTGCTAGACTATGGTCATTTAATCTGTGGACTGATTAATTAATTAGTGAATTAATTAATTAGGGTCACTGCTAATTGAATTGAGAACCTAGAGGGTCACACACAACAACTTGGTTACATGAGTTGAGGCTTTAAAATGATTAAACGAGTTAATCGGGCCAAGAGGGTTCCACACGTGTGAAATCACACGTGTGGCTCACGTGAGTGACACGTGTCACACACGTGTGAATATATATATATATTATATATATATGTATTAAATAATTAAATGTGTTAATTATTTAATAGACTTTGGTTTAATTTTTGAAATAAAAAGAAAGTCTTATTTTGGAGAAAATAATCTAGTTAATTAATTGCGAATTAATTAATTAGATAAAAATAAGTTATTTATTTTATAATAAATAAAGTATAAAATTATCCAAAAATAGTTTGGATATTTTTTAGCTCTCTTAAAAGTTGACTTGAATTAGAATTCAAAGTCAAAGTTGAAAATTACTTGAAGATCAAGTAATAGGAGAGAGGAACCAAAACCCTTGCCTAAGAGGACAAGGATTTCGGCCGCCCCTCCCCTTTCCTATATATAGGGGAGCTCATGCTCCCCTTTAGAGCTAATTGACAATTCTTTTGGTTCATGTGTTGAACACCTTCCTTTCTCCAAGATCAAATAAACCCTAGGTTAAGCCTAAACACTAACTAGAGAACTAGCATCCTTACTAGTTAGATTGTGATCAAGTTGGTGGACTTTCTCTAGAGACTTCAAGTTAGAAGTTTGAAGATTCGAGCTTTACCAAGGAGAGGGGATCAAGCCGCGAGAAGAGCGTTCTTGGGTGGCTTGAAACGCTTCAAGAAAGAACAAAAGAAAAGTAAGTTTTCTATCTTTACGAATTTGGTTACACGATTGCGAGTTCAAGATCCTTTTGTTGGGAAAATTTTTTAAATTCCGCTGCTTTCTGATTCGTGTTTTCCAACACATTTTACCTCGAACCCACGACTCGCGGACATTCTAAGTAAGAACCCTAGGTAGGTACAACTTACCAATTCTAACACCTTTAGAACTCTTAGTAATTGTTTTTTGCATCACCTATTTTTCAATATGGATCCACGACTCGTGCGACATCCATATTTACTTAGGCGTTAAGCTAAACCCATCAATCATAAGATCATGACCAAAACTTAGTTCGAACGACCCACGACTCGCGGACATCGCCCTTGCTAAAATTGATCACGAAATATTGATCATTTAAAATGATCAATTAGGTAACTAAGAACTAATAAGCTCCACTAGCTATCTCACGACTCGCGGACAATAACTAGCTTCACTTACTAAACTTAAAACCTATTGATGGAATGCTAGGAATTTAATTCAAAATTTGCATCTCGAATTAAATACCTATTTGTTCGAAATTAGCTTAATATTTAATGGGAATTTTCGAATCAACCGAAGAGTTGTCCGGTTCGACCTCACCAACATATATGTTATCCAATTTTATTAGTCTTGATTAATGCAAGTACACTTAAATGCATTTCAAACAAGCACATAAACAGATAACATGTCCTAGCATGATACTAACATGTAATGATCATGGGTTCTACCTATCTTATGCGTGATATGTGGGAGCCACTCCACAATCACAAGTTCTAACATTCATGCCACATAAACAGTTTAAATCACATAAGGGAAAACGGTAACAAAATACGAGCCCTGTCTCTATTACATTTAACAATTGAGATTCCCCTCCCTAACATTTTGAGGGGTCTTCACTTATGGCCTCCTTGTTACTTGAATGTGGTCCATCTTACTCCATGGGTGCATTGTCTCCAAAATGAAAATAAAACCTCACCACCTATCTCTACTCTCAAATTATAATAAAAAGAAAAAGACATAAAGTAATAAGGCTCAATCTTCATATTGGCCTTAGACAATTACACGGGGCATACCCCGGCCTCAAAAACAGTAATATGGAAAGCTACATAATAAATCACATAACAGTACGCACATAAGTGAGGCTCCAACCTCAATTGAAAAACGCAACTATAGGGCTCCAACCCCAATTTAAACCATCCATGTGCATAAATTAAAACCATACATAGATCTAAACCTATGATCACCTAACATGCTTTTGCGAGAATTTAAATTTAGCCAATAAATTAAAATTCTCGTATCAAGTCCTAATGACTTAAAACACGACTTGATGCGAGTCTTATTCATAAAAGTTTTCAATAAATCCCAAATTAACAAAAACAAATAAAATTCCAATTAATTTCTGAAAATTAATAATTTTATCAAAGATGTATTTTCCCAAAATATAAACAGTTTCTATTTCTCAAAAATCCCAATTTTAAGTTTTATTCAAAAATTAAAATAAATATTCAAAAATAAAATTTTAAAATTAAAATAAAAAAAATGGGACTGGATTGCACGAAACATGAAAAACACGGATCACGAAAAACGGGGCTCGTGCAAGAAAGAGCCGCGCACATCACACGCGCGCGGCAGGCCGGTCTGTCCCGGCCAGGGCTGGCAACGATGGGCGGGCACGCCTAGGAAGGCCTCCCGCGCGGTTGCGGGAGGGTGCTGGGCGGTTGCCCTGCGCGCGCCTAGGACAGGCGGGCGGCGGCGCGCGAAGCCCGCGCGCGCGACGCCTTCGCGCGTGGGGCTTCGCGTGTTCGTAATCCAGGCTTTTCGTTTCGTGTTTTCGTTCAAAAGCAAAACCAATCCAAGAAATCCAAAAACAGTTTATACAGTTTCAAATCTAAAATTGTTTTCAAAAATTAAATTTTGTAAAAACTAATTTTCAGAAACTTTCAGGAAAAAATACAGTTTCGTAATTCAGGCTTTCTAAAACAATTACAAATACTCAATCGCATCAAGCCTAAGAATTTCTACCAAATTCAGTATAATTGAGACGAATCAGAAACACGATTAACGAGGTGGCTCTGGTACCACTTATTGGAAAATACGAATCAGAAAGCAGCGGAAATTTAAAAATTTCCAACAAAAGGATCTATGGACTAGGGTTTTGGTCCCTCTCTCTCCTATTACTTGATCATCAAGTAATTTTGACTTTGACTTTGAATTCAAATTCAAATCAACTTTCAAGAGAGCTAAAATATCCAAACTATTTTTGGATAATTTTATACTTTATTTATTTAAAATAAATAACTTATTTTATCTAATTAATTAATTCATAATTAATTAACTAGATTATTTTTCTCCAAAATAAGACTTTTTTTTTAATTCAAAATTAAATCAAAGTCTATTAAATAATTAACACTTTTAATTATTTAATATATATATATATATACAATATATATATATTCACGTGTGAGACACGTGTCACAATGACACGTGTCACTCACGTGACCCACACGTGTGGTTTCACACGTGTGGAACCCTCTTGGGCCGATTAACTCGTTTAATCATTTTAAAGCCTCAACTCATGTAACCAAGTTGTTGTGTGTGACCCTCTAGGTTCTCAATTCAATTAGCAGTGACCCTAATTAATTAATCAGTCCACAGATTAAACGACCATAGTCTAGCAACAGGTGTTTAACCCCTAGCTGAATTGGAATGTTCGGATTCGACAGAACCTTTAAGTCATTGATTCATGTGAGATACAATCCTCCTACTTACTATCTCTCAACCAAGATCTAGGGTAAGGGAATAATTAGAACCCTAATAATCTGGTCTTAAAGCTAAGTGCATTTCATATCCATTTGATCTCAATCCAAGAACCCTTTTCTTGATGTCTTGATGTACTGCCTTGGCCAAGGACTCCATATGGCATATGAATGACTTACACAATAAAAGATCACCTTGCATATGCAAGTGTAGGTCCTTTCTTGATTCTCATTCACTTTCATGAGTCACTTGTGCAGCCCCAGCATAAGCCTTGAATCAGTTGTCTAAGGCGACACCCTTTAAAGCTTATACCAAAGACTACAGAGTTAACTCATAAAGTGACATGGAACCTCAAGTCTAAGGATCAATTAATCACATCAATGACTCGTGAGATATTTCATAATCTGGAAGTTTCCATTTCAACTATACACTTTGCACCTCCATGAAACAAGGTGGTCCTTCTTAAGGGCGTGATCCCACAAGCAAGCCTTAGAGGAGTCAGGTTGACACTCCCACTGTCTGTAGGACTCATTGGCTTGGAGTATTTTACTAATCATGACTTATGTGATATAGGGCTCGTTCCATGAACCATTTCACCTAAATGGTAGAGTCCTAAAGTCATCAGGATTAGGGGAGTTCTCATACATGCACAACTAAAGTAAACGCATACCAAACAAGAGCATATAAAGAAGTGTTTGCCTATGATATTAATCAATCGTATATTATTCAAAGATTTTCTGTGATACTAGGAAAGTCCCAAAATGGATTATGACTAATCGGCTTTCTAGGGCACTATTCCTAACAAGATGAATCTTTCATAAAATGGGAATCCTTTTTTTCGACAAGGGGAAAAAAGGGCAAAAAAAAAAAAAAAAACAAGAAAAAGTAGGGGCAAAACAGACTTTTCAAGGTCATGGGGGGTCTAGAAAAAATAAATTGTGTATTGGTAACCTAAAACATACATTTTCCAAACTAGGGGGTTTAAGATAACTTTTGAGGATATTTGGTCCTTTTAAATAACTTCCCCTTTGAATAATCTATATTCTCAATAGTATATTCTCAGTAATTCCTAAGATACAAACTAGGCACATATATGTAACTATCTACCATGAAAGTTATTCTAGACTAGCAACCGGGGCACACTCGTTGCGTGTGCAAAATTAAAATAATGTTTATTTGATATTATAAGATAAAAAATAATAGGAAAAATTAAACAATAATTTGTTCATAAAAAAATGAAAATTATATATTTCAGTCAAATGCAAACTACAAATATAATAATGTACTTCATTAAAAAAATTATAAATAGAACACCGTGTGTCAAGGCTATTACATTACAAAATATATATATACAACCCGATCTAATTATATATAATTATAATTTACTACAACTAACTCCAGCCATTGACCTGTATTTTCAAGATAAAAAAAAAAAGAATATATAAGTCAAATCGTAAAAATTCATGAGAAATTAATAATAAATTAATGCTGTTACTTCGTAATAAATTTGTCTACCTGCAAACACAAAGTGGAATATCTAGTTTTTTAAGGGGAAACATCTACCTACAAACACAAAGTGGAATTATGACCATTACTTTAGACAATGTTAAATAAGGCAAGCTAACTGATTTTTTATTCAAAAAGTTAATATACCCTCATTTAATATTGTCAAAATAGTTATAGATATGTAAATAGATGTATTTGATTCCTTACTCTTAGTCACATGAGGAAGGTTGTTCGAGTCACTGATGAGATGATAGTAAAACATCTCGATATACAACATATCTAGTATATATACCCGATCGTCGTTTCTGTCTTCCACTCTTAACCAAAACTTTGGTTGTCTGTTGTGAAATTCCTCTGGATAATGCAACATATAATTGTCTGTGACTGAAGACATGATTACGCAAACATATTCCAATCTTTGGAATTGTCTGATCTTGAGATTTATATATGGTTAGAGCAAAACTCAATCTTATTGGACATTGCGCACGAGTCATGAAAAATGGTAATCCAGAGTTTTCTTCAGTTTTCAAAGGCATCCGACGTAAAAAGCATCACGTTCCTTGATGCGGACCCATCATGATTTCAATATCGATGAAGTTTCTAGCAAGATTGCGACATATTAATTGAGTTCCATAACAAAGTCCAAGCTCAGGAGCAACATTTCTCAAAAGGATAATAGGGGACCCCCTTTTTAGAACAATTTTGTGTGGTGGCAAACCACTCGGACTAAGCGAGTTCAAAAATTCATCTGAGAATAGATTATTGTTATCACCATCAACAGAGTTCCAAGATGTGTACACCTTCTCTTCACCGGGGAATTTTTCAATCAACATCTCATTGATCTTGTCCACATCCATATTTCTCGGAGTTAAAATTGCTCTTCTTACCATGTCACTGGCATCATTTGCATGGTCAATCATATTTGGAAAAAACAAAATCGATCAAATCATAAAGCGATTGTTCACTTTCCCATGGTATCACCATTGACTGAGGCAATTTTATAAAATTACCGTTAATTTTATGTACCATTGCCTATACCCAAAAGAAATTGTGAGTACCCAAAATCACTTGGGATCGCATATTTTGTTGTAGACGTAGAATTTGAACACCATCCCAAAATGTTGATCTTGAAATACTTGATGATATCTGTTGATCGATTGATTCTCCTTTAACAATTGGCAATACATGTCTGAAATCTCCACCCATAATCATAACCTTACCACCAAATGGCAAGTCATTCTCTGTGATATCCCTGAAAGTCCTATCAACAGCCTCGAAAATATAACGGTTTGCCATTGGTGCTTCATCGCACACTATAGCTTTAGCACGCCTAGTTAGTTCTGCAAGATCAGTATGCTTTTTAAGCTTGTAATAGCTCACAACTGACGGTTTTAGTGGAATTTTAAATCGTGAATGTGCAGCTCTTCCACCAGGTAATAAAATTACTGCTATTCCAAATGTTGTTGTTGCAATAACAATGTGACCACTTTTTCTCAAATGAGCTAATAATGCTCGATACAGAAATATCTTTCCAGCTCCCCCATACCCATCTATGAAAAAGATTCCAGATTGATTTTGCAATACAGTTCTCATGATATTATCAAATGTCAATTTTTGGTGGTCATTTAATTTTTCAACATGTTGCAAATCTTCTTCCGATATTTCAACGGAGAGTTCGTCTTTGATTATCCTTACGACTGAAAAACCACTCAGAAAATCATCGCTAATTGAAGGTAAATCAAAATCTGAAAGATTTTTACCGTAAGAATGCAATAGTCTTCTTAAAGTGAGCAACAATTTGTTGATTAGCGTGTGAGGGTTTACAGAACTTGATCTAGCACAATCTTCAAGCATATGCGTATAAAATTCCTCCTACAATTGTCGAACCCCAGTTGGTTCACAGGAGACCAAAATTGAAACAAATAATCTTCTTGACGAAGATGCATCCTAACAGAACATGCTTCTTGCAAGTATTGGCATACATAGTCATCTTCTTTAAGAAGTCCCCGCTTTAAAACAGCCTCTTTGAATGTGTTGTACATTATTCCATTTGTAGTAAGCAATTCCTCAAAGGATCGTGGACCTCGCACATTATTAAAAAGTATGCGCTCATAAAATCTTTTGCCTTTAGAAGGCGACACCATATATATCTTCCAATAACTCTATTCCTGCTCGTGCGTGGAATTCACTTCTTTTATGCCCGAATCCATCTGTAGTATTCTGGGAATTCTTGATACAGATACTTTCCAGTAAAGGCAGGATCACAATTCATCTTGAAAAACACAGTTAGCATAGTCTTTGAATTATTTTCATTTTCCAAGATATCTAGTACACTTTGTGATGCAGTGAAGTTAATTGGTTGCTGATTTGGTAAATGTATCTGCAGTCTTATTAGTGAAGAATACATCCTATATATAATGAATTCATATATTCGCCAAAATACTTCTAGTGCAGAAATCCATCTTCCATCTAGGAATTGTTGAATTTGATCATGGATTTTTTCTACGCAACTCCATTGATGCTCGATCTGAACCCTTATGGATGTATTTATATATGTATTTCACACCCTGATTCCTCCACAAACTTCAACATTAATATGACAATCATACTTCAAAAGAAGCCATGGATTGTAAGGAACAACCCATCCATTATCAACTATTGTCCCAGACGTATTATTTAGTGGAACTGACATACCCTCTCGTCTTTTATACAATGGATATGAATCATTTCCCAGTGCAGTGTGCGATATAAATGGCTTTGAGAACCTTTTTTTGCATTTACCCTCTTTCATGCACACACTCTATTGATTATGAGCACCACATGGCCCGTGAATCATATGTTTCATAACAACTTCATACAATGCAAGTTCTTCGTCTTTGTTAGGTATTTTAGCCCGTAAAACACTGTCAAAATCCTGAGGTGTTTGCAACTTGTCACTATTTTCAAAGATGACTAAGAGATGAACGTGCGGTAAACCTCGTTTTTTATACTTGATAACATATGAGTAAACACGAACTTTTCCTAGAACTCCTTTATCCACTATATCTTTCTTAAACTCTTCAAACTTTGATCAAAATATACGTGTTAGCAAGTCCGGACGATCTTGAGGAATTTATCCTAACTTGAGCTCATTTCTTATCTCAATCCAATTCGGATTGCAAGTCATGGTGGTCATCAAGTCAGGTTTTCCAAAGGTTTGCACCAAAGCCATCGCATCTTGATAGCGTTGGTACATATCACTCGGGCCACCTGTAAAAGATGATGGAAGTACTATTCTTTGCCTAATATTCCCTGGAAAATAATATTTTTCTTATTATTATCCAAAAAATTAATATTTTACACAGTTTATAATAAATATTTTTTATCTACTTGCGTTATTTTCTTCACCATCTAAACAATCTTGGATACCCTGGTAAAGTTCTGAACGAATGTTATGTTGGTATTGGCGTATCCATCTCAATTTTTTAGTTTCGATTTTTACATAGTTATCAACCGCGTATTGCTGCAAAAGTCGACCTCCATAAAGTAAGAGTGATTGATAATTTTCTCGAATATGAAAAATAATTGTTTTAGAATTATTAAATGATCATGTAGAAGTAATTTTGTCTTTTCTGTTATTAAGCTAAAATTTTAAGAAGGTAGATATTTGAATATTACCTGAAGCATAAAAGCACAGAAATCACGACATGTTAAATGTCTCCCATCAATAGTACGTGTATTGATGTCCCAACCGTACGTGCCATAAAGAAGAAGTAGTGGATATTGTAAAGGATCATAATACCCGACAACATCTTGCATATTCATAAGACGACCATCCACAGATTGGATAATAATATCCCTATTATTCAAGTTTTGAATATCCTCTTTATCGACTATCACAATAGCAACTTGAGATGCCATGGGAAGGTTGTACTGATGTTAGTTAAGTGGCTTTTGTTTGAGGATAAGTCGACATTGCGGTATATCCGAGCGTTTACCCAGTTGTCTGAATACACGGACAAATGGGTTACACTCATCGAGTATGTTTTGTAGCTTCATGAGTAAATTTCGATCCAACTCATGATTCTCTAAAAGACGATTATCTATTTCGTGTTCTGAATCTACTATCCACATCTGCAAATACCTAGGTCTATGATGGGTATTGGAAGCAAAATTCCAATATGATGATAAATAGACCCATGAGCAGGAAATGTATACAATCCTTGTCCACCTTCCATGAGATTTTCGTCTATGTGAACACCAATAGATGTAAATGACAACACATGATTGTAAGCTCAAACATATTACCTAAAATGCCTTCCTTCTGAATTTTGTGTGATAAATATTTCACGTAACGCAACTGGTGTCACTAATTATGTTCTACTCAATGTTCTATCTTGATATCGTGGATTTCCATCCATATCACAATCATGGTCTAAAACCGCACCCAATGTTCTACTCCATTTAGTGCTGAATGCGTGTGATCCACTAATATTTTGCCAGATTTTCTTTCTCGATGATAGAGAAGAAAAAACTATATATATCTAATATTAAAAAAAATTATATATATTGGAAATTCCATGGATATGGAGAAGAAAAAAAGTGAAAGAGAATAACTTGTAATTTGAATAATCTATATTCTCAATAATTCCTAAGATGCAACTATGCACATATATATAACTATCTACCATGAAAATTATTCAAGATAAGAATAAAATATAGTTACAAACTAAATAAAACTAAATATTAATTATGTATTCTAACAGTCCCCCTCAAGTTGAAGTTTCGAAAGAATGAAGAAGTCCAATTTGTTGGTTCTTTCGAAACTCCAACTTGAACAAGTTGCGATGGAAAGGAGCCCAAAGTACTAACTTTCTGGTTCTGCAAAATCTCTGGTTCTACAAATTGATTCTTATTATTTTTTCTGGTTTTGCAAAATCTCTTTTCTCCTGCAAAATCCAAAATCCCAAAATCTTCAAATGGTTATGCAAAATCCTTTATCATCCTGCAAAATCCAAAATCCCAAATCTTCAAAACTTTATTTTTTTGTTTCTCTGAATTTTTGGATCCTGCAAAATCCTTTTCTCGTACTCCATTGCTCCAATAATATCTTCACATCTTGTATAACTTGTGTTCATATCAAATATTGGTATCGTCCATCTTTTTTCTTTAAAAGTGGATGTCATAATCCTCTTCTCAAAAGAAAAAAACATCTTTTCATTTATCTTTGGAAGCCGATGTCATAATCCTTTTCAAGAAAAATACATTTGACAGCAGATATCATAATTCTCCCCAAATTGAAAAATATCCCATAGTTCTCTTAAAAGCGGAGAACGTATAAATCTCATAATTCTCAATGCAAAGATATCATAATCCTCGAGGAATATCCCATAATCCTCTCCAAAAAGGAGATAAATCCATAATACTCCCTAATATGGGGAATATCTCATAATCTTTTCCAAAACGGAGAATATCCCATAATCCTCTCCAAAACGAAGAATAAATTCATAATTCTCCCCAATATGGGGAATATCTCATAATCTTCTCAAAAACAGAGAATATCACATAATCCATCATCTTCTCCAAAAGTGGAGAATATTTATAAATAAGGGAGAATTACATACGGGTCCCTAAGGTTTGGTTTAATTACACAGCGGTCCACGTATCTTTGGATTTTACATACAGGTCCCTAAGGTTTGATTCCGTTAGAGGTCCCTAGGGTTCCGTTAGAATTTTGACCAAAATGACCAAAATGCTCCCAAGGACTGGATTGTAATTAGGCCAAAACTTCAGGGACTCGTATGTAATTATATTTAAATTATATTAAAAAATTAGTATTTATAATTAAATATATATATAATTAAATATATATGTAATTATGCATATTTTATATAAATTAATCTGTATTTTATAATTAATAAACAATATTAGTATTAATTAAAAGTATTAACTTTAAATATTTTAAATTTTAGAACTTGTGATCTCTAATTGTATGTGTATGCATTTTGAAAATAATTTATATTTAACTTAATTAAAAGTATTTATATAATATTAGTATATTTTTTTTGGTAAAAATATAATATTAGTATTATTAGTATTTAATAAATAATCGTAGAGATAATATTAATAAGATGAGCATTTAATGACTAGTTGAAGTGTTTCTGTAATAATTAACAATATTGGTATATATTAAAATTAATAATAATTTATATTTAATGATTAATTGAAAATATTTATATAATATTAGCAAGATTGGTATTTACTAAATCATTGCGAAACGGATTAAAATTTTCAAAACTAAAAGATATATATTATAACAAACAAGAATAAAAATTAGTAATTATATATATTAATTATAAATACTAATTTTTTAATATAATTTAAACATAATTACATACGGGTCCCTGAGGTTTGGCCTAATTTCAATCCAATCCTTGGGGGTTGGGGGCATTTTGGTCATTTTGGTCAAAATTCTAACGGAACCCTAGGGACCTCTAACAAAATCAAACCTTAGGGACCTGTACGTAAAATCTAAAGATACGTGGACCGCTGTGTAATTAGGCCAAACCTTAGGGACCCGTATGTAATTCTCCCTTATTGATAAACCTTCGATTTGATACCATGTTGGAAATTTCATGGATATGTAGAAGAAAATGAATGAAAGAGAATAACTTGTAATATAGAAACAACGTACATCTATACTATACTATTATATTAAGTAAGAGACCTTAGTAACGGTTTTGGTCTCTTGGACTCCAAAATTATTTTCTTTTTCTATTTTTTTTATCGCCCGTCTTATTTTGTATTTATCTCTTAACTTCTTTTTCTTTTTCTATCACCTTACTCTCATTTTCTTCATTATATATTTCTTTTCTTTCCCCATATTTTTTAATTTCTATTATGTATTATCTTTTAAGTTTATAATTGTATTAAAAACTAGCAATTTTGGCACACTTGTTACATGTGCAGATTAAAAAAATTCTATTATTTAAATATATTAAAATTCATTTTCATAGTAATATATATTTTATAATTATTTTTGATATAATTATTAAATTATGATAAATAAATAAATAAATAAACAAATAGCATAAAAGAATTAAACACCAAACAACACAATCTTTGTAAAAAGATAACTTATATAAACAAAAAAAAAAAAAAAAAAAAAAAAAAAAAAGAATGAAAGTGTGGTGAGGTGAGAGAACAGATAAAAGATAAATTTAAAAAATATTGTTAGAGTAATAGAATAAATAAATAAAAAGAAAAGAAGAGATAAGAATCATAAGAGAAGAAAACGGATAAAAGATAAATAAATAAATAAAAAGAAAGAAAAAAGAGGACACCAAGAGACCAAAGTGGTTACTATTTGGTCTCTCGCTTAATATATAATATAGATAATTGCATAATAAATAGTAATATGATAGTTTTAATTTAATATATATTTAAATAATAATAATTTTATTATTTATACACGCATAGTTAGTGGAGAAATTACTAGCATATATAACTATGTAGTATGTACCATGAAAGTTATTCTAGATAAGAATAAAATGTGGTTATGAACTAGATAAAACTAAATATTAATTATGTATTCTAACAATATATCCAATAAATAAATAAAAAAGTATTGAACAAAGAGTCCTATTTTCATTGAATTATTTTATAATAGTTAAAATAAAAATATTAACGGATAATTAATGAAAGATCCCCACTATACCATAACATTTATCCTAAACCCCCCATTTGGTTTTTTTATATATTTTAAGGATCAATTATTGATGAAACATTTTCTAAACCCCCCTAAATCATGAAAAAATACTAAAATACCCTTAATAAAACATGAGAAATTATCCCCATACCCCTTATTTTTTCTTTCCCATTTTCTTTTTCTTTTTTTTCTTTTCCGTTCAAAAATTTCCCCAAAAAAGAATAGATTAACATAAAAATTAATTAAGAGATACAAATTTAGACAAATTTACGATTATATTTTTTTTTTTGGAGGGGGAGGAGTTTGTAATATCCCCAAGCGATATTCCCCAAAAAGAAGATATTCTCCAATCAAGCAAGTAAGCGGTAAAAAAAAAAAACAAAAACAAAAACAAAAGTGAGAAGGGGAGGAGCAGGCCAGAGAAGAGATAAGGGAGGGGCATTCAGTTAAAAGAGACGCCCAAGTCTTTTTTTAGTTATGTAACCCCTAGTTTTAAAAGAATTTGGTATATAACCCTTTTCTCAATTTTGTCTAATAAAATAAATATTAAATATAATTATTTTCCACGTGTACAAATCGAGTGAGCGATGTCAGAAATCGCGCACTCAATTTTTTTCTTTTCTTTTTTTCTTTTATTTTCTTTTATTCTCTTTATTTTTTTAAATTATTTATATTCTTCTTCAATTTTTTTTTCGTTTTTTCGTTTTTTCTTTTATTATTTTTATTCATCTCCTTTGAAGATCGCGTCGAATTCACGCGACTTCATAGAATTATGAAGTGGCGTGCTCGACTATCATAATCGCACAACGACTTCATAATTCTATGAAGTCGCGTGATTTCTTTTGAAGATCGAGTCACGCGATCTTCAAAGGAATTCACGCGACTTCATAGAATTATGAAGTCGCGTGCTCGACTATCATAATCGCGCAGCGACTTCATAATTCTATGAAGTCGAGTGATTTCTTTTAAAGATCAAGTCACGCGATCTTCAAAAGAATTCACACGATTTCATATATGTTCAAGTTCTTGAAGATTGAGACAAAAAAAAGAAGAAGAAGAAGAAAAATATTATCCATAATTTTTGAAATTCATCTGATTATCTTTGTCATGCTTGTACAAGGAGAGGAGATTCATCTTTGAAGAAGAAAAACTGAATTCATCCCGATTCATCGTTGAAGAAGAGAGAGAAATAGAGAAAAGAAAGAGAGAAATAGAATTTGATATGGGTGGGAGTTTGAAATTTAAAATCATGTGAAAGATTTTCGAGATAATATAAGAGGAAAAAATAAAAAATATAAATAAAAAAACATAAAAAAAATCACGTCTAGAGAAAAAAATTAAAAGAAAAAGAAATTGAGGGTTACATTACATCCCTTAAAAGAAACTTGGGCGTCCCTTGGGGACTAATTGTCTCAGGAAGGTGACGGAACGGAACGTGCCGGAGAAAGGAATTAGATTTTTCAAACGAAACTTGGAGATCCCTTACCAACAAATTTTCTCTGAAATCTTCACCGTATCATAATCTATTTTGCTGTTCACCGTTAGCCTAACGAGGTAACTCTCTGAAAACCCCTCATCCGCCATTCGTTCTTGGCCCTGGTATCTCGTACGTGTTGGTTTATTTACGACGTATTTTTCTGAGAAACTATTTTAGGGTTTTCTTTTCTTTTTCCTGTTTATGTAAAATATTTTGGAATAAAGTATATGTTAAAATGGACCGAGAAGTTCCCGTGGTGCTGTAATCGCCTCGAGAAGAATTTCAGTATTTAAAGTTAATTGAGGCACAAACCTTAGAAGCTATGAAGAAAGAAAACATGGACACCAGTGAGCGTTCAACATCAAAGCGGAAACTACCCGCATCTTCACCACCACGACGAGGAACTATTAAACAACAGATTATAGCGGATTTGAAAGCCAAGATGCAGGCGACGTCGCAAAGTGAGGAGAATCAAAAGGCGAATTTGCAAATTGACAAGAATCGAAAGGTGAATTTGCGAAATGAAACGAATCTAAAGGCACCATTCTTACTTCTCATGGATTTCACTCTATAGTTTTCCTTTATTCTAACATCTCTGGGCAAAATGGGATATGAAATTTCGGTTCGTTGTCTCTTCACCTTTTCCATGATTTTTTCCGACAGGCCCTTCACTCCAAGTTGGAGCGCATCGATGTGACTGAGGTCGATGTAAATCCTCCAGAAAGCTCTAGGCCTGCAGTCGGAGAGGGAGGAAGGGAAGCAAATGAAAAGCAAAAAGAGGAAATTAGCCATGAGACCGAGTCAGAAGTATCCAGAGACCTGGTGTCGCTCAGCAAGGAAATCATGGAAAACTGCATCTTATTTTGTTCTATATTCCCGTCTGATTATGCATTTGCCAAGGATATTTTAGTTTGGCAGTGGATAGCTCAGGGATTGATAGCACCAGGAGAAGATACAATATTAGAGGAGGCAGGTACCCGGTGCTTTGACACTTTGTTGAACTTGAATTACGTAGTGCCTGCTGGATATGATCATGATCTTGATCATATGAAGTATAAATTTGGTGATGATTTGAAAGAGTTCCTCCAAGATCAGATGTTGGAACTAACTAAGTTCGTGAAATCTTTGGATAGAAAAGAAACTGACGTAGCGAAAGTCGAGCACTTGTCGTTAGCTTTCGAGAAAATCGATTGTATCGATTTCGGGATCCTTAAACGATTCAGCTGGTCTACAGACACTGATGATCCATCATTGCTATGGTTTTGAAATAAAACGGCTACCATCTGATCTTTTCTCAGAGCTTAAGGCCCTGAAGATCTTAAACTTGAGTCGCACCAATATTTTGGAATTACCAAGTTCTATCGAGAAGTTAGAGGAATTGCAGTTTCTTGACGTGTGTCGGAGACTCCCCTGGGCTGGTTGCCGGAGTCCATATGTTGGCTTACCACTTTGCACACCTTAAACCTCGACGGTTGTTCAAGCCTCATTGATTTGCCCAAAAGCACGAGCCAGCTAGTTAACCTGCGTCATTTGTTTCTTGACGTCGTGCGCCAATTGCAGTCAATGCCTTCAGGAATTGGAAAATTAACAAAGTTGCAGACATTGAGTGGATTCTTGGTTGGCAGCAATGACAGTAGCCGCATAGTAGAGCTCAAGTACATGAACAACCTCAAAGGGTCGCTTCGCATTTTGCATCTTGAGAATGTAATGACCAAGGAGGACGCGACAGAGGCTGAACTTTGGAGAAAATCCAAGCTTGAAAAGATCGAGCTGCAGTGGAGTGATCTTCGAGACGAGAAGAATCCAGTTGAAGACAAAATCTTGCAAAATCTCCGACCGCCCTTTGGCATTCAGGAATTGAAAATAATTTTTTACAGTGGTGGAGTGCTTCCCTCTTGGATTAGCGATCCATCGTTCTCAGGGTTGGTTAGTATAACCCTCTTTGGGTGCAGATATTGGGAGAGATTACCATCCCTTGGGAAATTGCCATCTCTAAAACGACTTAATATTGTTGAAAACAATGAAATGATAGAATCAATAGTTATTTTTGCAGGACGACGAAAACGAATCGTGCAGCGTTTCCTAAGCTCGAGAAACTGTCGTTTTGTTCCATGTCTAAACTAGAAATGTGGACAGGCATTGAGGAGGGAGACTTCCCCTGTCTCCAGCAACTGGTTTTAGAGTACTGTCCCCAACTCGTTTATCTTTCTCTTTCGCATTTGAGCTCCCTTTTGCATATGGAGATAAGTTACTGTCCGGAGCTCCCATGTTTGCCAGAGGGTGGACTACCTGCGACACTTGAATCATTGATGATTAAGGATTGTCCCAAGTTGAAAGAACGGTGTCAGAATAAACAATGCGAAGACTGGCCTAAGGTAGCTCTTGTGCCTGAGTTTTATATTGATAATAAGAAGGTTCTTGTGTGACTGTTATTTGATTATTTCTGTGTGTTGCTTGTAATCTATAGTACACGCTTCTCTGATATCATTTGGTGTGGATGGATGGTGGTTTGTATGTTTGTCACCCTTCTTGTATGTATATTTGCTCAAACAAATATTTGTATGTTTGTTGACTGTTGTTGTGAAAAGGAACAATAAGTACATATTTTGTGATCTTTATGGTTTATAGTTTGTTGTCTTAGTTCTGATACAGAAAGGATGAACTTTGGTTTCTAGTTATACCAAGAAGTAATAGCTTGATGACTCGGAATATTGGTTAATTTATGGGGCTAGGACCTACACACATTCTTGAATAATGCAGAAACATATGCACAAAATTTCAGAAGCACGAAACTTCATGTATAGACACTAACTACAAATTCAGGGTAATTCTAGCCTAATTGGAATATTTTAGGCTTATTATGTGATTGATAGAAATTATTAGGAACAATGGTAGACTAAATAAATTATACTTGTCACTATAAGAGAGCATTTCGTGGCATCGTGCGTAGCTGAACCTTCCACGATGGGGGAGCTAATGCACATGAAAGAAGTTTAGATAGGAGAATACGATATCGACTTCTCGACGTTGGCCCTAGCCAAAAAGAGGTTGATGCTCTTCATTGGTGTATTTTACATTTTTCGTGTGATTGATAGAAAATATAGAAAGAATAATTGACTAAATAACAAGTATAATACACTTGTCAGTATAATCAGTAGGGTTGGAGAGCTAATGCACATGAAAGAAGTTTAGATAAGAGAATATGTTATCGACTTCTCGATATTGGCCCTAGCCAAAAAGGGGTTGATGCTTTTTATTCGTCTATTTTATATTTTTCGTGTGATTGATAGAAAATGTAGAGAGAATAATTGATTAAATAACAAATATAATACACTTGTCATTATAATCAGTAGGATTCGAGAGAGAGTGATCTGAATTAGAATTTTTCAAATTCAGTCCAATTAATTCTTCAACCTAGGTACAAAAACCACTAATCAAATAAAATCCTGACACCAAACCCATCAAGAATCTGAACAAAGAGGATGAAATAAACAAGAACACATACCGGTCTATAATGTACGAAGACGGACACGGTAGGATATAAATACGGTGACATAGATTTTTTTTTAAAATTTTCACTTGAGAAGTATCAGATACGATATCGGATATAAATATCCCACACGACACCACAGAGTAAAATAATATTTTTAGAAATGTTTTGATACTTAGTAAAAATTTATAATAAAATTTTAGTTGTAAGACATGGGCTGGAGATACCATAAAAGCCCAAACTCAGCCCAATTATCCGTCCCATCTCCCAACAAAATTCAGAGTCAATTAACAGCACTCTCCCACTCCGTCGCTTTTAATTTTCCTCAATTTTTATCAACTAAAAAACACTGTTATCCCTTTAGTACTCATCTTCCACTCTCTGTCTCTCCACTGCACAAACAAGTATATACACATACATAGTATACATGTATTGTGTATAGATTCCTTCGCCATTATGCATAGTTAACTTTACATGTATGTCACTCAATCTGGGAATTTCCTATTCTTGTCGTTTTACCCCACTGGATCAAAAGGTATCAACATTCCAGCTTATCTTCATTCCAGTTTCTTTAATTGGATTCCTCCCTTTATTTTTCCTTTTTATCCCTGTTCTTGCATTTTCTTGACTTTTAATCTTGTGGGAATGCAATCTAGTTTGATTTCCCATATGGGTTTGGAAAAAAAATTGAATCTTGATTTGCTCTTCAGGTTTAGTCTGCCTATATTTGCGTTTTGCTACTGAAACCCGACAAAATTGTGTTCATTTGGACTTGGGTTTTGTCGATTCTTTGAGTGTCGTGGAAGTTGATTGATGTTGTTGAAGTTATGCATATTCTTTCAGCTTGTGGCCCTTGTGAGGTAGAAAGATTCTGTTTTGTGTAATTGACAACAATTGTGGTTGGAATTTAGGAATCAAACCTCAGTCATATGTTTCCTTAGTTAGAATTGTTTTAAGAAATTGCTAGATATTTCACAGATTTGTTGTCGTGTGAACTGAGTTATTGATTTTGAGTTGCATTGTGTTCTTGTGAGTGTTTGTGTGTTGTTACATTTCCATTCTATGCTGCAGATTTGTAAGATGTGACAAAGAAGTTTGTAGAAGATCATGTCGAGCGATACCGGCACTCATTGGTGCCATAGTTGTAGCCAACCGGTGACTCCCCGGAGGCGAACCGCCTTATGCTCCAATTTTGGCGGCTCTTTTGTTCAAGAACTACATGGCACAGCCAGCACAACAACAACAGTCGAATTGGACAGCCAAAGGCCAAGATTCGTGGAAGCCGTCTCTAACTTCCTCAGACAGCATAGGACCGTTCGAACCAACATGTCTGAAAATGATTCTTGGAGCTCCTCTTTGGTTTTCACTGGAGGCATGCCAATTAGAATGCCTGGCAATAATGGGCTTTTGGATTTTCTCAACGAGACGCTAGGATTCAGACGTGAAAATGGGGGTGACTACTTTATTAGACCCGGCGTCGAGGAATTTTTCCAGCACGTCACACGAAATGACCATCGTGCCCTCCTCCGGCCTCGAGATCCTCCATTGAGTCCTTTGGCAGCCTCCGAAGCTCCAATATTTTCAGTTGAGGCAACAGAGATTCCTCATCTTTTTTGATCTCTAATAACTTCTTGCAACACGGCGCAGTGTTCTACTATTAGATGCTTTAGTTGTACAAAAGCTTCAGCTATGGAATGGGTAAATAAGCTCCTCAAAGCATCACAAAACACAATCTCTACCACTTCCAATTTCTTTAGGGCTACCAAAAGTGATCTGCAAAATTGTTAAAGGGCGATGTAGGTAAACAACCATTTATAAATTTTAAATTCTTAATATGAAGCAACAATTGCAAAGGGAACGAAGATCAAAAGCTTTTACCTTCTCACTGAAAAGAAATTAGGCGTGATTATCATTAATGCCTGTGAAATGAAGGTCACCAACCGTAGGACAAAATGTCCTGAGCTTTGTCAAGCCCTGAATGCTCATAACTCTCAACTCAGGGAACTCAATCCTCTCATTTTGGCAGAAACCAATGAGGTTTGGAAGGTTACGAAGTTCTAATTAGTTTAATTTCAAAAATTCAATCTCTTTGTTGATTCCATAATTTTCTCACTTCTCCTCAGAAATAATCACTTCCATCATCTCACAATACTCTTATCTTTATTTCCTCGAGTTGCCTCAAATTGCAAACCGTGGATGATGGGAACAAACTCCGTAACTTGGGACAGTGCAAAATATGAACACTTTTGAGGGTGGGAAAGAGGTCATTTTTGGCAGCCCTGGATCCACTTCACTCATAAGGTACTCAATTTGTGCTACAGTCACCAATCTCCAACTTTTTCAAGAGCTTAAAACCCAACTCATTCACTGCATTCTTAGAACCATCTCCAGCTAAATGCAGACATTTGGTATTCCTCAACATGGCCCGTTCCCAATGTACAGCAGGAAAGCTTAGATCCAAAGACTCTTGGAGTCGGCATTTAAGATCTCGTGGTGTTGATATTACATACATACATGGCCAACCTTGCCCAAGTGCACCAACTTTTTGGGATAATGTTCAGGCCTTGTACCTGAATTTGTAAAGCAATCAAGTTCGGGCAACAACTCAAGCTCTTTAATAGAAGCATTTCCAACTTTTTCACCTTCTTTTTCTGCTTCCCATTCACTGAAGCTGCCTAACATGTATAGTTCTTCCAAACAAACTAAACTTGATATAATGCCTGCTTCAATAGTTTGGAGATGCCTACAATTCGTCAGGTTAATAATCTCAGATTATTCAGTTTCTTGATTTCCCTAGGCAATATCTCAATATCAGTTTCCTGAAGATCTAATTCGAAGAGTGTTTGAGCCGGAAACTCTAGTACTGAAGATGGATCATGATTTCTAGTGCCAAACACTAGAGAGGATATCAAATCTTTTACCACTTTCGGTTGAATATCAAATGGAAAATTTTGGGATAATGCATTAATGATCTCTGCGTTCAACATATCTATCACCTCTCTTTCAACATAAAAACTACCTCGAGCGACCATTTCCTCTATTGATCGAGAATCATATGACAAACCTCGACCATGATTTGCTTCGACAACACCCCCTGGCCAAGATTTATTCATTTCTTTTAACATCCGAGCAGCAAAACTAATAGCAAATGGCAATCCTCCCCATTTCTCAACAGCACGTTTCGCTAATGGACGAATATCAGAGGAGTTGATAAAGCTACCGGCTTTCTCTCTTAAAAGAATCACCATTTCTTTTTCCGTCAGGCCTTGAGCTGAGAAAATCAGTTTAGCACCCCTTTCTAAACAAACACTCCTTGATAGAGAGAGATATTGCCATGCTTTTACATGATCCTTTGAACGTTTCCAATGGAATTCCAATTTTTCTTTATATCAATGTTCTTCCTAACATCATCCAATAAAATCAGAATCCTGTTGTCCACAATTAACCTCCAAAGCAATTCTTTTGCTGTTGCCACAAAATTCCCCAGTTCCACTCTTACACCCAAATAATAAGAAAGCTCATACAAAATCTTTTCTATCTCACAATTTGGCCCAACCCTCACCACCACAACAGATTTCAACAGTTTCCCTGTCTCCACCTTCTCCCCAATTCGCCTCACCATTCTGGTTGTACCTACAGCGCCAAGTCCAGAAAACCCAACCGTGTTAACATTTTCATTCTTATAAGATCCCATGATTTTTTCTTCAGTTGATCCTCCAGATGATTTCCTCTATGAGTCCTAATGGCTTAGATTCTAGCACCACCGGGAAGTCCACCACGCGGCATTTCCATGTTAGATTTACACTCTCGCCCCAACACAGGTTCACAGTGCCTTTCCATTATAGCTCATCTTCTTCATTTCCTCACACATAATTCATAAAGAAAGGAACTTTGGGATCAGCCAAGAATTCAAATCTGAGATCTGTTATAGCCCTGGTTATGCCAGGAATCATTGTTGAGCAGATTGAAATGAGAGAAAGAGATAAAAGAGGACGGTAAGAAAAATGAATCTTTTGACCTTAAATTTTCATTTCTTGGATTAAAGTTCACATTGTCTTCCCATTGTAGCTCATCTTCTGTATTTCCACACATACAAGGAAAGAAAACATTAAAAATCAATATCCATTAAGGATTCAAGAAATCTGCTACAACCGAGTTATGTCATAGGGACAAATGCAGTTGAAACTTAAGTTTTGGGAATTTTTTGTATTCATTGATTTCTGTAAATCGATTACAATACGGAGTACAATATATAGATACAATTATCTACAAAAAAGGAAAACGATATACACAAGTATAATAACCTAAATCCCACTAAATCAGGGATTTCTCTAACCATAATCTCCAACACTCCCCCTCAAGTTGACTGTGGGATCACACACATTCAACTTGCCAAGAACACTTGAAAACACACTTTCTGTTACGGCTTTGGTAAGAATGTCTGCCAACTGATCTTCTGACCGTACAAACGGTAGTGACACTACTCCTCTCTCAAGCTTCTCTTTGATGAAATGTCGATCTACCTCAACATGTTTGGTTCGATCGTGCTGGACCGGATTTTCTGAGATGCTTATAGCTGCTTTATTATCGCACCATAGTCTGCACTTCCCTCTGATGGGAAAACCGAGTTCTTCAAGTAACTTCTGTAACCATAGGACTTCGGCCAGCCCTCGCACAATTCCCCGAAATTCAGCTTCTGCACTGGAAAGAGCAACCACTTTCTGCTTCTTGCTTTTCCATGTAACCAGGTTACCCCCAACGAGGGTAAAATACCCCGAGGTAGAGCGACGGTCATCTTGATTTCCAGCCCAGTCTGCATCTGTATAGGCTTCAATTGCAAGATTCCCTTGTTTCTGGAACAGAACTCCCCTACCAGGGCATCCTTTAAGATACCTAACAACTCTGAGTGCGGCCTCCATGTGTTCCTGCTGAGGCCGGTGCATAAACTGACTCAACACCCCTACTGCATATGCAATGTCAGGCCGAGTATGTGACAAGTAGATCAGTTTCCCAATGAGGTGTTGATACCTGCTTCGTTCCACCATTTCTGCTTCAGCTGTGAGCTTTAGGCCATGGTTAACTGCCATGGGGGTGCCTGCTGGTTTACTATCAAGCAGCCCTGTCTCTGCCAGTAGATCCAACACATATTTTCGCTGAGAAATAAAGATTCCTTTTCTTGACCTCAACACTTCAATTCCCAAGAAGTACTTCAATTCCCCTAAATCCTTCATTTCAAATTCTTGGAACAACCTTTCCCTTAGCAGCTTGATCTCTTCAAGGTCGTCTCCGGTGATAATCATGTCATCTACATAGATGATGAGACACGTCACCAACTTCCCCCTTCTTTTTAAAAACAAAGTATGATCTGAATTACTTTGCTTAAACCCATAGTTCTTCATAGCTGTAGTAAACCTGCCAAACCATGCTCTAGGGGACTGTTTGAGCCCGTAGAGTGCTTTCTTCAACCTGCAGACTTTCCCTTTGCCAAACTGTTCAGAGAAACCCGGTGGAGGCTCCATATACACTTCTTCCTCCAAATTCCCATGAAGAAATGCATTCTTCACATCAAACTGGTGTAATGCCCACTCTTGGTTGGCAGCTATGGAGAAAAGAACCCTGATGGTATCAATCTTAGCAACTGGAGAAAATGTCTCTGAGTAATCTACTCCGTAAGTCTGAGTATACCCCTTAGCCACCAATCTTGCCTTATAGCGCTCAATGGACCCATCTGACCTGTGCTTGATGGTAAACACCCATCTGCACCCAACTGGTTTCTTTCCTGATGGTAAGATACACTTTTCCCAAGTGCAATTCTTTTCTAGGGCCATCATTTCTGTTCCCATGGCTCTCCTCCACTCATCCTGTTTTTGGGCCTCCTCAACCGTTCTAGGGAGTACATTGTCATACACAGCCGCCGTATAAGCCTTAGCAGCCACTGTCAGCTGCCCTCTAGCATAATCTGCAACTGGATATCGGGACTTCTTAGGTTCATACTCGGGCTCATACCTCTTTGGAGGCACGCCTCGAGTGCTCCGAGGTGGTAGAACGTACCGATCAGCTTCTGCGGTTTCCACCTGTTCCTGCAAAAACTGTTCCTGTACCACTTCCTCACCCTGTACACTGTCAGTAGTACCAATAACACCATCATGAACAGAAACGGGGCTATCAAGTATTACCTCATGAGCATTCAGCGAGTTAGATCCTGGGGTGGACTTCGTGGTGGAGGACTGGACTTCAGGAGATGTTGACTCGGTGGGCCCGCCTACTGACTCTTTTGGGTCCGGATTTGGCAAAGTGACTGAGTGAGGCATCCAACTTAGGGGATCTACAGACTGAGTGACTGAGTGAGGCATCCAACTTAGGGGATCTACAGACTGCTCCCCCTGACCACTAAGTTGGGAAGTGTAAAAGAATTCGGACTCAAGAAAGTTACAATTCATGTTGGTGTATATACGTCTAGTGGAAGGATGGTAACACCGATACCCCTTTTGATGGACTCCATACCCGACAAAAACACACTTAACTGAACAAGGATCTAACTTGGTGCGCTCTTGTTTGGGGATATGGACAAACACAGAGCAACCAAACACACGAGGCTGAAGGGTTAACGTGGTAGGTACTGACACATGTTGGGAAAGTTCAGAGAGGGGTGTCCGAAGGTTAAGTATTTTGGTGGGTAGCCTATTGAGAAGATACACTGAGGTGGCTATGGCTTCTGGCTAGAATGACTTAGGTACATGTGAATCAAACATAAGTGCCCTGGTGATCTCAAGGATAATTCTGTTTTTTCGCTCAGCAACCCCATTCTGTTCAGGAGTATGGGCACAAGTGGTTTGGTGGACTATACCATTGGCTGTAGTGAAATGTTTGAAGGTGTGGTTAATGTATTCCCCCCCATTATCTGACCGAAGCACTTGAATTTTTGTGTTGAACTGGGTTTGTACCATATTATAGAACTCGATAAATTTTGACACAACATCTGATTTTTGTTTCAAAAAATACAGCCAAGTCATGCGTGAGCAATCATCAATAAAAAGAACAAAGAAACGAAAACCAGAATGTGATCCTGTACACGGTGCAGGACCCCAAACATCAGAATGAACTAAGGAAAAAACTTTATTAGCACGAGTTCCAGAATACTGGTATGACTGTCTATGACTTTTGGCCAGAATGCACGTTTCACAAGATAACTGACTATTAGAGGTAAAAATACTAGGAAAAAGCAAATGAAGATATTGAGCTGATGGGTGACCTAACCGACGATGCCAAAGCCACTGTTGCTTCTCAACGGTCCCATGAGCCAGCGCTGCAGTTCCGATTTGAATCACATCGTCCAAGTAGTAAAGCCCCCCACGTTCAGTGCCACGCCCAATCACTTTCCCCGACTGAATATCCTGCAAGAGGCAAAAGCCAGAGTAAATCACCACTGTACAATTTAATTCCTTAGTGATATGACTAACAGATAGCAATTTGCAGGACAAATTAGGAACATAGAGACAGTTTCTCAGAGTTATAGACGGGGAGATAGCAACGATTCCGGTGCCCCGGACCGGTAAAAGTTCCCCGTTGGCTGTGTGAATGCCTGGTCTTTTTGAGTTTGTCATGCTGATCAAGTCATTTGGGTCATAGGTCATGGTATCCGTTGCCCCGCAATCCAGGATCCATTCTACAGACTTGGGTCCCTGGGTCAAATATGCTACTCCACACTTTGGGGGGCTGCTGTGAGAGACAACTAAATTTTGAGGGCTAATCTGCAGGGAGTCAGAACTTTGGGGGCTGATCTGCAATGAGTTAGAATATTGGGGGTTCAAATTAAAAAACTCATTTAAATGGGGTTGGGATTGTAAATTCCGAACCCTAATATCTTGATTACCAGCCGCCCCCTTTTCATTTCTCAAATCTGAGACCTGTAGCTACGTCATTCCTCCCGTCGCCGGCCAAGAGCTGTCGCGGCGCTGCGCCGCTGGTGGCGGTGGTCTTGCTCCCGTGAACCCGCCGCCTGGTGGCGTTATCCACGCCGTTGTTGGGGTGTTTCTTCTCCCACATCCTTCTGTTACAATCGGCTTGAATCCCGGCGGCGCTGGTCTCGCCGCCGGCGGTACTTCTCTCCTGAAGCTTGCTTATGTAAACGCGAAGCCTGGTTCTTCGCTCCGCGGTACTTCTCTCCTAAAGTTTGCTGCTGTGAACGCAAACCCCGGTGAGTCTTTGCTATTATCTCCCCCTTCGTCTGCGATGGTGGTGCTGGCGGTGCTTCTGTTGCCCCCGCCGTCACGGCGTTTGTCTGCGATGGCGGCGATGGCGGCGCTTCTGTTGCCCCCGCCGTCGCGGCGTTGTTCTGAATTCTCACGTCCAAGGCTGCTGGCGTGATTCTGTTTTCGTATGAATGAGAAGGTCTCATTGTCAGAATTGGTACTGTCTTTGGTCATGGTGGCAAGTGATGAGCCCGGAAAAATCGTCGAAAAGCTATGAACGATAAACCTGCTCTGATGCCAAGTTGAAACTTAAGTTTTGGAAATTTTTTGTATTCATTGATTTCTGTAAATCGATTACAATACGGAGTACAATATATAGATACAATTATCTACAAAAAAGGAAAACGATATACACAAGTATAATAACCTAAATCCCACTAAATCAGGGATTTCTCTAACCATAATCTCCAACAAATGCAAGATTACAACTATCATCATGCAATCGCAATACATTACAGATACAGAACAAACCTGAATTTGTATAAATTCAAAACCCCAGTATGAAAGAACGCCCAAAAATCACGATCATTCAGGAAAAAAGAAAAAAAGCTAACTGCAAATTCAAACCAATTTATTCCCCACATCTACAAACAAAAGATGGCATGAAGAATTTAAGAAGAGAGAAGAAATTGGAGGGAAATGCATACCAATAGACCACCTGGTAAAGACAGTAAAATAGTTTTAACATTCTCGATCAATTAACATTTCTGAGAATTTCCATGCTTACATTGGGCTGAGTTATGGTCGTAGAAGCCCAACCCATTCTGTTTGTGAGAAAGGCCTATACACTTGCCATATATCTTTTGTTAGGAGTTGAATAATGTCACATAATTTGCGAATATGTAGTCTTTTCTTTACCCCTTTTTATTTGTATTTGATTCCAATTTTCACTTTTTTGAGTTTTGACAATTAAAAAATTCGACAAAATGCATTCGAATATAAATATCAATCAACTGTAATGTACAAGTATTTCGAGATATTACCACATGTAATGGGCATTGATGTTCCTCTTAACGCACTATTATTTTAATACGTGCCCGACACGTTAAAAAAGTGTTCCAACTAACTAACAAAAAGTACAAAATAGAAAAGAAGTTTGTGTCCGATATTATTGTATTGAAGTGGTATTATATCTTAGTTTTTTATGGTGTTGGCAATTTAATTATTTTCAAGTCAGACAATTATCACTCAAAAAGATGAAAGTTCAGAGAGTTTGCATGAAAAATGATGAGAATAACTTACGGTGCATGAATGTAAACATGTTAGTCATAGGAGCGTCATTTTGTAAAGGAACGAAACGAATAAGTGGATCTTCTTGAGGGGAACCACTGCACAGTGCAAACCTAACAAATATGTTTATTGAGGGAATGCCGCATAATCACATTATGATATAATATAGGTCACTTTTCATTAAATAATCAATGAAACAAAGCATTCATTAAGAGCGTGTTTACTTTCACAAATAATAGATATTTGTGATATATAATCGATATCTACGTGTATTTACATTGCATGTGTGAAAGCCTGTAGGATATACTCCGGCCTATGAGATTTGCGTGTTTTATTGAGATATAGATCACACGCCAAAAAGGCATGTGATAGATCACGAGAATTATGACACGCTACACAAAATTACCAATATATCAATCTTTTCACAGAATTTACAAAAGAATCATCACTTATATCTATTTTTTCTCCCACGTTCTGAAAGATTTTTTTGGAGAAATTTCTCTTTCATCTATCTCAAGATTTTATTTGAATCTATTTTCATCTCAAGATTTTATAATAGATTTTATTTTCATCTATTTTCTTCTCAAGATTTTATTTTCTTCTCAAGATTTTACAAAAGATTTTATTTTTATTTTGCAAAAGATTTTATTTTCTTCTCTCCAAATTGATCAAGTTCTTTTATTTCTATTTTATAATTATAGAAAATTTTACATAGGAACGTGAATTATTAAAAAGTTAAAACATGATGAGCCACAAAATAATTTTAAAAATTGAGACGAAACTCCTCCAAAAAAAAATAAAAAATAATACCGTCTCCTAATTTATTTTATTTTTTTTTTCACTTTACACCCTCTCGCTTAATATAATGCATTTTTTAAGGATTTAATCAAGCTGCAAAGAGATTATGATATTAAAATATTTGAGACGGTGCAATGAATTCTCAAATCAAAATGAAAAGGGAGATCTCTATTTTGTGACTACAAAACTCTATTTTTGTAAAAGTTAAGAATAAAAAATAATTAAAATAAATTGAGGGTAAATAAGTAATTTAATTCTATCATGCGTTAACTACCCATAAAAGTAAACAACAAATTAAACGTAAACATGAATTGATGACATATATTGACATGATTAGTAAATATGAGTATGTCTACTATCACAAACATTTAATATCCTTACATGCATTATCACTACATGAAAAGTAAACGAGCCCTAAGGGTTTAGGTTTATTCGTATGTTAAGGTATTCATTAGGAATGCATTTAGAGGTTTTTTAATCCGTTTATCTATACTATTATGTTAAGAGAGAGAAACAAATAAAAGCTATTTTGATCTCTTGGTGTCTTTTTTTTTCTTTTTAATTTTATTTATTTATTTTCTTTTTATTTATTTATCGCTCCAACGACTTATTGACTTTTATTTTCTTTTATCTCACTTCAATTCTTTTTTCTTTTTTTATATGTTTTTTATCTTTTTTCCTCATATTTTCAAAAAAAAAAAAATAAATTAATATGACATTTTTTATATTATTTATTTATTTATTTATCATAATTTAATAATTATATTAAAAATAAATATAGAATATATATTAATATGAAAATTGATTTTAATATATATTTAAATAACAGTATATTTTTATTTGCACACACAATGAGTGTGCAAGAATTATGTAAAAGATACCAATTTGGGTTGGGGGGGGGGGATGAAGAAGAAGAAGAAGAAGCAATAGTACTCAAATTTACCAATGAGATTTTTCCCGTTATTTTTGTAAAAATTAGAAAGACAAACACATTTCTAAAAACGATGTCTACAAATCACGAGTCTAAATCCCAACAAAAAAATAATATGAATTTAGAGTTAGGAACCAACATACAACATAATTATATTCAGAGTTTGAAACGTCCAATTTAGAACATTAAAAGTTAAACCGATACAACATAGAAATTTTAGGATTAAAAGTAGAATTTGGCTTAGTTAATGTTAAATATTATGATTGGGTTATATAATATTATCATTATATGTAATATTAATAAAATATTAGTTTATCTATATTCATCCATATATATATATATATATATATATTTCATTAATAATTTGGAGGCTCGACTTAGTTCAGATCGAGTTTTGAATACTTTGATGGATTTGAAAATTCCCTTGAGATGGGGCTTGATTTTGTCAAATTTGAGCTCGAAACTTACGATAGGTTGATACAACGACAGAAGTCGTGAAATATAATTAGCAGTTGTATTTTATTTAAAGATACTCTTTAGATATTATTAACAGTAAATTGATCATCTTTAATTAATGACCATTTCAAATAAATAATTAATACGTGTATTAATAATTTCACAATATGAAAATATTTGATCAATATTTGAGCTCAATAATTGTAACCAAAAAAATTTGAACTCCATAAAAATGTAAGATCCCAAATTCATAAATTTAATTTTTTTAAATGATATTAGCATTTGTACACCATAAATCTTAAAAAAAAGAAAGAGCCTTAAATGAACTTTAAGTCAATTTTTTTTCTTTCTTTATTGGGGGATTAATTAGGGTGGAAGGACCAAATAAAAAAGTTTGGAGTGAAATTGCATAATTTCAAAAACCGGGAAAAAAAGGTGAGAAAAATTATGTCATCCAAACTATCCCATTTTACACTTTGCCATTTAGACTCTTTTTTTTATCTTTTTTTTTTTTGTGGACACCTTACCATCTCAACTTCACTCCAATGACACTTTGCTATCTTGATTCAAATTCTGGCGGAATATTCCATTTAGATTCCATCACATGCTCACCATGTGAGAAGCACTAAGGTCATTTTTGATGTTTTAGTTATCTCCTCCAATTTCTACCGTTGCCAACCATTTCAGAAAAACAAAACTTTGAAATCCTAATTTCGCTCAAAATTCCCTTTTCCAAAATCAGAACCACTTCTTGTCAATGGACTGATTATTTGTTCATAATCTTCTCAAGAACACCATGCCTTGGTTATTGCACACCGGGAAGGCACCAAGAATTCGAATAGGAAGGAGAACCCCTAACTATGATGAGTATTTCTTTAAGCGCTGTAAAAACGTTGCTTTGTTGTAAATTCAAAGGCGTACTATCTTCATTTTCTTGGGTATTTAACCGCAAATGTTGTCATTGTCATGTGCATTATTGTATTATTTTTGGGGTCATATGCTTATGGCCCCTCATATGTTTCCCATTAACTTTGTGGTCCATATATACTAATATTGTTCATTGTTTTTAAAACATCTTTTGTGTATATAAGACCCTGGTTCAAACCTCTTCACAATTAGAATGCATCATTCGGGTGTGTTCCTGAGAAATCTTGGAAAGACAACATACTTTGGAGGTGAGTTCAACCATATAGATTTATGTGGCCCCAACGAGAATACATGCTGGAGATTCAAGGTATTGGAAAAGAAATTGGATTGAGTGGTGACTTGATGTTTCATTTTAGTTGCATTGGCGTGCATAATGCTGACTGTTTGAGTCCTTTGAACACTGATATGGATGTTATTACTTTGATCAATTTCTTGGATGAGAATAAAACGCTTAGAGTTTTTGTTGAACACCCAAAAAAGGCAGAAAGTAGTGATGATGATGATGATGAATTTATGCCTATTATTGGCGAGGGTTTGAAAATTATTGTTGACAATAATGATTTGGAGATGAGTGAAAAGGAAGATAACGCAAAAATTAGTGATCACGTATTTAGGCTTCCTTTCCAGATAGTTGACAATTAAATAACTCTGATAATGAAGATGATGTGTCGTTGGGATCTGATTCAAAGTGTTTTGATATTTTAGTATATAGTGTGTGTGATGTGCCTGATGATGATGTGTTGTACGAGGAAAACATTGACCCTGGGATGTAGTTTAGTGGGGGTGGGAGGCATCATTGAAGACAAGCCAACAAAGTGTTACTGGGAATGCATCTGGTTTGAGTATTGGCAAAAGGAAGAAAAATGGTAAGAGTATTATCTTCGCCAAAACAGACTTCCTTAATCCCAAATTTCAATTTGAATTGGAGATGAATTTGAGGACACAAAAAGGAAGAAAAATGGTAAGAGTATTATCTTCACCAAAACAGACTTACTTAGTCCCAAATTTCAATTTGAATTGGAGATGAATTTGAGGACACGGATTTACTTAGAAAAACAATTAGACAGAACTCAATTAATACTGGAAGAGATATAAAATTCATTATCAATGACAAGTACAAGATTCAAGTGAAGTTCAAACATAAAACTTGTCCATGGGTTTTATATGCATCAAGAAAGCCTGGTGAAGATACTATACAAATCAAAATATTTGTTGGCAAACACAAGTGCCTAAGAAAACAGAAGATCTCCCATGTTAATTCTACATATTTGGCAGAAAGGCAGAAACATACAGAGATAAGATTTGGATTTATCTTAGGTGGCCTATAGATTCAATGGTTTATGTCATTTCAAACGAAATAAAGCTACAAGTTCAAGATGTACAGGGCAAACAAAAAAAAAAATATTATGCTTACAATGGGGAGTAGTTCTGAGAAAGAGGAGTATGCTATCTTGTGGTCATATGCAAAAGAAATTAGAAGATACTGTCAGGATAAATCGTAAGTTGAGGGATGATAAACCTCATTTTTAGATGATGTACATTTGTTAGGGTGCATTAAGAAAAGGGCTTCTGGAGAGGTGTAGACCTATTATCTGCTTTGATGGTTGCCATTTAAATAATATGCCTGGTGGAGTGCTATTAACTGCAGTTGGAATAGATGGTAACAGTTGCATATATCCATTTGCTATTACAATTGTTGAAAAAGAAATAACTAAGTCATGGATATGTTGTCTCAGTTTGTTGGTATAGGATCTCAGGATAAGGGATGGTTATAGGTGGACTATAATGTTTGATAAATAAAAGGGCTTAATAGAGCCAGTGGATCAATTTTTACCTGAATGTGAAAATCGTTTTTGTGTGATGCATCTATACAAGAACTTCAAAAAGGATCTCAAACGATTGACATTAAGAGGATTGCTATGGAAAGTTGCAAGATCAACCAGAGTTGTGGATTTTGAGAATGTTATGCTTGAGCTTAAAGAAAGAGATATTGATGCTTCAAAGTTCTTGGCAGGAAAGGCTCCTCACCATTGGTCGAGAAGTCACTTTAACACCCACTGCAATTCGGACATTCTTCTAAATAACATATTTGAGACTTTTAATGTTTTGATTTTAAAGTAAAGAAACAAGTCAATAATATCAATGCTTGAGGGAATTAGATTGTTGTTGATGAAGAGAGCTCATGTGAGGAGATATAAAATATGCTAAGTTACACTGGTGGTGAGATATGTCCAAAAAATTCAAAAAATGTTGAAGAATTGAAGAAGAAATCAATGGAATATATTGTTCACTGCAATGATCTTGATCAGTTTGACGTAGAAAGTTGTTATAGTACTAAGCACAAGGTGAATTTGAAAGAATAGATTTGTAGCTGCAGAAATTGGGAGCTAGCTAGAATCCCATGTGCCCATGCTATCTCTGGATTATTCTACTTAGGCCATGATCCGAAAGACTATGTCCGTAACTTCTACAACCACATGATGCCAACTGTTTGGGTTTTGTTCCGAAAGTTTACACATGACATTTGTAGCACATAGGTGTAGTGCAAGTGTACACATGACATTTGTAGCACATAGGTGTCGATCCCAGAGGAACGGAGTAAACCAACCAATCATGTTGTATTCAATCGATAGATCGAATCAATATTTCAAGTGGTTTCTATAGCTAATCAATTAAATAATTAAACTTCAACAATAATAACAAATAGTCAAGGAATAAAAAATTTCATGAAATTCGATATCCAGCCCAAATTCCTGAAAATCCACGTCTGACCCGATTCGCGACCGCGAACGATCCTAGGCAAAATTATTCGCGGCAGTGATTCTTAAAGAATCACTATAATGCTTTTCAACTCCATTCGCGGCTGCTAACTTTGTTGTGTAAATTCCTCGCAGCCGCGAGTTTCCTCGGTCAGCTTCACTTTTGTGCTCGTTTCATCGTTTTTGCTCCAAACTCGTCATTTTCAACTCCCAAGTGAATATCACCTGAAAAGAGTAAATTCAAGCAATAAATAGCTCATAAATGGCAAGAAAACATATGGAGAATAGGCCTAAAATATCGAGTATTTTTCGCCTAACACCAACCTTCAGCGGGAGTGATTTATGGCCGTCATCTACTGCACCACCATTAATACCACCTACAGTGACAAGAATGTCGGGTAGGCCAAAGAAGCACAAAAGAAAAAAGGGGAAAAAGATCTAGACAAGAATGTCCAAAAAGGGGTGCTTATAACATGTTCAAGTTGTGGGAAAAGAAATCATAATGCTATAAATCGTAAAGAGACGGGAGATGCAGACGCTAATGAACTAGATAAGGTATTTTCTTACCTAATAAAACTTTTTCATTACATGATAGTTGCTTACATGATGTTCCGTTTGTAGGGAAAGAAAAAGTTTGAGACAACTTCTTCAAAGAAAAAGAGAAAGTAGCAAATGACTAAGGGGGAAACAAATGTTGCATCTACTTCAAAGGTTACAAGGAGTTCAGTGGTTGTACCATTTTCTTCAAGGGTGACAAGTAGTTCAGTGGTTGTAGCATCTCCTACAAGGGTGACAAGGAGTTCTGTTAATGTTGCAGCTCCTAAAGAAAACACTAAAGCTCCTCAAACAACCCATCCAAAGAAAATTATTGGAATTAGAAGGAACTTGCCGATAAGGGGAGACACAATAAATTCTCAGTTACAACCAACTAACGGATTAGGTACACAAATTTCTGAAAGCAATCAAGCACTCAAAGCCCAAGTGGAGCCTATTGGCAATGCACTTACAAGGGATGTGAGATTCTCCACTAAAATGTACGGTTCAAGTCATGCGCAAGTACTGGGAACTGAAGAGGAGACTTGGAATTAGGTTGATATGTCTTTCTTGATATTCTGTTATATATTTTTTTGGGATGCTAGGTCGGTTTCAAATGTTTGTTGATGTTTAATATCTTTTTGGGATGTTAGGTTGGTGTTTAATATTCTAGTATGGTTCAAGTAATGTGCAAACATTTGCTGATGTTTAATATCTTTTGGTAAGGCATAATATTCATATGTTTTTGCAAAAGCAATACAACTGTTGCTTTATTTTCAATGATCATGTGCAAATGTTTAGGGACTTTTATGGAGTAAATCTGAACTGTAACAACACAGTATATCAACAATAGATTTCATTAGATTGAAAATATGAAATTCTATCCTGCTGTAGTGACATTACAAATTAAACTTAGCCAACTTAAATTCAAAACAACCATAACCACAAATGTAGCACCCCTATACGTAGAGATGCCACACCTCCGCACTATAGGTCAATCCACATACGAAATGGGTAATCCGTACATGAATCAGCCTATAGCGAACGGGTGACAATAAAATAAATCAACTAGCTAGGCAGGACTAACTCTAGATTATGTTAATTATTGCATGCTAATATAAATGAAAACATATGTAAACATTTCACTACTCAAGTACGGTTCATGATAACATATACAATCTTCCCTACATGCATATCAATACATTATCATCTCCAAAATACATAACAAATAACAATAACAATAATTCCTATGTAATAAGAAATAAATAAATAAATGAACCGTGCACGACTCGAATGCAAAGACTGGACTCGACTCGATTTTCGCCTAGCACACATCTGCAAGAACCTGAAAGGTGGAGGCGTCAGTCTATGGAAGACTGAGTGAGGGGCATAAATAAATATTAGCGCAGATAACATGCAAGTTATAACCTCGGGTAAGGTTTTATAACTGAAAGCAATATAGGTTCAAAATACAATAAACTTTGCCCGAGATTACAACTATCAAGATTAAACACTTTAATCAATTTCAATCATTCTCCAACCTTACACCAATAGTGAACTGTACATGCTTTGTTTAATTATCATGTGACCATACAGTTTATTATAGTGCACAAGTAGCAATTTCATGAACTCTTTTCACTCCAGGTGATGGTGGGTTTGCAAGACCCTAACCATCCATGCTATGTACGTCAGGTTCATGACTCCCACGTATGGGATTCCTTCCTTCACTAATATCCTGGTGGATTCAGGGTTCATCCCAACTGATGAGGGGAGTGCAGAGTTACCCGTCATCCCTATGCTTTCCCGGTTGGCTCAATACACTACCCTCGGACCCAAAGTGCTATCATGTTTACTCGCTAATACACGGTCACGGTTCAATCACGGTACACGGCTTGCTTTTCATGAACATGACTTGCTTGCAATTGTTTATGAGTTTAGAAATGATTATAAATAAATATATATACCTTTTTGGTCCAAAACTTCACATAAGGGTTATACGGGTTCTATGTAACTAGCCATTAAACCTCACCTGACAGGCGACACGATGACTCATGGATGCATGAACGTGCTCATCGATTTGTAATCTCCGCTCTGGAGAAGAACTGGACAAGAAACAGGACATTGTGTACTCATGAGACAATAACTCAAGAATGTTACCAAATATGACGCACGGCGTAGTCACGTAATGAGATGACATGCATTCACGAATGTAGCATGATATACTCATATTATTGCATGGTATTGATCATATAATAGCATGTTGGGGTTAATTGAATGATTAAAGAATGATTTGGAAATGTTGAGTTTAGGCAGAAAGTTTCTGCCTGATCAGAGAGCTGGGAACAGCCGTTCTGGCCCGTAGTTCAAAATGGGAAGGGCCGTTCCCAGTACTGTTCAAGCATACGCAGCAGGCTGTGAACGGCCGTTCTGGCCACAGGCCAAAACTGGGAAGGGTCGTTCTCATGCTCACGCCCTGTCATTTTCAAATGGGTGGGAACGGCCGTTCCCAGAATGAACTGGGATGGGAAGGGTCGTTCCCGCCATGCAGAAGTTGCAGAAACAGAATATGAAACAGGGGATTTTCGGACCAAGTTTAAAACCACCAAAACTCACATGATTCAATCTCCAAATACATAAATTCATGAAAGAAACGTGTTTACATGCTTAAGGTACCATAAAATCCAACATAAACACCTAAATCATGCCTTAATTCTCATAATCATCAACTTTCATCCAAATAAGAACTCATCATATATCTTCATAAATCTCAAGATTTGAACATGAAATTCAAGCTACAAGCATGTAATCATGTTTCTAACAACAAATACACAAATTATCAAGCTTAAATTATGAACCCTAACTTCACATATTAATTCATGAATTCAAATATATATCCAACTCTACCTTGAATAAAAGAAGGAGAAGAAAAGATGAAGATGATGCTCCAAGACTCTCAATTCCTCAAAGATTTTAGCTAGAAATGATGAAATCCCTTCTCCTTTTGTTTGGGGTTTGGTTCGGTGAGAGCAAGAAAGCAATATGGGTGCGTGTATGAATGAAAATGATCATGGAAGATGGAAGAAGAATATAACGTGATATATCTCTTTGATTTTGATGAAATATTCAAAATTGTAATTAAATCCTTCAAGTTTTATAAGTTATGCAATTAAGTATAGAAAGTTTGGAAAATGATGAATTGGGTCCAAGAATTGTTTATGCAATTCGGTCCTCACATTTACAAGAATAATCATTGAAGGACAATTAAGCAAATAATTCATGTTCGACAATTATTTCACGTAACAATTAGATCCAATTTGTGCAATAATTCTCAAGTTGACAAGTATTTCATATAAACACAGAAATATAATTCATAAAATTATCATGAAAATGTGAATTTAATAAATGAAAGAATTAAATTAAATTCTAACTCTCGAAAGACTCACACGTGGTGCGCGTACCTGAATGTTCGGAAATCAGGGCGTTACAACAAATACACAATTTCTAATGGAAGAGATACATGAAGAACAAACACATAACAAGTGGAGCCCAAAGCCATTTCTCACTCTTCTTCTTCTTCTTCTTCTTCTTCTTCTTCTTCTTCTTCTTCTTCTTCTTCTTCTTCTTCTCCAATTCATCTTCCAAAGAGTTACAACGAGGAACCAGTCCTGGTCTTATTTGCTTGGCTCTAGCTGTAGCACCCCTATGCGTAGAGATACCACACCCCCGCACTATAAGCCGATCCACATACGAAATGGACAATCCGTACATGAACTAACCTATAGCGAACGGGTGACAAAAAAAAAGAAAGGACGAGCTAGGCGGGACTAAACCCCAAAGCAATACAAAACCAAGACATAAAAGTTAAAAGCGGAAGCATTACTTCATAAATACATATAGGTACCATATTACATCAAAAGTATAAATACTAATAGGTACCAACATGTATCAATACATGATCATCTCCTATGTACCATACAAGCAAAAGTCTCCAAATATACCAAGAACTATAACGTACTAACTCAGGACATGACAAAGCAAGATCACGGAAATGTGTGCAGTGCTAAACCCGGCTGGATAACAAGACACGATTCAGACTCCAGCCTAGCACACGACCGCGATAACCTGAAAGGTGGGGTGTCAGTCCAAGGAAGACTGAGTGAGGGGCATAAATATATATTAGCGCAATTAACATGCAAGTTATATTCTCGGGTAAAGGATTAAAAAGGATAATATGTAAGTTCAATAATAACGTAGCTTCGCCCGAGAATACAACTATTAATATTAAAAACTTGTTCATTTTCATGCAATCAATACATGGCCCCAGCGAGTGAGGGCGGTCTCCAACCTTACTCCAAATGTACATGAACATGCTTGCTTGTTTAATAGTCAATAGGTGATCATGCAATTCAATTATCGTGCAATCGTGCGATAGTGTAATCATATAACACGTTCATGGAATGGAAATCATGCAATAACCCGAGGCGCATCCGTGGTGCCGGACTCGTCCCCAGTCTCCTTCTTCCTCCGGTTTGATGATGGGATTGCAAGGCCCCAACATCCAATCTCATTGAGCAGAGGGTGCATGAATCTCTAAGCCCGGAGCTCCTTCCTCCACTAACCTCCTAGCGTGTAACATCCCGCTCGTCCTATATATAAGGTACGCCATGTTTCAACCTTTTATGTGTGTAATTATGTGATTTTGTGCTTTACACGGCCCTATTTTGAACTCTTTAAGAGTTTAGGGGCTTGTTTGCAATTTTCTCTTTTTAGGGGTTTTTCGGTCATTCCTCGTTCGATCGAGATTTCGACCTCTTTGACCCCTTTATTACGTTCAGGGCAGCGAAATGAGTCCGTAGACTCTAAGTTTGCCCAATTCTGACGTCGTTAGCCCTTTTTACCAATCGTTTCTTCGCGCGAGGACCGGGATAAATATCTTCTTCATCGTTATTCGTGTCATAACCTCAGCTTCAGCTCTCTCTCCCCCCTCCAGCGATTCAAACATTGTACACACACACTCGAAGGTGTAATTTCATACACAATCCAAACTTGCTCGTTTCTCGACGAACCAATAGTGCTTTTCGATGAGCTCGACGACACGGTCTCAACCGTACCAAGATCATGGCCCGACGACAACCGGAGGTGGCCCTTTTTGCCGATTTTCAGACGCACAGGCGGGGGGTGGCGGAGCCGCCGCTTCGCCGTCCATTCGCTGCGGTTTTTGGTGGCGATCTCGAGACACGCTCCACGGACCCAGTAAGAAGACTCCCCGACGCAGCGTATAGCGTTGACGGCACGGCCATCCAGGCTGTGACGGCGCCGCACGCGCCGCCCGAAGTTCGCGACAAGCGGCGGCGCTACTGTAGCGGTGAGTTTCACCGCCTTCCGGTGGCGTTTTTCGACGGGGCTTGATGGTTTCCGATCATTTTCGACCTCCTGAGTTCATTTCCGGCAGTGGTTTGGCGAGAAAGTGACCGAAAATGGCGTTTTCCGGCGAAAAGCAGCGGCGGAACTTTGAGGCGGCGGTTCGGCCTTTTTCCGTCCGGTTTTGGTAGTGATCCCTTTTCAAATGTTGTTCCTGACAATGAGTTCGAGTTATTCGTGGTGGTGGTGGCTCAAGAACCGGCCGGCGGCGGCGGACAGTGGCGGACCGGTCTGGACCGGCGGTTCGATTTTTCCGGCGACTTTTTCCGGGTTTTGGCTAGGGGCTTTCGAAGGGCCCGTTACGGGTTTCCAACGGTATGTTCGGATTTCGTTTTCGTTTTACGGTTTGCGTTTAATTTCAATTTTCGTCCTTGGAATTTAGTTCGGTTTTTCGTCAACGAAGTCCGGCGTGTTTGGTATTTTCTGAAATTGATTTAGGGCTTTTGTTGAGTAGGCCGAGACGCACGTTTCTGTCCTTCCAGGGAATTTTCCGACCACTGGAGGTGGTGGTCCGGCGGCTGCACGTGGCGGTTCGGCCAGCTACGGTGGCGGCATTCCGGTGACTTTCGGTCAGCGGGTTCCTTTCGTCGTGGTGAGTCCAACGCCACTTTCCGTTCGTCAATCGGATGTCCGGTTGATTTTATGTGAATTTTTGAAGTTGTTGTATTTATCTTCGTTAATTGTTTTAATTGTAATTTCGGCCTTGTATGAACTATGAAATGGAAATTGTGAATTGTATGATATATGAAAATATATTATGTTGTATGAAAGCTTAATTCGTGATTTAGTGAATTTAATTGCCTCGTTATTTGCCTACTTATTTGAGAATAATTCTTGTTTAAGGGGTGTTAGTGTAATTTTAGAAAACTAATTGATTATGAAATGTTATGAAATATAAGAAATGAATTATGATAGGCTAAGTTATATTTAATTTGAATGAATTGCTTAAGTATGCTAATTGTTAGAATATCGTGAAAATTGTCAATGTATAATTTGTATATAAATTGTTATGTAAATTGCGTTTATTTATTCGAGAATTGGTACTTGATATGAATAGAATTCTTAATGTCCTAATTTATTGTATGTAATTAACGTTAGGAATTTTATAAGCTATGCATCTTTTGATATGTATTATGGATTGTAATATGCTCTGAATGACTTGATTGAATCAATATGGGTCATATGTTGCATCATTTGTATCCGTGAGCATGGCCGTGCGTCTTTTTGGTTGGTTTTGGAGTCTGAGTCTGTGTTTGTGTGTTCAGTTGGTACAGGTGCACCCGGGGTGGTGACAAGTGAGTCGTGAAGGTTCCGGGGTGGACCATTTGCTGTGTCTTCGATTGTGTTTAGTGCCAGGTGAGGTTAGGATATAGTTATACCCTATTGCAACGTGCTCGTTTTCGAATGCATGCGGTTTATAAGCCTTATGTATATGTAGATATGTGCGAAGTACGTATTTTGCTGGTTTTGTCATATGATTTGATTTGAAAATACGAAACGCTATGTATGAGCCTATGTATGCTTTGTTACAGTTCTGTTATGATTCTGAGGTCAGTGTGTGATATGTACGTGTGATATGATAAGCACGATATGCATGAGATATGTCTGTTTATATGTGTGATGGGCCCCGGAGATTGTGGGTAAGGGAGACCCGGGACGACCATCGGGGTCGTCGGTTACGACCCCTGTGCACTTCTCCACCAACGGGAGACTTAGTTCTCCTATGCCGACGGAGCGCATTTTGGCATGGCCGTCGAAGGAACCGGGCGGGATCCTCCGGTTCACATGTTTCGTTCTATGGTGGGTTGAGAGGGGCACCTCTTTTCCCCAATGGTGTGCAGGTGGGATTGTTTTATGAGTTTTGTTCTGATATGAGTAAGTGTGTTCTGTCTGTCCGTCTGTCATAAGTTCATGAAACGGGGGTAGATTCTTAAATTAAGATAAAAATGGATATACTTTTAAACTAATAAGATATGCTCTGATATGTGTGTTAAGTCTGCATGAATCTGAACTTATGTTTTAAGAACGTTTGAGTTAGGATTCGTTTGTTTGGTTTTAAGCCCCTATAAGTATACTATCACGGGAAAATATTTTGGCGTGCAAAAACTAACCCCCGGGTTCACGAATATTGCTTCTACTCTGTGCTGTGCTCTATATATATGTATAGAGTGCGTGTGTTAACCCCTCGCTCAGTCTTTGGACTGACCCCTCCCCGTTTATGTTTCTAGTGTGCAGGTTTTGGTTTGGGTTCGCATTGGAGTTCGTGCTAGGCGGCGGTGTGTCATGTCTGTCATGTTTGTATCTGTTCGTTTAGTTTGTTAAGCAATTTGTCTTGAAATATGTTTGTAAATTTTGTATAAGATGTGTTTCGTGCAGGTTGCATTTATGATTTAAATGTTTAGAATTCGGGACAGATTAGGACAGGTACTTGGATTAGTCGAACCCGTTTGATTATATGTTTGATCGGGACAGGTTTCTAGGGCCAGTTGAACCCGTTTTGTTGTATAGTTATTCGGGACAGGCTAGGACAGGTTGCCTTGTTTAGTTGAGCCCGTTTAGGTTGAGGTTGTTTCACTTTCTGGATACATGAATTTATGATTGCTGATTTAAGTTTTTGAAAGTTGCCATTTTGTATTGCTTCCGCTGTCATGTTTTGCATTCTTTCACTTGTACAGGGTTAGATATCGCCTAGCCAGTGGGTGCGTTTTTCGTCTGTCACCCGTTCGTTGTGACTTAGTACGTGTACGGACCCTCCATTTCGTACACGTGTCGGGTCATAGTGCGGGGGTGTGGTGCCCCACCGCTTGGGGCGCTACATAGCGGATTCAGGGGTGACCCCAAACATGATGAGGATAGCGCCATAGTTACCCGTCAGCCCTTGCTTTCCCGGTTGGCTCTAGTCACTACCCTCGGGCCCAAACGTGAACGGTCATGCTACTCGCGTAAACATGCACGAAACAATACATCGCTTGCTTGCTTGCTTGAACACGACTTGAAATGATCAATGATTTATAGAGATTATAAATATAAATACCTTTTTGGCTGAAATATCACATAAGGGATATACGGGTCCTATATAACTAACAATTAAACCTCACCTTTACCGACAAAAGACAAGTAGGCCACGGCCTACGGGGCTTGCTCCTCGTCCCTACGAAGCTGGTGTGTGCAAAATAGACGTGTACACGTGAGACTTGACTCTAAAATGGACCAAATATGACGAACGGCGAAAATACAACGAGATGACGAGGAAAATGCAATGTGGCATGATAACATCTTGTTTCAGTACATATCGGGTCATATAATAGCAATTCGGGGTCAAAGAAGTCGTCGGATCGAGGGGCTAAAAACGTAATTTTATGCAGAATGTTTTGTTCTGTATATCAGGTGGGAACGGCCGTTCCGGCTTTCCTTTGTAAATGGGAACGGTCGTTCCCGTAAATCCCAAAACGTGCCAGCGTTTTTAATTTAAGAAACGCGCCTTGGCTGGGAACGGCCCTTCCGGCACCAAGGCCAAAATGGGAACGGCCGTTCCCATGCTCGGCCGCCTGTTTTGTTTGAAAAGGTAGGAATGCCCGTTCCCACAATGCCTTGAGGCTGGGAACGGTCGTTCCCAGTTTCTGCAATGAAGAAAACAGAGAAGAACAGAGCATAGCTACGGGAAGCAACAGCCAAGCCACCAAGTTCCAATTTTGATCCCCAAATGCTATTATTTCTGGCACTACTCATGCATATATGTTCATAAGATGACAAAAGCACACTTAACCACATAAAACATGAAATATCATCAAGATTTCAATGTTTCAAGTTCATGCTCATAAGGGTCATTCAAGCTCAAATTTCCAACAATTCCATGAATACATCATGCCATCTTTCAAGAAATGATCTCCTAATCAAGCTTCCATCTACAATTAATCCATCTAGCATATAATCCCAAACCCTAGCTAACTCATACATGCTCAAGAATCAAGTAGCAAACCTTATACCCACCTTGGAAGAATAAGAAATGAAGAAAGAAGATGAAGATGATGCTCAAGCTCCAAACTTGGATTATTTCTTGGGAAAATCTTGATGAAATGATTAATTCTCTTATTCCTTGCTTGAGGTTTTGGTTCGGTAAGATAAAGAAGCAAATGATTGATGAATTTTGGATCAAAATGAAGAAGGAAGCTTGGAGATGGATTAATACCGTGATTCATCCTCCTTGATTTATGTGAAATATTCAATTTGCCCTTTAATCCTCCAATTACTCAAGTCATGCAATTAAGGATGCATAGTTTTGAAATCTGATCAATTAAGTCCAAGTAAATAAATGCAATTTGGTCCCTAAATTTAAAAGAATGAACATATAGGGGCAAGTTGACAATTAAATCATATTCGGTAATTATTTCTCGTAATAAACATTTCCAAGTCATGAAAGAAATTCTTACTTGGATATAAATTCATAAAATTTCATGAAAGTATTATAAAATATAATTTACAAAATGATTTTAAACATAAGATATTAATAAATAAAATCGGGGCGTTACACTAGCGCACATTGGTGGATCTACCCATACGAAGTATAAACAACCTCCATTCTGCTATATGGTGAGAGCGATTGGGATTAAATAGGGAAAATTGAAGAGTAGAAACAAGAAATAAAATTAGGATTTCATCAATATACTTACCCCAAATCGATCACTTGAGGAAAACCTCCTCCCCGAATTGATATCTGTCCATGATGTTCTCCTTACGACTTTTCTTCCACAGTGGCAAAAATAATCCAGTGTCTCTTCAGCTATTTGAACGCACATTAATGGAAGAAAAGGTTGGAATTGAAGGAAAACGTATTGTATATTAGAGGAAATAGGGGCTGGCAACGGTAGAAATTTGGGGGGGGGGGGGGGGGGGGGGGAGGGGGAGAAACTAAGGCATCAAAATAACAAAAATAGCCTTAGTGCTTCTCACGTGTTGGGCATGTGATGGAATCTAGATGGAATATTCGGCCGGAATTTGAATCGAGATGGTAAAGTGTCATCAGAGTGAAGTTCAGTTGGCAAAGTGTCAAAAAAAAAATAGTTCAGATTTCAAAGTGTGAAAAATGGGGTAGTTCGGATGGCAAATAATTTTTTTTCAAAAGAAAATTGTTGCAGACTTGAGCAATGGTACAGTAGAGTATGCTCTGCATCATGCTAAATGCATACACATACACATTAGACAAACACTACATCCTTGAGTAAAGAAAAAAAAAAACTAAGAAAAGAAAAGAAAAGAATTTTCCAAACTGAAACGCGAAACCAAGAGCTCGCACCAAAACCTCAGTTGTTTTTTCAATGGGCTTCAACGGGTTTGACATCTAGACTTTGATTGCGGCCTCAGTTTCAACAAAAACTTGGTGGTTGTTCAGAGGTAGTTGTGATTTAGAAGCTAGGGTTTTTCAAAATTTAAATCATTTGTCATGAAAGAGTTTACTCTATGTTAATGTATGCTTTTAGCTAGCTTAGTTGCAAGTAGCTTCTTAGATTATGCTAGAAAAATGCTATAAAAAATGTATACCTACTGTTGGAACTAGAAACAATTGTGCAAGCATGTTTGAGTTTGTTTCTGAAAATGTGTTTATTAGTGAAATTTTTGCAAAATTCAACCTGAGATTGGAGGGATAAGAGCACATGTATTCCCTGGATGAAGCATAAGTTCGGACACCCAACAATCTGTATTTCTTAGCCTGATATTAGCGGTAGAGGTGGAAATGAGAAAGTACAGTATGTGATCAATTAGTTCTTGGAAAATAGGATGGTATTGAGACGGATGAAAGGTTATTTGAAGTACTTTTATCAAGTCCATAAATTGTTGAGTTATAACTAACAACTTTATTTTATATAGAATATATGGTTCTCCTGTGATTATTGATATACTCGCCTCTTTTTTGTATTCTATTTCCCAGTGCATTTTGAAAATTGACAATAGACTAACCATTAAATGCTTTTGTAAGATTTTTTTTGGAGAGGTTGGCAACATTCAGTTCCCTTGTGTGGAAGAAAATCGGCCTAATGAGGGTGTTGAGAAAAATCTTCGCAAGCTACACAGAACTTTCTTGAGAATCCAATTCTTGGTGGATAACGTGGATGTTAGTCTTTTGAGATTTTCTAGAGGCGATAGGAGTAAGGCATGGCAAATGTTATTCTGAGGACTTGAGTAAACTTGCCTATGATGCAAATGCACTTCTTGACCGTGTCTTCTTGCATCTGCACCGTTATTGCTCGGAGCACTCGATAGAAGGCACAAATTCAACTCAAGCAATGCCCATGATCACTTCATCCTTGGAAGAATTGAATTTGCCTTACAAAATATCTAAGATGCAGAATAAACTTGATGAACTTACCAAAAAACTAGAGACTATTAGAATGCTTGAAAAAATAAATGAATATTCCTGTATTGGGCTTATGAATTCTTATTCAACCTTATCAATTATAAAAAATGAGCATGTGGTTGGAAGGAAAAATGCTAAAAGTTTCATTCTAGCATTTCTTGTTCAGAAATGTAACAACTGTAATTTTTCAGTACCTTCATTGGTGGGAATGGCCGAGATTGGCAAGACTACACTTGCTTGACTAGTATATAAGAATGAAGATGTGAGATATAGATTCGATAAGCGAATATAGGTAAGTGTATTTATGGATTTTGATTTGGTTAGAATTACAAAAGCTATGATTGAGGTTGTAACCCTATCTATTTCCAACTTGTCCGACTTAAATTCTCTTCAATTGGCTCTTAAACCCATACTGCTCCAAAAAGAAGTTTGTTCTTGCTAGATGATTACTGGCAGGATTCTAGGGATGACTGGGATTTTTTTTGCCTACCTTTTCAATCTTATGTTAAAGGCAATGTTTTCAAAATCGGGCCGGACTGAATCGGACGGTCGGACCGGTGACCGACGCAAGGTTTAATCCGAATGGCCCCCTAAAATCGACAATGTTCAGATCGATATAAGATTGGAAAAACCGCAGTTAACCAGCGGTTGTGGCCTTGAAAACCGGGTCGGACCGTCGTTTTGGTAATTTACAAATTTTTTTTTTTGTTTTTCGCATTACAAATTTTTTTATGTTTTTTAAGAGAGTCGACCTGAAAATAAGTTTAAATCTGAAGTTAGACAGCACTCGAGGAAGTTGGGAATTTTGAGAGAATCAATTCTTCCTGGAATTCTCTATCACAACCATGTGAAATAAGTTGTCAATAATTTAAACTTTTCTCCCTCTTACACCAAGAAAAGTCCCATCATCGACAGTACCTTTGTTCTATCATCATTTTCAAGAAAGTGGGTACACCGTCTGCAATTCTCCGATAACCTCAGGATATCATTTGACTCAGTAAATAGGAGAAGGAATCCGATCTGGCAAATTTGGATAGTAAATCTTGAATCTTAATCCCTCTTGCCATCGGAATGTCTACAATAAACGGAAGGAAAGAAAGTGTCGCCTTGTTCTTGACTAAGGAAATAAGAGCTCAACTTTCGGATTTCAAATAAAGTTAAAGAGTTTAAGGTCCTTGCTTAGGGAATCTTTGTTTTGGGAAATTATTTTACTTTGATTATGAAGGTCGAGGAATGGTACAACCTGTTCTCTCTGTTTGTCGGAGAAGAATTTGCTTGGAGCATAAAGCTAGTCTTTTAAGCTTGAATATACCATTATTCCATGACAAGAAATCTCGGGTTGTCTCAATTCCAAAACCCGCAAGGGGATATGGTAATTAAAGAAAAGAATGGTGCGACCGGTAAATCTGAGGTTATACACAGGCATGAAGATGGGGTGATTAATGATGATTTACAGATTATGTTAGAAGGTAACACTAAAGTTGGAGTGGCTATCAAGAATGGGAATATTGAACCGTAATGGCACCACGTGGAAAAGAAATCACAATTAAAAGAATCAAGAAATCAGCCGAGTTATTTCAACACTGGAACTTCAGTCCTCGATGAACGGTACACTCAATCATGCAAATCACGTGCATCATTATTTTATTATTATTATCATTACCTTGTTATTCTTGAATATGCTTTCCCGATCATTACTACTACTTGTTTACATGAACGGTTATTTGTATAAATGATAATTTTTATTGACCCCTATGTGTCAATTGTAAACATTTATCTAAGTACTCGCTTGAACTTTTATTTCGTGTGCGTGAGAGACGGGGTTCTCGTGCTACTTGCTCGAGAGACGGGGGTTCTCTCATTAATTGTTTGAGAGCCGGGGCACTCTCAATGTTTTCAGCTACTTGCTAATTTGTTTAGTGGAAGGTTAGATTTTCTTACAAGTGTTTAGGATCCGGAAAGTTGAGGGTCGTGATATCATATATTGGAGGACCTTGTGGATCGAAGATCTCTTTCGAACTAATCCCTGACGGGGAGTAGCTAACCCGCGTGGGATGAACACGTAAGAGCCAATTAAATTTCAGGAATTCAGGACATGGAATCCGAGGACGGATTCCCTTAAGGGGGAGAGAGTTGTAACGCCCCGAATTTCAGACAGTCAGGTACGCTCGACATGTGTGGGTTTCGAGCGTTAGGATTTTACTTATTATTTTTATTATTCAATTCATACGTGTTATATTAATTTTATAAATTGTGTTTCAACATGATTACGTGAAAAGATATGAAATGTATGCCAACTTGGGAATTATGTTACATATGGAATTTAATTGTTACATGAATTAATTGTCCAATTTGTATTAATTGCTTGATTGTCCTTAATTGCTCATTCTCTTTTCTTTGAGGACCTAATTGCATGAAAAACATTAGGGGACTTAATTGATCATTTCCAAACTTTTGATACTTAATTGCATGACTTACAAACTTTAAGGATTTGATTGCAAATATTACATTTTTTCCCAAATATATCGTTATATGCATTTCTTCCACAATCATCATTCTTCATTCATCAAGAATCATCATCCATTCTTACCCCTTCTCACCGAGCCAAATTTCCAAAGAGGAGAAAGAGATTTTCATCATTTTAAGGCATGATCATGAAGGAATTAGGAGCTTTGAAGCATCATTATCCCATCTCATCTCTTTCTTTCTTCCTTTCAAGGTATATGATTAATATTTCATGATTCTTGAATTTATTAGATGAAGCTAGGGTTCATGATTTGAGCTTGATGATTGGTGTATTAGTGCTAGAAGTATGATTATATGCTCAAAGCTTGAATTTCATGTGTAATTCTTGAGAATTATGAGATTATATGATAGATTCATATATGAGCTCAAGTTGGAGATTATGATGATTAAAGCTTGGGTTGTGTGTTTATATTGAATATTATTGTCTTTCAAGCATGTATACCTATTTCCTTTCATGAATTTTAGCTTGTGGGATTAAATTATAAGTGTTTTGGGAGGTTGGGTGATGGATTCGTGCATCCCCTGTTCTTCGTCCCTGCTTCTGCATCCTCTGTAAAACGGGAACGGCCCTTCCCGTTCCCTTTGCAATAGGGAACGGCCGTTCCCATAGTTTGAATAATAGGCAGGCGGCGGGAATGGGAACGACCGTTCCCACTTTGTCTCACAGACGGGAACGGCCGTTCCCACCTTCGGGAGCAGTTTCGGGAGTGGGGGAACTACCCTTCCCGTTTTGCATTGAAACCTGGAACAGCCGTTCCCATACCCCTGGAAGTGCAGAAAACATTCTGCATAAACTTGAGATTTTGGAATCCAATTCCAATGGATTAATTGACCCCAATTCGTGATTATATGATCAATTACGTGCCAAAACATGATATTTACATGCTACATTGTTTATTGCGCGATGTCTCGTACTTGATCACGCCGTGCGTCTTATATGAAGTAATATTCTTGAATTGAGGTCTCATGCACGTACATTGTCCCGTTTCTTGTCCAGTATTCTCCAGGGCGGAGATTGTCGAGCATGAGCACGTTCACGCATTCACGAGTCGTGTGTCGCCTGTCAGGTGAGGTTTAATTTCTAGTTATATAGAACCCGTATAACCTTTACGTGATTTTTGGCCAAAGGTATTTATATTTATAATTTCATGAAAGCACTTATCATTGCAAGTTATGTTATTGTTCATGAATTAAGCAAGTAGGTTATGTTAGTGTGCATGAATCAAGCAAGCCATGTCATGAAAGCAAGTAATGCGTTCTCCTGGCCAGGTCCTCCCTAGTGAGGGTGCTGGGCTGGTCTTCGGGCTGGTGGTTGTCCGTCCAATCACAGGAAGAACAATGTATGTCTAGTAAATGTGTTCTTCTGGCCAGATCCTCCCTAGTGAGGGTGCTGGGCTGGTCTTCGGGCTGGTGGTTGTCCGTCCAACCACAGGAAGAACAATGCCCTATCTTGTACGTGCGTTCTCTTGGCCAGGTCCTCCTTAGTGAGGGCGCTGGGCTGGTCTTCGGGCTGGTGGTTGTCCGTCCAACCACAGGAAGAACAAAGCCCTATCGTGTACCTGTGTTCTCCTGGCTAGGTTCTCCTTAGTGAGGGCGCTAGGCTAGTCTCAGGGCTGGTGGTTATCCGTCCAACCACAGGAGGAACAAACCCTATCGTGTTACAAGCAAGCCATGTATTGATTGCATGATTTCCATTCCATGAATGTGCTAATTGAGTACACTATCGCACGATTGCACGGTAATTGAATTGCGTGATCACCTATTAATTTATAATCAAGCAAGCATGTTTCATGTACATTTGGAAACCGCCCGCACTCGTCGGGGCCATGTATTGATTGCATAAAAATGAACAATTGTTTAATATTGGTAGTTGTATCCTCGGGCGAAGCTATATTATTGAACTCATATATTAATCTTTTATAAATCTTTACCCGAGAATATGACTTGCATGTTATCTGCGCTAATATGTATGTAAACCCCTCACTCGGTCTTCACAGACTGACGCCTCCACCTTTCAGGTTATTGCAGGTGCACGCTAGGCGGGAGTCGAGTCGAGTCCAGTCTTGGTAGTCGAGTCGTGCACGGTGCATTTTATTTAATTGTTTATTTATTGTTTAAGGGATTTAGGTTATTGTTATTGTTTATTTGGAGATGATAATGTATTGATAAATATAGTAAAGCCTGTTTAGATTGATAAATGAAACATCGTGACTTGGTAAATGGAAATGCTTGATAAAGATTAGTTTATGCTTCCGCTTTAATTTTGTTGCATGAGTTAGTTATCCCGCCTAGCCTATTGAGTTATTGCATTGTCACCCGTTCGCTATAGGTTGGTTCATGTACGGATTGGCCATTTCGTATGTGGATTGACCTATAGTGCGGGGGTGTGGCACCTCCACGTGTCCGGGGTGCTACAGCCGGGGATAATGAAGAAGTTCAATCAAGGGCCACTAAAAGAGCAAGCCGCAGAAACATTGGTGACCCTCAACTCGTCGCGGTACAAGATCAGCTTAAGGGGCTCCAGAATGTGGTGGAGCAGCTCTCTCGAGCAAGGTCTCAAGTCCCCCGCGATGGGGGCGAGAGGTCCAAGGCCAGAGACGCTAGCAGACCACGTAGACCAATTTCTCACCGCCGAAGGGAAGCCAGCTATGAGGATCCCGAGGACAGGGATTACAGAATCATGACGGGCGATTCCTCCCTCATCGAGGAGGTACTGATGACCCGTGCAGGGAAAGGCAAAATGCCCACGTCCGTCAACAGATATGATGGGACCACTGATCCAGCTGAACACCTGGATCACTGTGTGCACCTGATGCATTTATACGATCACCCGAGCAACTACTGGGCCAAGGTATTTGTCACTTCCCTCGTGGGAATGGCCCAGGACTGGTATAAGAAACTTCCTCCACGCTCAATCCGAGGGTACCATGATCTGACATATGCCTTTGTAAGCCACTTCAATTCCTTGAAGGCACCGGCCCCAGCCGCAACAGCTCTCTACAGCTTGGTCCAGGGGCCGAACGAGACGCTCCGGTCCTTCATGGGGAGGTTCAACAAGGAAATCTTGTTAGTAGAGAAGCCCTCGATGGATTTCTTGAGACACGTTCTTTTTAGAGCCATCAACATGAAGCACTATGTCAGCAAAGAATTCGTGGAGGAAGTGGCCAAGAAGAAACCGCGTTCGTTGATGGAGATCAGAGATATAGCTGACTCGTTTTTCACCCTCGAGGATATGTACATAGCGAGGGATCAGAAAATGGCAAACGCCCCTTGCCCCATCAAAGCCCCTGAGGATAGAGGAGAAGCCAACAGGGGCCGCCGTCGTAGCCCTATTTCCGCTCGTCGAAATTCCTCTCCCCCACGTAAGTTTGAGCGCATTCCCCTGAACCGCCCAATTACTGAGGTATATTCCATGGCGGACAAGAAACTCTTCAAGAGACCGCCAAAATTGAGAGAAACAGAGGCCCAAAAGCGCTCGGGAAAGTACTGCGCTTTTCACAAGCAGAAAGGATACGACACCAACGAGTGTCGTCAGCTTGAGGGTGAGATTCAGAGGCTCATCGCTAGGGGGCACCTCAAGGAATTCGTGAAGGTGTTGGAGAGGTATGATGAACATTGCGCTGAGCGAGCGGGTGCCAGAGGAAGAAGCCGTTCACGCTCGCGAAGCCCACGCCACCATCACACAGAGCCAAGTGACCGTGGCAAAGGGAAAGCCACAGACATGGAAAACCAGCCCTTCACGGTCATCCACATGATTGCTGGAGGGCCCTCGGGGGGCGATTCTAACGCTTCCCGACGCCGTTACGTTCGGAGCTATGATCAAAGATCTTCTCAGCTCAGGCCAGAACTCTCCATCGACAGCTCATCGCGCTCGAAAAAGAATGAGATCGTAGGTTTCACAGAGAAAGACTTAGAGCACATTGTAACACCCCATGGGGTCGGTGAAACCTCTGACTGCCCCATGGTGGTTAGCTTAGACGTTCATAACCACGTTGTAAAGAGGGTTCTAATTGATAGTGGAAGCTCTGTGAACGTTCTCCCTTATTCAACGTTTCAAAAAATGAATATAACAAACATTCCACTCGAACCCCTCAGAACAGCCCTCGTTGACTTTGGGGGTTCCGAGATTGTCCCTCGCGGACAAATTCGCTTGGCCACCTCATTTGGTCGTGCCCCACAGCGAAAAACTTTGAGTGTTCTTTATGCAGTGGTCGAGGTAGATCTCCCCTACAATATCATCATCGGACGCCCAGCGCTCGTAGACTTTAAGGCGGTAATTTCAACATATCACCAGAAGGTCAAGTTCCCTACCCCCGAGGGAACAGGCGAAGTACTGTGCAATGTCAAAGAGGCTTGGGAATGCTACATCCTTTCCCTTCGAAGCCACAAGCCCAAGCAACCCCCTCAGGCAGGTTCCACCAAGAAGTCAGTGGATTTTCCCAAATTGGATGAAGATGGCCCCGAGCGCAAGAGGGCCAAATTTTACAAAAAGAAAAATAAAAAGAAGGCCGAGGCCGAGCCCAAGGATACAGGGGGGGCACCCCTTGGTGCCTTTGGAGAATCATCCTCGGAAGACGAGGATCGCCTACCCTCGGGAGGTTCTAGTGAGAAACTTACAGGTAAGAAACGAGCGCTCGAACAGCCGAGGCCTGAGGTGCGGATGGAGCCTTCAGAAAGCTTTCTAACCATCGAATTAGAGCCCGGGAACCCCAACAGAACCACCCAGATAGGATCCAATCTCGACGGTCCCTCGCAAATCATGATGATCGATTTTTTCCGTGTGAACCTTGACGTATTTGCATGGAACTTCCGATCTCACTGGGATAGATCCGAGTGTCATAGTCCACAGGCTCAATGTGGACCCGGCCTTCAAACCCATCATGCAAAAGAAAAGAGACGTTCATGGATTTAGGAGGCAAGTCATTGAAGAGGAGGTAAACAAACTCCTCGAGGCTCAGTACATAGAGGAGATCCTATACCCTGAATGGCTTTGCAATCTGGTGCTCGTGCCCAAGAGCGCTAACAAATGGCACATGTGTAATGACTTCACGGACCTCAATAGAGAGTGCCCGAAGGATCGGTACCCTCTACCGAGGATCGATCAGTTGGTGGATTCGACCGCCGGGTGTAAACTTATGAGCATGATGGACGCTTTCCAGGGGTATTATCAAATATTTATGGCCCCAGAGGATCGCCCTAAGACTTCATTCGTGGTCCATATGGGCGTTTACTGTTTCAAGGTTATGCCCTTTGGGCTCAAAAATGCAGGGGCGACATATCAACGCCTTGTCAACAGAATGTTTGAGCGTGAGATTGGAGGGTCCATGGAAGTGTATGTGGATGACATGATTGTTAAGAGTGAGCGCCAACATGCCCATCTAAAGGACCTCAAGCGAACGTTCAACATCCTACGTCATTATGGGATGAAATTGAACCCTTCCAAATGTACATTTGGCGTTCGGGGTGGCAAATTCTTGGGTTACATGGTCAGTCAACGAGGAATAGAGGCTAACCCGGAGAAGATCAAAGCAATCCTAGACATTCCCTCCCCACGCAATGTGAGAGAGGTCCAAGTGCTAGTGGGAAAGATCATCTCGTTAAACAGGTTCATCTCCCTCTCAGCGGATAGGAATTTACCTTTCTTCAAAATCCTGCGCAATGCTCGCAACTTCTCATGGAGCGGGGAGTGTGAAAAAGCCTTGCGGGACATGAAACAGTATCTCTCGAGTGCCCCCTTGCTGACCAAACCTAGCCCAGGAGAAAACCTGTTGGTTTATCTATCGGTCTCCTCGGAAGCCACGAGCGCGGTCCTCATGGCCGTTCGCGAGTGTAAGCATTTGCCGATGTATTACCTGAGCAAAACCCTGCAAGGAGCGGAGAAAAGATACATAGAAATAGAAAAATTTGCCTGTGTATTACCTGATCAATGCCTCTCGAAGGCTGAGGCCTTATTTTCAAGCACATCCCATTACAGTGCTCACAGATCAACCTCTCAAACAGGTGCTCGCAAAGCCAGATGTTTCAGGGAGATTAATTAAATGGGCGATTGAACTTAGTCAGTTTGACATCGCTTTCCAGCCTCGCATGGCGATACAGGCTCAGGATGTGGCTGACCTAATGGTGGAGCGCTTCAACTTAGATACTGGGCCCTCGCTGCAGGAGGGACTGTGGCTTCTGCACACAGATGGCTCCTCGACCTCACAAGGGGGGGGGGGGGGGGGGGGAGCAGGAGTGACCCTCAGAGACCCTCACGGTACAGAAGTTGACTACGCTATTAAACTAGCGTTTCAAGTCACCAATAACGAGGCGGAATATGAGGCTCTAATCCAAGGGCTTAGAATAGCCCTCCAGAATGGTGTCGTTCGGGTCACTGCATATGTTGACTCTCAGCTGATCGCAAGTCAAATTGATGGTACTTATGAGGCTCGAGAAACCACTATGGTGCAGTACTTGGCGAGCGCTAGAGAAGTTATATCAAAGTTCAAAGAATTTCATTTGCTGCAGATCCCGAGAGCGGAAAACGAGCGGGCAGACGCTCTTTCTAAGTTTGCATCAGCCTTGGAGGGCTCCTGCGAGTGCTCTGTCACATTCCTCAGAACGGAATGGCCACTGATTCGCGATACGGGACCCTCAGATGAAGTCAATATGCTAGATCCCTCCGAGACTTGCTGGCTCGATGACATCATTAGATTTTTAAGGGATGGAGCCTGCCCGAGCGATAAAGTGGAAGCGCGGAAGATTAGAAGTAAAGCCCCTCGTTTCTCTCTCGACAGCGAGGGGCGGCTATTCAAACGGTCTTTCCAGGGTCCACCATTAAAGTGTCTGAGACCCTCGCAAGCCAAGGAGGTGTTGGAACATGTGCATAACGGGAGCTGTGGGAATCATTCTGGCGGTCGAATCCTGGCAAAGAAAGTCTTGAGGAGTGGGTTCTATTGGCCCTCGGTGTTGCAGGATGCCATTAGTTACTCCAAGAAATGCCCTAAGTGCCAGTTTCATTCTAACACCCCTCAATTGCCGGCGGCTCAAATGATCCCTATTGATGTTTCGTGGCCCTTCGATCAGTGGGGCATTGATATTGTGAGACCCCTCCCAATGGCGGTCGGACAAAAGAAATTCGTAATACTCGCTGTGGATTACTTCATTAAGTGGGCCGAAGCTGAAGCGGTCGCGAAAATAACGTTCAAGGTTGTAAGAGACTTCATTTGGAAGAACATCATTTGTAGATATGGCATCCCGAGAGTGCTCATCTCGGACAATGATTCCCAATTCATCGCCGCCGACACACGGGATTGGTGCAACGAACTTGGGATTGAGCAACGCTTCACTTCCGTGGGCCATCCTCAAGCCAACGGTCAAGCTGAAGTGACCAACCGAACCATACTCCAGCATCTGAAAATGATGCTCGAAAGTAAGAAAGGGGAATGGGCTGAAGAACTTCACGGTGCGCTATGGGCATATCGCACCACCCCCCGAGCGGCGACTGGGGAAACTCCTTACTCTCTGGTGTACGGATCCCAGGCTATGATACCTGCGGAGATCGCTCAAGAATCCGCACGCGTTGCCTATTTCGAGCCTGCCACGAACGAAGCCAACCGAACGTTCGAATTGGATTTATTAGACGAGAGGAGGAACTTAGCCTGGGCTCGCATCCACAAATACAAGGCGACCGTAGCCCGCCAGTATAACAAGTGTGTCAGAGAAAGAACTTTCCAACTTGGGGACTTGGTGCTTAAAAAAGTGGAAGTTTCTAAACACGTGGGTAAGTTGGATCCCAATTGGGAAGGCCCCTTCAAAGTCGTCCAAGTACGAGCAAACAATACCTACTTGCTAGAGACCTTGCAAGGCGAGCGTCTCCCAAGACCATGGAACGCGTGCAACCTCAGAAGGTTCTACGTGTAAGTGTCAGTCTTTGTAATTGCCCGTTCGCGGCATGGTGTACTTTCTTTTGGCAGAGAGCATGTTGTAATCATTTCAAAAATTGCGAGTATAATATTAAATATTTGATCCATTGTTATGTCATTTATTTACTTTCCTTTTGATTAATGATTCGGGCAACAGAAAGCCTACTCCGTGTCGAGCATCCTCCACGTTGAATGGCTTAAGTAATACCCCAATCGTTTCCAAGCAACGCTATCTGTGTGTTGAGAACCCTCCACACTAAATAGTTTGTTAATTCATAAGTGTACGAGTCCTAAGAGCGAGCGTGTCAGAAAGTGGGGTGCTAGACGCTTAATCTACGCCAACTGGGTACTCACCATGACAGTTCGTGCTCGTAAACCCCCAATGACCCTCGCCTTCTTAATTAAGAATACACTCGTGAATAGCAGGCGTTGGGCTAGTCCTCCCATGAACGCTTGAGGGCGAGTTTCAAGGCCAACACTTAGCTAAGTCCTTGGGGGTTTTCTAACTTCAAATTCGAGCCTCATTGTGAAAATGGCCAGGGAACCCTCTTAAGGAAGACCCTCGCGCCCACACTTGCATCCCTCAGATGGTCAGACGTTACCAAATCCTAAACTTGAGACGCATGGTGATGAAGACTAAGGTACCCTCAAAAGAAACACCCCCCGTGCACGTGTATTCCCATTGCAGATATCCAAGTGTCAAAGTAAACATGTACATAATCATCCAACATAAAGAGACTACTATGCCCAGCGCTCAAAGAAGAAGGAAATCAAACTTCAACAAAGGAGGTATTCAAGGAAAAATAGAAAACAAGTTCAAAAGCACCGCCAAACGTGCAAAATTTAAGTACAAAAAGTTAAAGTGTTCATAAACATAAATGGAAACTAAAATAGCGGAGCAGTAAAGTAGCAGAAAGAGGATCTTCAAGGGGGCGTGATTCTCGGGCTCAGGAAGGGCAGTTAAAAGAGGGACTGGGGCCAGCACATGGGCATCGGAAGTTTGCGCATCACCAGGGTCCTCGCCATCTTGAGCGTCAATGGTAACGCCATCATCCTCTATTTGTAGGGGCTCGGGATTTATGGGATTGGCCGCCATGAACTCACCCTGGAGCATCGTCACAAGCTCTTGATACTCGGGCTCAGCCAGTTCCTCCGAGGGATCCTCGTCACGAATTACGGGCTCGCAGTTCTAGTCTAAATCCATGCGAAGGCGGTCGTCGGGCCGAGCACCTTCAGGGGCTAACCCTAGTTTGACCATCTGCCCAATTGCTTTGTAGAAGAAGCGTCTGGCGTTGTCAAAACAATGGAGGTTGGCGGCAAAAACGAAGGCCTTAGAGCGAACGAACTTCATCACATGCCACCTTTGACTCAAGGCTGGCCACCTTTTCTTGCAAGTCAGCAAAGGACTTCCTGATTATCTCGTTTTGGCGAGTACTCTCAGCCAGCTGCTGTCCCAATTCCCCACTCTGGACCCTCATCTGGTCACGCTCCTCTTTCAGCTTATCGTGACGATGGTTGAGGGTCAGGAAGGCATCGTCTGATTTTTTCAAGGCTTCTTTCAGCCTATCCCTCTCGAGGTTGGCATCCATCAGTTCAGCACAGACTGTGTTGTAATCCTCCTGGAACTGACCGGGGTCGGAGATGCGCAGCAGCTTCTTATATTTGGCCTTATGTTGGGAGTAGGCCTGCGCTCGACCCTGCAAGTTCTTCAGCCTCTTGATTACCTCCTGGAAAGCCAAATTCGAGGGTCACTATCAAAAGAGGAGATAGAGTAGACTGATGTTTTGCAAAGGAAATGGAAGACTTACCGTCATGAGGGCGTGGCAAGCATCGTCCGCAACACGAACGACGTCATGCTCGTTCAACTTGTCGTGGTCGCCAGAAAACTTGAGTTTCCAGACGATATCGGAGACTAAGTTTACGGAATACGCGCTCTGCTTCAGCAGTACTGGACCCTCGGTCCGTTGGCGTTTGTAACGAGCGTCCCCCCGACAGCCAACCTTCCAAAAATCTTTTTCCTCCGACGATGAGGTATCGCCGCCTTCGCCCCGGTGGCCCACCACCACCTCCTTGCCTTTGCCCGAAATGGGAATTGAGTCGGGAATCCTTTTTCTCTTCCCTTGATGGTCGGCCCTCAGGAAATCGTGTATTTAGACCGCTGTCCCCGAGCGGTTGTGTGAGGTGCTTGAGCTCAGGGCAACGGGCCCTTCTGGGCCTTCCAGAGCGCCCGGAGGGGGAGTAGAACCCCGAGCGCCGTCGACGGTCAGGTCTTCGATGGGGCCGACGATCGGAGCTTCATTTCCCGCGCCCCTACCGCCATTTCCTCGCCCTGCCCTTCGGCGGGCTCCTCTTCCCCTCGGGGCATTGTGGACTTGCGCATGTTGCTGCGGTTGTTGCGGGTTAGCGCCTCCCCTCTGGGCGCACATTATCTCAGCAAGACGCTCGGCATCCATTCCTGCTGTTAGTATTTGGATATCTACAAAACAAAAGGTGTGAGTGTCAGAAATTGGATGTTTGGATAACAACTACAAAGCGTAATAAGTGAAGATAAGTCAGTGAAACTATTCTAAAGGTTAGAGCAGTTAGTTCCTAGAATCTAACCGTCGAGCGTCATGATTTCGGCTGGAGGATCTATTATCATGCTCGGGGGGCAGGATAGGCCATAACGGAATAGCATTCCCTCGTTCTTCATCAAGACCTCAGCCTTGATCCACTTCTTCTCACTCCTCATCTCGAGGGCCAACCCCTTTGCCCAGTCCTCAAAAGCCTTATTCCTTATCCTTTCCCTAATCAATGGCCCCTCGCCATGTGTCAACCACTGTCGGTGAACCCCAAAAATTCCCCCTGGAGCCCCCACGAAAAAGTACTTCTCTTTCCAATGCTCGCCATAGGAGGTGGATGGAGAGTCTATCATCTTAAAGCCCGATTTGGCCTGGGCGTAATAGAACCCATCTGTAGGAGACGAGCGTGTTGAGCGGGCTACCTGTATTAAACTGTCAAAATTGGCGATCGAGGGTTCGTGGCCCAAGGCTCTCATCATAATTACGAAGGTGTTGATCAGGGCTATGCCGTTCGGCAGAATTTGTGAAGGGCAAAGCGCAAGGTGATGACAGATGGTGGCAACGGTGGACGGTATGGGAAACCTCAGGCCCCCGGCCAGGACTGCGTCCCAGTAGACCGTCAACATCCTGAGCGGCGGTCGGTTGGCCCTTTCTCCCTCCTCGGGAAGTCGCATAGGAAATACAACTTCATCCCAATGCACTTTTGCTCTCAATTCCTCCAGATCACCGAGCGTCAAAATGCTTTCAATCTCATCCGGGGATCTGTCGGTTTGGTGAGGGTTATTTTGCCTCACTCGCGTTGCAGGCTCTTTTCCCCTTCTCTGGCGCTTTCTGGGAGGTTCAGCCTCAGCATGACGCTCGGAGGGCCCTGCACGGCCCTCGGTAGCCGCGATCGCCACTGTGACCCTATGGTCCTGGGGTCTTACAGCACTATTGAGCACGGGAAACACCCTTTCCCCTTGCCTCTGCATTTCCATAACGTTGCCCATCTCCTCGAAGAGATCATCTACCCCTCCGGGAGCGCGCTCGTTCATCCCTTGAACGACGGCATCAATTTCTTCGTCCCCAGCTTCGGCCGGAGCCCTGGCCATTGGGATGGCGATTGGAATCTCATCGCCGGGAGGGGCTCTGGCCCTCGGAGCCGCCAAGGGTATATTACCGTGAGGGGAGGAGCTTCCAACTGACATCTCATCTATCTCCCTCACATAATCATCTGATTGGTGTTCTGCCATGTCGGATCCTTGATTTTTTAAGGAGAAGCTTCTCACGAAAGCTCAAATGAAGAAAGAAGATTCTGAAATGAATTTAATGGCAGAAAGGGGGCCTTTCACTCAAGAGTTTCACTCACCCAACCTAAATCTAAAGTTAGTGTAAAGAAAATCAGAAATTATCGGGATTTACCTGGGGTTTGAAAGAAAAGATTGCTAGGTTCTCGAAGATTTGCAGAAAGTTTTGCTGATATTATGCTTGAAGAAGACTGAGTGCGTGAAAGAGATGCAAGGCTCTCCAGATCCCAATTTATAGGGAGAGTGGTAGCATGGATTAGGGCTAAAGATTCAAATTGCAATCATTTCCTGCCTGGGGAAACCCACCACTTTTGATAACCGCCTCACGTCTCCCGGAACACACGCGCCCACGCTCCCACTCAGCATTTAATGCGGACAGGACTTCATTAAATGCGATGTCAGAACGTGTCCGTTACGGAAGCCTAGAGGTCACTTCTCTTGAAAGAAGCTTGACCCTCGGATATTCAAAAATTCAAAGCTTGCTTCTCTGAAAATTCTACAGTACGCTCGAAGCGATACTACAGAATTTGGGGGGCAAAATGATGAGACACAAAACCTCGCTCGGATCAGAGCCATCCACGTGTCGCCATCTATTGACCTAAAACTTAGACGCTCGCATTAACGGGCTCGCGTGCCTTCTCAGCCCATTCACTTGATGACTAGTCCAGGTCCACGTGCCTCGGCCCACTATTCAAGCGGGGGATTCAGGCTAGAGAACCCAGCGCTCATGATACGGCCCTCTCATGGACCACCCTCCCAGGGAAGCGTCCCACGAGGGCACGTTCTACCTTGCGCTCGGTTATCCAACGCTCGTTGGCCATTAGTCACAGGGGACCCCCTCGTACATCCCTTCGAGCGTCACCCACGTTCAAGTATGATCAACCCCTATTAAGGCGTCCGTACGCCTGCAGGACAGGGTTTGAGCTTCCCGGCGCTCAACGCTCGCCAACAACCTCTGACACTATCGCAGTGCGCACCTCGTACCTGGCACGCCGCTTGCTTTTCAGAGCCGTCACTCTCATGCCCTCACAGGCCGCCACATGTTAGGGCAACACAGGTTTGGGACCACACGGTCAAATTACCCAATCTGCCCTCACCCTTACCCTATAAATAGGGGGAAACACATGCTTTCTTGCTCAAGTCATCTTCTCCATTAAAAACACACATTAAACTCGTATATTCCTCCATTAATCTGCGTCTTCCCAAGCTACATACTACCTTTAACACAGTTGCATCACCACCGCATTTTACACTCTTGGTGTTATCCTAGCTGGAAGAATCCACGCTCACAAGGAAACCCAGTTACTGAGGCTCCCACGCCTGTGATGGTCTTTCCCTTTTCATACAAATATTGAAAGTGTTGTTGCATTTTAGGAAGCTCCGATTCCTGCACCATCAATTTGGTCTACTCTAATCAATCAACTAATCGGGCTGATGAATCACAACAGGGCCTTGTCCCTAATAAAATAAACATTAGAAATTAGTGTACAACTTAATTAAAATGACCAATTTTATAGAAGTAAACTAGTCCCCAGTGAAAATATATAATTATTTTTTATTAAAATTTAACCGCTTTATCAATTTATAATTTATTTATATTGGCACAAACATAGAATTTACAATTATTCAAGTAACTGTAAAAAAATGTTTACTTTCTTGGTTTGTTATCTAGTTAGATTTAATATGATCATGTTAAATTTTGTTAAATACTCAATTCAATTTGTTTACTACAATAGATTATCCTAATTAATTAAAAGCTTCTTTTTGGAGGAGTTAAATAGCATAATATATCCTTATATTTTCTTGGGCCTTGCCAATAATATAGGACTCTTACAATATTTTAGTAAATATAGAAATTGATACGTTAATTAACTAATACTTCAATTTTTAATAAAGTAAACTACCACTAAATTTACTAATTAACAAGAAGTAATATGACCAATGGTCCCTAGACAATAACTTATATAACCAACATTTGTTCATCATATTAGCTATATTAGTTATTGTTTTATTTTTATTTTTATTTTTATTTTGGTGAAAAGTTATTGTTTTATTGATTTATAGTTATCGACATAACAACACATTATGGCGTTACTTGATAATTATATCCTCAAAATTTATCTAATTATGGCAACTTGCAACAGAAAAACAGAAAACCTCATAAAAGTAACCAACTAAAAAGACAGAGAAAAATTACCACGGGGTAAATTGACCACGATTTTTTTTTTTTTTCCTTCGAATATTAGCAAATTCATTCATAAAGATCAATTTTTATTTTTATTTTTAAAAATACATACCCCAAGTGGTCAAAGAAATTCGTCGGAAAAAAGTTCTTTTAACTACTTGAATAAAATCAAATCTCGTTATCGGGTTTTCTTGTTGGATTCAGATTTGAAATATCTTGATCCGGCCACATCCGACAAGTGACAGCCCTATTTTTATTTTTATTTTTGAAAGCGTTGACAGCCCTAATTTGATCACAAAGAACGAAAAAGAAAAGTTATTTGTGGTCCTGGTTTAACAATTTTATAGCTCAAACTATTCAAATATGGGCTGGGCTCTGAGCCCAATAATGGATGCTAGTTCAAACTATTCAAATATCACTAGCATCCATTATTTGAAATATGGGCTGGGCTCTGAGCCCAATATTTGAATAGTTTGAACTATAGCACTCGGTTAGTCTGTACTGCAGGAATTCTGGAATGAAACTATGAAATGTTGAGCTCAAGCTAAAATGTACATGATTTCATTCAATCACTTTAGTGCATGGAATTCTTAGATAAGATAGCACTCCACACAGCAGAATTCTGGAACGAAACTAAGAATGATAAACAATTCAAGCAAAAACGTACAAGGAGGGATTCATTCAACAACTTTAGTGCAGAAATCAGAATTATGCGATGAAACTAGGAATGTTCGAGAAAGTAAAGCTAAAATGTACGTGAAGTAGTGATGGATCAGTTCGTGGTAATCCTCTGTTCTGGTCTCTTCTTCAGCACCTGAAATCTGGAGAAAGAAAGTTCAAAAGAAAAAAAAAAGAGTTAGAATTTGGGCAGAAAAGAACTTTTATCAATAAGAACATAATGAAGCAAAGAGTTGTGGTATCTATACCTGGGACAAGCACTTTCAAGATGCCTATTTCTGAAGGCCAAAAGCCAGCTGCTTTGTTTCGTTTCATGGTTGCCCAATGACCCCAGCCGGCAAGTTTGGACAACGGCTGATATTTTTGTTGGTTAGGTCCTGGAGCCGTTGCGGCAAACTTCTCAGGTTCGGGCAATCATCAAGCGTAAACCCTGTGAGACTACGCATGTCACCGTTCATCACATCTTCCCAATCTGTCAACTGTGGCATGCGACGAAGCTCAAAGGACTCTAACAATGGGAACTTCTCACTATTGCCTGTACCATAGAAAGTGTGGCCAATAGTCTCTAAACAAGACATGTCTGAGATGCTAAAAGATTTGAGCCATGGAAGCTGGCCAAGAGCCGGAAGGCTCTGGCAGTATTTTAGCCCATACAAGTGAATGCTTGTAAACTTCCGGCTTTCTTCACTTAACCAACGTGGATACCTAATGCCGCAGTAGTTATGGATTACCAATTCTTTCAAATTTTGGTAAGGTTTAAGATTTACAAGGACTTCAGCTTGTTTATCCCTTTCTTGGTGAAGAGCTTGTGTGTTTAGTGTATCGGGCAGCTGGCGCCATTGCAACATGAGCTTATCCAGACATTTCTTCTTGTCTAACCTCGCTTCGGCAGCCTCACTTTCACTTGAGACATAATCGACATTTTTTATGCAAAGTGATCTCCGAAGGCTATCCATGTTCTTGAGTTCATCAATCTTTCCCTTTTTGCCCAAAACATATAGAGAAAGAGTTTGAAGATTAGTTAACCTTCCAAACTGCGGTGGCATCCACTGAAGGTCACAATCTACATCCAAGTAAAGATGTCTTAAATTGGAAAGTTTCCACATCTCTTCTGGCAATTGAAGAAGCTTAACGCAACCTTTAAGCTTTAGTGTTTGTAACGCCACGAGGTCACACATGGATTTCGGTAGCATCAGGAAAGGATTGCTAGAGAGGTTGAGGTAGCGGAGATATGTCAAGTGACTAATAGAATCTGGCACGTCAGTGAGACCAATATTACTTAAACCTAACACCCTTAAGGACTGCAACTTTAGAAACAAGTGAGGATCCACTTTTCCGGTAGGAGGTGCATTACGACCACCCATTGCTAAGAAAGTCCTCAACCTCACGTTTTCCAAGGATGCTTTCAGCTCCATCGGTTCAGTGTTATCATGAAGCAAAGACAAATGGCAAACATTCCCAAATAAGGGATAAAAAGTCAGCATGCTATACTTCACATGGGAGCATATATCTCGGGAGACTAATCGAGCCATGTCGTGAATGACATCATGCATTTTGTATCTTTCCTTATTATTTTCAAACAGTTGGAAGAAGCATCTTGAGTGTAAATCATCAAAGTAATCGCGACCTAAATCTTCCAATCTTCTGCCTCCCATTGGGTGGATGAATCCCTCGGCCATCCACAAAAGCACAAGTTCCTCCACCTCAAACTCATGATTTTGAGGGAAGATGGAACAATAAGCAAAACATTTCTGCAAATGCACCGGGAGGTTTAGATAGCTCAGCATCAAAGCAGGGAATACATTTGTGTCTTGTGGCATGTCCCACAACTCACTCTCCACGATGGAATGCCATTCATCTTCACTATTTTTACAACGCAATAAGCTTCCAAGTGTCACGGCTACAAGAGGCAAGCCTTTGCATTTACTTGCTATTTGTTTGCCGATTGATTCCAAAGTTTGATTTGGCTCCACATTGGCAACCACCCTTTGTTTGATTATATTCCAGCAATCGTCATCCAACAAAATTCTCAATTTGTATGCTTCGGAAGAACCCACGATTGATGAAGTTTTAGTACTTCTTGTGGTCACTATGATTTTGCTCCCTGGAGAACAAAATCTAAAAGGTGAACTAAGTACGTCCCACTCATCATCGAGATGGCTCCAATAGTCATCTAAAACAAGCAAAAACCTTTTCCCATTCAGCATTTTTCGAAGTATCACTTGAAGTGAGTATAAATCTGATAAATTGCAAGCAGACAAAGTTGCAGACTCGATTATAGATCGTGTAATCCGGGCCACATTGAAGTCCATAGAGACAGAAACCCACATTCTCATCTCAAAACTGTTGCAGACATTCTCATCATCATACACCAAATGAGCGAGAGTTGTCTTCCCAATTCCGCCCATGCCCACTATGGGAATTACAGAAAAATTACCCCTCCCATATACCTCACCGGTGAGCAACTTAGTGATATTCTGTTTATCATCTTCCCTCCCAACCACATTTGCATCATCTACAAATGTCGTTGTTGAGCAGAAGTTCATAAACTGAGTTAATCTTGTAGGAGCAAGTTTACAAGAATCCCGTTTCACCTTTTCAATCATGATTAGACTTTCTAATTCTTTAGTGAGCTCCTCAAGTTTGTTTTGCATACTATCAATTTCATGTGGAACATTCCAGTCGCTAGGCGATGAAACGACCATGGAGAATACCTGTTTCAATTTATGGACATTATTTTCGGCGCAATGTTGAGAGAGACGCAAGGAGACGTGGTCGAGAAGCGCATCAGCATCATAAGCGAGTTTTCTCATATCTTCGAACCATATCTGCCACGCTTTGCTACCACCATGGGCACCGCCACCAGAGAACCTTAGTGGAATATTGCCCTCCATGTGATCCACCAAATCCTGAGTTTTCAAGAAAGTCCTCTGCAGCTTGCGAAACACATCATCGGCTCCCCATATCAAGCCAATTTCTCTCCCAGCAACAGATCCAAGTGATGCAAATCTCTCGAATATAGGTTGCAGGAAAGCTGATCCGAAGCCCGTCCTGAAGCCTGATGCGATGGACGAGTCCCCCATTTTCAAGTTTGCCCGGAGATGGAGTAAACAACCACAGGGGGCGAGGTCTTTTGCAATATTTGGTTTGTTTTGTTTTTCGTAGATGGGAAATGAGGAAGGAAACCTCCGTGAGAATTTGAGCCCAAGGGACGCCCAAGTCTAAAATTTTAGGGCTCCCTTTTTCTTTTTCTCTATTATGTGACGTGATCTTTTTTTTTTTTTTTTTTTTTTTTTTTTGATACACGCCATGAATTTTAAATTTCAGATCTCTCGTCCAAATCAAATTCTATTTTCTTCAAATCTTCTTCTTCTCTCCTTCTCTTTTTTAACGATATTTTTCTCTGAAGATGAAAAACCGTCTTCTCGTCTGCGTTTGCGTTCGTCGTCTTCTCTCCTGCGTCCATCGTCTTCTCGCTTGCGTTTGTCATGTCTTTTGATTAAGAAAAAAAATAAAAAAATAATTACAGAAATCTGATCTTCTTCTTCTTTTTCTATATTTGATGTTTGAAGATTCAAATGATCGATCTTCAAGTGATCCACTAGTCGATCCTGTTGATCTTCAAAGCTCTTGAAGATCGACAGGATCAACTAATCGATCACTTGAATTGAGTAGTCGTGTTGATCGACTGCTCGATCATAGTGATCATTGTTCGATCATTTGAAGAAATCTGGATCTTAAAAAAAAAAAAAAGAATAACATAAAAAAAAAGGAAAATAAAGAAAAATTTTGAAGATTCATACGTCAATCCTATTGATTTTCATAGATAAAAAAATTTAAAAATTAAAGAATAAAAGAAAAAAAAATCTTCAAGATCCGAGATTTTCATAAATAAAAGAAAATAAAAAATTAAAGAATAAAAGAAAATAAAATAAATTCAAGATTATACGTGAAAAATAATTATATTTAATATTTATTTTATTAGATATAATTCAAAAAAAAATTATATAATGAATGGTTTTGAGACTAGGTTAAATAAGAAAAAGTTGGCGTCCCTTCCTACGGCTACAATATTCGCTTTGTTATTTTCAAAGTGAACATGGATAGCATGCCAGGATAGCACAAAAATGACGCTGTTTCCTCGAAATTCATAAAAAAAATAGTGAAATAGACTGCTTTTACAACTATTTTAACTTTTTACAATGCAACTTGCCAACTAGTTAATAATTTATTCTTGAAGGTAAAGTTTTAGGTATTTTTTCTTTATAATAAAACTTTTTTTTTGGTATGTGGTTAAAAAAATAAAAAATCAAAGATGATAAAAGTTGGAGCTTTTAAGGACAATTATTGTCCACCAATTACGCTGCCGTGGTTTCAATTTCTACTCCATTTAGAAGTTGTTTACTTCGCGCCCCGGGGGAATCGATAGACTATTTAATAAGTCATAAAAAATTATTTATTTTGAAGGGCTAGGATTTATGTGATAAAACTAGATCTTATAGATAAGTTTGAAAAGAATAGAGTATATTGTAACTTTTAAAAAATATTGCTAAATAATCAGCTTATAAACAATCAAAGTAAATAAGTTCTTTTTTTTTTTTTTTTTTTTTTTTTTTCTGTTAAGCGATTTTATTAAATTTATTATTTTCATAATCCAAATCCAATAGATTGAGAACAATCAAAGTAAACGACTTCTTAGCTCTGAATGAGTGTAATCCACTAATATTTTGCCAGATTTTCTTACTCAATGATAGAGAAGAAAAAACTATATATATATCTAATATTATATATATATATATATATATATATATATATATATATATATATATATATATATATATATCCTATATAAATAAATAAATAAGTATTTGACAAAGAGTCCTATTTTCATTGAATTATTTTATAATATTTAAAGTAAAATTATTAAATCAATTTTGTCTTTCTTCTATTTTTATTTTTAAGTTGATATTGATAGATAATCAATATTTTTATTTTTATTTTGTTGGAAAGATAATCAATATTTATGTCAACATAAAAAAATGTGAAAATTAAAGTATTTTGTTTACGTTGAATAGATTAACATAAAATTAATTAAGAGATAAAATTATTAATATTTTTATTTTGAATATTATAAAATAATTCCAATAAAAAGAAGAACTCTATGTTAAATTTTTAATTACTTATTTATTGTATATATAATTTGTTTTTTTTTTTAATATAGATATATAAAGAATGTGTTATTTTTCTCTATTAATATTTAGGATCGAGTTAGAGTAGAAAAAATTAAGGGATATAACAACAAAATTTTATTGTTATAAAATAGTTCATTAATTGGCTTTTATAAAATTGTGTTTATACTAGGATAAAAAAAACCTTTTCCTCATAATATTTTTATCTACACTTGCAAAACCATAAATATTAACCTTTTCGGAAAATGTGAGATAAGTCCCCAATGTTATATCATATTTTGACATAACTCCTCTATTGTAAATTTTTTCATACTAAGTCCCCAGTTGAATTTATTAATTTTACTTCACTACCTATTGTATACGATTTTACCAAGTTGCCCTTGAAGGCTATCAATTTCCCTCCCATTCTTAAGAATCTCATTAATGTGAAATAAAAAATAACGGCAGTGAGGGAGGTGAGGGTTTTCTGAGCAAAAAACCGACCACATTACGGCGAGACGGGGTTCCCACGGTGAGTGGGTGCCGGAGAAGTGGGTTTCCGACGCTGACGACTTACGAAGGTGAGAGATTTCCGCCTCCGACGGGTGTCTGCCGCTAAGGTGTTTACGCCGCTCAGGGGTTTCCCTGAGAGAATTGAATGCATCGGCCAACAACCAAACGTCATAGCAATGAATGCATTGCCAACCAATTTAATTCAATACATGTAGCCCTAATTTTTTCCTATTAATTGTTCTTTTTTGGCAACAAGTCCTACAGTAAGGACGATTTTCAGAAGCATTTCAATTAAATACGGTTGATTTAAAAGAGTCAGGCGAATGAAAAGAAACAATTCAACTAAATCGAGTGCTCGACTGAATGGTATCGAGCACTCGATCCTTCTGTAGAATTGCATGTTGTCAAGAGACTGATCTGTATTGTCAATTCTGTTAAATAATAGATTGCATTTGATTTTATCGGTTGAATTTCACTTTTTGCGACTTCCTCTATCTGCTATTGCTGTCTACAAACTCGACTAAATAATAAGGGTGATATTGATGATTCTGTGTTATGGTACAAACACAAACCATCAACTCCACCATTATCATTTTAAGTTTGGAAAGATTATTCAATTTTTTGCGACTTCCTAGATCTGCTATTTCTGTCTTCGACTCGACTAAATTATAAGGGTGATGTTGATGATTCAGTGATAAAACCATCAACACCATCATTATCATTTCAAGTTTGGCAAGATTATTCAAGCTTCATTTTCAAAGCATCGTCGGCAAAGAGAAGAGAATGAAAAGAAGGAGATGTCGATGAAGAAGAATGAGATAAATTTATAAATTTATTATTTTTTGCAAAACGGTCCTCAGGTTTTTCCTATTACAAAATGAGATAATTTTAAGAGGCAAGTCGGAAAATATTGGGGAAAGGAAAAGGGAAAAGAAATTGAGGGTTATATCCCAATAAATAAAAAATCTCAATTCTCCCTCCTGAAGCAAGTAAGCGATAGAAGCAAGAAGGGGAGGAGCACGCCACAGAAGAGAGAAGGAAATTGACGGAATGTGCCGGAGAAACCTTCCAAGGGGAGTTAGATTTTTCAAAAGAAACTTGGAGATCCTTACCAACAAATTTTCTCTGAAATCTTCACCGTATCATATTCTATTTTGCTGTTCACCGTTAGCCTAACGAGGTAACTCTCTGAAAACCCCTCCTCCGCCATTCATTCTGAGAACTTTCTTTTCTTCTCTTTTTCCTGTTTATGTGGAATAATATTTTGGAATAAAGTAGATGTTAAAATGTACAGGCGCCGATAAGTTGATGTGGTGCTGTAATCGAAGCCCTTGAAAACCTGGAGAAGAATTTGAGTCTTTAAAGATTAATTGGGGCACAAGCTCTGAAGAAAGAAAACATGGACACAAGCGAGCGTTCAACATCAAAGCGGAGATCACGCGTATCTTCACCACCCGCATCTCCACCACCAAAACGACCATCACTCTCATCTTCACGACCAGAACGAGGATCTGTTCTGAGATCGATCATAGGTTCACACAAAAGCTTAGTGCAAGACTTATGAATTTAATGCTTTTGGGTTGATGACATCTAATTTTGTTACAGAATCTACGTGCGAATCGAGTAGCGGCGCTACTGGAAGCAAAAGCAAGGAGAATTTGCAAACTGACGGAATTCGAGAGGTGAATTTTTCATGTGAAATAGATTTTCATTTATTCTAACATGTCTGGGCACAATGGGATATGAAGTTTCGGTTCGTTGTCTCTGTTCACCTTTACCATGAATTTTTCCGACAGGGCCCTCACTCCAAGTGGGAGTACCTTTTCCATGAATTTCTCGGACAGGGCCCTCACGCGGAGTGGGATCTCATCGATGTGCCTGAGGTCATAGATCCTCCAGAAAGCTATAGGCCTGCAGAAATCATAAAACATTGCCTCTTATCTTGTTGGATGTTCCCGTCTGATTATATATTCGCCAAGGATATGTTAGTTTGGCAATGGATAGCTCAAGGATCATTAGCATCAGGAGACCGTAAAACAGTAGAGGAGGCATGTACAGGGTGCTTTAACACTTTGTTGAACTTGAATTACATAGTGCCTGCTGGATATGATCATGATCTTGATCATATGAAGTATAAATTTGGCGATGATATGAAAGAGTTCCTCCAAGATCACATATTGGAACCGCCCAAGTTCCTGAAATCTTTGGATAGCAAAGAAACTGATGCAGCAAAAGTCGAGCACTTGTCGTTAGCTTTCGAGAAAATCGATTGTATCGATTTTGGGATTCTTAAACGATGCATCCGTCTACAGACACTGATGATCCATCATTGTTATGGTTCTGTAATAGAACGGATACCATCTGATCTTTTCTTGAAGCTTAAGGCCCTAAAGATCTTAAACTTGAGTCGCACCAATATTTTGGAATTACCAAGTTCTATTGAGAAGTTAGAGGAATTGCAGTTTCTTGACGTGTCGGAGACTCCCCTGGGCTGGTTGCCGGAGTCCATATGTTGGCTTACCACTTTGCACACCTTAAACCTCGACGGTTGTTCAAGCCTCATTGATTTGCCCATGTGCACGAGCAAGCTAGTTAACCTGCGCCATTTGTTTCTTGACGTCGTGCGCCAATTGCAGTCAATGCCTTCAGGAATTGGAAAATTAACAAAGTTGCAGACATTGAGTGGATTCTTGGTTGGTAACGATGACGGTAGCCGCATAGTAGAGCTCAAGTACATGGACAACCTCAAAGGGTCGCTTCGCATTTTGCATCTTGAGAATGTAATGACCAAGGAGGACGCAGCAGAGGCTTATCTTTGGGAAAAATTCAAGCTTGAAAAGATCGAGCTGCAGTGGAGTGATCTTCGAGACGAGAGGAATCCAGATGAAGACGAAATCTTGGAATGTCTCAAACCACCCCGTTTCATTCAGGAATTGAAAATATTGTTCTATAGCGGCGGAATGCTTCCCTCTTGGATAAGCAATCCATCGTTCAAAGAGTTGGTTAGTATAACCCTCTTCGGGTGCAGATATTGGGAGAGTTTACCATCTCTTGGGGAATTGCCATCTCTAAAACATCTCAACATTGTTGAAAACAATGAAATGACAGAAATCAATAGTAATTTTTGCAGGAAGACGGAAACGCATCCTGCTGCGTTTCCTAAGCTCGAGAAACTGTCGTTGTGCTCCATGTCTAAACTGAAAACATGGACGGGCGTTGAGGATGGAGACTTCCCCTGTCTCCAGCAACTAATTGTGGAGTACTGTCCCCAATTTGTTCATCTTCCTTCTCTCTCGCATATGAGCTCCATTTTGCATATGGAGATACGCTACTGTTCGAAGCTCTCTTGTTTGCCAGAGGGTGGACTACCGGCGACACTTGAATCTTTGATGATTAACGATTGTCCGAAGTTGAAAGAACGGTGTCAGAATAAAGAATGCGACGACTGGTCTAAGGTGGCTCATGTGCTTGAGTTTTATATTGATAACAAGAAGGTTCTTGTGTGACTGTAATTTGATTGTTTCTGTGTTTTGCTTGTAATCTATAGTACACCCTTTTCTTTCCACCAAAAAAAAATATAATACACCCTATTCTGATATCATTTGGTGTGGCTCAAACAAATATTTGTATGTTTGTTTTTGTGAAAAGAAACACTTTGTACATATTTTGTGATCTTTATGGTTTATAGTGTGTTGTCTTAGTTGAAATACAGAATGGACGAACTTTGGTTTCTAGTTATACCGAGAGGTAATAGCTTAAGGACTCAAAATATTGGTTACTTTATGTGGCTAGGACTACAGACACTTGAAAAATGACGAAACATATGGACAAAATTTCAGAAGCACGAAACTTCATGTATATACGCTAAGTAACTACAAAATCAGGATTAATTCTAGCCCGAAGTTTATAACTTGTCATGCGATTCATAAAAAAATATAGACAGAGTTGTCGACTAAATAAAATAATAAATTACACTTGTCATTGATAATTAATAGGATTCGAGATCATTTTGTGGCCCAGGACGTGGTTGAACCATCTACGATGGGGGAGGAAAGAAGTTTAAATAGGAGAGTACGTTCCCACTGTATTGGAAAGAAGTTTAGATAAGAAAATGCATTCCCACATGACTTTTTTCTTAGAAAGCTCGACCAGCAAGAAAAAAGTGCTTGGCTGAATCTAAAATAGAGGTTGACCCAATTTATTTGTATATTTTATACTTATCGTACGATGCATTATAATTGATAGGGTTCAACAAAATTAGATCTGGAACTTTCAAATTAAGAGTCAATTACTCTTGATGGGTCCAGAAATGGATGGGTCTGAATCCGATCACTTTACGATTTGTATTTTGTGGAGGAAACCACCGGAGCTTCGCCGGAAAAAGAGAAAGGGGTTCAACCTGTTGGGACAAGCACAAGAAGAGTCAGAAGGCCAAGCTGGGGGAACTGGGGGTGATACCCAGTTTGGCTCTCCGACGCTCAAGTCAGTTTTGTGTATGAAGAAATGTAAGTTCAGTCACAGTTGCAGAAGTGAAGAAAGCTTACTTGTGTAGAAGACGACTTGGATTATTTATAGTTGAGGGTCAAGGGCCCTTTGGTCATTTGCCTCAAGTGGTCCTGGCCGAATGTTGCCCTAACACGTGGCGCTGTGAGAGAGAAACCTAGGAGGAATCTTCTGCAAAAGCGGCCAAAAGTTAGTGCTGGCAACAGTGGCAGGTGCGCGGGCATGTACGTTGTGTCAGAGAGCCATGTGGGCGGTTGGTAACGAGGGCTTGAGAGCGCGCTCGTGACAACCTGGAGTATTGGAGGCTAAGACATCCGCTGAGGGGGATGAAGGCTCCAGTTCAAGTGATGAGCCGAAAGGGAAACCACTCTGAGGGAGTGTGACGCTCGAAGAGGGCTCCTTTGGCGTGTGAGCGCCCATCGTTTGATATGTAGGACGCTCGTTGGAGTGACAGCGCTCGTTGGCCTTAACTCCAGAAGAAGGATTGCGCTCGTTGGCTTAGCGCTCGTGTGCTGATGGTGCAGCCTTGGGGAGACAGATGTCATCAACTCGGTGACGCCACGTGTCTTAACGTGGGGCGATCGTATTTTGACCCCATCATTTTGCCCCCCAATTCTGTAGTCCTTAGTGATAAGGACTGTAGAATTTTGACACGTTCAATCTTCCGCATACAACGCTCGTATGGGACTTAGCGTGTTGAGCAATTTTTCCTCTGAATGCGCCATTAATGCGGTCTTTTCAATTGACCGTTCGTATCACTTCCGCATTAAATGTTGGTGCTATTATGAAGCCCTTGAAACGTCAGAGCATTAAATGCGGGTGCGCGTGGGGCGCGTGAGCATTGGGAAGCATGCGCCGATTCCATAAAGTGAACGGTTTCCTAGGCGGGAAATGATTACCATTTTGAATTTATTGCCTAAAACGGTACCAACTTCCATCCCTATAAATACGGGATTCTGAAATCTCCATACTCTTTACGCATTCAAAACTCTCAAGTATCCTTTGCAAAGAAAATTCTCTCGCATTCCAGTTCTTAGAGCATCTTCAACCTCTTCTCCAGTTTTCTTCAGAAACTTTCAAGGTAAATTTCCAGTGTAGTTTTCTAACCTTGCTGACCGTAGATTTGGACTTTAGAATTTCGTAATCCTTAGATTTTCGCCTTTCTGAACCTTAATCCCCTTCCAAGAAAAACTTCCAAATCCCAGTTTCCGCCATGGCCGACCAACACATTGAGGAATTTGCCCGTGAAATCCAAGAGATGGCCACTGAGAGTTCTTCTTCCCACAATTCCCCCAGAAATGAAGAGTTGGGGGAGGCGGTGATGGCTACAGAGGACAGAAACCCTGGCGGAACGGATCCTCTTTTTGAGGAGATGGATCTGGTTATGGAGGCAGAACGACAAGGGTCTGTTCTCCCCATAACCCAAAGTGCCACACATCCCCACCGCCACACCGTGACCGTGGCCGTCGTAAACCCGCTTCCAGTGGCGGAAGCCATATCCGGGCCTTCAGACAGAGCCCGTGATAAGGGGAAAGGAAAGAAATCCCAAAAATCCAAAGGGCCCAATGAGGGTGAAGGGTCAGGCTATCAGGCCACCGAGCGCACGCCTGATGAGACTCCCAGTACCGTCACCGTGGGAGATGTGAAAACAATGATGGCACCCATCTACTGGGACGAGCGGTATACTTGGAGAATCCCACAAAGCCACGAGCGTGCGAATAACCCGCCTCCTGGGGAGATGGCAGTGTACGTGGATTCCGTGCGCTCGGGAGGCCTGAGGTTCCCCATCTCAGTCTCAATGGCCCATTTGCTGAATGACCTGGGCTTGTGTCCATCCCAAATAGTGCCCAATGGCTTGGCCCTCTTGACGTGCTTCATTATCTTGATGAGGAGTATGGGTTACGAGCCCTATTTGCGGAATTTCAATGCCCTTTTCCAAGTGGTCAGCTCATCCCGCTCATCCCCCGAGGCCGGTTTTTACTATGTCCAAGCGAAGGCCCACATGAAGCTGATCAACTCGCCCTCGACCACTTATGGCATTGACTGGAAGGAGAAGTTCATCTTTGTCAAGGCCCCAGCAGGAGAGGGCTTTGGGGTGATCACGGAATGGGGCTCGTATTCAAAGAGCCGTTTGCCACCCTCACTCCCCAGAGATTGGGCGAAAAACTTGGCAACAACCCTAAGGGACGAGGGTCACCTTATACAAGCGAAGGACTGGATAGATGATGCAGAACTCATGTTCTTGTGTGGTCTTTCCAACGACCCTTACTTCCTTGACAACCCTCCGGCTCGTGACATAGAGAGAGACGGTTAGATCTTTAGGGCACTAACTTTAGATAGGAATAAAAACTAACTGCTTCTTTGTACTTGTAACTTGCACTTAACAATTCTGGTCCCCAGATTTATAACCCTTGTATTTCCCTTTTTGCAGGAGCTGCTATTATAGAAATGGCCGGAGGAATTAGACAAGCGGCTCGTTTCGCCCACGCCAACAGAAACCAATCCCAACAAGGGGAACAGCAGCGTGAGCAACACCGTCCTCGCAACAGGGACGCTCGTAGTGGCAATCAGGGCGCCAGTTCGAGCGCCAATCGTAGTGAGGTTCCGCCACCCCGTGGCCGAGGGGAGCGTAGACTGGTCCCCAGAGAGACCAGGGGGCAGTCCTCTTCAGAAAGAGCGGGTGATGCTCAACCCCCCATCCCCGCAGAACAGACGAGGCCAGTGACCACTCTGGCAATAACTGAGGCTCACCCGAGCGCGAGCGCAAGCAGGCCTTCCCGCAAGAGGAAGAGGATGCCCGATTCCGTGGCAATCCAGGGCAAGGGGAAGCAAGTGGTTGAGGGCCCCAGGGGCCAAGGAGATACTTCCTCCTCAGAGGAGGAACATGCATGGGAGTTCCCCCGACGAGGGGACAGGGGCTTTACAGGCGCCCCAGACGGTGGGCCAGTTTTGCTGAGGCCCGGCTCGGTCGCACAAACTATCACCGAGGATCTGTTCAGCAGATCCCAATTCTCGGCCGACCATCGTTACCTCTACAGCGAGTCTGTGGAGCAAGTGACCCTCGACGCGGCCCACGCTCTGATTTCCGTAAGTAATCATTCCTTGCACTCTTTCTCTTCTGTAAGCCACCATTTTTTTTTTTTTTTTTTTTTTTTTTTTTTTTTTTTTTTTTTTTGCTCAACACTTTTCCCCTCGTTCGCGCAGCAAGTTCTTCCCCGGCTAAAAAACATGCAAATGCGAGCCTCAACTTACGCCGAGCGCAAGGCCAAATACAAGAAGATGGCCCGCTCGAATGATCCGGCTCAAATCCAGGCGGAGCTTGATGCGGAAATCGCCAAGTACGAGTCCCTCAAGGGCTTGTTCGAAACAACTGAGGAAGAGCTGGGAAAGCTCAAGGAAGACTTTTTAGCGGTTGACGGCGCTCGTATTCGTTTGGGCAACGAGCTGGCCCAGGCCAACGAGCGGTGCAAAAAGGCCGAGGCGGACAGGGAAAGCTGGAAAGCAAGGGCGCTTGAGGCCGAGCGCAAATTCAACGATACTGTCAACGAATGGCCTCGAAGCTTAGATCGTGCAAACAAGGAGGCGTTGATCAAATTCTGCCACTCCAAAGCCTTCAATTTTGCTGCTTCCCTGCATTGCTTGGAGGAGGCTCAGAAGGCTTTCAATCTGGCCATCGAGCAGGGCATACACAAAGGGCTCACCAACCCTGCCATGAAGGAGGCCGAGGGCACGGGGCTCATGTTCAATGAGCGCTGCGAGGAGGAAGATGACGAGGGCGACAACCCTGCTGATTCCATTGCAGAGCCAGAATATGAGTTCCTGGTCAAACTCCTTCAGGATGAGTATATGGACGCTCATCCGGCGGGTAATGCCGCCTCATCCGTTCCAAACGACGATCCTGTGGATGAGCCCCAAGCACCTATCTTGGAGGAGGCCCCGATCCCAATTGCTGAAGATGCCAACGCTCCCGCTCCAAATGATCCTGAGCCCAACGACCTGCAAGCCCATCAACAAGAGCCTGAGGGCCCAGTCCATGGCCCAGTTCAGGGCCCAATCCTGGTGATTGTTGATGAGGACATCGCTCCAGCTGCTTGAAGCTTTCCCTTTATCAATTCCTCCTGTTTTTGCCTGTTTTTCTGCTTTTCTGTCATTTTCTTCTTTTGGGACAATATTTATGGGCCTTTGAGCCCCCTTCCTTGTAATATTTTCCCTTGCCATGAATGAATATCTCTTTTTTGATGACTTTGTTGTTCAGTTTCTTTATATAATAAGACTGTGTAGCATACTCCTGTGAATGTTTTATTCCTTTGATGCAATGAAAATTTGTCTAAGTCTTGAGCGATCGTGGGGGTCTTATTGTGAGATTGCCCCTACGCTCAAGACTTGTATAAATTTTATTTTTGCTCTTGAAAATTTGTCTAAGTCTTGAGCGGTCGTGAGGGTCTTATAGTGTGATTGCCCCCCGGCTCAAGACTTGTATAAATTTCTGCCTTTGTAAATTTGTCTAAGTCTTGAGCGATCGTGAGGGTCTTACTGTGAGATTGCCCCTACGCTCAAGACTTGTATAAATTTCTGCCTTTGTAAATTTGTCTAAGTCTTGAGCGATCGTGGGGGTCTTACTGTGGGATTGCCCCCCTGCTCAAGACTTGTATGAATTTCTTCTTTTGTAAATTTATCTTGAAAATCTGTCTAAGTCTTGAGCGATCGTGAGGGTCTTACTGTGAGATTGCCCCTACGCTCAAGACTTGTATAAACTTTTGCTTTGGGAGAATTTGGCTAAGCCTTGAGTGTGTGCGAGGGTCTTACTGAGTGGTTGCCCTCGTTCAAGACTTGCGACATTCTTTCCGCCCTTGGGGGGATTTTGCTAGGTCTTGAGTATTTACGAGGGTCTTACTGAGTGGTTGCCCTCGTTCAAGACTTGTGCAATTCTTATTTGATTCTGAGGCCATCGTTCGAGCGCTCTGGCTCTTGTCGTTTTCTTGGTTCTGCAGGAAATCCCCTTTTCGAGCGCAAGGCGTTTTAAGAAACGACCAAGGCCTACTAGGACTATTTCTGTGGTAGATCCCGTTTTCGAGCGCAAGGCGTTTTAATAAACAACCAAGGCCTACTAGGATGCGTTCTTGTAGGAGATCCCATCTTCGAGCGCAAGGCGTTTTAAGAAACAGCCAAGGCCTACTAGGATCCGTTCTTGTAGGAGATCCCGTTTTCGAGCGCAAGGCGTTTTAAGAAACAGCCAAGGCCTACTAGGATCCGTTCTTGTAGGAGATCCCGTTTTCGAGCGCAAGGCGTTTTAAGAAACAGCCAAGGCCTACTAGGATTTTCTTCACAATCTTCTTCCAACTCACCTGCTTGGTTGTGAGCGTAACCAGTCTATCCTTATGAGGGCGTCCCCCCATTCGGAGTAGAGTGCTGGCCAGCGTAACCCATACGAGATAACAGCATACATATTGGAATGAGTTGCCAACCACGCTCGCAAAGACGAGGGACGTGGGACTTATTCATTCAAGCAACCAAAGAAACAGGAATATTAAAGAAATTAAAAAGATCATGTTACCTTTTACTTGTGATTGGAAGTACATTGAACCCGTCAAAGAGGGTTGTTACATCAGGGTTTGTAAAGAGCTTTTAAACATAAAACCGCCGGAGGTTACATGCGTTCCAAGGGCGAGGCAAGCGCTCACCTTGAAGTGTCTCCAGGGTGTAAGTGTTGTTAGCTCTGAGTCGTACGACTTTGAATGGGCCTTCCCAATTGGGGTCCAATTTCCCCACGTGCTTGGTCCACTTTCTTCAAGACCAAATCTCCCAGCTGGAAAGTTCTTTCCTTCACACGCTTGTTGTACTGTTGGGCCACAGAGGCTTTATAGTGGTGGATCTTAGCCCACGCTCGGTCTCTCCTTTCATCCAGCAGGTCCAACTCCAAGCTCCTGTTGCCATCGTTGAGCTGAGGCTCGAAATAGCCGACACGAGCGGATTCATTTACAATCTCCGCTGGTATCATTGCTTCTGATCCATAAACGAGCGCGTAAGGTGTTTCTCCAGTGGCCGCTCGTGGGGTGGTGCGATAAGCCCAAAGCGCTCCTTGCAGCTCCTCAGCCCATTCACCTTTCTTGCTTTCCAGCATGGTTTTCAGATGTTGCAAGATGATCCTATTGGTAACTTCTGCTTGCCCATTGGATTGTGGATGTCCTACAGAGGTAAATCGCTGTTCTATACCCAACTCAGAACACCATTCTCGTGTGTCTGCCGCTATGAACTGGGACCCGTTGTCAGAAATGAGCACCCTCGGTATACCGTACCTGCAAATGATGTTCTTCCAAATGAAGTCCCTCACAACCTTGAAAGTGATTTTCGCAACAGCTTCAGCCTCGGCCCATTTGGTGAAGTAGTCGACGGCTAAAATGACAAACTTCCTTTGTCCCGCAGCCATGGGCAAGGGGCCCACAATGTCTATTCCCCACTGGTCAAAAGGCCAAGAGACGTCTATTGGGATCATTTGTGCGGCTGGCAATTGAGGGAGATTCGAATGGAATTGGCATTTGGGGCACTTCCTTGAAAATTCGATGGCATCCTGGAGAACTGTAGGCCAATAAAACCCACTTCTCAGAACCTTCTTTGCCAAAATACGCCCTCCAGAGTGATTTCCACAGCTTCCATTATCTATGTGTTCGAGCGTCTCCTTTGCTTGTGAGGGCCTCAGGCATCTCATTGGGGGCCCTTGAAATGATTTTTTGAACAACCTCCCCTCGGTATCCAAAGCGAAACGAGGGGCTTTATTTCGGACCTTCCTTGCTTCCACCTTGTCAGTGGGAAGAATTCCGTCCTTAAGGAAAATAATGACGTCATCAAGCCAGCAGGGCTCGTTTGGATCAATCATGGCAATTATCTTGGTGGCGGCCTTCTCCTTGATCAAAGGTTCCTCAGTTCTAAGGAACGTAACAGAACGTTCAGAAGTACCCTCTAAAGCGGATGCAAACTTTGACAGAGCGTCCGCACGCTCGTTTTCTCCTCTGGGCACTTGAAGTAGATGAAATTCCTTGAATTTCCCAATGATTTCTCTGGCTCTAGTTAAGTACTGTATCATGGTGGTTTCTCGAGCCTCATAAGTTCCTTCAATCTGGCTTGCTATTAACTGTGAATCCACATAAGCGGTGATTCTGGAAGCCCCATTCTGAAAAGCAATATTCAATCCTTGCACGAGGGCTTCATACTCTGCTTCATTATTAGTGACTTGGAAATCCAGCTTAATTGCAAAGTCCAACTCAACCCCATCGGGGTTTCTGAGGGCCACTCCTACTCCTCCCCCTTGTGAGGTTGAGGAACCATCTGTGTGCAGTACCCATAACCCCTCATTTTCCGCAACGGTGGGCTCGAAACCAAAGCGTTCAACCAACAAATCTGCTACAACCTGAGCCTGTATCGCCGTCCTAGGCTCGAAGCATAGGTCAAACTGGCTCAATTCGATGGCCCATTTGATTAATCTACCAGATACGTCCGGCTTGGACAACACTTGCTTCAAGGGTTGGTCGGTGAGGACCGTTATGGAGTGCGTTTGAAAGTAAGGCCTTAGCCTTCTTGAGGCGTTGATAAGTGCAAACGCGAATTTTTCTATCTCCAAATACTTCTTTTCAGTTCCTTGCAATGTTTTGCTCAGATAATAGACAGGCAAATGTTTCCGCTCTCGTACGGCTACCAGAACAGCGCTTGTGGCTTCGGGAGAAACGGAAAGATACATAAATAATCTCTCACCTTCGACGGGCTTAGTCAGCAGTGGTGCGCTCGACAAGTAAGCCTTCATATCCTGCAACGCCCTTTCGCATTCTTCTGTCCAAGCAAAGTTACGAGCGTTCCTCAAAATTTTGAAGAAGGGAAGGTTCCTGTCCGCCGAGCGCGAAATAAACCTGTTCAACGAAATGATTTTTCCCACCAGGACCTGCACTTCCCTCAAATTTCGAGGGGAAGGGATCTCCAAAATAGCCTTGATCTTTTCCGGATTGGCCTCAATTCCCCTCTGACTGACCATGTACCCTAGGAATTTTCCCCCTTGCACTCCAAAGGTGCACTTTGAAGGGTTCAACTTCATCCCATACTGGCGCAAGATTGAAAAAGTGCGCTTGAGGTCTCCCAAGTGGGAATCCTGGCGTTCGCTCTTGACAATCATATCATCCACGTAAACCTCCATGGACTTACCAATCTCTTTTCCAAACATCTTGTTAACGAGTCGCTGATACGTGGCTCCGGCGTTCTTCAGTCCGAAAGGCATGACTAAGAAGCAATATACTCCTAGATGGACAACGAACGAAGTTTTGGGGCGATCTTCTAGGGCCATGAAGATCTGATAATATCCCTGGAAAGCGTCCATCATGCTCATGAGTTCGCAGCCGGCGGTCGAATCCACCAACTGATCAATCCGGGGCAGCGGGTAAGGATCTTTAGGGCAGGCTTTGTTGAGATCCGTGAAATCGTTGCACATGCGCCACTTATTTGCGCTCTTGGGCACCAAGACGACGTTGCACAACCACTCCGGGTACAGGATGGGCTCGATATACTGAGCCTCTAGGAGTTTATTAACTTCCTCTTCAATGACTCTTTTCCGAAAGCCATGCACATCCCGCTTTTTCTGCTTGATGGGCTTGAAAGAGGGGTCCACATTAAGCCTATGGACAATAACGCTCGGGTCAATTCCTGTGAGATCAGAGGCTTTCCACGCAAATACATCCTTGTTTTCCCTTAAAAAATCAATCATCATGATCTGAGAAGGCCCTGAGAGATTAGATCCTATCTGAGTGGTCTTATCCTTGTTTCCAGGCTCCAGCTCAATGGTAAGGAACTTTTCCGAGGGTTCGATCCTTACTTCAGGGCGAGGAAGTTCGAGCGCCCTCTTCTTTCCTGTCAAACGGTCGCCAGATGCTGGTTCACTCTCTTCCGGCTCGTCTCCTTCTGAGGACGATCCACCAACGACCCCTGGGGGGACATTTTCGAGGGGATGCTCCCCGTTGTCTCCCCTCTTCTTCTTGTTCTTCTTCTTATTCAACTTTGCCCTCTTTCGTGCCGGGCTGTCCTCGTCTAGATTGGGGAAATCTACTGACTTCTTGGTGGAGCCGACTTGGAAGGTTTTCTCCGCCTTTGGCTTTCTGAGGGATAACATGTAACATTCCCAAGCCTCTCGTACATTGCAGAGCACTTCTCCGACGCCCTCGGAAGTAGGAAACTTAATCTTCTGGTGGTATGTGGAGATGATGGCTTTGAAATCAACGAGGGCAGGGCGCCCAATTATGATGTTATATGGAATGTCTATCTCCACCACCGCGTACGTTACCAGGAGTGTTTTGCGTTGAGGGGCTCGGCCAAACGAAGTAGCCAGAAGTATTTGCCCTCGTGGGACAACTTCCGAGCCTCCAAAGCCAATGAGGGCTGTTTTAAGAGGCTCGAGCGGGAGATCAACCTTCATTTTTAAGAATGTAGAGTAAGGCAAAACATTAACGGAGCTTCCACTATCTACCAATACCCTCTTTACAACATGGTTATGAACATCTAAACTAACCACCATGGGGCAATCTGAGGTTACACCCTCCCCATGGGGCGTTACAATATGTTCTAGATCCCTATCATCGAAGCCTATTACATCATTTTCTCTTGACCTTTGAGCGCTTGATCTCTGGATGGCGTAGATAGGCTTGGGCACTGATGGGCGTTGGTTGTAGCTCTGGACGAACCTCCGTCGGGAGGCGTTTGAATCCCCTCCTGATGAGCCTCCTGCGATCATATTTATGACTGCGAAGGGCTCGTTTTCTTGTTCAGGGGCTTTGCCTTTATTACCTCGGCGGCTGCTGCTTTCAGGGGGTCCCCTACCCCTTGGGCTCTTTGACCGGGAAGGGCTTCTCCTTCTTCTTCCAGAGCGCTCATTGTATTGTTCATCGTAGCGCTCGAGCACTCGGACAAATTCCTTCAAGTGGCCCCCTGCGACGAGCCTTTGGATTTCAGCCTCCAATTGGCGACACTCATCCGTGTCGTGCCCTCTCTGCTTGTGGAAGGCGCAGTATTTGTTCGAGCGCCTGAGTGAGTCTGTCTCTCTCATTTTGATGGGTCTTTTGAAGAGCTTCTTATCGGAGAGATTGTAGACTTCAGAATTTGGCCTGGTGAGCGGAATGCGCTCGAATCTTCGAGGGGGTGGTGGCGACCTTCTGCGCTCTTGTGGGCGCTCTTTCTTGACTGCCACATCCCGCCCCCGCTCGTGATGAGGTCGCTCGTTCCTGGCCGGGCTATGATGTCGGGGACCGTTCGTCCCATACATATCTTCGAGCGCGAAGAACGGCTCGGCTATTTCTCTTAGGCCCATGAGAGTCCCAGGCCTTCTCTCCACGATGGCATCAGCAAATTTTTTGCTCACATATTGTTTGTGATCCACAGCCTGGAAGAGCACTGGGATCAAGAAATCCATCGAGGGCCTTTCCACCTGCAAGATCTCCTTATTGAAGCGGGCGAAGAACGAGCGCAGTGATTCGCTCTTGCCCTGCACCACGTTGTAAAGGGCTGTGGGTGCGGTGACTGGTGCCTTCAAAGAGTTGAAGTGGTTGAGGAAGGTGTCGGCCAGTTCTTCATACGAGTGTATCGAGCGCGGTGGCAGGCGCTTATACCACTCTTGAGCCATCCCTACCAAGGAAGTGACAAACACTTTCGCCCAGTAATGGCTGGAATGCTCGTAAAGGTGCATGAGATGCACAAAATGATCCAAGTGCTCCGCTGGTTCGGTTGTCCCGTCGTATCTGTTGATGGATGTGGGGACTTTGGCCATGCCGGCTTGGGCCATCAGAACTTCTTCGACGAGGGGTGAACCTCTCGCCAGTGGGTGATATTCGTACGTGCCGAAATTTTCCTCCGGCTCCTTGCGACGGGGGACCCTTGGTGGAGGGTCCTTGGTGCGGGTGCTCCTGGCGTCAACCCGTTCATCCCGACTATGGGAGATCTGAGTTGAGCACCCTCGTGAGAGCTGTCCCACGATATCCTTGAGGCCCTGCAGCTGGTCTTGCACAGCCGCGAGGACGTCAGGATTTACTTCCACTTGCTTGTCCTTGTGGGCTCGTGAGCCCCTCCTGGAGACATGAGAGTCTCCTTCATTTTCGTTCACTCGCTCCGTGGGCTCTTTGTTCCTGCCCACGGAGACGCGCTCGTTGCCCTCCTGCTGGGGCACTTCTCTCGTTGGTGGTGGTGGTGGTTGTGCCCTCAGGACAGCCTGGGCTTCTCTGAGGGGAAAGTTTTGCTGTCCGCCTAAAGGGGCCGCAACCTGAGTGGCCTGCCCAGAGGGAAAGTACATGGAATGGAACCTTTCCCATGCCCCCTGAGCCGCCTGAACCTCACATTGGGCGTATAAAGCCCTCAATTGTTGGGTGGTCAGTGGAGGTAACTCCACTCCTTCAATCTCCCTGGGGACCACCACTGGGAGCTGGAGTTGTCCGGCACGGTATGGCTGGAATGGTGGCATCATCATCGCCGGAGTAAGGGAGTATCCAGGAGGAGGCATCAGGTAACCTTGCATTCCAAGGTTCATCTGGGGATGGACCCAGGAATTCTGTGCAAGCGGCGGTGGAACTGAGAGAGAAACTCCTCCCGGGGTGGTGGGAACCTGTGGTGCCGGCGGTGCAGGTGGTGGTACAGAGGATTCCGCCTGTGGAGTCACTCCTGCGGCGGGAGGTGCTCCACCACCAGCGACGGAAGGAGGTGGCGGGGCTCCACCAGTAGCGGTGGAGGGAAGAACGATATTCGCGTCTGGGGAGGTGTTATCTCCCCCTCCCAATGCTCCAGATCTCGTTGCAACCATGACTGTTGGAGGTAAGGATGTGCTTGTTTTTCAACCAACAAAAGGAAAGGATGAAGATGTAGGACTGGTTTCCCACAGACGGCGCCAAAAATGATGGGTCCAGAAATGGATGGGTCTGAATCCGATCACTTTACGATTTGTATTTTGTGGAGGAAACCACCGGAGCTTCGCCGGAAAAAGAGAAAGGGGTTCAACCTGTTGGGACAAGCACAAGAAGAGTCAGAAGGCCAAGCTGGGGGAACTGGGGGTGATACCCAGTTTGGCTCTCCGACGCTCAAGTCAGTTTTGTGTATGAAGAAATGTAAGTTCAGTCACAGTTGCAGAAGTGAAGAAAGCTTACTTGTGTAGAAGACGACTTGGATTATTTATAGTTGAGGGTCAAGGGCCCTTTGGTCATTTGCCTCAAGTGGTCCTGGCCGAATGTTGCCCTAACACGTGGCGCTGTGAGAGAGAAACCTAGGAGGAATCTTCTGCAAAAGCGGCCAAAAGTTAGTGCTGGCAACAGTGGCAGGTGCGCGGGCATGTACGTTGTGTCAGAGAGCCATGTGGGCGGTTGGTAACGAGGGCTTGAGAGCGCGCTCGTGACAACCTGGAGTATTGGAGGCTAAGACATCCGCTGAGGGGGATGAAGGCTCCAGTTCAAGTGATGAGCCGAAAGGGAAACCACTCTGAGGGAGTGTGACGCTCGAAGAGGGCTCCTTTGGCGTGTGAGCGCCCATCGTTTGATATGTAGGACGCTCGTTGGAGTGACAGCGCTCGTTGGCCTTAACTCCAGAAGAAGGATTGCGCTCGTTGGCTTAGCGCTCGTGTGCTGATGGTGCAGCCTTGGGGAGACAGATGTCATCAACTCGGTGACGCCACGTGTCTTAACGTGGGGCGATCGTATTTTGACCCCATCAACTCTCCAACTTAGGTGAAAAAACCACTAATCAAATAAAATCATGACACAAAACCCATCAAGAATCCGAACAAAGACGATGAAATAAACAAGAACACAAACCCGTACACCCCACATTCATGCATGAGAACCGGAGAAGGAGAGATTGCAAAACGAAATTAATAATATACAAAAATTTACAATAAAATTGTAGATGTAAGATATGGGCTGGGCTCTGAGCCCAATAAATACTCACATAGAGATACCATAAAAGCCCAAACTCAGCCCAATTATCCTTCCCATCTCCCAACAAAATTCAGTCAATTGACAGCACTCTCTCAGAGTCTCACTCAGTCGCTTTTAATTTTCTTCAGTTTTTATTAACTAAAAAACACTGTTATCTGCTTAGCTCACATCTTCCACTCTCTCTCTCTCTCCAGTGCACATACAAGTATATACACATACATAGTGTATATGTATTGTGTATAGATTCCTTCGCCATTATGCATAGTTAACTTTACATGTATCTCACTCCATCCGGGAATTTTCTATTCTTGTCGCTTTATCCCTCTGGATCAAAAGGTATCAACATTCCAGCTTATCTTCATTCCAGTTTCTTTAATTTGATTCCTCCCTTTATTTCCCTTTTCATCTCTGTTCTTGTATTTTCTTGACTTTCAATCTTGTGGGAATGTAATCTAATTTGATTTTCCATAAGGGTTTGGGAAAAAAAATTAATCTTGATTTGCTCTTCAGGTTTAGTCTGTCTATATTTGCGTTTTGCTACAGAAATCTGACAAAATTGTGTTCGTTTGTACTTGGTTTTTGTCGATTCTTTTGAGTGTCGTGGAAGTTGATTGATGTTGTGGAAGTTATTGCATTTTCTTTCAGCTTGTGGCCCTTGTGAGGTAGAAAGATTCTGTTTTATGTAATTGACAACAATTGTGGTTGGAATTTAGGAATCAAACCTCAGTCATATGTTTCCTTAGTTAGAATTGTTTTAAGAAATTGCTAGATATTTCACAGATTTGTTGTCCTGTGAACTGAGTTATTGATTTTGAGTTGCATTCTGTTCTTGTGAGTGTTTGTGTGTTGTTACATTTCCATTCTATGCTGCAGATTTGTAGGAAGAAGTTTGTAGAAGATCATGTCGAGCGGTACGGGCACTCATTGGTGCCATATTTGTAGCCGACCGGTGACTCTACGGAGGCGAACGGCCTTATGCTCCAACTGTGGAGGCTCTTTTGTTCAAGAACTACATGACACAACCAAGACAACAACAACAATCGAATTGGACAGCGAAAGGCCGAGATTCATGGAAGCCGTCTCTAACTTTCTCAGACAGCGTAGGACCGTTCGAACCAATATGTCTGAAAATGATTCTTGGAACTCCTTGGTTTTCACTGGAGACATGCCAATTAGAATGCCTGGCAATAACGGGCTTTTGGATTTTCTCAACGAGACCCTAGGATTCAGACGTGAAAACGGGGGCGACTACTTTATTAGACCCGGGGTCGACACACGAAATGACCATCGTGCCCCTCCTCCGGCCTCAAGATCCTCCATTGAGTCCTTTGGCAGCCTCCGAAGCTCCAATATTTTCAGTTGGGGAAACAGAGATTCCTCATTTTTTTTATCCTAATAACTTCTTGCAACATGGAGCAGTGTTCTACTATTAGATGCTTGATTTGTACAAAAGCTTCAGCAATGCAATGGGTAAATAAGCTCCTCAAAGCATCACAAAACACAATCTCTACTGCTTCCAATTTCTTTAGGGCTACCAAAAGTAATCTGCAAAATTGTTAAAGGGCGATGTCGGTAAACAACCATTTTTAAAATTTGAATTCTTAATGTGGAGTAACAATTGCAAAGTAGCAGTACAAAGGGAACAAAGATCAAAAGCTATTACCTTCTCGTTGAAAAGAAATTGGACGTGATTATCATCAATGCCTGTGAAATGAAGGTCACGCTCTCGAGAACAAAATGTCCTCAGCTTTGTCATGCCCTGAATGTTCATAACTCTCAACTCAGGGAACCCAATCCTCTCATTTTGGCAGAAACCAACGAGGTTTGGAAGGTTACGAAGTTCTACATAGTTTAATTTCAAAAATTCGATCTCTTTGTTGATTCCACAATCTTCACCCTTCTCCTCAGAAATAATCACTTCCATCATCTCACAATACTCTTATCTTTATTTCCTCAAGTTGCCTCACATTGCAGGCCATGGATGATGGAAACAAACTCCGTAACTTGGGCAGTGTGAAATAAGAACACTTTTGAGGTTGGGAAAGAGATTATCTTTTGGCAGCCCTCGATCGGCTTCACTCACAAGATACTCAATTGTGCTACAGTGATCAATCTTCAACTTTTTCAAAAGCTTAAAACCTTTAGTGATTATTTAATCCGTTCATCTATTTATATCAAGGGAGAGAAATAAATAAAAGCTACTTTGATTTCAATAGTGTCCTTTTTTTTCTTTTTAATTTTATTTATTTATTTTTCACTCCAAGGACTTCTTAACTTCTTTTTTTCCATCTCACTTTAATTCCTTTTTTTTTTTTTCTTTTCTATATAATTTTTGTCTTTTTTTCCTCATATTTTCAAAAAATTTTAATTAATATGACATTTTTTTATGTTATTTATTTATTTATCATAATTTAATAATTATATTAAAAATAATTTCAAATTATACATTAATATGAAAATTGATTTTAATATATTTAAATAACAATATTTTTTATTTGCACAGACAACGAGTGTGTGAAAATTATGTAAAAGATACCAATTTTTTTTTAAAAAAAAAAAAAAAGAAGAAGAAGAAATAGTACTCAAATTTACGGATGGGATTTTTCCAGTTATTTTTGTAAAAATTAAAAGGCAAAAACATTTTAAAAAACGTTGTGTACAAATCACGAGTCTAAATTCCAAAAAAAAAAAAAAAAATGAATTTAGTGTTACGAAACAATATACAACATAATTATATTCAGAGTACGTCCAATTTAGAATATTAAAAGTTAAACCGATACAACATAGAAATTTTAGGATTAAAAGTAGAATTTGGCTTACTTATGTTAAGTATTATTATATAATATTATCATTATATGTAATATTAATAAAATATTAGTTTATCTATATTCATCCGTATATTAATTTTTTTTTATTAATAATTTGGAGGCTCGACTTTGTTCAGGTCGAGTTTTGAATAATTTGATGGATTTGAAAATTTCCTTGAGATCGGGCTTGATTTTGTCAAATTTGAGCTCGAAACTTACAATAGGTTGTGATGGTGTAGAAATATGAATGACCGTAAATCACCACCAAATTAGTATTTGTTTGAGGGGGAAGACCATCACACGCGTAAGAGCCTCAGGAACTGGATTTCCAGAAATACGTGGGTTCTTCTAACTAGGATAACACCAGGAAAAGGTCGTAAGGATGTCAGAAAGATAAAGTGTTTTAGCCTGGGAAGGAAAACCAGAGAATATGCCCAGTTGGTATCCAATGTCTATGTAGGAGATGACTTAGGGAATGTGAGTGAAAATTTCCATATTTATAGGTTGCGGATGAAGGTGATTTGGTAAATATAACCAAGTGGTTCCAAACCCAGTGTCGCCCTAGACACGTGGCGTTGTGTGATGGTCTGATGATGACATTTCTGAAAGATACCTGCGGACAGGTGTTGGTGGATGTCAGGAATGTGTGTGCGCTGTGCAGGGGTGTCAGCGGCGGTTACGGGAAGGATTATCACGAGTGTTAAGATACTCTGAAAGCATTTCCCAAGCCTGAGTGCGCTCGATGGGGAGAGCTCCTTGGATGGTTCTGTCCGAGCATTGGGACGCTCGAGTGACGTACAGGGTACGTGACCGCTGGTACCCCCGAGGAAGACACTTTCGGTGCGGAAGGGATTGACCCTATGAGAGTAACGATCGTTCCTACAAGGCGATATTATGAGCGCTAGGTGAGACTTAGAAAAGGAAGCTCGTGCTCGAGGTATAAACTTTGGCAAGCGGACCTTAGGAAATAAGGTTGCGGGTAAATGGGCTGGATCCGTATCACGAGCCCATATTCCTGAGCATCTAAACTCAAGTGCTCTTAGGTTATTTGAATGAGCCGTCCAAATGGAGACAGGTGTACGAGTCCGATCTGAGCGTGATTTGGGTCCATTAGATTGATTATAAGACAAAAGTCGTGAAATATAATTAGCAGTTATATTTTATTTAAAGATACTCTTTTGATATTATTAATAGTAAATTGATCATCTTTAATGACCACTACAAATAAATAATTAATGTGTATTAATTATTTCACATTATGAAAATATTTGATCAATATTTGAACTCAATAATTGTAAGCAAAAAAATTTGAACTCCATAAAAATGTAAGATCCCAAATTCATAAATTTAATTTTTTAATGATATTAGCATTTGTACAGCATGAATCTTAAAAAAGAGCGAGCCTTAAATGAACTTTTAAGTAAAAAAAAAATTCCTTTCTTTATTGGGAGATTAATTAGGGTGGAAGGACCAAATAAAAAAGATAGAAAAGTGACAGGTGTCGAATCCGCCAAAAATAAATAAAATTCCTATTCAGCAACTAAACACAGAGTATAGTGTAAACAGGGTCGATCCACGGAGACTGGTTGACTTATTTCTCACAATTGTAAGGAATTCACGAAAAGCAACAATTAAAAGGGGGCTTTTGAGTTTTTAAAACTAAATTAAGCAAACTTAAAATAAAATAACAAGAATTAAAACTAACTATCAAGCAGGATCGCGTAGGATTAAATCAATCAAAGGGAAAAATTACCTAGCCAGGGATATTCGATTCGAATTGTTATATTGATCATTGACTCAAGGATAAATTCAAGTTATTCAGACAGATTGACTATAGTTGATAGAGACACTCGACTCAACCTCGTTTTTACTTAATTCGTTGGATAACCTAGAGACACTCGACAGTTATCTTCCCTAACAAATTCACAACCCCTAGAGACACTCGACAGGATTTAATGAATTCGCAGCATTAAGAATCATAAAAACATCAACCCTAATTAATCAAGTCGTGACACACGCAAGATTTAAATTAGATTATCAAATCCCTTAGTGAACGAGGAATTCTATCCCTAAAACCCTATCACTAATTTACCACAATTTATCAATCAACTTTACATACACTTCAAGCATCATGATTGGCAATATGCAATTAAACAACCTAGAGATCGTGCACTATCCCAAAATTACCTAATCACAATAAACACGAAACACGGAGATAAGATAAATGTCTAAATAAACATGAATTGATAAAAACGTTTAGGTCTCATAATATCCAAATCGAATCTTCAATACCTAGCTAGATAATTAAAAACTTAGCTACTAAAATTCATAAAAACAATAAAGGAATTATTTAACATAAATAAACTAAAAAGCAAAACGAAAGAATTAAACTAAGAACGAAGAACTCGTGATGGATGAATCCTACTCCTCGATGTTGCTCGCCAAAGCTCGAAACAGCTGCCCAAGTTTTACGTGATCCCCCCCTGTAAATCTGTTGTCCCATATAAATATAAGTAAATAGGTCCAAGCTTCCGTAATCCCCCCCGGATTCCAAGTTCTCAAAGCAATAGGAATTGGACTCAATTTCTTGCTTGTCCTTCAAGATGGGCCACACATTATTTCCAATTTCCCATCAATTTGGACTCTTCCCAATTAATGCCAAATAGGCCCAAGCCCATCACAAGGTAAATTGGACTTCTCCAATTAAATCTACGCGAACACAGCCCATAAATTCAAGACCCTATCATATAATTAATTCAATGCTTCCAAAAACCTACATGCATGCACGTCCCAATTAGCTTATTCTAATTAATAAAATCCATGACCAAACAAAATGAATTGGGCTTCTTCTATCAAATTCCATGCACACCCCCCTTATCAGTCTTCCGACGTCAATAAATTCCCAGAAACACGTTTGCATGCATGCATTCCAACATTGTTTCCCATTTGTAACCCAGATTTCACACGCCAGGTCTGGAGAACTTTTCTGTAGCAGCAACGGCAATCACTAAGCTCAGCCGGGATTCGTCTTTTTACGAGAATTTTGCCATAAAACGGTCAAGTTTACACCATCTTCACCTTCAAGCCCCAAATCTACAATATTGACAACAATGCATCAATTCCTTTCAAGATAAAATCAATTAAAGCACAATTTGGGACATAATTCAATCATAAAGATGACGAATTAACGAGTTATCAAAAAGTTTGGAGTTAAATTGCATAATTTCAAAAACCGGGAAAAAAAAAGAGAAAAATTATTTGTCATCCCAACTTTCCCATTTTTACACTTTGCCATTTAGAATTTTTTTTTTTAACACCTTACCTTTTCAACATCACTCCGATGACATTTCACCATATTGATTCAAATTGTGGCGGAATATTCCATCATGTTGGTTATTTTCGTTATTTTGATGTTTTAGTTATCTCAACCAATTTCTACCGTTGCCAACCATTTCAGAACAACAAAACTTTGAAATCTTAATTTCGCTCAAAAATCCCTTTTCCAAAATCAGAACCAGTTCGTGTCAATGAACTGATTATTTTTTCGTAATCGTCTCAAGAATACCATGCCTTGGTTATTGCACATCGGGAAGACACCAAGAATTCGAAGGAAAACCACTAACTATGGTGAGTATTTCTCTAACCGCTATAAAAGCATTGCTTTGTTGTAAATTCAAAGGTGTATTACCTTCATTTTCCTGGGTATTTAACCGCAAGTGTTGTCATTATCATGTGTATTTTTGAATTAGTTTTGGGATCATGTGCTTATGGCACCCTATATGTGTCCCATTAACTTTGTGGTCTATATACACTAATATTCTTCAGTATTTTTAAAGCATCTTTTGTGTATGTAAGACTCTGGTGCAACCCTCTTCACAATTAGAATACATTATTCGGGTGTGTTCCTGAGAAATCTTAGAAGGACAACATACTTTGGAGGTGAGTTTAACCATATAGATTTCTGTGACCTCGGTGAGATATTGATGCCAGACATTCAAGGTATGGCAAAGGAAATTGGATTGAGTGGTGAGTTAATGTTTCATTTTAGTTGCATTGGTGTTAATAATACCTAATGTTTGAGTCCTTTGAACACTGATATGGATGTTATTACTTTGATCAATTTTTGGATGAGAATAGAACACTTGGAAGAGGCAGAAAGTAGTGATGATGATGAATTTATGCCTGTTATTGGTGAGGGTTTGAAAATTGTTGTTGACAATGATGATTTATCGATGAGTGAAAAGGAAGATAATGCAAAAATTAATGATCATGTATTTAGGATTCCTTTTCAGATAGTTAACAGTTAAATAACTCAGATAGTGAAGATGATATGTCATTGGGATTTGATTCAAAGTGTGTTGATATTTTAGTAGATAGTGAGTGTGATGTGCCTGATAATGATGTGTTATACGAGGAAGACATTAACCCTGGGATGCAGTTTAGTGGGGTGGGAGACATCATTGAAGACAAACCAATAAAGTGTTAATGGGAATGCGCCAGGTCTGGGTATTGGCAAAAAGAAGAAATATGGCAAGAATATTGTCTCCACCAAAACAGACTTACTCAATCCCAAATTTCAATTTGAATTGGAGCTGAATTTGAGGACACAAAATTGCTTAGAAAAGCAATTAGACAAAACTCAATTAACACTGGAAGAGATATAAAATTCATTATCAATGACAAGTACAAGATTCAAATCAAGAGTAAACATAAGACTTGTCCATGGGTTATATATGCATCAAGAAACCTTGGTGGAGATACTATATAAATCAAAATATTTGTTGGCAAACACAAGTGCCTAAGAAAATAGAAGGTCTTCCATGTTAATTCTACATATTTAGCAAAAAGGTAGCAAGGTAAAGAGATAAGTTTTGGATTAATCCTAGATGGCCTATAGATTCAATGGTTCATGTTATGTCAAATGAAATAAAGCTAAAAGTTCAAGATGTACTGGACAAAAAAAAAATGTTTACAATGGGGAGTAGTACTGAGAAAGAAGAGTGTGCTATGTTGTGGTCATATGCAAAAGAAAGTAGAAGATACTGTCAAGATAAAGCGTAAGTTGAGGGGTGATAAACTCATTTTTAAATGATGTACTATTAGGGTACATTAAGAAAAGGGCTTTTGGAGTGGTGTAGACCTATTATCTACTTTGATGGTTGCCATTTAAATAGTATGCCTGGTTGAGTGCTATTAACTGCAGTTGGAATAGATGGTAGCAATTGCATATATCCATTTGCATATGCGATTGTTGAAAAAGAAAGAACTAAGTCATGGATGCGGTTTCTCAGTTTGTTAGTACAGGATAAGGGATGGTTATAGGTGGACTATAATGTTTGATAGATAAAAGGGCTTAATAAAGCCAGTGGAACAACTTTTACCTGAACGTGAACACCGTTTTTGTGTGATGCATCTATATAAGAACTTCAAAAAGGATCACAAGGGATAGGCATTAAGAGGATTGCTATGAAAGGCTACAAGAGAAACCAGAGTTGTGGATTTTGAGAATGTTATTGTTGAGCTTAAAGAAAGAGATATTGATACTTCCAAGTTCTTGATAGGAAATGCTCCTCATCATTGGTCAAGAAGTCACTTTAACACCAACTATAAGTCAGAGATTCTTCTAAATAACATATCTGAGAGTTTTAATGTTTTGATTTTAAAGTAAAGAAACAAGTGATCAATCATATTAATGCTTGAGGGAATTAGAATATTATTAACGAAGAAAGTTCATGTGAGGAGATATAAAATATGTTAAGTTACACTGGTGGTAAGATATGTCCAAAAATCTCAAAATTTTTTGACTAATTGAAGAAGAAATTAATGGAATATATTGCTCATTGGAACGGTCTTGATTAGTTTGAAGTAGAAAGTTGTCATAGTACTAGGCTTAAGGCGAATCTAAAAGAATAGATTTGTAACTGCAGAAGTTAGGAGTTAATTACTGGAATCCCATGTGCCCATGCTATATCTGGACTATTCTACTTAGGCCATGAGCAGGAAGACTATGTCCGTGACTTCTACAAGAATGCTATATTCTTGAAGGCCTAAAACCACATGATGATGCCAACTGTTCAGGGTTTTCTTTCGAAAGTTTTAATTAGAACCCTATGTAATGCAAGTGTACACATGACATTTGTAGGCCACAGGTGCCGATCCCATAGGAAAGGAGTAAACCAATCAATCGCATTATATTTTCATCGATCAATAAACTGGATCAATATTTCAAATGGTTTCTATAACTAATCAATTACAAAATTAAACTTCAACAATAATAACAAGTATTTAGGGAATAACAATTTCATAGAATTCGATATCAATGCACTATTTTATGAATGTTTAGTTTTTCACAATCATCACCACTTATGTAAACACGAGTCTTTCTCAAGATCAAATATTCATACCCAATTAGTTCTCATTGTTAGGAATAGTGCCCTAGAAAGCCGATTGTATATCCGCTTTGTGCTTTTCCTTATTGTAATCACAGACAATCTTTGAATGAAATAACGAATTGAGGCAACACTTCTTTATATGCTCTTGTTTGGTATGCGTTTACTTTATCTGTGCATGTATGAGAACTCCCCTAATCCTGATGACTTTAGGACTCTACCATTTAGGTGAAATGGTTCATGAAACGAGCCCTATATCACATAAGTCATGATTAGTAAAATACTCCAAGCCGATGAGTCCTACCGACAGTAGGAGTGTCAACCTGACTCCTCTAAGGCTTGCTTGTGGGATCACGCCCTTAAGAAGGACCACCTTGTTTCATGGAGGTGCAAAGTGTATAGTTGATACGTGCGTGATACATGAGGGTGCTTACTTTAATAAGTAAGTTCACTGAGGTGCCCCGTGTGAGAACATTCCTAAATGGGAAAGGAAGTTTCTATTTCAGGAAATAGAAACTTCCAGATTAGGAAATATCTCACGAGTCATTGATGTGATTAATTGATCCTTAAGACTTGAGGTTCCTTGTCACTTTATGAGTTAACTCTGTAGTCTTAGGTATAATCTTTAAAGGGTGTCGCCTTAGACAACTGATTCAAGGCTTATGCTGGGGCTGCACAAGTGATTCATGAAAGTGAATGAGAATCAAGAAAGGACCTACACTTGTATATGCAAGGTGATCTCTTATTGTGTAAGTCATTCATATGCCATATGGAGTCCTTGGCCAAGGCAGTAGATCAAGACATCAAGAAAAGGGTTTCTTGGATTGAGATCAAATGGATATGAAATGCACTTAGCTTTAAGACCGGATTATTAGGGTTCTGATTATTCCCTTACCCTAGATATTGGTTGAGAGATAGTAAGTAGGAGGATTGTATCTCACATGAATCAATGACTTAAAGGTTCTGTCGAATCCGAACATTCCAATTCAGCTAGGGGTTAAACACCTGTTGCTAGACTATGGTCGTTTAATCTGTGGACTGATTAATTAATTAGTGAATTAATTAATTAGGGTCACTGCTAATTGAATTGAGAACCTAGAGGGTCACACACAACAACTTGGTTACATGAGTTGAGGCTTTAAAATGATTAAACGAGTTAATCGGGCCAAGAGGGTTCCACACGTGTGAACCACACGTGTGGCTCACGTGAGTGACACGTGTCCTTGTGACACGTGTCTCACACGTGTGTAAATATATGTGTATATTTATTTATGTGTTAAATAATTAATGTGATTAATTATTTAATAGACTTTGGTTTAATTTTGAATTAAAAAGAAAGTCTTATTTTGGAGAAAAATAATCTAGTTAATTAATTATGAATTAATTAATTAGATAAAATAAGTTATTTATTTTAAATAAATAAAGTGTAAAATTATCCAAAAATAGTTTGGATATTTTTAGCTCTCTTGAAAGTTGATTTGAATTTGAATTCAAAGTCAAAGTCAAAATTACTTGATGATCAAGTAATAGGAGAGAGGGACCAAAATCCTTAGTCCATAAGGACTAGGATTTTCGGCCACTACCTTATTATAAATAGGGGAGCTCGAGCTCCCCTTAGAGCTAATTGGCAATTCTTTTGGTTCATGTGTTGAACACCATCCTTTCTCCAAGATAAACAAAACCCTAGGTTAAGCCTAAACACTAACTAGAGAACTAGCATCCTTACTAGTTAGATTGTAGTCAAGTTGGTGGACTATCTCTAAAGAGTTTCAAGTTAGAAATTTGAAGATTCGAGCTTTACCAAGGAGAGGGGATCAAGCCGCGAGAAGAGCGTTCTTGGGTGGCTTGAAACGTTTCAAGAAAGAATAAAAGAAAAGTAAGTTTCTTATCTCTACGAATTTGGATACACGATTACGAGTCCAAGGTCCTTTTGTTGGGAAAATTTTTAAATTTCCGCTGCTTTCTGATTCGTGTTTTCCAACAAGTGGTATCAGAGCCACCTCGTTAATCGTATTTCTGATTCGTCTCAATTATTCTGAATTTGGTAGAAATTCTTAGGCTTAGATGCGAATTGAGTATTCTTGAGTTCTTTTAGAAAGCCTGAAATACGAAACTGTAATTTTTCCTGAATTTCTAAAACTGTTTTCTCAAATCGCGTTTTTGAAAATCGTTTTAGTTGAAATTTATCTAAATCGAATTTTTTTAATTTTGGATTGAATTGGTTTTGAGAAAGCTAGACACGAAATGAGACGCGAAACAAATGCACGGGATTGGGACGTGCCAATGTGTAGCACGCCCCAGGCCCGCGCTCGCATGTCGCTCAGCCCCTCCCGCAACCGCGCGGGAGCCGTTCTGGGCGCGCCGCCCAGTCCGTCCCGCAACCGCGCGGGACGCCTACACAGCCCGCCTAGTCACGACGGACGTTGCTGCGCACTGCTGCGCGGCTAGGCCGTTTTCGGGCTCGTTTTCGTGTTTCGTGTTTTTCGTGTTTTCGGTCCTTAAAATCCCGATTTAATTTTATTTTAATTTTATCTTTTAAAATCAGTTTTGATAATATAAAATTATTTTAAAATTTTGATTAAATTGGGATTTTGAGAAATTAAAGCGATTTGGATTTTTGGAAAATTATGAACTTTATTTTCTGAAAATAATGAAAAAATAAAATTATTAATTTTGGAAATTAATTGGAATTTTATTGGTTTATTGTTTTTCGGGTTTTATTGAAAAGGCTCATGAACAAGAATTGCATCTAAGTCGTGTTTTAAGTCATTAGGACTTGAAACGAGAATTTTAATTTATTGGCTAAATTTAAATTCTCGCAAAAGCATGTTAGGTGATCATGGGTTTAGATCTATGCATTGTTTTATTTTATGCACATGAATGATTTAAATTGGGGTTGGAGCCCTATAGTTGCGTTTTTCAATTGAGGTTGGAGCCTCACTTATGTGCGTACTATTATGTGATTTATTATGTGGCTTTCCATATTACTGTTTTTGAGGCCGGGGTATGCCCCGTGTAATTGTCTAAGGCCAATATGAAGATTGAGCTTTATTACTTTATGTTTTTTTCTTTTTATTGTAATTTGAGAGTAGAGATAGGTGGTGAGGTTTTATTTTCATTTTGGAGACAATGCACCCATGGAGTAAGATAGACCACATTAAAGTAACAAGGAGGCCATAAGTGAAGACCCCTCAAAATGTTAGGGAGGGGAATCTCAATTGTAAAATGTAATAGAGATAGGGCTCGTATTTTGTTACCGCTTTTCCTTATGTGATTTAAACTGTTTATGTGACATGTATGTTAGAACTTGTGATTGTGGAGTGGCTCCCGCATATCACGCATAAGATAGGTAGAACCCATGATCATTACATGTTAGTATCATGCTAGGACATGTTATCTGTTTATGTGCTTGTTTGAAATGCATTTAAGTGTACTTGCATTAATCAAGACTAATAAAATTGGATAACATATATGTTGGTGAGGTCGAACCGGACAACTCTCCGGTTGATTCAAAAATTCCCATTAAATATTAAGCTAATTTCGAACAAATAGGTATTTAATTCGAGATGCAAATTTTGAATTAAATTCCTAGCATTCCATCAATAGGTTTTAAGTTTAGTAAGTGAAGTTAGTTATTGTCCGCGAGTCGTGGGATAGCTAGTGGAGCTTATTAGTTCTTAGTTACCTAATTAATCATTTTAATGATCAATATTTCGTGATCAATTTTAGCAAGGGCGATGTCCGCGAGTCGTGGGTCGTTCGAACTAAGTTTTGGTCATGATCTTATGATTGATGGGTCTAGCTTAACACCTAAGTAAATATGGATGTCGCACGAGTCGTGGGTCCATATTGAAAGATAGGTGATGCAAAAACAATTACTAAGAGTTTTAAAGGTGTTAGAATTGGTAAGTTGTACCTACCTGGGGTTCTTACTTAGAATGTCCGCGAGTCGGGGGTTCGAAGTAAAATGCCTAGGATCTTAATACCCATTGGGAAACGTGTTCCTCTTAGATCTTTGGGAATTATAGATCTTTGAAAAACAGTGGGAGCTACATTAGATTAAAGACCTTATCTTTTGTATATCGTTATAATTCAGCATGCTCACTAGTTCTCTGTTTTACCATTTAGGTCGTAGATTCTGTGATTCTCTACGTGTTTTGAAATGGCAACCAAAAACCCTCTTGTATCGATCCTCAAGTCAAACAAGTTGACTGGTCCCAACTATTCTGATTGGCTGAGGAATCTAAAAATCATTTTAGATTCTGAGAAGAGAACTTATGTTCTCTTCGAAGGGGAGCCTAGTCCCGAAGGGGAGGCTCCCACTCGGGCCGAGCGGGACGCGATTCAGAAGTGGAAGGATGATAATCTCCAAGCCCGTTGCCTTATGTTGGCTAACATGTCTCCGGACTTGCAAAGGCAACATGAGGCCATGGAATTCGCTTGGGAGATTTACGACCACTTAAAGCAACTTTACCGCCCTCATGAACGTGTTACAAGGTATAACACTTCAAAGGAATTGTTCCACTTGAGAATGAGGGAAGGTTCAAGTGTCCATGAATATGGACTCAAGTTTCTTGCCCTTACTGAGAAACTTGCCTCCATGGACATGCCACTGAAAGATGAGCTTTCAGTGGATTTGTTGCTAGCTTCGCTCTCACCATCATTCAACCCATTTGTCCTTAACTTCAATATGAATCATGCTGGTGCTACTGTAGCTGAGCTGATTAGTCAGCTTGTGACTGTTGAAAGCACGATCAAGAAGGACAATAAGGTTTTGATGGTGAATGCTCCATCTTCCTCTTCTGGGCCTTCTAAAGGTAAGGGCAAGAAAGCCCAAAAGAAGAAGAAGAAACCCCTTAGGCCCACTGGTGGCGTTTCGAAGGGGAAGGCCCAAAAGAAGAAGCGTGATCAGAAAGAGGATGTTTGCTTCCATTGTGGCAAAGCGGGACATTGGAGGAGAAACTACCCAGAGTACAAGGAGTAAGGTATCCTTCTCGTTGAAGTAAATCTTTCTATTAATTCTAGTTCTTGGGTACTTGATACCGGTTGCGGAACTCATATCTGTAATGATGTACAGATGCTAAGTGAAGTCCAACAACTCAAAGAAGGAGAATGTGTCTTGAAGATCGGCGATGGCTCAAATGTTGAAGCAAGAGCTTTAGGCACAATTAGATTAGATTTAGGTAGTTTTGAGTTAGTCTTAAATAAAGTCCTTTATGTACCGAACATTATTCGTAATATAATTTATGTTCCAATTTTAGATTGTGAAGGTTATGAAACTTATATTAAGAATGGTAAATACTTTATCAAACGGAACAACTCTTCCGTTCACATCGGTACTCTAAGTAATGGACTTTATCTAACTCAAAATATAAATATTATGAATATACAACGAGAAACAAAGCGTAAGAGAGATGACAAAGTTTTAGCTCCCTTATGGCACGCTAGATTAGGACACATTTCCAAGAACAGAATTAGCAAGATAAACACTTTAGGATCATTCTCTGAAAATGACCTCAAAGAGTTAACTTCTTGCGAATCCTGTCTCAAAGGAAAGATGTCCAAAGTTCCTTTTAAAGGGACTGTGGAACGTGCCACTAAGGTCTTGGATTTGATCCATTCTGATGTTTGTGGACCGCTCAGTGTAAGCACTAGAAACAATCATCAGTATTTCATAACCTTTACCGATGACTTTAGTCGATATGGTTATATATACTTAATGAAGTATAAATCTGAAGCTTTTGAGAAATTCTTAGAATTTCAAAAGGAGGTTGAGAACTAAACTGGTCATAAGATCAAAGCACTTCGATCTGATCGAGGAGGCGAGTATCTTAGTGAAGAATTCCTTAATCATCTCAAAGATAATGGGATTATCTCTCAGTGGACTCCTCCGGGAACCCCTCAGCTTAATGGAGTTTCTGAGAGAAGGAATCGAACCTTACTTGATATGGTTCGTTCCATGATGAGTTTCATTGACTTACCACCTTCTTTCTGGGGTTATGCCCTAGAAAGTGCAGCAAAGATTTTGAATCTAGTTCCCTCTAAGTCAGTCTCTAAAACGCCCTATGAAATGTGGCATGGTAAAATCCCTAGTTATTCTTACTTAAGAATTTGGGGTTGTCCTGCTTACATGAAGAGGTCAGTGGGAGATAAGTTAGAATCTCGTTCTAACTTATGCTACTTTGTAGGTTATCCTAAGGAATCCATAGGATACTACTTCTATGATCAATCTGAGCAAAAGGTGTTTGTTTCCAGAAATGCCACTTTTCTGGAGGAACCGTTCCTTAAAGAAAAGAAAGGCAAGATCATGGAATTAGAAGAAGTACAAAATGACCCCACGCCACCCACTGAAGAGACGTCCCCTACTGATCAACCACAACCAATCACGAATTTCGATACACACGAAAATCCTCCTCTAAGGCGTTCTGAATGCACTCCTAGACAGCCAGAGAGATGGTATGGATTCTTCCATGAAATCTCTCAAAAGGATAATGATCCTTTAACATATGAGGAGACACTTTCAGATTCTGACTCTGAACAGTGGATAGAAGCCATGAAATCCAAAATGGACTCCATGAACTCCAACCAAGTTTGGACCTTGGTAGATTTGCCTGATGGGGTCAAACCCATAGGTTGCAAATGGATCTTTAAGAGAAAGCTTGGAGTTGATGGAAGCATTGCTGCCTACAAAGCAAGACTGGTTGCAAAAGGATTCACTCAAAGACCCGGCGTGGACTTTGATGAAACCTTCTCACCAGTTGCAATACAAAAGTCTATTCGGATCATGCTTGCCATTGCTGCATATTATGACTATGAGATATGGTAAATGGATGTGAAAACTGCCTTTCTCAATGGTGACATTGATAAAGACATTTATATGGAGCAACCCATAGGTTTCACATTCAGTGGGAATGAGCAAAAGGTTTGCAAACTCCAAAGATCAATCTATGGATTGAAACAGGCTTCTAGGAATTGGAACATTCGATTTGATGAATCAGTCAAAGCGTTTGGCTTCATTCAAATTTCGAATGAATCATGTGTGTATAGAAAGGAATTGGAGACCTCAGTGCAATTCTTAGTACTTTATGTTGATGACATCCTTCTTATTGGGAATTCGAAAGATGACATGAAAGTGACTAAGTTATGGTTATCGAACCAATTCGAGATGAAAGATCTTGGTGATGCGTCCTATATCCTTGGAATTAAAATCTATCAAGATAGATCTAGAAGGTTAATAGGACTATCACAGTCGATGTACATTGACAAAGTATTGAAGAGATTCAATATGGAGTTAGCCAAGGTTAAGAACCTTCCTATGAGTGTAGGAACATGTCTTTCAAAGAAGATGTGTCCTAAGACTAACCTTGAGAAGGAGAGGATGACTCATACACCTTATGCCTCAGCAATAGATAGCATAATGTATGCAATGTTATGTACTCGACCGGATGTGGCTTATGCACTTAGTGTAACAAGTCGTTTCCAATCTGACCCTGGAGATGGTCACTGGGCTGCCGTGAAGAATATTCTTAAGTACTTGAAAAGTACTAAAGATTTATTCTTAGTTTACGGAGGCCAGAAAGATCTTACTGTCGAAGGATACTGTGATGCAAGCTTTGCATCTGACTTAGATGATTTTAAGTTAATGTAAGGATACATTTTCTGCCTAAACGGCGGAGCAGTGAGTTGGAAGAGTTCCAAGCAAACTACCACTGCAGTTTCGACCACTGAGGCCGAATACTTAGCTGCAAATGATGCAGCTAAGGAAGGTGTTTGGATTAGAAACTTCATTCAAGAGTTGAATGTTGTTCCTAGCATGAAAGACCCCATTACTGTGTTTTGTGACAACACTGGGGCGGTTGCTCAAGCAAGAGAACCAAGATCTCACCAACGGACCAAGCACATTATGAGGAAGTATCACCTAATCCGTGATATTATCAAAAGAGGAGATGTGCAAATTGAGAGGGTCACATCAGCAGAGAACGTGTCAGATCTACTTACTAAACCCCTTAGTCGAGAAGCTTTCCAAGGACATCTTCAGAAGATGGGACTTAGAGTAGCTTTAGAATGGCTTTGACGGGCAAGTGGGAGATTGTTAGGAATAGTGCCCTAGAAAGCCGATTGTATATCCGCTTTGTGCTTTTCCTTATTGTAATCACAGACAATCTTTGAATGAAATAACGAATTGAGGCAACACTTCTTTATATGCTCTTGTTTGGTATGCGTTTACTTTATCTGTGCATGTATGAGAACTCCCCTAATCCTGATGACTTTAGGACTCTACCATTTAGGTGAAATGGTTCATGAAACGAGCCCTATATCACATAAGTCATGATTAGTAAAATACTCCAAGCCGATGAGTCCTACCGACAGTAGGAGTGTCAACCTGACTCCTCTAAGGCTTGCTTGTGGGATCACGCCCTTAAGAAGGACCACCTTGTTTCATGGAGGTGCAAAGTGTATAGTTGATACGTGCGTGATACATGAGGGTGCTTACTTTAATAAGTAAGTTCACTGAGGTGCCCCGTGTGAGAACATTCCTAAATGGGAAAGGAAGTTTCTATTTCAGGAAATAGAAACTTCCAGATTAGGAAATATCTCACGAGTCATTGATGTGATTAATTGATCCTTAAGACTTGAGGTTCCTTGTCACTTTATGAGTTAACTCTGTAGTCTTAGGTATAATCTTTAAAGGGTGTCGCCTTAGACAACTGATTCAAGGCTTATGCTGGGGCTGCACAAGTGATTCATGAAAGTGAATGAGAATCAAGAAAGGACCTACACTTGTATATGCAAGGTGATCTCTTATTGTGTAAGTCATTCATATGCCATATGGAGTCCTTGGCCAAGGCAGTAGATCAAGACATCAAGAAAAGGGTTTCTTGGATTGAGATCAAATGGATATGAAATGCACTTAGCTTTAAGACCGGATTATTAGGGTTCTGATTATTCCCTTACCCTAGATATTGGTTGAGAGATAGTAAGTAGGAGGATTGTATCTCACATGAATCAATGACTTAAAGGTTCTGTCGAATCCGAACATTCCAATTCAGCTAGGGGTTAAACACCTGTTGCTAGACTATGGTCGTTTAATCTGTGGACTGATTAATTAATTAGTGAATTAATTAATTAGGGTCACTGCTAATTGAATTGAGAACCTAGAGGGTCACACACAACAACTTGGTTACATGAGTTGAGGCTTTAAAATGATTAAACGAGTTAATCGGGCCAAGAGGGTTCCACACGTGTGAACCACACGTGTGGCTCACGTGAGTGACACGTGTCCTTGTGACACGTGTCTCACACGTGTGTAAATATATGTGTATATTTATTTATGTGTTAAATAATTAATGTGATTAATTATTTAATAGACTTTGGTTTAATTTTGAATTAAAAAGAAAGTCTTATTTTGGAGAAAAATAATCTAGTTAATTAATTATGAATTAATTAATTAGATAAAATAAGTTATTTATTTTAAATAAATAAAGTGTAAAATTATCCAAAAATAGTTTGGATATTTTTAGCTCTCTTGAAAGTTGATTTGAATTTGAATTCAAAGTCAAAGTCAAAATTACTTGATGATCAAGTAATAGGAGAGAGGACCAAAATCCTTAGTCCATAAGGACTAGGATTTTCGGCCACTACCTTATTATAAATAGGGGAGCTCGAGCTCCCCTTAGAGCTAATTGGCAATTCTTTTGGTTCATGTGTTGAACACCATCCTTTCTCCAAGATAAACAAAACCCTAGGTTAAGCCTAAACACTAACTAGAGAACTAGCATCCTTACTAGTTAGATTGTAGTCAAGTTGGTGGACTATCTCTAGAGAGCTTCAAGTTAGAAGTTTGAAGATTCGAGCTTTACCAAGGAAAGGGGATCAAGCCACGAGAAGAGCGTTCTTGGGTGGCTTGAAACGCTTCAAGAAAGAATAAAAGAAAAGTAAGTTTCTTATCTCTACGAATTTGGATACACGATTGCGAGTCCAAGGTCCTTTTGTTGGGAAAATTTTTAAATTTCCGCTGCTTTCTGATTCGTGTTTTCCAACACTCATTGCCTACTCTCGTAATCCAATGGCTCCCTAACTAAGTCAATTGCACGAAATTATTGTAATTAATGAACAGCGGCTTTGTCATTACCAACCATTTACTCGAAACCCTAAGTGATACGAAATTCATTCCAAGTTTATAAATATCTTTCAATTATCAAATAAACTTTAAACCATATCAAAACTGATCAAGCTCTAATATGTCCATCAATCCAATTTCGTAACATAAAAAGCACTCATTAATAACCTATCATATATCTACATCCAATCCAACATTATTCCCCCGACTAGGGAATTTAACTACTATCATCATCAATAACAAAACACAAGAATAGTCTAAAGTATGCATACTCATAAATAAAATTGATTGTTAAAATCAATTCGGATGGTAAAATAAAATATGAACTGAATTAAGAGACATTAGTTTGCATACACTTAAACATGAAAGAATTAAACTAGTTCAACATAGAAAAAACAAATGAAATTGTCGAGGTTGAAGAAGACTTGAGGGCTTCTTCTCTCCTCTTTCGTCATGTAGCAGTTGTGCTTCTTTCTAGGTCCTGACTCCCCCTCTCTAGGGGGTAGGGTTTTCGTATTCAAATACCCGTTCAATGATTACCAAGTCCAAATTCTTAAAAATCCACATCTGACCCGATTTGCGACTGCTAAGGATCCTAGGCAAAATTATTCGCAGCCACAATTCTTAAAGAATTGCTATAGCGCTTTTTAGCTACATTCGTGGCTGCTAACTTTGTTGTGTAAATTCTTTGTGACAGCAAGTTTTCTTAATTAGCTTCACTTTTATGCTCATTTCATCATTTTTACTCCAAACTCGTCGTTTTTTACTCCTAAGTGAATATCACCTGAAAAGAGTAAATTCACGCAATAAAATAGCTCATAAATGACAAGAAAACATATGAAAAATAGGTCTAAAATATCAAGTATTTTTCGCCTAACACCAACCTTCACGGGAGTGATTTATGACGCCATTTACTGCATCACCATTAATACCACCTATAACGACAAGAATGCCGGGTAGGCCAAGGAAGCACAAAAAGGAAAAAGGATGAAGATGAGGTGGAAGGTTCTGGGAAAAAGCAAAAAAAAAATCTAGACAAGAATGTCCAAAAAGGGGCGCTTATAACATGTTTAAGGTGTGGGAAAAGAAATCATAATGCTATAAATTGCAAAGAGATGAGAGATGCAGCCACTAATGGACTAGATAAGGTAATTTCTTACCTAATGTAACTTTTTCATTACATGATAGTTGCTTACATGATGTTCCATTTGTAGGGAAAGAAAAAGTTTGAGAAAACTTCATCAAAAAAAAAAAAAAAAAAAAAAAAAAAAAAAAAAAAAAAGAAAGATAAAATGACTAAGGGGGCAACAAATGTTACATCTACTTCAAAGGTTATAAGGAGTTCTGTGGTTGTATCATTTCCTTCGAGGGTGACAAATAGTTCAGTGGTTGTAGCATCTCCTACAAGGGTGACAAGAAGTTATTTTAATGTTGCATCTCCTAAAGAAAACACTTAAGCTCCTCAAACAACCCATGCAAAAAAAAAAAAATTCTTTATATTAGAAGAAAGTTGCTAGTGAGGAGAGACACAATATATTCTCATTCACAACAAACCAACGAATTAGGTACACAAAGTTTTCTAAGCAATCAAGCATTCAAAGCGTCAATAAAGCCTATTGGCAATGCATTTGCAAGGGATGTGAAATTCTCCACTAAAATATATGGTTCAAGTAATGTGCAAGTGCTTGAAACTGAAGAGGAGACCTGGAATTAGGTTGAATGTCTTTCTCGATATTTTGTTTTATATCTTTTTGGGATGCTAGGTTGGTTTCAAATATTTGTTAATGTTTAATATCTTTTTGGGATGTTAGGCTGGTCTTTAATATTCTAGTATGGTTCAAGTAATGTACAAACATTTGTTGATGTTTAATACCTTTTTGTAAGGCACAATGCTCATATATTTTTGCAGAAGCAATACAACTGTTGGTTTATTTTCAATAATCACATGCAAATGTTTGGGGACTTTTACGGAGTAAATCTAAGCTGTAACAACACAATATATCAACAATAGATTTCACTGGATTGGAAACATGAAATTCTACCCTGCTACAGTAACATGACAAAATAGACTTAGCCAACTTAAATTCAAAACAACCATAACCACAAATACACAATTTCTAATGGAAGAGATACATAAAGAACAAACACAAAACAAGTGCAGCCCAAAGCCATTTCTCTCTTTTGCTCTTATTCTTCTTGTTCTTGTTGTTGTTCTTCTTCTTCTAAAGAGTTGCAATGATGAACCAGTCTTGGTATTATTTGCTTGGCTCGAGCACACATTGGTGGATCAACCCATACGAAGTACGGACAACCTCCATTCTACTATATGGTGAGAGCGATTGAGATTAAATTGGGAAAATTGAAGAGTAAAAATAAGAAATAAAATTAGGATTTCATCAACATACTTACCCCCAAATCGATCACTAGAGGAAACCTTCTTCCCGAATTGATATATGTCTATGACATTCTCCCCACGACTGTTCTTCGATAGTGGAAAAAATAATCCATTATCTCTTCATCTGTTTGAACCCACAATAATGGAAGAAAAGGTTGAAATTCAAGGGAAACATGTTACATATTGGAGGAAACAGGGGCTGGCAATGGTGGAAATTGGGGGAAAATAACTAAGACATCAAAATAACAAAAATAGCTTTAGTACTTCTCATATGTTGGGCATGTGATGGAATCTAGATGGAATATTCTTCTGAAATTTGAATTGAGATGGTAAATTATCATCAGAGTGAAGTGAGTTGGTCAGGTGTTAAAAAACAGTCTAGATCGCAAAGTGTGAAAAATAGGATAGTTCGGATGACAAATAATTTTTTTTTTCAAAAGAAAAATATTTCAAAATTAAGCAATGGTACAGTAGAGTGTACTCTACATCATACCAAATGCATACATATACACATACGCATTAGACAAACACTACATCCTTGAGCAAAAAAAAAAAAAAAAAAAGAAAAACTAAGGAAAGAAAAGGAAAGAGTTCTCCAAACAGAAATAGAAAAACATGAGCTTGCAAAAAAAAATCCTCAGTTGTTTCTTCGATGGGCTTCAAAGCAGGGGCGGATCCAGAAATTGTCGGGAGCCGGGGCTGAAAATTCTTGGTACTAAACATATTAAAAAAAGTTTAATAACTTGAAATTAAATAAAATATTCAATTACATAAGATTTTTTTTACAATTTTTCTGAGACACTAGAACTTGTAAACGATAATTGTTTTCGACGATTCGCCATCCCTTGAAACCGTTGTAGAATAGCCTCATTATCAATTCTTTTGAAGATTTCTCTTTCATTGTAAACAACCATGATGTCGTTCAGCCATTCATCCCCCATTCTGTTCCGCAAATCAGTTTTGATAATTTTCATGGCAGAAAATACTCTCTCGACAGATGCCGTTGCAACCGGAAGGATAAGTGTCAATTCAATTAAACGATACAACAATGGGAAAGCTTTATCTATTCCAGTAGCAACTAATATCTTTGCTAAATTTCCCAAATCTTCAATATTGGAGAATTCGTCTTTATCAATTACATCAGCAATATAAGTTCTAAGTTGGTAGGGAAGAGTCGTACGTTCAGTCCACGAGAAGTCATCTGGATAAAGTTCTGCGAGACGGACCAACTTCTCAATATTGAAACTAGCAAAAGAGATCTTTGGACTAAGACAATTCATGCAAGTAAGCAATTCTGTATTGGCTTCTGGGAAACGATGCTCCATTTCTTGAATAAGTAAATCAAGAACCTATCCATTATAAAAATACAAAAATTTATAATTTAGTTATCAATTAGATAGTAAACATAATTAAGAAATAAAATTTAAAACTTACCTGACAATAAATCTCCACCTTGTAATGATGATAATTAGTTACACATCCGTCCCGCCTCATACGTACACGAGATTTGATGGTGTCATCCATATTAATGATGTCAATTGAATTAGCTACACAAAAATCTTCAACTTGTGCCAAAAATTGATCCCATCCATTTTCCCTAAAATTTCGCAATATTTTTTTTGTTGTATCAATCAAAGACAAAGCTTGAACAATATTTTGATCCCCTAGTTGTAGAGTCATTGACAAATCATTGGTTGATCGAAGCAACTCTATCATTAGATGTAGAATAAAAACAAAATCATAGCTTTCAATCCTCATAATTAATGTTTTTGATATACCTCTACTATCCGGATTAGAACCATCTTCATACACATGTTCAAGCACTTTAATTATCGACGACCACGTATTCTTTAACCGAAGCAAAGTAGTGAAATGTGATCCCCATCGAGTATCACCCGGTCTACATAAACTCATCTCTTGATTTAAACCTCTCCCACTTGTAGTTTCTCCACTTTCTAGATCGTTGACAATCCTTTCATGCTCAAGGTGTCTTAATTTGTCCCTTCTCTTACAAGAAGTTCCACATGTGTTCACAATCATCGTGACAATACTGAAAAAATCACTTACAACACTATGATCTTTCGCAACAGTAACAACAACTAACTGGAGCTGGTGAGCGAAACAATGAACATACTTAGCTGAACTATTTTCATTCAAAATCAGTGTTTTCAAACCATTGAATTCACCCCGCATATTTGATTGCACCATCATAGCCTTGACCCCTCAATCGTGACAGTGACAAACCGCGCTTAGTAAATATCGAGTCTATGCCTTCCTTTAAAGACTTTGTTGTAGTATCAGTGACATGAACCAAGGCTAAGAATCTTTCTATAATCCCTCCATCCTTATTAACATATCTAAGAACCAAAGCTATTTGCTCTTTCACCGAGACATCACGGGCTTCATCAACCAAAAGAGAGAAATTGCGATCTCCAACATCTTTCAATATAGCCTTTATAGTTTCAACTGTACAACAATTTGTCAATTCTTTTTGTACTTCAGGAGAAACCATCTGATTATTACCAGGGGCCTTATCCAATGTAACTGCAGCTACCTCTTCTTTACGCTCACGATACCAATCAAGCACCTCTAAAAAATTTCCCCTATTTGAAGACTGTGATGATGCATCATGTTCACGAAAAGGCAACCCTTGACATAAAAGTAATCGAATCACATCCAAAGATGCAGTCAAGCGAGTACGATAATTGACTTCGTCCTCCTTATCATAAACACTCCAGTTGTATTCAATGCTTTGTCTTTGGTTGTTGAACGCATTAAACATTATTCTAGCTTGATTGTGTGTGTTATTCACTTCACTTTCATGTTCTTTGAAGTTGTTTAGGGCTTTCTTCCAATTTTTACAACCCTCACTTACGAAGACATTAACTCCAAAACGATTGACATTAAGGGGTTTAAAAAGATAACACCAAAAACAAAAGGCTGCATCTTTCTCTATGCTATACTCTAACCATGTATGTTTTTCAAACCATCTAACTTGAAAACTCCGGTTCTCTTTTCCAAATGCAGTTTTTGGAAAAATATAACCTTTTGGTTGGCAAGGGCCCTTAGATATATATTCTCTTCGAATGCGATCTCTAAGACGAACATCATAACTTTCAATAGGTTTTCGTAGCCCCGGATCACTAATTATATCTTCAGGATTGAATTCTACACTACTAACATTGATTCTTTCTTGGTTGACAATCGAACTTGATGATTCAACAGAACTCTTTGATCTTTTGCTAAAATACCGATGCATGATTACAAACTACAATACATATTCGAAAAAATAACCCACTTCAAATAAATCCTCAAATTTTACACAAATTAAATCTAAAAAAATTAAAAGAAAGCTTACCCAATTTATGTTGAGAGAGGGATGAATTTATACTTGAGATTTGAGACAAATTGAGATTTAGGACAAATATATATGAATTTTAATTTTTGAGGAATGAGAAATAAGGGTTTGGGGTTGGGGAGTATTTTCTGCACTCTATTCCGTGTTGGCGTGTTGCTGATTGGGGAAAAAGGGAATAACAGAATCTGGGACAAAATTTTAATTTTTGATTGTGGGTTGAGTGGGCTTTGGAGAGTACAAATTAAATTAAAGTTTGGAATTGGGCCTTTTTTTGGGTGGGCCAAGGGAGGGAAATTAATTAGTTTGGAATTTAGATTTGGGCTTGGAGTGGGGCTTGGGGTATTTGGGCCGTGGGGGAGGGTGGGCTGGGCTGGGGATTTTTTTTTTTTATAATATATATAGGGTATTGGCTGATTTGGGAGTTTTGGGGGGGGGGGGGGGGGGGGGGGGGGGAGAGGGGGGGAGGGGCTTAGCCTACATTGGCTACGCCAGTGCTTCAAAGGGTTCGACATCTAGACTTTGATTGTGGCCTCAATTTCAACAAAAACTTGGTGGTTGTTCTAAAGGTGGTCATGATTTAGAAGCTAGGGTGTTTCATAATTTAGATCAGTTGTCATGTGAGAGTTTACTCTATTTTAATATATGTTTTTAGCTAGTTTAGTTGCAAGTAGCTTCTTAGATTATGCTAGAAAAATGCTTAAAAAAATGTATACCTACCATTGTGAAGGTGTCAAAATCTGGCTATATACAGAATGGCAGACTCGGACTCCCAATCACCTAAGATATTTATATGTGTGAGCCAACTCTGATGCTTTCCTGGGTTGAGATGGATGAACAAGCATTAGCTCAAAGGCCAAAACGAGGGAATATGGGGGTGGGACTCATTTTGGTACTTCGACGCTCAAGTCAGACGATGGTTTGGATCGATAATGCAAAGGTAATAAATATGTATGTAATGGAAAGCTTACCTTCCATAAGTAATGGCGAGGGTTTATATCGAGGGGACAACGCTGTGATGCGTGCAAGTACACCATCAGAAAGGTGTGGATCTTATTTGCTGAGAGAGGGAGACCAACTGTGGCCGGAACAGTGCTTTATGGCTAAAGCCCTATACACCTATCCTAGTAGCGATGCCTGACACCGTACTTGGTGTGGCCACAATTAATGTGGCCTGAGGTAGGCGGTATCTGTACTTAATGCCCTTGTACTATAGTTCGTGGGTCGGTTCCATGCCTGGCCCAAGAGGCCACGGTCGAGGACCTCTCTGGGTCAAGACTCGCCCAATGTGGCAGATATAATTGCCTTTCCTCATAAAGAGCCAAGTGCTGTCTCGACGAGAGAGTGGTGATTGGGTCGAATATTAGTGCTAACATGGATAGTTCTGGCCATGCGGTGAGGGCATGTGGCGCCCAATCATAGCTCTGAAACTTCCCTTATCATGCTGAAACTAGAAACAATCGTGCAAGCATGTTTGAGTTTGTTTTCGAAAAAGTGTTTGTTAGTGAAATTTTTGAAAAATTCAACCTAAGATTGGAGGGATAAGGGCACATATGTTCGCTGGATTAAGAATAAGTTTGGATACCCAACAACCTGTATTTCTTAGCCTGATATTAGTGGTAGAGGTGGAAATGAGGAAATGCAGTATATGATCAATTAGTTCTTGGAAAATATGATGGTGTTGAGACGGATGAAAGGTTATTTGAAGTACTTTTATCAAGTTTATAAATTGGTTGAGTTATAACTTACAACTTTATTTTTATATAGAATATATGGTTCTTCTATGATATACTCACCCCTCTTTTGTGTTCTATTTCCCAGTGTATTTTGAGAATTGATAATGGTAGACCTTAAAACTAGCCTTAAAACTGTTTTTGTAAGTTTTTTTTTTTTTTTTGGAAAGATTGGCAACATTCAGTTCCATTATGTGGAAGGAAATCAGCCTAGTAAGGGTGTTGAGAAAAATCTTCGCAAGCTACACAAAACTTTCTTGAGAATCCAATTCTTGGTGGATAACATGGATGCTAGTCTTTTGAATTTTCTGGAGGCGATAGGAGCAAGGCATGGGTTATTTGAAAAAGACGTGTTACGCAGGTCGAAAAACTCTATAAGTGTGTTACCAAGGCAAGTTCACCTCGTTTCTGATCTAAAACCGCACAACAATCACCGGTTATTCTTTTGACGTGATTGATATTCAAAAAGTCCGACAGGGCTTATTTTGAGGACTTCAGAAAACTTGCTTATGATGCAAATGCACTTCTTGACCGCTTCTTCTTCTTCATCTGCACTGTTATTGCTCGGAGTACTCAATAGAAGGCACAAATTCGACTCAAGTAATGTCTATGATCACTTCATCCATGAAGAATTAATTTTGCCTCACAAAATACCTGAGATGCAGAATAAACTTGATGAACATACCACAAAATTAGAGACTATCAAAATGGTTGAAAAAATAAATGAAGATTCCTGTACTGGGCTTATGAATTCTTATTCAACCTTATCAATTATAAAAAATGAGCATGTGGTTGGAAGGAAAAATGCTAAAAATTGCATTGTAGTATTTTCTTGAGAAAAAGACGTGGAGGCGATAGGAGCAAGGCATGGGTTATTTGAAAAAGACGTGTTACGCAGGTCGAAAAACTCTATAAGTGTGTTACCAAGGCAAGTTCACCTCGTTTCTGATCTAAAACCGCACAACAATCACCGGTTATTCTTTTGACGTGATTGATATTCAAAAAGTCCGACAGGGCTTATTTTGAGGACTTCAGAAAACTTGCTTATGATGCAAATGCACTTCTTGACCGCTTCTTCTTCTTCATCTGCACTGTTATTGCTCGGAGTACTCAATAGAAGGCACAAATTCGACTCAAGTAATGTCTATGATCACTTCATCCATGAAGAATTAATTTTGCCTCACAAAATACCTGAGATGCAGAATAAACTTGATGAACATACCACAAAATTAGAGACTATCAAAATGGTTGAAAAAATAAATGAAGATTCCTGTACTGGGCTTATGAATTCTTATTCAACCTTATCAATTATAAAAAATGAGCATGTGGTTGGAAGGAAAAATGCTAAAAATTGCATTGTAGTATTTTCTGTTGAGAAATGTGACAACTGTAATTTTTCAGTACCTTTATTGGTGGGAATGACCGAGATTGGCAAGACTACACTTGCTTGAATGGTATATAAGGATGAAGATGTGAGATATAGATTCGACAAGTGAATAAAGGTAAGCGTATTTATGGATTTTGATTTGGTTAGAATTACAAAAGCTATGATTGAGATTGCAACCCTATATGTTTTCAACTTATCGGCCTTAAGTTCTCTTCAATTAGCTCCTAAACCTATACTGCTCCAAAAAAAAGTTTATTTTTCTAAATGATTACTGTCGGGGTTCTAGGGATAACTAGGATATCTTTTGCCTACCTTTTCAATCTTGTGTTAAAGGTAGTAGTTTCAAAATCGAACCGAACCAGACGGTCGGACATGTTTGATCGGTGACCAGCGTAAGTTTGATCCGAATGACCCCCTAGAATCAGCAGTGTTCAGATCAGTACAGGATTGGAAAAACCGTGGTTAACCAGGGGTTGTGGCCCTAAAAACCGGGCCAGACCGCCATTTTGCTAATTTATAGATTTTTTTTTTTTTGCATTATAAATTTTTTTATGTTTTTTATATTTCACATTTTGGTTGAATCGTGTTTTCTCTGTGACGCCCGAGCGTGGGTCATCCACATCCCCTGCACCTAAACCCGAGTTCACATATGAAATAGAAATCCATACATGAACCCAAGCCTAAGAGAACGGGGACCTACACTCACACACTAGGCTAAGCGGGGCTAAAACCAAGCAGAGCGCGCAACACAAGAAAACAAAATGCGGAAGCAAAACCAAGATCAACACATAAGCAATGGAATACACAATGCCACACGGGGCCAAAAATAAGCAACATCGAGTTAATCAAATACAACCATGAGTATGAGTACAAATATCTCCAAAATAATAGTAAATATGATGCAACTCGACCAAAACAAGCTAGTATGACACGACGACGCACTTCCCCGCCTAGCTCGAGCCAACCTGCATTAAGGTGGAAAAGGAAGGGGTCAGTCTAAACTCGACTGAGTGAGGGGCCTAAACGCACACCCACACCATAAATGCATATAGAGCAGAGCATATAATCAAATGGGGGTTGATCATGAACCGAGCTAGGGTTTTGCAAACCAAACCATTTCTCAAGAGATACATATTAATACATAAATGAAATCCCAACTCGATTCATAACCACCAATACAAAAGAAAACAAACGTCCGGCGAGAACGGGCCTCCCTTAACTCCTGGAATCAAATAAAACTCAAAGAATTCATCAATTCAAATCCAACCACAACTCCTTGGCGTTCGGGAGTTAAACCCTCTCCACCTATATTGATTCAAATACATACGGGGTAGCTAACCCACCATATGCCTTCCCCGGTTATTCACCGAGGGCTCAAAGATCCATGTCTCCTCCATCTCCCTCGGAGTCACGCGTAAGAACTTCAAAGGAACGTGTGCACTGGAGTAATAACCGGAAACCCCAACAGCCGCACCGGGTCTCCTTTACCCATACCTCCGGGCCCAAGAATTCGAAAACAAACCATAATCCCGTCTTTCAGGGCACAACTCGCTAGATTCAAATGAAACATACCAAGGGGTTCAAAAACATGAGCTTACATATACTCATATTTATACCGATTTCAAACTCAGAAGGGGGATTCATAAATTCATAATCATATCATAAGCACTCGTATTTAACTATATAATAATAATATAGTCGGATGCAGGGCAAGAAAACTTCACATTAGGCCATAGGTTTTATAACTATACAAAACTCCTAAACCCTCACCTTGTAGAAAAAGAAGCGGAACCGGGTAAAACGAGCAACAGATACCTAAACCTCGGCCTCGTGGACTTCCTAAAGAGGTTCTGAAACAAAAGAACGCAACCCAAGACTTAGACTGTCAAATGAACCAAATAGATGCCCGACAATGCTTATGAATGCAATGGATGAAAATGAGATGCAAATCATGCCCACAAAGATCCAAAATCAATCATATAAAAGCTCAAAATGCAAACCCATGAACGAATAAAGCATATAACAAACACGAAGCATGAAAATAGCATATTAGCACCCAAAAAGGACATACAAAGGTATTTCGGGAGTAAAGGAATCAAACCGCAAAAGTTAAAAAATCACATTTCTCACGGCGGCCTTCGAAACGGTCGTTTCAAATTTCCAAAGGATTTTCATTTCAGAACCGTCTGTGACGAATTGCACCATCCAAACAGTCGTTTCGGGTTCTTAAGGTATGGCCAAACGCCCGTGTCGAACCCTACTGCCCGAAAATTTTACATCCCAAACGGGCATTTGCAAAAAGCAAAGAGGGCCCAAACGCCCGTTTGGGTTGCGTCTGCAGCAGAAATCTGGGCGAAAAACAGGGGGTTCGATCCAATTCTCCCAAAACACCAAAATGCAATAAACCAAGGCAACCAATGCAATACTCTAAGCTTAAAAAAACAATATTAAGTGCAAAGACAAGCCAAGACATGAATTAGAGCTCCAATTTACACAAACCCATTTCATGAAAACTCAAGCATAATAAATGCACCAAGCCATAAATGCAATCTCCAACCCAAAGCCAAGAATTAAGTGCACAAGAACATCATATTAAACTCATAATGAGGGTATACAACAATTAAATCCAACCAAGAACTTAAATTCTTCAAATTTGTCCAAAACCCTTACTATTCACATATATACCCACACTCAAACAAAAACACATTCTTAAGAGAAAAGCAATCGGTAGAAAGATAGAGAATATCGTGGGAAGTTCGGAACTTACTTCGGATCGATCTTCTCGTGTGTTTGAAGAAATATTACGGCTACTGCTCCATTTTTCCTCGAGATCATGAATTTGAGGTGAATGAACTCGTGCTTTAATGGATGGTAGAGGGTTTTATCGAGCTTGTAGAATGGAACTAGAGGATTTGGGTAGAATGTAATTTGATGATCTATGCTCAAGATCTTTTTCTCAATCATGTTGAAGTGGTTTGGAACAAATTATGTACAAAATGCATGATTTTTTTCATGAAATGGTCCAACTGGCTTCCAAAGACTTGTACTCTCACCTGACATATAACATGTCTAATTTCTACTAGTTGTTTGATACTTTTTTTTAACACACACGTACACCCAAGTGGTCCACCAGTTGTTTGGTTCTTCTTGCCATTTATCCATGCTTCTCGATGATGACACTCAACCATTAGAGTTAAAGGTTACCAAAAATGAAAGTTTGAGGACTTTATTAATAATGCACGCTGATAATTTTCGTAGAGCAGAAGTTGGTGATGATATGTTTTTCGACTCAGCTAAGCTTGCAAGTCCTTTCAACTTGTAAACACTCCTACTACTATAATAAAGATATTTTGTCCAAAAAAAAAAAAAAAAAGACATTTGCATTTATACATTATAATTACTTTAAGTCAATTTTTTCCCTTCATTTTTTCGGATAATACTTGGGGTCGAACTTGCAAAATGAAAAGTATAGATAGGACTAAATAATAAAGAAAGGAAAATTTGAGGGTGAAATTGCATAATTTTGAAAGCTGAAAAAGAATGAAAAAGTTGTGAAATGGATTGATGGAAAACGGTACAGTGACTCTCTATCATCCGAAGTGCATGCATATGCATACATACAGTAGACAAACACTTGCATCCTTCAGTTGAGAAACTGAAAACCAAAGTAAACAAAAAAGAAAGAGTCATGAACACTAAAACGTGAAACCACATATCCTCACCAAAAATTTCTGTTATTTCATGAATGGGCTTTGACGGGTTCGATATCTAGACTATGATTGTGGTGTCAATTTGAAGAAAAAGCTTTGTGGTGGTTGTGATTTCAATATAGCAGCCCAAGTTAGGGTTTCTTAAGATTCAACTGAGCTATTAGGTGAGTGTTTTATACTCAGTTAACGAATGCTTTCAGATCATTTCCTTGGACGTGGCTTCATAGATTATGCTAGAAAATATTTAAAATTAGAACTTGGAACAAGCATGTTTGGCTTTGAAATGTACGTTCCCAGACTGAAGCATGAGTTTGGAGAACAAAATCCCTTGTAAAATCTGAAATGAGATTCTATATTTTTTCATGCTTGAAAAATAGGTACAGTAAAGTTAATACTTGGAACAAACATGTTTGAGTTTTTTTTTTGTCAAAGTGTTCCTTAGATATAGTAAAGTGGGTTGTTAATCCTAAAATAAGATTCTTTATATTTCTTGGTCTGTTATTAGTGGAGGAGGAGGAAATGAAAAAAGTGTAGTATGTGATGAATTAGCTGTCTGAAAATAGGATAGTGTTGAGACGGATGAAAACTTATCTAAAGTACTTTTATATATGAAGTAATAAAAGCATTGGAGAGGTTGGCAACATTCGGTTCCATTGTATGGAAGGAAATAGGCTTGATATGGGGTGTTGAGGAAAATCTTCGCAAGTTACGCAAAACTTTCTTGAGAATCCAATTCTTGTTGGATAACATGGATGCTAGTCTTTTGAGATTTTCTTGACGCGATAGGGACAAAGCATGACAAATGTTGTTTGAGGACTTGAAAAAACTTTCCTATAATGCAGATGCACTTCTTGACCGCGTCTTTTTGGATCTGCAGAGCTATTGCTAAAGGCGCTGAATTAAAGGTGTACATCAAAGAATTAGCCTCACAAAATATCTGAGATGCAGAATAAATTTGATGAACTACAAAGAATTAGAGACTATCATATTGGCTGAAAAGATAAATGTGGATTCGAGTACTGGGCTTATGAATTCTTATTCAACCTCTTCAATTATTAAGAATGAGCATGTGATTGAAAGGGAAAATGCTAAAAGTTGCATTCTAGCATTCTTGGTGAAAATTGTGACAACTGTGATTTTTCATAACTTCATTGGCAGGAATACCAGGATTGAGAAAACTATACTTTCTCAATTGGTATAGATTCGATAAGAGAATATAGGTAAGCATCTCTATGGATTTTGATTTGTTTAGAATTACAAAGTTATGATTGAAGCTGCAACCCTGTCCGCTTTCAACTTGTCGGACTTAAATTCTCTTCAATTGGCTCTTGAACAAATACTGCTCCAAAATTTTTTTTTGTTGGTTTTAGATGATTACCGGCAGGATTCAAGGGATGACTGGGATTTGCTTTGTCTACTTTTTTAATCCTGTGCTAAAGGTAGCAAGATAATAGTAACAACAAGAAGTTCTAATGTTTCTTCCACTATCAGTTCATTTGAGGCGTGCAGATTGGATATTTCATCGGATAATGACTATTGGGAGTTACGTAAACGAAGGACAATGATTGATATAGGAAAAAACTCAAATCTAGAATCAATTGACAAATCAATAGCAAAGAAATGCAAAGGTTTGCCTCTTGTAGCCATGATAGTTGGAAGTTTGTTGCACATAAAGACTTTGAATTAGTTTACATAGCTTGAAAAGGGGGTGTAAGGTATTTTACACCCCCTTAATTAATGTTTACATCACTATATATAAAGCCTTATATTATTGGGTAAGCCTTAGATAATGTTGGAAAATACCATGGTATATAACAACTCCTTGGGGCAGTTGTTATATAACCCAAATTTTGGATAAGGTGTTAAATTATGTTTTTGCCCTCATTATTATCTGCCCAATTACCACAAATTTGGGGATGAAGGGCATATTGGGAATTTTCATTACAAATGATGGGTAGGAATATATTCAAGTAAACAAGAATAAAAAGTGGTTTATTTTTCAAAATGAAAAACTAATGAGGTAAACGGTATTTATTAGGTAATATAACAAGATTTTTACTATTCGTCTTCTTATCCAATTGGATATTCTACCAGTGAAGTAAACTGATTCTTTGGAAAATGAATGGCAATCCGTATTGAATGCAGACTTTTGGGATATGCCAGAAAACTTACACATCTTCCCTACCATGATCTGAAGCTACATTGATCTTCCCATGTGTATGAAGAAATTTTTCGACTACTGCTCCATTTTTCCTCGAGATCATCAATTTGAGGTGAATGAACTTGTCCTTTTGTGGATGTCAAAGGGCTTCATCGAGAAAGTAGAAGGGATGAGACTAGAAGATGTGGGTAGGATGTACTTTGAAGATCTATACTCAAGATCTTTTTTCCAACCATTTGGAAATGCTTCGGATCACAAAAAATACAAAATGCATATTCATGACATCACTCAAGTGGTTTCCAAAGACTTGTGCTCCCACCTGACATAACATGTCTAGTTTCTACTAGTTATTTGGTTCTTCTTTCCATCTATCCATGCTTCTAGATGATGACACTCAACTAATAAGTTAAGTTAAAGGTTACTAAAAATGAAAGGTTGAGGACTCTATTATAAAGCACCTAGTTGTCCTTTCGTTGTCAAGGATATCATATTAGCTTTAGAAAAAAAAAAAAAGGTTTGCATGAGTTCTAGCATACTCATGTATCACATTATATTGAGAAATTAGAATATCTCTACTATCTTCACTTTTGAAGAAATCTAATTTGAAAAGATAAAAATCAATCTAATTTTACAGAAATTCAACTTACAATTATCTAAATTATCAATCCTCAACAATTTAAGAATAGCCGAAAATCCACCCGTTGGCAAACATGAGACCTTGGACCAGTTTAAAATACTCATATGTGAAACGGAGCACAAACCAGAAAAAAATGGAACATGAACTAAGTTTGGGACAATCACTTATATGGAGACGTTTCAAATCGGTAGGAGTCAAAAATGCTCCAGAAGGAACTACACTCGAAAAATGGAAAGGCAGGTTGTGAAGGTGCTGATACGATTTACTCAAAGCAAAGGCCAATACAATTATCTTAAGGATGGGAGATTGCCATTTCCACTGTATGCCCACTTTGCTAGCTTTGAAATCTCATTAACCGTTGGTTTTTCAAGCTTATAATCTACAACCAAATGATCATTTGTTCGTTGCATTTGCTTTATGCAGAAGTGACCATTGATCTCAATTAACTCTTCATTTTTGTAAATTTGAAGACATTTTAGAGATAATAATTCCCTTGCATAATCCGCAAACATGAGATTTATATTAACCAACTCCTCAAATGATGGATTACTAATCCAAGAGGGTAGCACGCTAACTCGGTAAAATAATCATGTTAACTTTTCATACTGGAAATCCAATCTAGCTCTATCTTTTGCAGGTCGTGCTTATCACACAGGCAAGCCTCTAAGGCCTTCTCCTTGGTCATACAATTTTCGAGACCCAAAATATAAAATGATCCTTTCAGTTTGTTCATTTCCTTGTGCTCTGTGATCAGATAACCATCCACCTTATCAATGTAGAATGCCTTTAGTGTTTGTAAGTTTGTCAATTTTCCAATTCCCAAAAGCCAACTAATCAAGAAGATTAATAACTATTTGGAGAAAGTTAATAATCGTGCATTCGGGGCAAGCCTCCAAGACTACCACAATAATGAAGGTTAAAGAAATGCAAATTGATAGGGCAATCCGTGTTCGATAAGTTTGATAAGGGCGTATGAGATAGGTCTAAATGTTGTAATTTCTTTCAATTAATGTGGTATGTCTCATACTTAAATCTTTACGGCGTTCATCTTTGAGAAAAGATTCGACATACAGTAGACGTTTTACTCGCGCATGACTCAACTGGTTTCCAAAAACATATGTTCCAACCTCTGAAAATTTATGTCAACAAAATACTCCCATAAAGGATGTATTTTTGAGTATGTAGTTTTTGATAATTTTAGATTTGCATGAATACGAGCATACTCATGTACTGCATTATATTGAGAATAAAATATCTCTACTATTTTGACTTTTGTAAAAATATTATTCAACATATATCAAATGTCATTTGTGAATTTTTATTTTGAAAAAATTAGTACTAATAATTTAATATTTCTTAGCTTTCAACTTCGTCATTTATAAATATAAATATGTGGTTGTTTTAATAAAAACAAGCAAATGTTATTTTCAATAGTTTCATCAGTGGGCATATCTAAAGTTAATCGACTCTTTTATAACAATGAAAATGTGCTTTTGGAATATAGAGAACATGAGTTTAGTAAGTCTACAAATTTTGACTTTGATCAGAGTTACGAAAACTAAAATTAAGGCTACAACCCTCTCTGACATATTTTATACTATTTTTTGGTTTCTCATAATATCCCCATCCAATTGAGTGAGAGATTAATTTTTTTAAGATGTTGGACGCACTTTTAATGGCTCTCCCAATATTTTAATCTTTCAACGTAGTTCTTTACATTCGTAATATATTTTATATTATGATATAGAACTATATAGACCTTGAAAAAATGCACAACGTATTGCTTTAGGAAATTTAATGTTTCTATATTGCTTTTTCCTTTATCTAATTAATCTTTATTTCTCTTAATAGTTTCTCTAATTATCTTCAATTATATAAATTAGTTTTATCTTATTAAAGATTCAATAAATATATTAAAGGGAGCTATGTTACAAACGATCTAGTGCTAGTTTACTTTGTCATTTTTTGTTCAATTGGATTTGAGTTAGCATTAAATTATTTTTCTTGTTATATTCATAGTTTCAATATTGGATTATAGCCTATAAGTCATGTTAATATCCTTAAATTTTCCTTTTGTTTACTTGGCCATATTTTATCAGATATGTGGAGGCCTTTTTTCCTCCAAATATATACCCTTCTAAAATTTCCATTTTAAAAAATTATATCTTATACCAGAGAAGGTCATACAAGTAATTTCCCATTAATCGGAAAAATAACAACAACAATTTTCAATTGCTATTTGGTCTTACTCTAATCAATCAATTAATCGGGCTCATGATTACAACAAGGTCTTGTCCCTAACAAAATAAACATTAGAAATTAGTGTGCAACTTAATTAAAATGACCATTTTTATAGAAGTAAACTAGTCCCGATTTAACCGCTATATCGATTTATAATTTATTTATATTTGCACAAACATAGAATTTACAATTATACAAGTAATTGACTATAAGAAAATGTTTACTTTCTTTATTTTTTATCTAATTATATTTAATATGATCAAATTAAAATTTTGTTGAATACTCAATTCAATTTGTTTACTACAATAAATTATCCTAATTAATTAAAAGCTGCTTTTTGAAGTTGTAGCATAATGTATTCTTATATTTTATTGGATTTTATCAATAGTATAGGGCTCTTACAATATTTTAATAAATATAAAAATTGATGTATTAAATTAAATAACTAACAATTAACAATAATTAATATGACCAATGGTCCCTAGACAATAACTTACATATAACCAACATTTGTCTATCATATTAATTATATTAGTTATTGTTTTATTTTTTGTTTTTTCTTGTTGAAAAGTTATTGTTTTATTGATTTATAGTTATCGGCATAACAACACATGATGGCGTTACTTGATAATTTTATCCTCGAAAATTTTCTAATTATGGCAATTTGCAACAGAAAAACAGAAAACCTCTTAAAAGTAACCGACTAAAAACATAGAGAAAAATCACCACGGGGTAAATTGACCACGATTTTTTTTTTTTTTTCCACCCCCCTTCGGATATTAGCAAATTCATTTATAAAGATCATTTATTATTATTATTTTTAAAAATACATACCCAAGTGACTAAGGGAATTCGTGAGATCATTGTGTTGGAAAAAAGTCTTTTAACTACTCGAATAAATTCAAATCCCGTATTTGATTATCGAGTTTTCTTATCGGATTCGGATCCAAAATATCTTGGTCCGGCCCGAATCCGACAAGTCGACAGCCCTAATTTGATCACGAAGAAAGGAAAAAAAAAAAAAAAAAGGTTATTTGTTGGTCTTGGTTTAACAATTTTATATTTCAGAGTTCAGACTATTTCAGATATGGGCTGGGCTCTGAGCCCAATAATGGACGCTTGTGATATAGTAGAAAAGCCCACATGCAGCTAGTGTTGTTAATTGTTTTGTTATTGACAGGTTGACAACACTCATCATACTAGAACACATCTTCCTCTCTCTCTAGGGAACATCGTAAAACTTGAATTTCAAGAAGGAAAAAAAATTCTAATCTTTGAGAAAATTATAGTTATTCAGTCCAGAATTGCTTTTGTCGGTTTTCTTCACTCTAAAGTTTCTCGAAGTTGATTTGTGTTGTTTGAATCATTGCATATTCATGTTTTCTGCAAATGCGATATGGAAGTGTTTGGAAATGAAACCTTCGTTAAGAATCAAGAAAGCTCACTATTTAGAATTGTTTTGAGAGACAGCCTAAACATTTCACAAATAAAATGTTTTTGTCATTGTCTTCTTGCTTCATCGAACTTTGTTATGCTCGATTTCTCTCTCTCCCCAACACTGAAGAAAATTCAAGAGGGCTATGGAGAATTTGTGAAGATGCATTCTTAGTTGATCGACTGAGTTACTTGAGTTTGAGTTGGGTTAAAGAATTGTGGGATGGAACTAGGAAATGTTAAAAGAATTCAAGCTAAAATGTACATGGAGGAATTTCATTCAATAACTTAAGTGCCGAATTCTTCAATGAATCGATGAATGTTCGCGAAAGTAAAGCTAAACATGACTTGAAGTAGTGAATCCTCTGTTCTAATCTCTTCTTCAGCACCCGAAATCTGGAGAAAGAAAGTTAAAAAAGAGTTAGAAATATGGCAGAAAAGAACATATATCAATAAGAACGTAATGAGCAAAGAGTTAGGGTAGCTATGCCTGAGACAAGCACTTTGAAGATGCCTATTTTTGAAGGTCTAAAGACAGCTGCTTGAGGTCAGTCTTGTATAGCTTGAACTGAATCAAATTAAAGAAGGCAGATCAAAAGAAACCGATGAAGGACCCCATCCTTCAAATCAGCTCCTGTTGATGAGGAGTAAAATTCAAATCGAGAAACCCGGGGTCCTGGCCCTGGCCCAGCGAGATCCATATCGGGAAGCTATGAAGGGCCGGCACCTCTACTCCCACCTTTGTTTCATTCATGGTTGAAAGCCTGGGCAATTCACTATATTTGAATTGGGCAGGGCTTGGAGCTCTTGAGGCAAATGTATCAGGTTCGCGCAATCATGAACCGTAAAAGTTTTGAGACGAGGCATGGCATCGTTGATCACATCTTGCCAGTCTATCAACATTGGCATGTCTCCGAGCCGAAAGGACTCTAATACTGGGAACTTCTCATTATTGCCTGCACCATAGAGAGTATGGTCAATAGTAGCTAAATGAGGCATGTCCGAAATGGTGAAAGATTTGAGCCATGGAAGTTGGCCAAGAGCCGGAAGGCTGTAGCAGTATTTTAGCCCGTGCAAGTGAATGCTTGTAAAATTCCGGCTTGCTTCACTTAACCAACCCGGATAGATAACGCCGCAATAGTTTTTGATGACCAACTCCTTCAAATTTTGGTGAGGCTCAATTTTTTCAAGGACTTGTTGATCAACTCGTGATATCGGTCTTGTGCTCGATGTCCAATGTAACTCAAGTTTATCCAGACATGTCTTCTTATTTAGCATCGCTTCTGCAGCATCACTTGCATTCGAGACATTGTCAATGTTCTTTACGCAAAGAGTTCCCCTGAGGCCATCCATATTCTTGAGTTCTTCAATGCCTTTTCCCTTTGCTTTGCCGACAACATATACAGAAAGAGTTTGAAGATTAGTTAACTTTCCAAATTTTAGTGGCATGCACTGAAGCGAATGCCCTACATGCAAGTAAAGATGTCTTAAATTGGATAGCTTCCATGTATCTTTTGGCAGACTACGAAGCTGTCTGCATTCTCTAAGTTTTAGTGTTTGTAACGCCATGAGCTTACACATGGATTCCGGTAGACTCTTCAAAGGATTCCCAGAGAGGTTGAGGTAGCGGAGATAAATCAAGTGAGCAATAGAAAGTGGTACTTCCTCAAGAGCAATATAACTTAATCCTAACACCCTCAGAAACTGTAAATTCGAAAACAAATAAGTTTGAACTTCTCCACTAGTAGGTGCAATCTTACCAATTGATAAGAAAGTCCTCAATCTCTTGTTTTCTAAGGGTGCTTCTAGCTCCATTCGTTGAGTGCTATCATGTAGCAAAGACAAATGACAAACATTCCCGAATAAGGGATAGCAATTAGTCGTGCTATACTTCACGCGGAAGCATATATCTTGGGAAACCAGACGAGCCATGTCATGAATAAGATCATGCATTTTGTATATTACCTCATTCGAAGTATTCCTGCATTGTTGGAAGAAACATCTCGAGCATAAATCAACGAAGTATTCGCTACCTAAATCTTCCAATCGTCTTCCTTCTATTGGGTGAATGAATCCCTCCGCCATCCATAAATGAACAAGTTCCTCCACCTCAAACTCATGATTTTGAGGGAAGATGGAACAGTAAGCAAAACATTTCTGCAAATGCACCGGAAGATTTAGATAGCTCAGCATCAAAACAGGGAATACACTTGTATTTTGGGTCAAGTCCCACAAATCACTCTCCAAAATGGTACGCCATTGATGTTCACTTTTTTTAAGACGCATTAAGTTTCCAAGAGCGACGGCTACAAGAGGCAAGCCCTTGCATTTTCTTGCTATCTCTTTACCTATTGATTCCAAATTTTGATTTGGCTCCATATTGACAACCACTCTCTCTTTAATCAAATTCCAGCAATCGTCATCAGACAAAATTCCCAACTTGTATGGTTCACAAGAGCTGACAACGGATGAAGTTCTAGTACTTCTTGTGGTCACTATGATTTTGCTTCCTCGAGAACCAAATCTCAACGGTGAACTAAGTACATCCCACTCATCATGCGAATTGCTCCAATAATCATCGAAAACAAGCAAAAACTTCTCTCCCTTTACAATACTTCGCAGTTTCATTTGAAGTGCATTCAAATCCGATAAACTGCAAGAAGACAGCGTTGCAGACTCGACCATAGACCTCGTAATCCTAAGCACATCAAAGTCCATAGAGACAGAAACCCAAATCTTCAACGAAAACGAGAAACTGTTGCACACATCTTCATCTTCATACACCAGACGGGCAAGAGCGGTCTTCCCAATTCCAGCCATACCCACCAGCGAAATTACAGATAAATTGCACCTCTCAGACACATTTTCACAACCAAGCCACTGAGTGATGTACGCTTTATCATTCGCCCTCCCAACCACACTTTCATCGTCTACAAAAGTTGTCACCGCAGAGAAGTCGACAAACTGAGTTAATCTTATTGGAGCAGTTTTACAAGAATCCCATTTCAGCTTTTCAATCACCATTAGACTATCTAATTCTTTAGTGAGCTCATCAAGCTTCTCTTGCATTTTCCTTACTCGATTCGGGAGCTTCAACTCGTTAAAAGATGAAGTGACCATGGAGAATACCTGATCCTTTTTCATGGCATTCATGGAACTATCGGCACAATCACGGGAGAGATGCAGGGAGATGTGGTCAAGAAGTGCATCAGCATCGTAAGCGAGTTTCCTCATATTCTCGAACCACATTTGCCATGCCTTGCTGCCGCTAATGCCGCCGGAGAACCGGAGAGGACTGCCCTCCATGTGATCCACCACTTCTTGAATCTTCAAGAAAGTCCTCTGCAGTTTGCAAAAGTCGTCGTCAACCCCCAATATCAAGTCGATTTCTCTCCAGGCAAGAGATCCAATCGTTGCGAAACGCTCGAATGCAAACTGCCACCAACCCGATCCGAACCCAGTAACGAAGCCTGAGGTGAGAGATGAATCCCCCATTTTTCAAGTTTTGCCGGAGATGAAGCTTGCAGCAATATTTGTTTTATTGTTCTTGATGTGAATGGAGAATGGTAAACAGAAGTCTCACTTACAATATTTGCTTAGTTATTTTATTCGAGTTTTTTTTTCTTGGATACCTTATGTCTAATTAGCAATTTAAATCCTATAATTTGAAAATTTTCAAAAAAAACTCTATGACTATATAAATTAGCACTGAAAACCCTGTGATTGTATTAAAGTTAGCACTTAAAACCCTACAACCACGGCGGTAGTGTTTGAAATTCTAATTGAGTGTTAATTTATTACAATCACAGGGTTCGTTTTAAGAATTTTCAAATCATATTATTCTGATTGTTAGGTATATCACAGGGATTTTTGGTACAATAAACTTTATTTTTTTCAAAGTAAACACTAAACACGGTTGGGGTGGTTAGATGAGGAAGTGAGGACAATTATTGCAGGCCAATGTGGTTTCCTCGAAGCATGAAAACGACTTGAAAATGGTGAAATTTTATTGAAATAGACGACCGTCCATACACCTTTTACTAATGAATAAAAGGTTGATTAAAAAAAGGTGTGAACTTTCTCCCGTCGATAGTTTACACTAGATACCCATGCGCGTGCAAGATAGGAACAATGTAATGGTGTGATAAGGAATATTCTCTTCGGCCGCGTTTACTTTAACAAAACAAATAATGACGGTCATGTTACGAGCATTTGGTATAGTTAAATTAGGTGATATTATAAAAATAGTGTCATTTTTCAAAAGCTTTGTAAAATTAGTGTACTTTTATATTCCTTTTCAAGTTTAGTGTAAGACGTTTTTCCCTTTAACGTCTTTATCAAAGTTTTCATTTTTTCAATTTTTGTATATTTATAATTAAGATCCATAGTTTATAATTGTTTTCAATTTGATCCATTAATTTCCCTTTCATGTATTTTTTCTATAAATTTATTATTTATATGATTTATTATTTTTCCTTGGTCTTCTATACCTTGTATAATTGTATCTCTATTTAATATATTTTTATTTATTGTTTTTTCATAATTTTTCTTATATATTTCTTCTTTTTGCAAAGATGTTTCCAAATTTTTCCCCATTTGTTTAATATTTTTAGTCTTCAGAATTTGCTTCCCTCGTTGTTTTTCTTCTGTTATTATGTCAATATCTATTTTTGGTTTATAACTCATAATTAAGCGTGTGACATTTGATATGTTGTATCTCTTTTTCTTTTGGTATTTGTTAAATCCTCGTTTGCAGATTTTATCATTATCTCTTGAATTTATTATTTTTCCTTGGTCTTCTATACCTTGTATAATTGTATCTCTATTTAATATATTTTTATTTATTGTTTTTTCATAATTTTTCTTATATATTTCTTCTTTTTGCAAAGATGTTTCCAAATTTTTCCCCATTTGTTTAATATTTTTAGTCTTCAGAATTTGCTTCCCTCGTTGTTTTTCTTCTGTTATTATGTCAATATCTATTTTTGGTTTATAACTCATAATTAAGCGTGTGACATTTGATATGTTGTATCTCTTTTTCTTTTGGTATTTGTTAAATCCTCGTTTGCAGATTTTATCATTATCTCTTGAATTCGTTGTGATAAATCTTTATTGTGTCTTAAATTATGGTATGTCATTTTAACAAGATATTCGTCTATTATAACTTGTTCTTCTAATTCTCGTATATCTCGTGTTATTCTTGTTTTGTAATTAAATCTTTCCATTATGTTATAGTTAATTGTGTAACTATTTGTTTTGATTTTCTTAAACTAATAATGTTTTTCAAATGTTGTGTCTCGTCTGTTTTACGACCTTCGTTTTTAGCTTTCAAGTAAAGTTTTACTTCTTTAGCATAACTTTCGTTTATTGATTTTATATTGTCTTTATAAAATTTTTGTCTATTATAATCATACATTTTTGAACTATAGTTTTAGTTTTAGTATTTAGAATCGTATACAGGGCTCTGATACCAGAAAGTAATCAGAGTGTTTCCTTTATAGTTGTGGTTAATTTAGCCATTTGATCGGCTAATTGTGTGAATTCGTTTTCAATTATTTCATTAGAAGATCCCTCTTCTTTAAAGTTTTTAATAGAGGCCCGTGTACTAGTACTAGTTTCATTGGTTCTTTGGTTTGGTGGTAGATATGTATAACATGTGCTTTTACTTTTTAAAAGTTTAGGTGTTCTATTTTGAAAAACATTAGTATTAACATATTGTATAATAGGTGTCTTTGGTATATATTTTATACGAGAAACTTCTCGAAATATATCTTCCATATATATTTTATCAGTGTTTTTAAATTGTATACTATGATGGCTGTTTGTTAAAGCATATCCAATTGTGTATGTTATTGAAAATGGATAGTCGTTTGTTTCCATTAAATCTTATCTTTCAAATTTATATGCAATGTTTAAAGATTTATCCAGTTTTTCTGTTACAAGTGGTATAACATAGTGTAAAGCTACATTAAAAAGTAGTTTAGTATAAGCCAGGTTTCCTTCAATTATTCCAAGTATTTTATCTTTTATGTTCATAATTCTGTCATCACATATAGCTAGTTTTATAGGTGAGTTTATTCCTTCAGCAAATGTACTCTTAATTAGTATCTGTATTGTAGAGATATGTATATATCCTATTTCACTAGGTGTATATTTTGCCTTTTTAATTTTCTAAATTATATCAGCTTTGTTTATCAATGAAATAGCCTGTGTTCCTTTTGTTGTAGAAATTTCAATAGGTGTTTCACATGTAAATTTTCCATATAGTATAATGTTTTTTCTGCTCAGTTTTGTTTTTAAATCTGTTTTCATATCTTGTCCATCAATTAAGTTTAATTATTTTCTTCTAACTTTGTTTAATTTTTTGTTGTCTATAACAATATCTTGAGAAAAGTATCCGTATTCTTCAGTTGTTTCAAAATTTTCAATCTGATCTATTAAACTCGTCTCCATGTATATAATTTCTAGTATGCAAAAGTATTAATAACAATTTCATAATAAAATTTGTATTGTTTACCTGTTTGTGTATTCATATCTACTGTCTTCATGCACTCCATGTTACCTGTTCATCATTCTTCAAAGTATATGTTTGTTTTTGGTATGAGAATTGTTTGGTTGTGTATGGTTGTTTTTTGTGTATGGTTCTGCTATTCAGGCGTGAGGCCAACAGAAAAGAAAAGCTCAAAGGCTTAAAACTCAGAAAGTTTTTTGATCAACACATGATCTTTTTCCTTCTATTAAAGTCTGAGTATTACATACTACATTGAGGCCATTATATAGGCGCTCAACTCACTATTACAGAGACCAATAAAGCAAAAAGCAAATAATACTAATGTACAAAAGTCAAAAAGATAAAGAAAAGATAATAATGGTGCTCAACAACTGCACCTAAAAGCAGACAGAGACATAAAGTCTGCATTATTGAAGTGTGTTCGTCATTGCTTACGTATTTCCTTGAGTGTTTGACGTCATTGCATGCGTCAGTTTACATTACTCTTCAGTAACAGTGTCTTCCTTTATTAACTCGTTTGAATTATGGGACCCTGTTTCTTCAGCTTTGTCTTCTGGTCTATCTTGGCACATTGCACAGCTGTGTTCATCAATTATTTCACTGTATTCACAGAAAATGAGTTTGACTTCCTTAGGAAGTGTCTTCAGGCTGTGTTCTTCAATCTTGATAAAAGTTTTCTCAAAGTTTTCCAACGTTTTTAGTTGTAACGGTGGAATTGTGTATCTTGAAGATCCGTATATCAAATGATAATTGGATTTGTAGTTTATTTTGACATTACTGTCCTTGTTTTATCTTCTGTGATGCATAAAATATTTGATTTAGTTGTTTTGCAACTATCTCATTTATGCCATCAAGTGTCTTCATTGTGTCGATGTTGGGGTATTCTCCGTTTGAAACTATCAGTTTGATAATTCCATAAGAGTGTACTGATACTCCTTCTTCGTTGAAGATAGGATATGAAAGTGTAGATTTGAAGACTATTTCTTTATCCATGTTTCCTTTTGAGACTCGTTTAGCATAGTCTTGAACTGTTGACATTAGTTTTGGGCTAAATTTTCGAAAACAGTTTGGGTTTTTAAAGTATAGGGTGTCGAGAAATCTATGTATGAAGAATTGGTATATCAAGTCTGGGTCTGTTTGTTCAAATACAACGACTTTTGGGCCGTTTCTGTTTACTGGGTACCAAAAAAGGTTGTTTTTGTCTATCTCTGGGTTGTATTCAAAAATAGATTTCAAGAGGTTGTCGAATTTTTCTTTTGAGGGTTGTATTTGGGCCTCTTTTTGGGCTTGTAGCACCCCGCACGTGAGGCACCACATCCCCCGCACTAAGGCTCAACACGAGTAACGAAATTGCAAATCCGCACCCGTATCAAACCCTAGCGAACGGGAGACAAACATAAAACCTTCCTAAGCCAGGCGGAACTAGACCCTGCACTGCAATCAATCAACAAAATATAATGCATCAACATGCTCAATTCAAACAAGTGAATCATAAGTATAATTGGGCACTTCAGGCCTCTTTTTAAAAATCATAACAAAACTCAATAAAGCTAATTTCCTAATAAATACATAGGTATCCAATTTCTCAATATAATTGAAACGAGTCATACATAACTCCAATACATGAATGAGTGGAGAGACTCTCCTAATCTAACTCGACCCACTTAAAGACTCCAGACACCTCCGCCTAGCTCGAACTCCAAAGATCAATCTGCACACTAAAAGAGTGGGGAGGGAGAGGGGTCAGTCTCTAGAAGACTGAGTGAGCAGGAGCGATACATATATATATAGAAACATGCACATGCAAGTCGTAAATCCCGAGCAAGGTTTTATTTGAATTTAGTTCCTGAAAAGGCGAGAAAATAGATAAACAATGCTCGACTTTTACGACTAATTCATATTAAATTTATTACTTTCATAGATCATACATAAAGATAAGGCTCGGCGAGTGAGCGTGTACAACCTCCATCCAAACTCCGACCGTGTACGACAAATATCCATAATATAGTCTGAAGAGGTGATCATGCAATACGTCATAATACACACAGACCATAATTCATATCATAAACATATTCGTTTGGGCGATCCGGATCCCGGCATTCCCGCACGGTGCGTAATCATATCATAACCAACCTTCTTCCTCCGGGTTGGTGGTGGGTTTGCAAGACCCGACCACCTCTGTCTTTGACCAAAAGGGGTTACATGACTCCCCAGATGGCACTCAGTCTCCCTTTCCCCGCCAATCTCCTGACGAGGTCCGGTACCGCTGTTTAATAGTAGGACTAGTATATGGGATCCCCGTCAGCCCTTGCTTCCTCGGTTAGCCACATATACTAAGTCCCGGGGCCCGTGAACATATCATCCATACAATCTCGCCAAAACATATCATAACCATAAATATGATATATACCATAAGAAATCATACCTTACCGTGTAACTCGGCATATGCTATATACGTACCTCTCCGTGTCATCCTAATCCATAGCTAGCATGAGGGCACACGGTTTGGAGCATAGCCTCATTACAAAACCATTTTTAAGCTTATATACGCTCATACGTATAATTCAGAAGAATTTACTCGATAGCTTCGTTTGGAAATCATATATATATAATCATAAAGTTTTTGGCCAAAGCTTTGCACATAAGGGTTATAGGGTTTGGTATATAGCTACAACGAAAACCACCCTCACCTTAACTGTGAAGAAACAAGGATCGAGCGCCAAGTGCCTGAACGATCAAAAGCTCTCCACCCTGGAGACAAACTGTACAAAAGACAACAGGACGTGTTTGTGAGACTCGAGACTCTAATGAACCATATATGACGCGCGGCAATGAAGTGAATATGATATGAATGCATAAATGATCATATTATATCATAAAAATGTTCATGTGCACGATTAATAAATTTTAAAACATATAATCATTCATTCGTTCATATATTTCATTCAATTTCATAAATTCATAAATTCATAACATTCAATTAATAATCACAACACGTATAATATTCATAAATTCACATTTAGGAATGAAATAAATAAATCGTTCAGTCAAAAATCAGTAGAATAAATACGCGAAACAGAATTCAATTAATTTCAAGGATTGAATTAAATCAAATAATATTTAAAATATATAATAAATATATATAATATAACATATAATATACTATATATATAATGTATACTTATATATATATTCACGTATACACATGCACACACCCATGCATGCACAATATATATTTTCATGCAATATATATATAGATACTATATACTATTATACAAACCATGCATGCAATCTCACTCACACACAGCCATGCATCTATATTATATATATTACATGCATAAATATACATATATACTATATATTGTACACAACATGCATGCAAAATTCCACAAATCAAAACACACACAACACCACTCCCATGCATGCAACACACACACTCTGCACACTACAGCAGCCCAGCAACCAGCGAAAGAGCAGCAGCAAAAGCAGCAGCAGAACAGCAGCAGCAACAGGCCCTGTAACGCGGCCAAACAATTCAGAGAAAATGGGGTGACACCCCCGTGTCACCCTCCAAACCTAGACCGAGACACGCCCGTGTCTCGGTACAGAATTCCCATACCCAGTTTGCACCCCCGTTCCCGCTGGAAACAAAGGAAAAAGGCACGCCCGTTCCTCGCTCCAGCATCAGCCCCTGTTTCCGACAGAATAACGCAGTAGCAGCTACAGCCATGTACAAGCAAGAAAGGCCACAAAACCATGCATGAAATGCTGCAAGAACTCAGCTAAAACATAACCCAACAAGCCATGAAAGCTGACAACAAAAGAAAGGAGGAATTACAGCAGCTTTTGACAGCAACAATTCAAGCCAAAAACAGAGCAAAGGTTACGGGAAACAGGGCAAGAAGGATTCTCATCTCCTCCATCCATTCATATCAGTTTAGGCTATCCAAAACGCAGCAAAACGTCATAAATTCAACAAGTAATTCAGTCCCAAACAGCTCAAACAAGAAAGCAACCGTACGTGACCTTCATGTGGATTTTTCTCAAAATTGTCATAAATGATATATCATAATTTCTTCAACAACCACGAAATTAATGTCCATAAATGACATGAGGATGTTAAAACAATCAATATCAAGCTTGGAATCGATCAAAATCATTGAGAAACAAAGGAGATCAACATTTTGCCTAAAAACCTCTATTTTCGGAAAACAGTCCAGAAATGGAGAAACCATGCTCAAAATCATGAATGGAAAGGTGAAAATGACTCATGTTGTATGTACATAACATATCCAAGCTTACCTTGTGGATTAATGGAGGTTTGGAAGGAGATTTGAGCTTGAATCTCATGGCCAAGCTTGAGTTACGGGAGAGACTGGGGAGCAGAAGGTGTTTGAGATATTTTCAGTAGGTGGGGAGGGTTATCTCGGTTTGGGGAGTTAAGGAATGAATAGAGGGTTGAGTTAGGGTTCCATATCATTCAACCATAGTTAATTTGGTCAAGGTTTGAGCAAGATATGGTCATTTTAATGCAACAAGGTCATTTTGGTCGCCGCCTCGTTTATCGGTTGAATTTCGGAAGTTCAAATGATTTAGGAAAAATATAAGGCTAGCTTTACTAAACTCGCATTTTCGTTACGAGTTCAGCGGAGTTGACGGAACTCGAATCCGAGTTCCCGAGCTCAAGATATTAAATTCGGAACCAAGGGTACGCTAAGTGCTCGTTAGCCCCTGATTTGGTTCCTCAAATCAAATTAAATCCGTTAACATATCAAATGAATTCGAAAATGTAAACCGAGCATAAAATCAAGTCCATAACACATATATTTACGACATACTACAAATTCGTGACAATTCGATATCATTTCATATAAGAAACGAAGCACGAAATGGACATATGCTCAACCCATGCAATTCATGCAATAAATACATAAAAATTCATGCATAATTATTTCCATGCAAAACTTATAATTTCCCATGCATAAATCATAAATAATGAATGAATTATAATATTAAATAATTTATATTCAGCCAACGTATATATATATATATATATATATATTTGAATAATTAATTAATTAAAACATGATTAATTAACATAACACTTAATTAGCATAATCATTAAATTAATAATAAAATAAATAAACATATACATATATATATACTTATATTACGAATTAAAATTAAAATTAGTAATAATTTAAAATAAAATATAATAAAATAAAATGATAATAATTTATAATAAGATTAAATATGAAACACGTAAAAACAATTAATCACATAATTAAATAATTAAATAATTTAATTGCGCAATTTAGAAACAATTATGACATATTAATAAAATTGAAAAACTGGGGCGTTACAATCTCTCCCCCTTAAAAAGAATCCGTCCTCGGATTCAAAGCACGCTTGAAAACAAACAATGAGAGATTCCCCGTCTCTCACAAGCAACAAGGAGAGAGCCCCGTCTCTCGAGCAACAATAAGAGAACCCCGTCTCTCGCAAGCAAAGAGAGTGCCCCGTCTCTCAAACAAAAGTAAGAGAAGCCCCGTCTCTTAGAAACAACGAGAGCACCCCGTCTCTCAACCAAAATAAATAAAGCAAGGAAGTCTCCAATACTCCCAAGCAACACACGCAAAACCCAATTCAAAATCACACAAGCCACCTTAAGGCAAGTAACAGATATCAACCACGTTAATCATCAATTACTTCACGTAATTTAACTTGATAAGAAAATAAAGCACATAACAAAGAAATTAATAAATTGAATTTGCATGTATGTATGCTTCATGAATGCTATAAATACCGTTCACCGTAGTCACGAAGTTTTAAAATTGTGAGTTGTCGTTGTTCAGTGTATCATCTGTCCAGAAGATAGATTTAGTGCTCAGTTTGTCTTTAACCTCTTCAGGGTACCTCGATGAAACAATTAATGAATCCTTCAGGGATTATTATACTTCTTAGATTCCTTCTGCCTGGTACTGTTCCCAGTCTCCATCATTTCCTTTAATCTTCATTCAACCAACTCTTTGTAATTAACCGAATTTGACTTCTCGAATACCCTTAGACCATCCGTCTCGAAGTTAGGTCTCTAGCGATTTTCTTACCCATATTGGAGCTTGAGATACCCTCGATGATAACTACTCCTGTCAACCCTGACGATTCAATCCCAACCTTGAGGTGTTCTTCATTAGGATTTACCTTAATACAAATCCTTTTCTATCTTCCGTTCATATTATCCATTCATTCTCTTTTAACCCCTTTAAGGTTGTATTCTGCATCTAACCCTACATTTCTTGGATCAAAGACAGAATGTTCTACATATAAGAATATTCTCTAAATCATTTCCTTTATTCCTGGAGATAGACTTCAACCGTATTTAGTAATTTAACTCTCCTCTTGACACTTATCCATTCAAACCGTCTTATTTATTTCTGATCATCACTAATAGGACTTCCAGGTCTTCCTTAGTTTGCAATTTCATTATTCTCACTAAAATATTTCTTCGAGCACCCTTTTCAATCGTCAATTTGTTCCTTGGTCGTGCTCTCCCCCTTAAATTTCTGTTGTACCGAGTTGAACTCCATCAATTCTTCTCTCATCGAAACTCTTGATGAGTAAATCTCATTAGGTGGAGTTTAACTGATATAGAAATCAATGATTTGGCCTTTCAACTCCTTCCCTAGTTTTCTTGATGTCCGAACTCTAATCTCACTTCTCCTTCTGAATTCTTGTTTCCGTTAACCTATCCCTTAATATAAGTTCTTATTTCCCCAAATCCACCTTTCTTCTAATGTCATCCTAGTATTTCTCTTCCTCATAACTCGGATGCGGTTTGGTTGAACTGATACTTGATAGTTGAGGCGAAAGGCTTCCTATCAAGTAAACACTAAAATGCATGTTGGGTTAAAATGACAATGCATGTGTCAATTTACATCAAACAGTTATACAACACATTAGCATAACAAAGCCAATTAGAAATGCACGGATAACCATAAGGTTAAAAGAATAAACAATTAATGCGAAATATGATGCACATGCTATGAATGTTTTGGAACCTGTCACCAAGGTGATAAGCTATTAGCTCGGTAGTTTTCCTCGTTCCTCCAATCCCGAGGTTACTTTGACTTGGTGATTATCCCTTGCCTTTCCCACGGTCTTCAAGTTTTTCATGAGTTGCATCACTTGTATCTTCCACTATCCGCGACTGCAGTTCCTTAATCCTTAATCCTTCCACGTCCACAGAGTTAGTATCCAAACTTCGTCTCGAAATTCGACCTTTACTTCTAATCGTCACCTCGATCAAGAATTCCGCGCTTATCCTTTGTGAATTTAATTCACCTCAAATTGCTTATACTTGAGCGCATAATGTCCTCTCTTTCTCGTTTCCATTTGTTGCTCCATATCTTCCAATTTAACCTCACAACATGACAATTCAGCTTGGATTTGGAAAATTGAACTCAAGTCCTGTTCTCCATATCGCCACCTTCCCTCTATTCGTGTTTACCCAATTGCTTGTCTTCTAGAACCCGACTCCTAATCACTAGGTTTAGTTCGAAGTCTTTCTTTGTAGACCCTTGTTATCTCTACTCCTCTTAATTACTAGTACCTCTTCCATGATCCAAATCCGGGACCAATATATCTTCAAGGTTTTGTTCCCTTCATTCCTTAGGTTGCAAGATCCTGTTGAATCCAATTAATGCACTTCAGGTAGTGGATTCACATAAGTTATTCTTTTGAGTCACAACCATCCCTTGATTAACCCCTAATCCTATACCACCAAATGTTCCTCTGCCATCGCATCGTCAAGGTCGAACCTCCCATTCTAAATCCTAATCGTTAATTGCAACTCAGTCTGTAAGCTACGCGGTTAGCATTCTCCACATTCCTCCTGGGCATCCTTCCTATCTTTCATGCCTCCGAAGGAATTTGCAATAGGTTGTTGTGATTATAAAATTTGGCCGTGGTTTGATATCATCTTTATAACCTGGGAACCATAACTTATTTCAAGAATAGATGCATGCGATTAGTGCATGCTCATGGCACATATTCAATACAAAAGACAAGAACCCATATAAAATGTAACAAGTAATTCAACAAAATTCCTGAGGAAACCAAATTCCATATTCAAGATCGATGCAATGCACACAATATCACATAGTCCCTATGCCGTTCGACTTAGACTGACTCCGACACAACTCAAGAACACCGGTTTTGCAACCGCGCTCTGATACCACTTAAGGATGTAGCACCCCGCACGTGAGGCACCACATCCCCCGCACTAAGGCTCAACACGAGTAACGAAATTGCAAATCCGCACCCGTATCAAACCCTAGCGAACGGGAGACAAACATAAAACCTTCCTAAGCCAGGCGGAACTAGACCCTGCACTGCAATCAATCAACAAAATATAATGCATCAACATGCTCAATTCAAACAAGTGAATCATAAGTATAATTGGGCACTTCAGGCCTCTTTTTAAAAATCATAACAAAACTCAATAAAGCTAATTTCCTAATAAATACATAGCTATCCAATTTCTCAATATAATTGAAACGAGTCATACATAACTCCAATACATGAATGAGTGGAGAGACTCTCCTAATCTAACTCGACCCACTTAAAGACTCCAGACACCTCCGCCTAGCTCGAACTCCAAAGATCAATCTGCACACTAAAAGAGTGGGGAGGGAGAGGGGTCAGTCTCTAGAAGACTGAGTGAGCAGGAGCGATACATATATATATAGAAACATGCACATGCAAGTCGTAAATCCCGAGCAAGGTTTTATTTGAATTTAGTTCCTGAAAAGGCGAGAAAATAGATAAACAATGCTCGACTTTTACGACTAATTCATATTAAATTTATTACTTTCATAGATCATACATAAAGATAAGGCTCGGCGAGTGAGCGTGTACAACCTCCATCCAAACTCCGACCGTGTACGACAAATATCCATAATATAGTCTGAAGAGGTGATCATGCAATACGTCATAATACACACAGACCATAATTCATATCATAAACATATTCGTTTGGGCGATCCGGATCCCGGCATTCCCGCACGGTGCGTAATCATATCATAACCAACCTTCTTCCTCCGGGTTGGTGGTGGGTTTGCAAGACCCGACCACCTCTGTCTTTGACCAAAAGGGGTTACATGACTCCCCAGATGGCACTCAGTCTCCCTTTCCCCGCCAATCTCCTGACGAGGTCCGGTACCGCTGTTTAATAGTAGGACTAGTATATGGGATCCCCGTCAGCCCTTGCTTCCTCGGTTAGCCACATATACTAAGTCCCGGGGCCCGTGAACATATCATCCATACAATCTCGCCAAAACATATCCATATATACATATGATATATACCATAAGAAATCATACCTTACCGTGTAACTCGGCATATGCTATATACGTACCTCTCCGTGTCATCCTAATCCATAGCTAGCATGAGGGCACACGGTTTGGAGCATAGCCTCATTACAAAACCATTTTTAAGCTTATATACGCTCATACGTATAATTCAGAAGAATTTACTCGATAGCTTCGTTTGGAAATCATATATATATAATCATAAGGTTTTTGGCCAAAGCTTTGCACATAAGGGTTATAGGGTTTGGTATATAGCTACAACGAAAACCACCCTCACCTTAACTGTGAAGAAACAAGGATCGAGCGCCAAGTGCCTGAACGATCAAAAGCTCTCCACCCTGGAGACAAACTGTACAAAAGACAACAGGACGTGTTTGTGAGACTCGAGACTCTAATGAACCATATATGACGCGCGGCAATGAAGTGAATATGATATGAATGCATAAATGATCATATTATATCATAAAAATGTTCATGTGCACGATTAATAAATTTTAAAACATATAATCATTCATTCGTTCATATATTTCATTCAATTTCATAAATTCATAAATTCATAACATTCAATTAATAATCACAACACGTATAATATTCATAAATTCACATTTAGGAATGAAATAAATAAATCGTTCAGTCAAAAATCAGTAGAATAAATACGCGAAACAGAATTCAATTAATTTCAAGGATTGAATTAAATCAAATAATATTTAAAATATATAATAAATATATATAATATAACATATAATATACTATATATATAATGTATACTTATATATATATTCACGTATACACATGCACACACCCATGCATGCACAATATATATTTTCATGCAATATATATATAGATACTATATACTATTATACAAACCATGCATGCAATCTCACTCACACACAGCCATGCATCTATATTATATATATTACATGCATAAATATACATATATACTATATATTGTACACAACATGCATGCAAAATTCCACAAATCAAAACACACACAACACCACTCCCATGCATGCAACACACACACTCTGCACACTACAGCAGCCCAGCAACCAGCGAAAGAGCAGCAGCAAAAGCAGCAGCAGAACAGCAGCAGCAACAGGCCCTGTAACGCGGCCAAACAATTCAGAGAAAATGGGGTGACACCCCCGTGTCACCCTCCAAACCTAGACCGAGACACGCCCGTGTCTCGGTACAGAATTCCCATACCCAGTTTGCACCCCCGTTCCCGCTGGAAACAAAGGAAAAAGGCACGCCCGTTCCTCGCTCCAGCATCAGCCCCTGTTTCCGACAGAATAACGCAGTAGCAGCTACAGCCATGTACAAGCAAGAAAGGCCACAAAACCATGCATGAAATGCTGCAAGAACTCAGCTAAAACATAACCCAACAAGCCATGAAAGCTGACAACAAAAGAAAGGAGGAATTACAGCAGCTTTTGACAGCAACAATTCAAGCCAAAAACAGAGCAAAGGTTACGGGAAACAGGGCAAGAAGGATTCTCATCTCCTCCATCCATTCATATCAGTTTAGGCTATCCAAAACGCAGCAAAACGTCATAAATTCAACAAGTAATTCAGTCCCAAACAGCTCAAACAAGAAAGCAACCGTACGTGACCTTCATGTGGATTTTTCTCAAAATTGTCATAAATGATATATCATAATTTCTTCAACAACCACGAAATTAATGTCCATAAATGACATGAGGATGTTAAAACAATCAATATCAAGCTTGGAATCGATCAAAATCATTGAGAAACAAAGGAGATCAACATTTTGCCTAAAAACCTCTATTTTCGGAAAACAGTCCAGAAATGGAGAAACCATGCTCAAAATCATGAATGGAAAGGTGAAAATGACTCATGTTGTATGTACATAACATATCCAAGCTTACCTTGTGGATTAATGGAGGTTTGGAAGGAGATTTGAGCTTGAATCTCATGGCCAAGCTTGAGTTACGGGAGAGACTGGGGAGCAGAAGGTGTTTGAGATATTTTCAGTAGGTGGGGAGGGTTATCTCGGTTTGGGGAGTTAAGGAATGAATAGAGGGTTGAGTTAGGGTTCCATATCATTCAACCATAGTTAATTTGGTCAAGGTTTGAGCAAGATATGGTCATTTTAATGCAACAAGGTCATTTTGGTCGCCGCCTCGTTTATCGGTTGAATTTCGGAAGTTCAAATGATTTAGGAAAAATATAAGGCTAGCTTTACTAAACTCGCATTTTCGTTACGAGTTCAGCGGAGTTGACGGAACTCGAATCCGAGTTCCCGAGCTCAAGATATTAAATTCGGAACCAAGGGTACGCTAAGTGCTCGTTAGCCCCTGATTTGGTTCCTCAAATCAAATTAAATCCGTTAACATATCAAATGAATTCGAAAATGTAAACTGAGCATAAAATCAAGTCCATAACACATATATTTACGACATACTACAAATTCGTGACAATTCGATATCATTTCATATAAGAAACGAAGCACGAAATGGACATATGCTCAACCCATGCAATTCATGCAATAAATACATAAAAATTCATGCATAATTATTTCCATGCAAAACTTATAATTTCCCATGCATAAATCATAAATAATGAATGAATTATAATATTAAATAATTTATATTCAGCCAACGTATATATATATATATATATTTGAATAATTAATTAATTAAAACATGATTAATTAACATAACACTTAATTAGCATAATCATTAAATTAATAATAAAATAAATAAACATATACATATATATATACTTATATTACGAATTAAAATTAAAATTAGTAATAATTTAAAATAAAATATAATAAAATAAAATGATAATAATTTATAATAAGATTAAATATGAAACACGTAAAAACAATTAATCACATAATTAAATAATTAAATAATTTAATTGCGCAATTTAGAAACAATTATGACATATTAATAAAATTGAAAAACTGGGGCGTTACAGGGCTGGTGTTTGAACACGATCCATTGGGTTTATTGTGGGTATGTTTCCAAGAACTCTCATGCATTCTTTTAGGCTGTTTTGGGTTTGAAGAGTAACAGTAGTTTGGAGAGTATTTTTGTAGGTTTTGGTTTCTTCAAGGGCTTGTTTAGCTTCTTCGAAACTGGTATAGGATTTATGTGTTATTCCTGAGTGTCCCAGTATGTGTATACTTGCTTTGGACCAATGGTCCTAGATCCCACGGCTTGGGCCGTTGAATATTGTGTACCATTTTTTGACTTGTTTTCTTTCATCTTCATTGTCTTGTATAGCCGCTGGTAAAGAAGTATTCCCTTCGGCTACTGTTTGTGGAAATGTTTTTGATTTTGTGAATGTTTTTGACGATGATGGATCCACCACGCTTGCTGGTATGTCTGATGGTGGAAGTCCTGCTGCTTGTTGGACAGCATATAATGCGGCAAGAAGCTCTTGACGCTGTGTCATCTTGGATTCTGTGAATTTTTGTATTTCCAATTGTTTAGCTCTCGTGAATTGTTGTATCTCATGATCAATTGTTTCGATATTTTGTTTCATCAGGGCTATCGCGGCCTCCATTCTCGAGTGAGTGTGTCCGTAAGAGCGTTCTCTTCTGATTTTATGTATACGACGTGAAATTGGTATCTTCGTATTTCGAGCTGCCACCGTATCAATCGTCCTTGATTGTAGTTGTCTCGGAGTGTATACCTGTAGAAGTTTGTTAAGTATTTTGAGTCTGTTCGAAGTTCGAATTCTCGAGGTAAAAGCTCGAGTTTCCACTTCCGAAGTATCTTTAGACATGCAAGTGTCTCTTTTTCATGGACTGTATAATTTTTCTGGGTTTCTGTAAATGTCCCAGATATATATTTACAGAGTTGTGTAATTTCGTGAACCTTTTTGGTTCTTGTATTCATATGACCTTCAAGGTCGTTTGTATTCATTTTTTCGGCTGGTATTGCAAGCATGCAACCAGACCATGTATCATTTGAAGCATCTGTCTCAATGATAATAAAATCATTTTCCTTTGGATTGTATAAAACAGGCAATGTTTCACAATACTGTTTTATTTTCTGTACTTGTATCGAATCATCAATTCGCCAATTCCATTGTATTTTCTCATAAAGTTTCTTTTGTAGTTGTGTTCTTTCTTTAGCAAGGTTCTTTATGAATCCTTGATCAGAAATGTAGTTTAAACATCCAAGAAATCTTTGTAGTTGTTTTCGATCAGTAATTTGATCTGGAAATTTGTTTAATTTTTTCAAAATATTGTCTTGAAGAACTATGTTTCCTTGTGAATCAAAAATATTTCCAAGAAAATCAATTTTTTGTTTACATAAGACTGCTTTCTTTTTAGAAAGAATTAGTCCTTTGTCTTTGCATCGTTTCAAAACTATTCTTAGTTTTTTCAAATGATCTTCTTTATCTTGATTACTAAAAATGATAATATCATCAATGTAAGCAAGACAAATGACTTCTAATCCTTCAAGGTTTTTATCCATAAATCTTTGGTATATTCCAGGTGCTTGTTTCAATCCAAATGGTAAAACATTCCATTGGTAGTGTTTTTGTGGGGGACATGTAAAAGCTGATAGGGGTTTTGTATCTTCATGCAATCTTAATTGCCAGTATCCTGATTTAGCATCTAGTGTACTGAACCAAGCTTGTCCCTTTAACCTATCTTTGATATAATCAATTCTAGGAAGTTTATTTGCATCTCCAACAGTTTTTTCATTTAATTCTTTATAATTTATAACCATTCGTCGTTTTCCTCGTTTTATTTCATTTTTATTTTCTACATAAAAAGCAGGTGCTGCGTGTGGACTTTTGCTTTCAGAAATTAATCATTTTTCCAAAAGTAGTTTACATTCTTCTTTAAATTCATCAATATCTTGTTTAGAATAAGGTATATTATTTTTTACATTTACTTCGTCTAAAGGATTTTTAAGTTTAATTTCAACTATCATATGATTATTGTTCTTATCTTTATCTAAAGGATCTTCACTAGTGACAGAGTCAAAAATTTCTTCTATTTCTTTTTCAAGATTTGTTTTTCTGAAAAATATTAATTCATGATTAATTAAATAATTTATCTTGTCTATAAGATTACTTCTGTCTTCAATTTTTACTATAGGTATTTTAACTGTTTCACTCCTTTGAGATAGTTTTTCATTAACAGGTGATTTTAAAGTGTACCGCCCCAGTTTTTCAGTTTATAATAATGTGACGTATTTGTTTATAAATTGCGCGATTTAATTATTTAATTATATGATTAATTGTTTATAAATGTTTATATTCGTTTTAAACTATGAACTTGTTTTGCTATATGTTGGGAGCATTATGGTGTAATTTCATGGTATTTGGATGAGTTGTAGGCATGCTTTTACTTAATGCCATTTATGTGTGTTTATATGTCGTCTATGAATCGCATAACTCATTTTCTATATCATATGATTCCTTCTTGTTGTCAAACCTTGGAAATATGCTATCTTATGTAATATGAAGTATGTGGTAGCATTATGGGAGATATTGAATATGTTCTATGCTCCTATTTGAATTCTTGAATTAATTTGATTGGAGATATGAATTGATGAATTTGAATGAAAATGAATGAATGCGTGAATGACTTGGTTATATGATTTAAATGCCTTAATATGATCTTTATGCCTTCATATCATGCTTGAGCATTGCCGTGCGTCATATATGGTTCATTTAGAGTCTCGAGTCTCACGAACACGTCTTGTGGTCTTTTGTACAGTTTATCTCCAGGGTGGAGAGATCTTGATCCTTCGGACACTTGGTACTCGTTCCTTGTTTCATCACGGTTCAGGTGAGGGTGGTTTTGTTTTATCTATGTAACAAACCCTACAACCCTTATGTGAAAAGCTTTGGCCAAAACCTTATGATTATATATATATGGTTTTCAAATGAAGTTATCGAGTAAATTCTTCTGATTTATACGTATGAGCGTATATAAGCTTAAAAATGGTTTTGTAATGAGGCTGTGCTCCAAACCGTGTGTCTTCACGCTAGCTAAGGATTCGGATGACACGGAGAGGTACGTATATAGCATATGCCGAGTTACACGGTAAAGTATGATTTCTTATAGTATGTATCCTATGTACGTATTGATATGTCTTGGCGAGATCATGTTATGCATGTTATGATTGCACGGGCCCCGGGACTTAGTATATGTGGCTAACCGAGGAAGCAAGGGCTGAAGGGGATCCCATATACTAGTTCCAACTTACGGCGAAACGGACTTCGTCAAGGGAGGTTCTTGACGGAGAAACGCTAACCGGGCTTTGAGGCCTCATGAACCTCATAGCCGCATTGATATGATTGGGTGGTCGGGTCTTGCAAACCCGCCCACCACCCGGAGGAAGAAGGTGGGTTATGGTATGATTATGCTTATGAATATGATATGTTATGATTATGCACCGTGCGGGAAGGCCGGGACACGGATTGCCCAAACGAATATAATTATGATATGATTTATGGTCTGCGTGTATTATGATATATTGCATGATCACCTAATCAACATATTATTGGAAATTGTCGTACATGGTCGGAGTTTGGATGGAGATTGTGCACGCTCACTCGCCGAGCCTTATATTTATGTATGATTTATGAATGTAATGAATTTAATATGAATTAGTCGTAAAGGTCGAGCATTGTCTATCTATTTTCTTGCCCTTTTTGGGAACTAATCGCAACCAAAACCTTGCTCGGGATTTATGACTCGCATGTACATGTTTTATATATATATGTATCGCTCCTGCTCACTCAGTCTTCTAGAGACTGACCCCTCTCCCTCCCCAATCTTTTTAGTGTGCAGGTTGGAGTTTGGAGTTTCGAGCTAGGCGGAGGTGTTGGAGTCTTTGAGTGAGTCGAGTTAGATTAGGAGAGTCTCTTCACTCATTCATGTATTGGAATTATGTATGATTCGTTCTATTATATCATGAACTTGAATAATTATGTAATTGTTATTGAATTACTGTTACTGAGTTTTGTTATTGAGTTAAATGAGGCCTGAAGGGCCCAAATTCTGCTTATGGATGGTATACTTGAACTTTGGCTTTGCCATGCATTATACTTTGTGGATTGGTTTTCATTGCAGGGTCTAGCTCCGCCTGGCTTAGGAAAGTTTTTATGTTTGTCTCCCGTTCGCTATGGTTTGATACGGGTGCGGAGTACTGTTTCGTTACTCGTGTTGAGCCATAGTGCGGGGGATGTGGTGCCTCACGTGTGGGGTGCTACATAAAGTGATGTATTTTAAATCTTGACAAAAAGGTCTATATAGTTTCAAAAAGTTATTTCCTAGGATAAATGGTAATCCTGTTTCGTGTCTGTATATAGATGGTATAATAAAACAATATCCTTATATCCAAACTTTTTCTAAGTATGTCGCGTACCATATATAATAATGACTTGCATCTGCTATCATTACTTTTAATGGTTGTTTAAGTTTTTTCCATTTGAATATTGTAAGAGCTGGTGAAGCAAAGCATAAACTTGCTCCTGTGTCTATAAATGCTTTAATTGTTTTATGTTTTATTCTTACTTCTATAAATTTAGCGTTAGAGTTTTTCATTTAAAATTCTTCGTCTGAACTATAATCATTTTCTGATTCTGTAATTGTTTCTATTTCGTATATGTTTTCTAGATCAGAATAGTCTTCTTCTATAGGTTCTAGATCGTAGTTTGAGCTACTTGAAGTATATATAGTTTTTCTCAGATTGTTTTCGTTGTTTGGGGCATTCCCTAGCATAGTGTCCTTCTTCGTGACAAAGCCAGCATTGACATTTTTTCTTTCCTTCTGGACAGTATTTATGTTTAGGTTTGTATTCTTTCTTTTTAAAGAAACGTCTTCTTCTTTTTTGAAATTTATATTTATTATTGTCTATCCATCTTTTAGATTTCTTTCTCCATCTATATCTTTTGTCTTTTCTCCTGTATTTTCTTTTTTTGTTTGGTCGAATTATGTATGGACTTTCTCCGTATTGTTGAGGTACTAAAGGATTTCCCTCACAACATATCGTGACTTTGTTTTTTACTGCATTGTGTAAGTCTCTTTCATAACATTTATCTCCTAAAAATTGTTCTACTACAGTTTGCGCTCCTCCTAGTGTTTCTGAAACGAATCCTTCATTTACTTGTTTCTTAAATTCTGCATATATTATTTGGCCAACTGGATAAGGTAATTTATTAAAGTATAATGATAAATATTTTTCTCTGTTTTCTTTGGATAAATTATAGTAATACATATTGTATTCACAGTTAAAGTGTTCTATAGCGCACATGTCTAATATTTGTGTATTGGCAAGATGGTATGCTGCTCTATCTTGTTCTTTTTTATTAACAAAGAGTCCTGAATCTTGTATAGGTATTCCGACGAATTCTGAGTATATTTTTGCAACTATGTTCCAAAAAGTTTCTATAGAATCTCCTCCTATCAAGAGTGTTTTCTGTTCTTCTGATAATGTGGCTAAGTAATGTGTTACATTTCCTGTTGTTTTATATTGTACAAAATTGAATATTATTTTAAAAATTCCTAGTCTTAATCTATCTTCGGTTTCTATAATTAATCCTAGTTTATGTGCCCATTCTGTGATAAGTGTTGATTTGTTTGTTACACAATCTAAATTTAGTATTCCATCGACTCCTAATATTCCCTTTGTAGGTATATATTGTTCAGGTATTTTGAACCATCTTCCTTTTTTATTTGGAATATATCCCTTTTTAAAATTGTATTGTATGCTTGAATTTTTTAGAGGATTAGTATATTTATCTTCTTGATAAGTTTCCCATTTAATTTCTTCTTCCCTTTTTGTGTTACTAGCTTCTGGAATATCTTTCTTATCTTTTTCTTGTTTTAAATTGTGTTCCATTCCTAACATATCGTCTTCTGATGACTCATATCCATATATTACTTCTTCATTTTCCACTTCTAGTTTTATGGCTTCTAATGTATGATTTTGTTTATTTTCTTCATCAACTATTTTTAATGATTCTAATAAATTGTTTAATTCTGCGATTTCTTCTTCTAAATCAAAAGTTTCCATTATAAACGTGGAGCCTCTATGTGAAAAGGTTTGAGATTTTTGTTTCCAAAATATGTTTCAAGATCAGCGATAGTTATATGTCTAGAATATTCTTTTCGTATAATCACTTCTTTGAGTTGTTTTAATAATTCTTGACAATTTGACATAGGAAGTATTATTTGTTTTTCTTCAGATGTACTACTTTGGTTTTCCACTTGTTTTTCTCTAAGTTCTCGTAGAAGTTCATCTAAAATTTCTTGTGTATTATCAATTTCATTTATAACATCTTGTTTTTTATCTAGAAGAATTTGTTGTAACATATCTATAATGGTGTTTAATTGTGGGTTTGTAGTAGTGTGAAATAAATGTGGATATTCTCCCCCCTCCTGATGACAAGAGAAAATGTTTTGATCAATTTCATAATATGATTCAATTTCTTGATTAGTATTGGCGTGTGTTATAGTATTCTCAATTTTTTTCCTAATTTTCTTATGTCAGTTTTAATTTTCTTTTGTTCATTCATTTTATTTTTGAAATCGTTTTAGTATTAAAATAGTCTTTTGTATTTGTTCTTGATAATATTCTGCCCAATATTCATGATATCTTGTGATATACCAGTGTCCATTATTTATGGCTACTAAATATAAGTTTTTATGATTATTATATTCTTCGTATAGATCTGTTAAATATTCATTATATCCTTTCATGAAAAGTATTGTGGGTGAAAATATAATATTTCAAAAGTTTCTTGTATTGATTTGTAAGAAAATATCAATTGTCTCATGATTTTTTGGAAGACGTTTTTTGAATTAACGTCTTGCACTACTTTTACAATTCATTTTGAAAAGTATACCTATTTTGAAAAGTCTTCGTTAAATTATTATGCAATAATATATATATATATATATATATATATATATATATTTATATTTGTCGGGTTCATGAGATTACCCGTATACTTTTTATGCGATATTAATGGGTGTTAAAATATAAATTTAAATTGGGTATTCGTAATTATTTCATATATAATAATTTAACTCTATATGTAGGTTTTATATAATTATTTATTAAATTAATGAAAGTAAAAAGTAATTCCAAATAAAAAGTGTCATACTTTATTAAATTAAAAAGAAACTTATTTCATAACGTATAGCATGATATTATTTAAAGATTAAGCAGTTGTTAAGTCAATAACAAAACTAAAATTAAGGCGGTCGTGCAAGGGGTAAAGATGGTTGCGGAATTAGGGTGTTGGAAGCTTCGGTAGAGTTTGTTCATGTCTCATTAGCTCCCTTTGTCTATATTAGGTATTTTCGTTTAATTGGTGTCCAAAGGCTCGTCAAGCCTATTAATTTCTTGTTTGGTAACTTTTATTGTAATTCTCTTTTAGATGGGTGGATTTCTTCCTGTGCAATGTATTTAGTTCTTTTTTCAAAAAAAGAAATTTGATTGTTAAGTCAAGTATTTGAACTTTTATTTGTCACAAGTTTGGCATCATCGCAATCTTTTCGAAGGACATAACGTCCGTTTATCCTTTGATGGAAAATAATTTGATAATTTCCTTTCTTCCACTAATTTAGTTACATATTTGAGCAACTATCTTTTTAGTTTTATATTTGCCTATAAATAGATAAAGGGATAGACAGATAAATTCATCACGAAATCATATAATTAAATATATGGTATTTGAAATCACATAATTAAATATGTGGTATTTAAAATTTTGATACGTACATTCTATAGACATCTTGCAAGACATACATTTAACTATAATTAGTTGAGATAGAATTATCTTATTTTAAAAAGGAATTTAGTAATTTGGTGCAGTAATTATATACACACACATCAAGTCGTGTAGATTAGATATTTCCCAGATATGTTAACTTAATCAAAAATTTCGTATTCGAGTCTTTTAATCTAAATATGATGGTAAATTATCTATTTACTTCATCTAATTTGAGGGTTAAAAACCCATATATATATATATATATATATATATATATATATAATTACAGGGTTAATCAAAGGTTTGAACTTCTTTACCTGTATTCAAATCACAACAGTTTGAAGTCGTCAGTCGTCACCGTATAGCAGTCTATTTTGATTTTCATAGTTCACTTGACAAGGTAAATCTCTGAAAACCCCTCCTCATTCACTCTAATTGTTTTTCTGGTTTATTTTCTCTGAATTTAATTTCTGTCTGATATTCTACTTTTATGTTTTTGAAATTAAAGTAGAAACTAAAATGGAAAGGGGCCTTGAAGTTCCTGTGGTGCTGGAATCTGCACCCTTGAGACCCTCCAAGGAATTTGAGTCTAGAAGATTAATTGAGGAAAAAATCATAGAAGCTTTGAAGAAAGACAGCATAAGCACAATCGGGATTTGTGGGATTGGTGGCATAGGTAAGACAAGAATGGCGAGGCGAATAGGGGAGCAGGTGAAGGAAGAGAAACTGTTTAAATTTGTTGTGATGGTGAGGGTTGGGCCTAGATTTGACCGAAGTAGGATTTTATATGAGATTTCTGATTATTTGGGTGTGAGAGTAGAAGTGGGGAATTTTGTTTCAGCCGCAGATGAATTGTTTTCTAGATTAATTATGGAAGAGAGGATATTGATTATACTTGATGATGTTAGGCAGAATCTTGATTTAGGGGCGTTTGGGGTTCTGCTGCAAAAGCACAAGCGGTCATGCAAAATCATGATAACATCTCGATTTGAGAGTGCTTGCTTGGAAATCGGTGCTCAAGAGATTTTCAGGGTGGAAGGTTTGACTGAAGAGGAAATGTGGATTATGTTGAGAGAGAAAGCTGGAATCGCGATCGACTCTTCTGATATATTTCCTTTTGCAAGAATTGTAGCAGAGAAATGCAGGGGAGTGCCCCTTGCCCTTAGTTTTGCTGGTAGAGTGCTAAGAATTACAAGTAAGATTTGGCGGATTGTTCCAAAAGCAAATCTCGCTTTGTCATATGAGTCTCTTCCAGGGCAGGAAATGGCTCCTCGAACTGTTGCTTTTGTTGGTAAGACTATGAATGTATCAAAGTCAAGTTCATTGGTTAAAATTCCTGATACAGAAATCAACTTAAGGCATGAGAAATCCTGGCAGAGATCGATCATATCAATCTCAGATCAGGTCCAACAAATTGAGTTTCAGGTTTCACAAAATCTGAAGTCGTCTCTAAGTGCATCCCAACATTCAGTCTTCATTGATAATCACTTTTCGGCAGGGAAATTTCCAAAGCTTCAGGCATTACATATTTCCAATATCGATATTCAGGTATTTCCTGGGGGTACTAAAAAGCTGCAATATCTGAGATCATTAAATATAGCTGGAGATGGTTCTAAAGACGCAGTGGATTACATGAATCTAGAAATTTTTAAGTTTTTGAAATATTTGGAGATTCGTCACTGTAGCACCATGGAGTATCTCGTGAATGAAGAGGGTAAGGTGGTGCCAAGGAATGGTTCTTTTCCCTTTCTAGAATCGCTGTGTCTTGAGGACCTTCCCCACTTTAAGCAGATATCCCACAGTCAACATCCCGTTGGCTTGTTTAGGGAACTAAGATATCTGAAACTAAGTCGGTTACCTGCTCTTTTGCATGTGTTTAGCAATCCACCTCAAAATGATTCCTTATCCAACCTCACATCTGTTCGTATATCACATTGTCCCAAAATAAAGAGTTTATTCTCAATATCCATGGCTCAAAACTTGATGCGACTCAAGGAAATCGAGATAGAATATTGTGAGATGATGGGAGAAATATTTTCTGAGGAAACATGTGGAGATGGCAAAATCAGCAAAAAGATCGAGTTTCCAAATATAACTCATTTAAAGCTTGATACCCTTCCGAATCTCATTGGTTTTTGCAAGAATACGGGGATTGAGTTTCCTCAATTGAGAGTGATGCGCATCCAGAGCCTGCGAATGCTCAGATCGTTTTGTCCTTCTGAGAGTGACCTTTTCTTTGAAGGCATTGATGATAGTGCCGTGCAATTTCTTTTCAATGAGAAGGTATTGCCCTCGTCCATCTCGATATTATTTGCCTCTATTGTTATTTAACTGTTGTCGTTTCATTTATCTTTGTTTGTTCTTTTACAATTGGTGCTTTTCTGCATTCAAGCCAGTAAAACCACTAACATGTAAAACTCATATATTTTCATTATTGTCTTAAAATACTTGTAGGTTGTATTTGGAAGCTTAAACATATTGGAAATTGTTGAGTTGGACAATGTGACCAGTATCTGGGGCCACAGGCCTAGCACAAACTTGTTCAGTGAGCTAGAGGTACTGGTGGTTAGATCTTGTGACAATTTGAGAAACTTATTTTCGCATTCCGTTGCTGAAGCTTTCGTACGACTCAAGCACCTAATAATAGAAGAGTCTCCCATGATGCAAGAAGTCATAGCTGAGGACGGTGAAGCAGGACAGCAGGGAAATAATGTAGCTCCATTTCCTCAATTGGAAATCTTGGAACTCAGAAGGCTGCCAATGCTTAAGCATTTCTGTCACATGATAAATGATTTGGAACTACCATCGTTGGAAGCTTTAACAATCTATGATTGTCCAGGGATGAAGGAATTTTCTTGTGGACGAGTAAATATGCCTTTCTTAAAGTGTGTGAAAAAAGATCACTCAGTATATAGAATCAACAGTGTAAATTATACTGTGGAACGCCTCCTCAATGAAAAGGTATCCATTCTTGTCTAGATTATATGCTGAGCACTATGATTTTCATCCGTACTTCCTCACCTTTTTCTTTTCCTTATGTCCAGTACCTATTTGTTCATCAGCCTTGGTTCTTATGCAACCAAAATTATGGTGCAACAGAGGAAGAATTCGTGGAGGAAGATGTCATGACAGGTGGTTAATATTTCTTTTCATATAGAGCTAGGGTCGCTGATATATATGAGTTTAATAAAATGCATATAACTGTGCATGAACAAATATGGAGAATTCTTACACATGCGGCATCTAATTTGAACTATATCTTGTTTGGTTCCTAGTTATTGTCTGAACTGTTTGAGTTTCTAAAGAGAACGTCATGATTCGTTGACTATATGGAAAACCTTTGTATTTGAAATTCAAATTATTATACAACTCAAAACATCAGCCCAAGTTTGTATTGGAGCGAGCATATACATGTCCCAGGTAACATTGGAGTATAGTCGTATAGGATGGGTTTAAGAACTTGTTTGGCTTCAGTTTTGTCATGAATTAATTTGCTTTGAAAAACTTTCACAAGATTTTCGTGCAAGAAAGTTCAATCTAAAAGGGTATTAAAGAATTTTATTCAAGAATGGTGGGTTGAAGGGGTTTCCTCCTATTATTGAGAATTTTTTAGTTCACAAGACTACGAAATTAATGGTTGCAAATTGTTGACCTCCGATTTTGTTATAGGATTGAATCGTTCCCCTCCCGAAACAATCTGCCAAGCTACTGGAGGCAACAGCTGTGTGAATTTGCAAGAGGTATTATTCTTCTTTATCATGTAAATCATTGTATAAATTTTCACTGAAACTAACGGCTCTGGCCAAAATGGGATATCAATATCCTGTTCGCTGTCACCTCGCCTTTTCTATAATAATTTTGTGCAGCAGGGCTTTTGCTCAACATCAAAGAACACCACCATGACTGAAGATCATGTCAACATAAATGAATTACCAGGGGAGGAAATTCGCCATGAGATCGAGTCGGAAGTACCTACAAATATGCTATCGCGTAACAAAGAAAACGTGGAAGGCTGCATATTATTTTGTTCGATATTCCCATCTGATTATTCATTCGCCAAGGATATGTTAGTTTGGCAGTGGATAGCTGAAGGATTGATTCGACCAGAAGAAGAGGAAACATTAGAGGAGGCATGTATTCAGTGCTTTGATACGTTGTTGAACTTGGATTACATAGTTCCTTCTGGATATGATCATGATCTTGATCACATGAAGTATAAATTTGCTGATAAGATGAAAGAGTTCCTCCGAAATCACATGATGGAAGCATCCAAGTTCCGAAAATTTTTGGATAGCAAAGAAACTGACGCGACAAAACTCGAGCACTTGTCATTAGCTTTCGAGAAAATTGATGATATCGATTTTAGCATTCTCAAACGATGCCGACGTCTTCACACATTGATGATTCATCATTGCTACGGTACGGAAGTAAAATGCCTACCGTCTGATATTTTTGCAGAGCTTAAGGCGCTGAAAATCTTAAACTTGAGTCATACTGTCATTGAGGAATTACCTAGTTCTATCGAGAAGTTAGAGGAATTACGGTTTCTTGACGTGTCAGAGACGCCGATCGGGTGGTTGCCCGAGTCCATATGTTGCCTTAGCACTTTGCAAACCCTAAACCTGGACGGCTGTTCGGGCCTCATTGATTTGCCCAAATGCATGAGTAAGCTAGTTAACCTGCACCATTTGTTTCTTGACGTCGTGTCCCAATTGCAGTCAATGCCTCCGGGAATTGGTAAATTATCGAAGTTACAAACACTGAATGGATTCTTGGTCGGCAACGATGATGGTAGCCGTATAGTAGAGCTCAAGTACATGAACCAACTCAAAGGGTCGCTTCGTGTTTTGTATCTTGAGAATGTTATGACGAAGGAGGATGCAGAGGGGGCTCGTCTCTGTGACAAGCATAACCTTAAAAAGATCGAGATGCAGTGGAGTGATCTTCAAGACGAGAGAAATCCAGATGAAGACGAAATCTTGGAATGTCTCCAACCACCCTTTGGCGTTCAGGAATTGAAAATATTCTTTTACAGCGGTGGGATGCTTCCCTCTTGGATAAGCAATCCATCATTCTCAGAGTTGGTCAGTATAACCCTCTTTGGGTGCAGATATTGGGAGAGTTTACCGCCCCTAGGGGAATTGCCGTCTCTAAAACGTTTGAATATTGTTGAAAACGATGAAGTGACAGAAATCAATAGCTACTTTTGCAGGCAAATCGAAACGTATCAGCATCATCGTGCGGCATTTCCTAAGCTTGAGAAACTGTCATTTCGTTCCATGTCTAAACTAGAAACGTGGACGGGTGTTAAGGATGGAGACTTTCCCTGTCTCCGGCAGCTGATTGTCGAGTACTGTCCCCAACTTGTTCTTCTTCCTTCTCTTTCGCATTTGAGCTCCCTTTTGCATATGGAGATAAGTTATTGTCCGGAGCTGTCGTGTTTGCTGGAGGGTGAACTACCGACGACACTTGAATCTTTGATGATTAATGATTGTCCCAAGTTGAAAGAACGGTGCCAGAATGAACACTGCGAAGACTGGTCTAAGGTAGCTCATGTACCTAAGTTTTATATTGATAATCAGAAGGTTCTTGTGTGACTGTTATTTGATTATTTCTGTGTCTTGCTTGTAATCTGTATAGTACACCCTTTTCTGATATCATTTGGTGTGGATGGATGGTGGTTTGTATGTTTGGCACTCTAGTTGTATGTATTATATTTGCTTAAACAAACATTTGTATGTATGTTGTTGTGAAAAGAAATACTTCGTACATATTTTATGTGGCTCGGACATACACATTCTTGAATAATGCAGAAACATATGAACAAAATTTCAGAATACACGAAATTTTATATATATATAGACATTAAGTGACTACGAATTGAAGGAAATTTTAGCACGAACCTCGGTCAAATCAGTATAAATTATAATGAATCAATGAGTGTTTAGGAAGAAAGACCGAGAAAATAACAAATGTAATGCAGTTACTATTATAATTGGTAGGACTCCACTCAACGAAGTCAGGTCTGGGCTAAATTTGTTTCAAATTTAGAATCCAATTTACTCTCCAACTTAGGCACTGTTAATCAAGAAGGCGGTTGAATTGAGTAGCAAGAATAATTTTTCAATGTGAATCCAACCATTTTTCAACAAGACAATCAGTGAAATACCAATACAAGAGTATTTACAGTGGTTCATTCACTGCAATTGTGAAAAACACTAGTTGAGCAAAGTAGTTCACTACCTAAATGATTAAACTTAGGATTTTGAAGAAGAGGTTTATTAAACCAAATTTGATACAGAGTACAAAACAACCGGAATCACTAAGGTACCTATGTAACAAAGACTATGGTCAGTGGCGAAGCCACATGCATGTAAGGGGGTGCAATTGACCCCCTTCAATTATTTATTTATTTATTATTATATAGATATATGGATATATGTATGTAATTTTGTGGAATTTTTCATTATTGTCCCCCTAACCAAAGTTAAAATTAATACTAGTGAGGGTCAATATAGTAAATATGGGTAGCGACGTGGATATTTGTGAGATACAAACTTGTAAGTTCTTTAAAAATAATAGTTGAATTTCACTTGTTATTCTTTCATTAGTATTATGCTTTAGTCGATTCCCCTAACCAAAATTTCTGGCTCCGCCACTGACTATGGTACCACTGATCGGGTCCAAGTAAGATCAATTTTGCTCAAAGACAAGAAAAACGACTTTCCAACTTAGTTCTCTTATCGGTACTTCTTCAAGAGTTTGAACGTTCAAATAATCTGAACGTTGGTCACAGATACTAAGGCAGCAATGGAAACTGATTTCCTGCAACCGTTAGTTCCTAGCCCCTTTGTGGAAGGAAATCAGAAATGGACGGAAATAATTTGCCATCTTCAAAAAGCGCTTCCATATTTGTCCAGCATCTAATAGGTACAAAACACACAAGTCAAATAAAATCATGACAGAGTGAGAAAATCCATCAAGAATAGAAATAAACAAGAACACGTACCTGTAAAACCTAAATTCATGCATGAGAACTAGAGAAAGAGAGATTGCAAAACAAAATTAATTATATAATAAATTTTGGGGATAATTACAAATAGCCCCCTGAGATATGGTGAAATTACAGATTTCCCTTGAGGTTTGAGAAATTATGAATCCCTCCTGGCCCGTTATTTCCTCCGTTAAATTTAACAAAATATGCGATTTTACTATTTTACCCTTCATATGCTGAAACTCAAGAAGATATATGTAAGAAAAATTCAAAGACAATAAGGTTAATGCGAGTACTGAAATTTTTGGGCTCTTTGATGTAAGTACTTGAATTTTGTAACTATCTAATATTTTTTTCAAAGAATGCTACTTAATGATATTTTAATATTTTTATGATGAACTAATTTCATACTTAGAGTTAATGAATAATGCTAATTTTTTTTTTTTTTATATTGAGCATGCATGTTTATATAGGGATGTTATTCTTTGTATGTAAGGCCGATTATTAGGGATCACCAACACTTGAAATATTTGTTTCAATAACTCTGTTTGATATTTATGTGAAAATTTTAATGCATTGATTGATGTTGGTTTGTTCCTTATAATTTTATATCCTAGAGGAAAAATTTGTTATTCTCAAACAGATAAATTTAAATAAACTTATGCAAATTATACATTAAACATATGGAATAAATGCATCTATTTCAATTTATAGTTATAAATAAAATATAAAAATTATATTAAATTATAAAATTTTAAAGTTAAAAATATAAATTTAATTAATATTACAAATATATCATCATATTATCTATATTATTACAATTTACCCCCTAAAGGTAGGATTGAAATTTTAAAAAATAATTTTTTGACGTCATCAAAATTTAACACAATTATTAACAACTAGGGCAATTTATGAGAGAGAGTGTAAACCTCAGGGGTATTTATAATCTCTCAAATCTAAAGGGGAAATTCGTATTTTAGCCATACCTCATGGGACTGTTAGTAATTATCCCTAAATCTATGATAAAATTGTAGCTGTAAGATACGGGCTGGCATCGGAGCCCAGGAAAAGCAGACATAGAGATAGAGAATTGAATTATCCAATCCGAATGAATTTGTTATCGATGAATTACAATATTAGTGCACGGATATTTTTGTATATGACACTCGTGTCCCACAACCATGAATTTTTTTTTAAAAAATATCGCCTATTCATTTGCTATGTGTTCGTGTTCGTGTCTGCTCATCAATCATCATAGATTTCAATCCTATACTATTTTGATGTGGGTCTAGTTATTGAATTTTTTTTATCAGATTAGAATTTGAATTTTCTTAACCGAATCTGTCCGATCCATTAACAACTAAACATAAAGACATGACCCAAATTCATAGACAACATTGTTAAAGAATTCAAGCTAAAATGTACATGGAGGAATTCATTCAACGACTTTAGTGCAGAATTCTACTATGAAACCATGAATGTTTGCTGTTGGAACATGGTATGTGGAAGAGAAAGGTGTAGAATTCATTGTTCGTATATTTTCTGTGTGTTTTTCTCTGTTACAGATTACACCAAGGAAGGGGAATATATCAATATTACAAGGAAATCAAATCACACCAAATCAGGGCCTATTACGTCTAATTAGGGACCATGGTCAGATTTTCCTTATTTGCTCATCATTCTAACACTCCCCCTCAAGTTAAGTGATGGAGTTGCCGATCCTTAACTTGCTCAGAGCTGTTTGAAATACCTGACCAGTAACGGCTTTGGTCAGAATGTCGGCCAACTGGTCTCCTGACCTTACAAACGGAATCGTGATGATACCACTTTCCAGTTTCTCCTTGATAAAATGCCGATCCACTTCCACATGCTTAGTTCTATCATGCTGGACAGGATTCTCAGAGATACTGATAGCAGCCCTGTTATCGCACATAAGGGGGGTAGCACTGGAAGGTGTCACCCCAATTTCTGTCATCAACTTCCTTAGCCAAATTATTTCAGCCACTCATTTTGCTATGCCCCTGAACTCCGCTTCTGCACTTGACAAGGCAACAACCTTCTGCTTTTTACTGCGCCAAGTGACCACATTTCCACCTACAAGTGTAAAGTACCCAGAGGTGGACCTTCTGTCGTTTGGGTTCCCTGCCCAATCTGCATCGGTATAGGCTTCTATATCTAGGTGCCCATGTCTGCCAAACATGATTCCTGTGCCAACGGTGCCTTTTAGATATCTGATAATCCGCACTATTGCTTCCATATGTTCCCTCTGTGGTCGGTGCATAAACTGGCTAACAATTCCCACAGCGTATGCAATATCAGGTCTGGTATGTGACAGGTATATCAGCTTACCAACCAGGCGTTGATATCTGTCCTTCTCAGCTGGTTCCCCACTTTCCTCTATCTTCAGCCTGTGATTAACCTGTATTGGGGTCTCCACTGGTTTGCACTCAAGCATTCCAGTTTCTGTTAATAAATCCAGGATATACTTCCTTTGGCAGAGAAAAATCCCCTGTTTTGACCGCAAAACTTCAATTCCCAGAAAGTATTTCAGCCCCCCGAGATCCTTCATTTCGAATTCCTTGAAGAGATTTTTCCTGAGTTGATTGATCTCTTCTGTATCGCTTCCAGTTATTATCATGTCATCCACATAAATGATCAAGCACGTAACTAGATCCCCCCTTCGTTTCAGAAAGAGAGTGTGATCTGAGTTGCTCTGAGCATACCCATGGCGCTGCATAGCGAGGGTAAATCTACCAAACCACGCCCGTGGTGATTGTTTCAACCCATACAGAGCTTTGCGAAGCCTGCAAACTTCGTCTTTCCCAAAATCAGCTGTAAAGCCCGGTGGGGGTTCCATGTAGACCTCCTCTGCCAGGTCACCATGCAAGAATGCGTTCTTTACATCAAACTGATGGAGGGGCCAGTCTTTGTTTGCAGCCACTGAGAGTAATACTCGAACGGTGTCCAGCTTGGCCACGGGAGAGAAAGTTTCGGAGTAATCAATCCCGTATGTCTGAGTGTACCCCTTTGCAACCAACCTCGCCTTGTATCTCTCAACTGAGCCATCAGCTTTGTGCTTTACAGTGAATACCCATCTGCAACCAACTGTTCGTTTTCCTCTGGGCAGTGAACATTTCTCCCAAGTGCCATTTTTTTCCAGAGCCCGCATCTCAGTAACCATAGCATTCTCCCACTCTTTGTTCTGCTGGGCTTCTTGGACTGTTTTCGGGATTTCCTCTTTGCAGAGATTGCCAAAGAAGGCCTTGGCAACCTCAGATACACTCCCCCTGACCATGTTCCCTATAGGGTATCTGGAGTGTCGGGAAACATGTTCAGGGGAGTACCGGAGGGGAGGGACCCCTCTGTTGCTGCGTTGTGGTAAAGAGTACCTGTGGTTTACTGTGACAGACTCAAAAACAGGATCAGGAGCATATGTGGAATCAACAGTATCATGAATTTGCTCTGAGACAGAGTTTAGAGTATCGCTTACCTCGGTTTGGACATCATCCGAAGGAAGATCATTGGAAGCAGGGGTGGTACTGATGTCTTCAGGAGCAGATACTGACACGTCTGAATCAGGATAGTTTAACCAGTGCAGTGATTCTCTTGGACTCTCCCCCTGAACACTGGACTGGGTAAGGAAATAGTATTCAGATTCCACAAAGTTACAATCCATGGTGGTGTGGATACGCCTGCTTATCGGGTTGTAACACCTGTACCCCTTCTGATGGGGTGCATATCCCACAAATACGCACTTCACTGCACACGGGTCCAATTTGGTTCTATCTGACTTGGGAACATGCACAAATACTGTGCATCCAAATATGCGTGGTGGCAGGGTAAGATGGGGTGGTATGTTGGTCTGTGTTTGGAGGATATTGAGGGGTGTTTTGAAGTCCAGAGTTTTGGTGGGCAACCGGTTTGTTAAGTAGGTTGCAGTTGCAACAGCTTCGGGCCAGAAGTAATTCGGAGCATGGGATTCAGTTAATAATGCTCGGGTCATTTCAAGTATGGTACGGTTCTTTCTCTCACATACACCATTCTGCTGTGGGGTATTGGGGCACGAGGTTTGGTGTATAAGGCCCTTTTCTTTGAAAAAATTCGTCATATCCTGATTAATGTATTCCCTTCCATTGTCTGATCGAAGAACTTTGATAGTATGGTTGAATTGAGTTTGCACCATTTTAAAAAATGCAACAAAAGTATCAAAGACTTCAGACTTATGTCGCAGAAAGTAGACCCAGGTCATTCTTGAAAAATCATCCACAAACAACACAAAGTAACGAAACTGATTTTGAGTAGTAACTGGGGCAGGCCCCCACACATCCGAGTGTACTAAAGAAAACACACGTTCCACTCGTGTATTATTAGACTTAAAGGAAGTTCTATGACTTTTCGAAGAAAGACAAGTCTGACATGACAAATTCACAGTCTGATTATTCTGAAACAAAGCAGGAAATAACACTTGCAAATACTCAGCTGAGGGATGTCCCAAACGACGATGCCAAAGCCAGAGTTGTGTCTCAGCTTTTCCAACCGAAAGTAGTGCCTTTGAATGAGTTTCCACCTCATCAACGTAATATAATCCACCATCTTCAGTACCACGCCCAATGATTTCCTTCGTATGAATGTCCTGTAACAAACAAAACCGAGGGTACATTAGAACCACGCAATTCAATTCCCTCGTAATCTGACTCAAGGACAGTAATTTGCAAGACAGGGATGGCACATAAAGACACTTGCTCAATTTAAGTTTCGGTATAACATGAACAGAGCCTTCTTTTTCAATCATTGCCCGATCACCATTTGCAGTTTGAATATAAGATATTCTCGGGTTCACAGGTTCAATTATATCAGAATAATCAAAGGTTATGGAATCAGTCGCCCCACAATCAAAAATCCACTTGACAGTTTTATTTGACGCAGTTCGGGTATGAAACACACAATTATCATAATTCTTGGGGCTTAAATTGAAGACTTGAGAATTGGGGGGCCCTTTAGCAATAGTGGAGAGATTATAAGGGGAAACATGAGGGTTTGGGTCATAACTCCCAAACCCTATACCTGGTCCGTCTGATCCGCCGCCAAGCAGGCCTTCTCCTGCCAACTTCTCGCCGGGAGAGACGGTGGCGCCGCCTCGTCCACCCGTCGCTACTGCAATAGCCGCTACACCGGCGTCCCTTGTGTTGACGCCTGTAGCCGGCTTCGTCCCCTGTTCTTCTCCGCCGCCTATGGCGACATTTGCTCGTCTTCCGCCGCCTCTTGCAGCGGCTCCGCCGCGGTTGGTCTTCCGATTACCAACCCACCACTCCGGATACCCAACAACTTCAAAGCACTCCTCTTTAGTGTGATTGGGTTTGCCGCAGTGGTCACACGTGAGTCCAGATCTGTCCTCACGCGATGAAGATCTCCGGCCGGCGCTGTCACTCCGCCCGGCTCCGTCTGAGCGTGGGAAGTTCCGCCCACTTTTCTCTCTCCTCACCACAAGGCCTGATCCGATTTCAGAGGGGTGAGCTTCCTTGCCCCTCCCGTTCGCCGCCGCCTGTAATATATGGAGGCGCGCCGCCTCACGACGGATGGTGGCATACGCCGCCTCCACGGTGGGCTTGGTCTCCTGTTTGAGCAGATCCCGCCGGATTGAGTCGTATTGGTCATCAATTCCGGTGAGTAGCTGATATAGTCTTTGTTCTTGGGTTATCCGATTGAAGGTTGCAATATCTTCAGCGCACTTCATCGGATTTGGCTGTTTTCTATCAATTGCCATCCAGAGATTTTGAAGCTTGCTCCAGAAATCCTCAAGGTTGTCCTCCCCTTGCCGGAGTGTGTTGGCTCTCCGATGAAGGTCGAAGAGTTGGAGGGGATCGCCGCCGCTTCCGTAGGTGGTGGCGAGACCATCCCACAACGCCTTCGATGTAGGGTATTGAAGGACGCTGTTGATGAGATTCGCCTCCATGTTCTGAATTATCCAGGTAAAAATTTGTTGGTCGGTTTGTTCCCATTGGTCATACTTGGGATCTGTTTCTGCTGGGGCCGGTGGGGTGCCGGTTATATGCGAACGGCCCCCTTTTCCACCGATCGCCATCTTCATGATTCTGGCCCAAATCGGGTAATTGTCATGGTTCAATTTGATACCAATTGACAGATTGTCCGAGTTGAGTGTGGTTGGTTGTGCAATCTGAATTGCCAATTCTTGATTGTTGTTATTTGGTACTGACATCTTGTTCTTGCTGATTGAGGAAAAAGAATTCTGGGTTGAGAACGGTATGGGACAGTGATGTTAATCCTGAGTCCTCAAGATCTTGTCACCGCTCTGATACCATGTTGGAACATGGTATGTGGAAGAGAAAGGTGTAGAATTCATTGTTCGTATATTTTCTGTGTGTTTTTCTCTGTTACAGATTACACCAAGGAAGGGGAATATATCAATATTACAAGGAAATCAAATCACACCAAATCAGGGCCTATTACGTCTAATTAGGGACCATGGTCAGACTTTCCTTATTTGCTCATCATTCTAACAGAAAGTAAAGCTAAAAAATGTACGTGAAGTAGTGATGGTTCAGTTCGTGGTAATCCTCTGTTCTGACCTCTTCTTCAGCACCTGGAAACTGGAGAAAGAAAGTTAAAATGAGTTACAAATTTGGCAGAAAAGAACATACATCAACAAAGACATAATGAAACAAAGAGTTACGGTATCTACACCTGGGACAAGCAATTTGAAGATGCTTATTTCTGAAGGCCAAAAGCCTGCTGCTTTGTTTCATTTCATGGTTGAAAGCTTCCACAATTGCTGATACTTGAGTTGGGGAGCAGGGCATGGAGGTCTCGCGGCAGACTTATGAGGTTCGGGCAATCATGAATCGTAAAAGTACTGAGACGAGGCATGGCACCGTTGCTCACTTCTTGCCAATTTATCAACATTGGCATTTTTCCGAGCTGAAAGGACTCTAACAATGGGAATTTCTCATTGTTGCCTGTACCATAGAGAGTATTATCAATAGTAACTAAACAAGGCATGTCTGAGAGGATAAAGGATTTGAGCCATGGAAGCTGGCCAAGCGACGGAAGGCTGCTGCAGTATTTTAGCCCATGCAAGTGGATGCTCGTAAATTTTCGAGATGCTTCACTTAACCAAGACGGATAGATAATGCCGCAGTAGTTTTCGATGACCAACTCCTTCAAATTTTGGTGAGGTTCAAGATTTGCAAGGACTTCAGCCTGCTCATGCCATCTTTGGTTAAGAACTTGTGTGATTAGCCCATTGCTCAGCTTTCTCCATTGCAACTCGAGCTTATCCAGATATTTCTTCGTGTTTAACATTGCTTCGGCAGCCTCCCATTCACTTGAGACATAATGGATGTTTTTTATGCAAAGTGATCCCCGAAGGCTATCCATGTTCTTGAGTTCTTCAATGCCCTTTCCCTTCTTTGTGCCCACAACATATAGAGAAAGAGTTTGAAGATTAGTTAACCTTCCAAATTGCAGTGACATCCACCGAAGGACACACTTTACATCCAAGTAAAGATGTCTTAAATTGAAAAGTTTCCACATCTCTTTTGGCAATTGAAGAAGCCGACCACAATCTTTAAGCTTTAGTGTTTGTAACACCGCGAGCTTACACATGGATTCCTGTAGCCTCTCGAAAGGATTCCCAGAGAGGTTGAGGTAGCGGAGATATGTCAAGTGATCAATAGAATCTGGTACTTCACTGAGACCGATATAACTTAAACCCAACACCCTCAAGAACTGCAAGTTCAGAAACAACATAGGATCCACTTTTCCAGTAGGAGCCGCATTGCTACCCATTACTAAGAAAGTCCTCAACCTCGAGTTATTCAGGGATGCTTTCAGCTCCATTGGTTGAGTGTTATCATGAAGCAAATACAAATGACAAACATCCCCAAATAAGTGATAAAAAGTTGACATGCTATACTTCGCATGGAAGCATATATCCTGGGAGACTAGGCGAGCCATCAGCCATGTCGCGAATGACATCATGCATTTTGTATGTTTCCTCATTTGAAGTGCTTGCACACTGTTGGAAGAAGCATCTTGAGTATAGATCGTCAAAGTAATCATGACCTAAATCTTCCAACCTTCTACCTCCCTTTGGCTGGATGAATCCCTCGGCCATCCATAAAAGTACGAGTTCCTCCACCTCAAACTCATGATTTTGAGGGAAGATGGAACAATAAGCAAAACATTTCTGCAAATGCACGGGAAGATTTAGATAGCTCAGCATCAAAGCAGGGAACACATTTGTATTTTGTGGCATGTCCCACAACTCACTCTCCAATATGGAATGCCATTCATCTTCACTATTTTTACAATGCAGTAAGCTTCCAAGTGTCACAGCTACGAGAGGCAAGCCTTTGCATTTACTTGCTATTTGTCTGCCGATTGATTCAAAATTTTGATTTTGCTGCACATCGCCAAACACTCTTTGTTTGATTATATTCCAGCAATCATCGTCTAACAAAATTTTCAACTCATATGTTTCAGAAGAATGGACGATTGATGAAGTTTTAGTACTTCTTGTGGTCACTATGATATTGCTCCCTGGAGAACAAAATCTAAAAGGTGAACTAAGTACGTCCCACTCATCATGCAGATTGCTCCAATAGTCATCTAAAACAAGCAAAAACTTTTTCCCTTCCAGCATTCTTTGAAGTTTCACTTGAAGTGAATGCAAATCTGATAAATTGCAAGCAGACAACGATTCAGACTCGATTATAGACCTCGTAATCCTGGCCACATTGAAGTCCATAGAGACAGAAACCCACATTCTCATCTGAAAACTATTGCAGACATTCTCATCGTCATAGACCAAACGAGAGAGAGTTGTCTTCCCAATCCCAGCCATACCCACTAGTGAAATGACAGAAAAATTACCCCTCTCAGACGCGTTATCATCAAGCAACTCATTAGTGATCACTACCAGAAAACAGGCTTTTTCCAACCGATTTTCAGTGACCGATTTATCGGTCACTGATTAGTGACCGATTAGTGACCGATTAGTGACCGATCAGTGACCGATGTCACATATATATAATAATCAGTGACCGATTAGTGACTGCATAACTTTCAATAACAAATCAGTTACTAATCGGTCATTGATCGGTCACTGATTCTATGACCGATTATTATTGGTCACTGATCGGTCAGTAATTTTATGACCCAAAATTTAATCGGTCATTGATCGGTCACTGATTCTGTGACCGATTTTTATCGGTCACTGATCGGTCACTAATGGTTTGAATATGGTATAAAGCGGTCACTGATTTTGGGACCGATATTTTATCGGTCACTAATTTTGTGATCTAAACCCTAATCGGTCACTGATACTGTGATAGATGAATATCAGTCACAGATCGGTCACAGATTGTTTAATTTTGTTATACTTCGATCATTAATCAGTCACTGATGTTGTGACTAAAAATTATATCGATCACTAATCACATTTTCAGGAATTTTTAATTATTTTTGAACAAAAAAACACAAAATATAAATAAATCAATTTTGAATTTATTATTGCTTTTATCTTTTAATGCTAGAGATTTTTTTTTTTTGAAAATATCTAAAACACAAATAATATATACATTAAACTACTTAATGTAATTATTTTCGTTCTTTGAACAAAGTATAAATTTGATCATTAACTATTTAATCAAATTTTTATCAAATGTTGACTTTTCATTCTTTGAACAAAGTTAAATTTGATCATTAACTATTTAAATATGTTTTGAAATATTAATTGAATCAAAATGATCCATTTGAGAATTGATTCGAAGTTCATAATTTAGAAGAATGTTGGAATCAATTCGTGAATCAGATCAAGTATCAACTTTATTAAATTATTCGTTGAATCCAAATGATCCACTAAGAATTGATTTGAACTTTATAATTTATAAGAATGCTAGAATCGATTCGTGAATTAGATCAAGTTTCAAAATTTTATTAAATTTAATTTCAAACTCGACTTAACTTTGTTAGGCTAATTTAAAAAACTATATTTTGAATTATTCATCAAATCAAATCAAGTTTCAACTTAATTAAATATAATTTAAAACTTGACTTAACTTTGTTAGATTAATTTTAAAAAATATATTTCGAAGTATTCTTTGAATCAAAATGAGCCACAGGATAATTTGGACCCCAAAAAAGAAATGATCTACAGGATAATTGATTCGAAATTCATACTTTGGAATAATGTTACAATCGATTCGTGAATTATATAAGTTTCAACTTCATTAAATTAAATTTAAAACTCAAATTAACTTTGTTCGATAGTTAATTAAAATAATATGCTTCATAGTATTCATTGAATCAAAATGATCAACCTGAAAATTAATTCGAAATTCATACATTGTAAGAATGTTCGAATTGATTTGTATGAATCAAATAAAGTTTCAAAATTGTATTAAATTTAATTTGAATCTCGACTTAACTTTGTTAGGTTAATTTTTAAAAAAATATGTTTCGAAGTATTCATTATATTAAAGTGATCCACCTGATAATTTATTCGAAGGTCATACTTTGAAAGAATGTTAGATCGATTTATGAATCAAATCAAGTTTCAACTAATTAGTAAGAAAATCAAATAACATTTAAACAACTTATTAACTAATTTTTTTATGAAACTAAATATATAAAATTTAATACTTTTATCTATTAATGTAATTTTTCTAATATATATATATGTATGTTAAATACTATTTGTTACTTTAACATTTTAATAGTAATTATATTTTCATTCTCAGCCTAAAATTATGTCGCCCAGTCCCACTTTCATTTTTTTCATTCTAAAATTGTCCCGCTTCATTCCGTTTTCACCAATTTCTTTGTGAGCTCTCATTCTCTCAACCCCAAATACTTAGGGCAAAATTTCTCCCCCCCCAAAACTCCATCCGCCGCTATGTGTCTCTCACCCAACTCGCAGCTCTTGCCGCCGCTCCGCTGCCTTAAGCTTCCGTCCGCCGCTACAAGTCATCGCCGACATAGCCGTCCCCCCCCCCCCCCCCCCCCCTCCCCCTCCTAAGCCATCCCGCTGCCTTCTCTCGTTCTCGCCGCAAGCCACCGGCGACGTAGCTGCTCTTCCGCTCTCGCTATGTCTACCGCAAGCCGCCGCCAGAAGTTGGAATAATACAATAAGAGGTAAGGATTTGTGTTGAGATATTAAGGTATAATTTTTGTTTTAGAGAGCTGAAAAAGGAAATTTGTGATAGTTCTAGAATGGTTGTGTCCAACGAGCCCCCTCTTCCTCACTTCTTCTCCCCAAAAGCCATTCTTCTCTCACCAGAGAATGAATGGCGAAAGCTAAACTCGACGGCGATGGACAGAGGCGAGACTTAAGGGCTACGGACAGAGGCGATTATCAACGGCAAGAGAGGTAATTGAAAAAATAACTGTTTATTAGAAGTATTTTTCTGTATGGAAAAGATTGGGAAAGTATAAGGTTGAGTTAAAACAAGTATTAGCTAGGAAACTATTTACCAATGAGTGTTAACTATGCGAAATTTCATAGTATGAAATGTGATGATTAATGAGGATGGAGTTTTGTTGTGGGTGTTTAAGATATGTGTTTAATATCTGCTTAATTGTTACTACATTTCCTGCTGCTTTTTTAAGAATTTTTAGGTCTGAGTTGAGTGAGTGATGGCGTAGTGTTGGAGCTTCTAACCTACAGGGGGTTTGCTTGATGTATTTTCATTAAACTCCTTGTGGACATTGTGTGCTTTTGAAGGTTGAAAAAAGATTACCAGGCAATGTGGCAATGTTGCTTTTGTTCTCTTCCACCAGAAGATGGGTTTTTAAGTGCATATTTTCTTGGTGAATATGGAGAAGATGGGTGAGGAAAGATGGGCTTTGGTAATGCTACTCTGTATTCAGGTAATTCTCTTCTATTATGTGTTTGGATGAATTGGAAATATGAAAAAAAAGTTAGAAGTTCAGGCTTTGCATATAGGTTCTATGTACTTCTTTAAGGAAATTTGCATAAGGTATTAGCACTAATCTTCTGGAATCTTAGTTGATTTATAATAAATAGTTAGTGTTTATGAGCAACTGGAGTTGGTGAGGGAGGAAATTTGTGTTTCAACTTAGTTTAGCTATCCAAATCTGCTTCATCTTCTTTATCATGCTATCATCACAGTCAAAGTAAATACTATTTTCTGAGCAACTGGACTTGGTGAGGGAGGTAAATGTTTGCTAAATTGTTAACAAAATTTGAACATTTAAGTAACTTGTAAGAAAAGAAGCAACCGGTGAACAAATCAAGAAGTAACTTGTTCATTTAGTTTTCTGAAAATGTTTGTGTCTTGCAAAGCTTGTGTGGGAGATTAAGAGAATGCTTGATAAATTGATCCAGGAATAGAGAGGAAGAGGCAGGGTATACAAACGCAAAGAGGCAGAGCAAATGGGGTATGATCCGAAAGCTCACCCCTAGTTGAATAACAGAAACTATAAATAATATTTGATGGAATATATTTGATTTTTAAAGATATACAGCTGTAATAATATTACAGAAGCTAAATAATATTACAAATTAATCTATATACAGAACATAATCATTTTAGTTGTTTCGATATTAGAGCTAAATCAATATATTAAATATTTATTAGGTGTACATATTCATATATATATATTAGATATTTAACAACTATACATATTAGATATATATTAGCTATACATATTTAGCTACTGTAATTTCGATGGAATATACATTTTTAGATATATATTAGATATATTATTTAGCTATATACAATTTATATTTGATTTATATTCCTAAATATATCGAATATAGAATTCATTAATTCTTTTCATTATTAAAGTCTTTCTTTGTGAAGATAGTACAAATATTATTATATTGTTTTGAATAATTAGCTTCTTGCATAGGTTGACCATCTTGGTGGTTGTATGTACGTGATATAGTGTATCCGAGAACAAGAGAACAATCCAAAGAATTACTTCTTGAAGATATTAGTGGATTTGTAAGAAGGTATATTTTGTATTTTCAAGCATTTCTTGTTTGATTGGGCCTTGCATGATTTGGTTTTGTCACTGGATTGTACATAAGTTTTACCGATTTTGTCTTTAATAATCTATGCAGTAATATGTCTAGTAGTCGAAGTTGGATGAAGAACAGATGAAGGTGATTGAAGAAAAGTTAGCAAAAGAAAGAGTTGGCTGCAATTAGGGAAGCAAAAATCATGGAGGAAGCAAAAAAGATCGCCGAGGAGGCAAAAAAATTGGTTGACGAGGCAAGACAACGAGAAGAAGCTTTATCGGCGACTTTGGCCAAGTGCTCAGAGAGATTGAATACTTTAGAAGCAGCTAATTTGGGCCAAGCATTCAACAAGTCGAAGTCTTTCGGAGTTTACATGAAACAATGGTGATCAAAACTTGATGAAAATTTATTTGACTTGTTATTAATGGTTTGAGAAACTTCCTACTTTTAATTGGATAATTTGTAATATGGTTATGATATTATGTTTGGGGTGTTAAAGTATTTTGTTTGGTATTATTACTTTTGTTTATTTGAAATAGGTTTTTAAATGATTCATTAAAATAATATAGGAGTTTAAAAAAAAAAAAATACAATTTTAATTGAATATCAAAATTAAAAATCTGCTAAATTAATTAGTGACCGATATAATCGGTCACAAAATAAATCCATCCTGAATTGAAGAAAATTAGTGACCGATTTTTGTGCGGTCACTGAATTAGTGACCGATTTATGACCGACTTAACAAAGGAAGATAATTTGATAAGTGACCGTTATTTTTTATATTAGTGACCGATATATCGGTCACTAATTTAGTGACTGATATATATCGGTCACTGAATAATTAGTTGCGAGGTTTTTACCAACCGATCGTGATCGGTCACTGATTGAAATCAGTGACCGATTTTTATGGGATTAGTGACCGATTTGGCGGTCACTAATCCTGTTTTTTTTGGTAGTGGATGGTCTGTTTATCATCTGCCCTCCCAGCCACATTTGCATCATCTACAAATGTTGCTGTTGAGTAGAAGTTTATACACTGCGTTAAGCTTGCAGGAGAAAGTTTACAAGAATCCCGCTTCACCTTTTCAATCATCATTAGACTTTCTAATTCTTTAATGAGCTCCTCAAGTTTGTTTTGCATTTCACATATTTTATGCGGAAGATTTAACTCACTAAACGATGAAACGACCATGGAGAATACCTGATTCTGTTTATTGACATTACTTTCGGCGCAGTATCCAGAGACACGCAATGAGACGTGGTCGAGAAGTGCATCCGCATCATAAGCGAGTTTTCTCATATCTTCGAACCACATCTGCCACGCTTTGTTACCACAATCGGCACCACCACCAGAGAACCTTAGTGGATTGTCCTCCATGTGATCCACCAAGTGCTGAGTTTTCAAAAAAGTCCTTTGCAGCTTGCGAAGATCATTTTCAACTCCCCATATCAAGCCAATTTCTCTCCATGCAAGAGATCCAATTGATGCAAATCTCTCCAATGAAAATTGCAAGAACGCTGATCCAAAGCCCGTCTGGAAGCCTGACGCGAAAGATGACTCCCCCATTTTCAAGTTTGCCACAAACAAAACAAGTCAGCAGCCACTGGAAGTAAGGTCTTTTGCAACATTTGTTTTGTTTTTCAAAGTAAACATGGATAGCACAAGTAACAACAACAATGCCGCTCTTTCCTCGAAACACCTCAAAAGTGGGAATTGATCAAAAATATTAAAAATTGACTGCTTTTACAACTATTTAACTATTTTATAATGCCAATTTTTTTCAGCACACATATTGTAAAGAAACTTAAAGATGATAAAAATTCGAGCTTTTTAAGGATAGTCAAGTCTTGGTCTCCACCCTAGGTGACGGACAATTATTCTCCACCAAGCACGCTGCCGTGGTTCAATCATTATTGAAAGGCCCATCCGGAAAGACGGTGGTGGAATGAAATCGTGTGGATAAAATATTTAATCCTATCTATAAGTAAATTTATAAGCAAAAGTAATTCATTTGACGATATTTCTTTTCAGAAGTAAAAGGGTGATTTACGTCTAATTATCTGCATTTAATAAGCCTAATTATTAGGGGTGCGTTTCCAGTCAAGCTGAGTCGAGTTTGGCCAAAAAAGTTCAGCTTGAGCTTGAAAATTATATGTATGATTTGAGCTTGTCAAACTTATTTTTGGGGGCTTGAGCTTAGCTTGTCTAAATATCGAGGCGAGCTCGATTCGACTCGACGAGCTAACATATTTTTTATGGACATTTTTTAGTTCTCATTCAAAAATAATATTAAACAATAACAAGGATATTAAGATATATAATATATATATAGTATAGTAATATTTTTAAGTTTTATATCATTATTAATAAATAATAACCATTAATAAATATATACTTGATATTTTAGATTATGTATGAATATTATTTATTATATTATAATAAACTATAAATTATCTAAGTACACAATATAAATAATTAATTAATATTTTATTAAGATATATACTTATGTTATTAATTAGTTAATATGGTATATGATATTTATTATTTTATTACATTAAATATTTGAATAAATATATTTTTGTATTAGTAATATTATATGGTCTAATGTGTCATTGTAAAATAATATATTATTAAAACATATTATGATACAAAATTTAGTAAGGATTATACATTTATTATTTAAGTATGGTATAAATTATGTTATATATTTTGCAATTATACCAGATAAATTATTAACTAATATTTTATTATGATATATACCTATGTAATTAATTATTTATTATAGTAGATTGAGTCTATTTTTTATTAAATCATTTGTTTGAATAAATATTATATATTATCATAGTAACATGTTAATAGTATTGTATATAATGATATATATATATGTTGTTGTAATTATTGAATTGCAATATTATTAAATCATATTTATTATCAAAATAAGTAAATAAAAATTTATAATATATCATATATTTAGTATGACTAAATCATATAAATGTGTGTTAATTTACGGTATATTTATATATATAAATTATGAAACACTAATATATATATATATTAACTTGCGACTCGCCTTACAAGCCTCGAACCTCAAAGAAGTAGGGTTGCAACAACTCGAGCTCGATTAAGCTCGGCTTGAACATGACATCGTCCAAGTTTGAGTCGAGAGTGTAGGTTTTTTCCCTGTAAGGAAGGGTCACGTCCCCGGATACAAGGCGGAAACTTGTCCGCAATCATGACAATTGGGACGTTGACGGAGCCCGCTTGAGCTCGGTTTGTGCGGCTCACAAGTTAGCTCGTTTCGGAGCACACCCCTACTAATTATAACTAGGGCTGCAAACGAGCCGAGCCGAGCTTCACCTAAAAAATCAAGCTTGAGCTTAAGATCGAAGGTTGTAAGGCTGACTCGAGCTTGGGATCGAGATTGACGAGCTGCATCCCTGCTGGCTTGAGATTGACTCGGTGGAAGATCGAGATTGACTCGGATCGACTCGACGAGCCCAGAAAGAGAAGCAGAGAAATATAAATAAATAAATACAAATCACCAGATCTGAAGCCAAAAAATATAAAAAATAAATAAATATCTCCAAATCTTAGATTTGCACCCACAATAACCGAATTGTAGAACCTTTACAAGATTTGAACAAGAAAGCTTGCGACGAGATGGTAGGCGAGGATTGAGGTAAGCTTCTCGAAGGCTGGCGCCTGGCAGAGTGGTGGTGGCGGCTTGGAGGTGATGGGAGGCGCAAGGAATTTTGAAGGTAAATTTCTTAAATCTGTAGAGGAAAAGAATCGATATTGGATTTTTTGGATCTGAAGGTGGCGCTGCAAAAATAGGATTTCTTAGATCTGAAGGCGGCGCTGCAAAAATGATCGACGCGACGCGATGGAGATTTTTGAGGTCAGGTCGCAAGCGGCGGATGAATGAAGCAGGCGGCGGACGGCGGAAGGTTGGAAGGGCCAAAGGGAAGGGGTCTGGGTTTGAGAAAGTGGGATTTTTTGGTTCTGTTGGGCTCCAGACTCCAGTACATATTTTTTTCTAATTCTCAATAATTGACTTTTTAGTCTTTTAACTATTTTACAATCTATTCTTTAATAAAATTAGTTTTATATATATATATATATATATTATCTTGCAATATAAATATTCGGACAATTCCTCAAAAATCCCCAAGTGTAAACTGAATTTCCTTGTCACTCCTCAATTTTGAAAAAGTTCCTGTTCACTCCCCAATTGAAAAACAAAATTTCTTTTCACTCCCCAAGGTTGTATAATAATTCAGGAATTGCGTACATTTTTTAGGGAATTGCGTATAAAAATCCCGAAATCTCGTATACGAGATTCCGGGATTTTTATACGCAATTCCCTAAAAAATGTACGCAATTCCTAAAGACAATGTACGAACCTGTACTATTTGTGGGGACCTAAAAGGAATTTTGTTTTTCAATTGGGGATTGAATGGAAACTTTTTCAAAATTGGGGACCTAAAAGGAATTTTTTCAACTTTTTGGTACTATTCAAAGATTTTCCCCATAATATTACACTATATATGTACATACTATATTATCGTATAATATATTATATATTATATATTATATTAAGAAATCAAACTAATATGCAAGATAATATTATCACATATATGTATATTATTTAAATTTTAATTCATATATATATACAATAAAATATACAATTGTATAAATATTTAAAGCATATATTATAAAATATGTAGTGTACAAATAAATAGAGATGCCCCATACTCCTATGCAACACCACACTGTATTTTTTGAACACTATTTATTTGTATACTAAAATTTATATATTAATTAGTATTATATTATTAAAGAACATGTATTATTAAATAATATATTTTAATTATTAAAGTTTTGTCACGCATAAACATAAATATATAAGATGTATTTGGAGGCTTGATGCATTGTTAAAACCACTTAGGCTACGATATAACATACACCTATTATAATATATGATATATTTTATATATTGTCTTATTAGATCATGTATATTAATAAATTAAAATATTAGTAATATTTAAGGCATAATGCATATTTACCATATATATCATGTTATTAAATAAAATACATTATTAACTCACATATTATTAATGTATAAATATATTTATTATAATATATGATCCATAACTATATATTAACTTATTAAAGAATAGCATCATTATCATACATGTTCGTAAACTATATAATTAAGCATTTAAAACACAAACATATAAACAATTAGAAATGTATTTGGTCCATTATTAGAAACACATATATACATATATAATATTGAATTAACCCATAAGGATATATAATATATTACTATATATTATGTTAACTATTAAACTAAATTCATTATTAGCTCATGTATTATTAAGGGACACATACATATATTGGTTGATAATTTGATATGATCTTGTCAAACTATATACATTGGTGAATCATATATTTTTAACATTTTAAGATATATATAATATAATATATGATATATAAATGTATATTTTTATAATATAATATTTGGCCATATATAATTAATAAAAACTATACATATAACATATGATATGTATTTAGTATATCATTTAAATTTAAAGTCATATAAATACATAATAAAATATCTAGTAGTATAAAATATTTAATACATATATTATAAATTAAATATTATATATATATATATATATATTGCATGTATGTATCATATAAAATATAATATACATATATATAAATTATAAAAATATATATTTATGCTTAGGCTCGCGAGCCACGAGCCTACACCAAGGAGGCTTGAGATTGACTCGAACACTGACTCGAGATCGTCGAAGCTCGGATTGAGCTCGTCCCAGTTCAATTTCAAGCCGAACCAACTCGAGAGCGGCTCGCGAAACTCGCGAGTTGGCTCGGCTTGTTTGCACCCCTAATTATAACATAATTCATTTAAAATGAAAAATTATATTTTAATCCCAATAAACCTTGTTTGGTTTGAGGGCTCTAACGAAATTTGTAAAAGAAAATTTATGCCCCTAACGGTTGTATGAGTAAATATATGACAAAAATTATAAAATCATCCTTACACTTTACAAATATCAACAAAATGATCCCTACAAATTATGAATTTAACAACAAATCAAGAGTATTTTTTGAATGACATAAGGGAACCCTAAATGAATTTCGGGGACCACAAACGGTTCTCAAAGTTATGGACTAAAATGTAATTTTTAAATTTAGATGAATTGCGTTGTAATTAAGTTCAAATGCATGGTAGTCAGAGGTAATTATTTCTAAAAAGAATTCAAAATTAACTAATATTACAATTATATTATTAAACTCTCAATAAAATTATAATATACCCCCTAAGGGTGTTTGAAATGTAAATTTGAATTTAAACGGTGTGATTAACGGCAGGTAAAATTTATGAGAGAGAGTGTAAAGGTCAGGGAGAAATTTGTAATTTCTTGAATTTCAGAGAATAATATGTAATTTCATCAATTGTCATGGACTCTTCATAATTATCCCAATTAAATATAGTAAATTTTATTTTTTACAAAATAAAAGAAAATTTTATCGAGGACAGAAAATTAAAAAATACAGTAAACAATCAAATTTACAATCTAAAATATAAACTTAAGGAATAAGCATCTATACCCTCCAAATCTTCATCCTAAATAGACTTGTTTCTTTGTTTATTCGCCCATAGCCACTTGGCCATTTTTTGCACCCAGACTATTGAACTCTTGTAGTCAAGGTGATCATCATAACTATGGTAACTCTTCTTGCACTTCAATTTTCATCTAAATCTGGGTTGGAAGTGAGGATCATCCATTTGCCATGATATATATGAATCTGAACGGCTTGAAATTTTCACCGTATGGCAATCTTGTTTGCTGGTCACAATTGACCTAACGAGGTAACTCTCTGAAAACCACTTCGACATTCATTCTTGGGTATCTTGTGTTGCTTTATTTTCTGACGTATTTCTCTGATTTTGGTTTTGGCCTGATAACTTTCCTAGTTCTGTTTGTGTGAAATTTTTTGGAATGGACGGACTGAAGTTCCTGTGTTACTGTAATCGAAGGCCTTGAAAACCTTGAGAAGAATTTTGAGTCTTTGAAGATTAATTGAAGCAAAAACCTTAGAAGCTTTGAAGAAAGAAATCATGGATAAAAGGATGCGAGGATCCGTACTTCCGGAACCAAGAGGGGCAGTTAAAACATTGGTTTTCGAAAAGCTCACGTCACATCTAGGTTCACTCCAACGTTTAGTGAATTATAAGTTGTGAATTTTAATCCTTGTCGATTGATGGCATGCATCCAATTTTGTTACAGGATCTATCACACTCAAATCGAGCAGAGGCAAAAGAAAAGCGAAATTGCAAAATGACATGAATCAACAGGCACCATTCTTACTTTATAAGTTCTCATTTATTCTAAAATCTCTGGACACAGTGGGATATGAAATTTCGGTTTGTTGTCTCTTCATCTTTTCCATGAATTTTTCCGACAGGGCCTTCACTCCAAGTCGAAACACATTGATGTGGCCGTGGTTGATGTAAATCCTAAAGGAAGCTCTAGGCCTGCAATAGGAGAGGAAAAACAGGAAGCAAACAAAAGGCAAAAGGAGAAAACTAGCCATGAGATCGAGTCAGAGGTATCCAGAGACAAGGTGTTGCTTAGCAAGGAAATCATGGAAGACTGCATCTTATTTTGTTCGATATTCCCGTCAGATTATGCATTTGCCAAGGATATGTTAGTTTGGCAATGGATAGGAAACGGGTTGATAGCATCTGGAGAGGATGAAGCAGTAGAGGAGGAATGTACACAGTTCTTTGACACTTTGGTGGACTTGGGTTACATAGTGCCTTCTGGATATGACCATGATCTTGATCATATGAAGTATAAATTTGGTGAAGATATGAAAGAATTCCTCCAAGATCACATGTTGGAAGCATCCAAGTTCCTAAAATCTTTGGATAGCGAAGAAACTGACATAGCGAAAGTCGAGCAATTGTCATTAGTTTCCGAGAAAATCGATTGTATAGATTTTGGGATTCTCAGACGGTGCAGACGTCTACAAACATTGATGATCCATCGTTTTGTAATATAGTCAAAGATATTTTTTGTACAGATATTTTTTGTATTTTAGCTTCACTATACGGTTAGGTGGTTAGGGGTACGCCAGCTGTATAGGGACACGTGCCAACTTATTTATCAGCTTCTCATCTTGTATATAAGCTCATGTACAGTATCTCCTTGTTCATTCAATAGAAAATATCAGAAAATTTCTTCAGATCTAGTTTCAATATGGTATCAGCGAAAATTCTCTCTTCCGCCAGCGTCTCCCTCTGATTTTCTGGCGTCTCTCTGTCGATTTTCCGGCGTCAATTTTGTTTCTCCGGCGGGTTGATTTCCTCTATTTTTTTTCAGTCTATTTTTGAATTTCTGTGAATTTCTCCATGGATTCCGGCGCATCTGCTACTGCTACTTCCGGTTTTCCTTCCGATGATCCGTTCTTCCTTCCTCCTTCTGAGACGTTGAATTCGTTTTTAGTCTCTCAGCCTCTCACTGGAGACAATTATCACACTTGGAGTCGCTCTGTGCTCATCGCTCTGTCTGCGAAGAATAAACAGGGCTTCGTTGACGGCTCCTTGACAGCTCCGGCACCGACTGATTCCGCCGCTCGCCGTCATGCTTGGATCCGCAACAATCATGTGGTTATTTCATGGCTTATACACTCTGTTTCGAAGGAGATTGCTGCTAGCATTTTATTCTCTGATTGTGCGCGTGAGATCTGGTTGGATTTGCATGATCGCTTCCAACAGTCCAACGGTCCACGTATATTTCAGCTCCGTCAAGCACTCCTCTCCACGCGACAGGAATCTTCTTCGGTTGGCATCTATTTCACCAGCCTCAAGGCGATTTGGGAGGAATTATCTAACTTCCGTCCCGTTTGTACATGTAATCGTTGCTCATGCGACGGTGTGCGTGATATGTGTGATTTCTACCAGGCAGAGTACGTGATGGCCTTCTTAATGGGATTGAATGAATCATATGCTCAGATTCGTAGCCAGGTCCTCATGATGGACCCTATCCCCAGCATCAGCAAAGTCTTTGCCTTAGTGTCGCAGGAGGAACGTCAACGTGGCCTCTGCACCAGTAATTCCTCTGTTCAAGCTCCAATGGCCTTCGCTGTACGCAATTCCTCTTATTACAGCTCTCGTGGTAGCTCTAGCTCTTTTCCCAATTCGCGATTCCCTGGCAGGTCACCTGGTCGTGGCAGTCCTGGTGGCAGGGGACGTGGCCGAATTGAATGTTCTCATTGCAAACGAGACAATCATACGGTTGATCGCTGCTATAAACTCCACGGTTATCCCCCTGGATACTTCACTAATGGAAATCAGGCTCGTTCTTCACCATCAATTCACCAACCTAACTCTTCTATGCCCACAGTTAATCAAGTGGACGTTGCATCCTCTTCTACTGGAGCTTCTAATACAGAGCATACTCCATCTCATTTTAATGCTTTTCTACACTCTTTGACTGACCAACAATATCAGTCACTTTTGTCTCTGTTGTCATCACAGCTACAGGGCTCAGCTGTTTCCAGTCAGACAACACCTTCTGGACCATCTCAACCTGCCACAGGTATCTCACTCTCTGCCTCTTCTTGCTCTTCATATGGTCCTACCAAGTGGATTTTAGATTCTGGGGCTAGTAGGCATATTACTTGCGATAAATCTTTGCTTGGTGACATTGAACAAGTCTCAAATGCTCACGTAGTTCTGCCAGATGGTTCAGTTTTTGAGGTTATGTACAAAGGCACCATTTCACTTCATCCATCCCTTGTTTTACATGATGTACTGTTGGTTCCACAATTCAGATTCAACCTGATTTCTATAAGTCACTTACTACGGTCTTCACCTCTTTCTGTATCTTTTGTGGATGATCAGTGTGTACTACAGGGTTTCAATTTGAAGGGGATGATTGGCAAGGTTAAGCTCCAAGATGGTCTGTACATTCTGGATACTGCAAACTTCCTTAGTGATACTCCTTTAGTCAATCAAATTTCTGTACTTACTTGGCATGATAGGATGGGACATGTTGCTCTTCCTGTACTTGAGCACGTGAGAGATATGTTAGGATTGAACACTACTACATTAGATTCATCACATTGTAAAATCTGCCCTTTGGCAAAGCAAAAGCGCTTGTCATTTCCGCAAGGACAACACAAAACTTCTCATGCTTTTGATTTGATTCATGCTGATGTATGGGGTCCATTTAATCAAGCTCCAACAAATCCTTACAGATATTTTTTAACTTTGGTGGATGATTACACTTGGTTTACATGGGTGTTTTTGTTAAAGGCCAAGTCAGATGTGATTTCCATTATCCCACAGTTTTTTACCATGATCAAAACACAATTTAATGCTGTGATTAAGTGTTTTAGATCGGACAATGCCCCTGAGCTAGCTTTCCTTGATTTCTTTAAGGGCCAAGGAGTTCTTCACCAGTTTTCTTGTGTTGAGAGACCACAACAGAACTCTGTTATGGAAAGAAAACATCAACATCTTCTGAATGTTGCCAGGGCTCTTTACTTCCAGTCTAGGATTCCCTTAAAGTATTGGACTGAGTGCCTTCTCACTGCTGTTTACTTGATCAATAGAACACCTTCAGTTCATCTAGACTACAAATCTCCTTTTCAGTTGCTGCAAGGAGTGGATTTTGATTATAACAGTTTGCGAGTTTTTGGATGTCTGGCTTATGTATCTACTTTGCCATCACAGAGGCACAAGTTCTCCCCCAGGGCCAAACCTTGTGCCTTCTTGGGATATAGCACTGGAATAAAAGGATATAAGCTACTGGACCTTGTCTCTAAAGAAAATTTTCACTCCAGGGATGTTGTGTTTCATGAAGGGGTTTTTCCTTTCCAGGATTCATCTTTTGACAGTACATCTGAAGATAAATTTCCAGATATTACCTTACCAATTCCTGCTAATCCCATAGCAGATGATCTCTCCAATTCCAACATATCCTCTCCCACTTCAGATACTGCTCACGCTCCTTTAGAGTGTAGAAGGTCTTCAAGAGCTCATAGACAACCTACATATTTGCAAGACTACCATTGCAGCTTGATCAAACATGATGCTCTTCCACACTCCACCAGTTTATACCCCATCTCTGCATTTCTCTCATATGACAGGCTGTCTCCTCATCATAGACAGTTCTCCCTTAATATTTCCACTCATATTGAGCCTAGCACATATCATGAAGCTGCTTCTTTTCCAGAGTGGAGACAGGCAATGTTAGAAGAATTACAGGCCATGGAGACCAACAATACTTGGAATGTAGTACCCCTACCTGCTGGACATCATTCCATTGGTTGCAAGTGGGTCTATAAAACTAAATTTAAGTCAGATGGTAGCTTGGAAAGACACAAAGCTCGATTAGTGGCTAAGGGTTTTAGTCAACTTGAGGGCATCGACTTCATAGACACTTATTCCCCTGTGGCAAAATTGGTCACTGTCAAAACACTTTTAGCCTTAGCTAGTGCAAATGGATGGTCTCTTGCTCAACTGGATGTGAATAATGCTTTCCTTAATGGTGACCTCTTTGAAGAAGTTTACATGGATTTACCTCAAGGATATGTGGTGCCTGAACATACCTCTACTTCTGTTGGGAAATTAGTTTGCAGACTCAATAAATCCATTTATGGATTGAGACAGGCCTCCAGACAATGGTATGCAAAGTTCTCAGCATCTTTGGTTGCATATGGATTTCTTCAGTCCAAGGCTGATTACTCATTGTTTACCAAGGGATCAGGTCAGAACTTTATTGCACTTCTGGTGTATGTTGATGATATCATCATCACAGGCCCCAATCAATCTCTTATTGATGATCTCAAGTAGTTCTTACATACACAATTCAAATTGAAGGATTTGGGATCATTGAAATATTTTCTTGGCCTTGAGATAGCCAGATCCAAGGAGGGTATTGTGCTCTATCAAAGAAAGTATACATTGCAGCTGTTAGAAGAGGCTGGATACCTCGGTGTAAAACCATTGAACACACCAATGGATCCAAATCTGAAAGTAAACTCATTTGATGGTGATCTGTTAACAGATGTTACTGAGTATAGGAAATTGATTGGGAAATTACTCTATCTCACTCTATCCAGGCCAGATATTTGCTTTACTGTAAATAAATTGAGCCAATACGTTTCACAACCACATACAATACATCTAGATGTTGTACACCATTTATTAAGGTATCTCAAAGGAACTTCTGGACAGGGCATCTTCTTTCCTTCCAAATCTGAGCTCAAACTGACTGCCTTTGTAGACGCGGACTGGGCATCTTGTCAAGACACTAGGCGTTCTACATCTGGATTTTGCGTATTTCTTGGCAATGCTTTGATTTCGTGGAAATCTAAGAAACAATCTGTGGTATCCAGGTCCTCAGCCGAAGTTGAGTATCGTGCTCTAGCTGTTGCTACTAGTGAGTTGGTATGGATTACTCAATTACTCAAGGATTTTCATATGAATCTGACAGGATCTGCTGTGATGTATTGTGACAATCTTGCCGCCTTACACATTGCTGAGAATCCCCTGTTTCATGAGAGAACTAAACATATCGAGGTGGATTGTCATTTCGTGCGTGATAAACTGTCCACTGGCTTTCTGAAATTGCTTCCAGTTCGCTCCATTCATCAGATAGCTGATATGTTTACAAAAGCCCTTCCAGCTCCACAACTCAACTCTCTCATGGTCAAGTTGGCAGTAAAGAACCTCTTCCTTCCAACTTGAGGGAGGTCTTTTGTAATATAGTCAAAGATATTTTTTGTACAGATATTTTTGGTATTTTAGCTTCACTATACGGTTAGGTGGTTAGGGGTACGCCAGCTGTATAGGGACACGTGCCAACTTATTTATCAGCTTCTCATCTTGTATATAAGCTCATGTACAGTATCTCATTGTTCATTCAATAGAAAATATCAGAAAATTTCTTCAGATCTAGTTTCAATACATCGTTGTTATGGTTCGGTAATAAAACACCTACCATCTGATATTTTCGCAAAGCTTAAGGCCTTAAAGATCTTAAACTTGAGTCATACCAACATTGTGGAATAACCGAGCTCTATTGTGAAGTTAGAAGAATTGCAGGTTCTTGACGTGTCGGGGACTCCCCTGGGGTGGTTGCCGGAGTCCATATGTTGGCTTACCACTTTGGAAACCTTAAATCTCGATCATTGTTCAAGCCTCATTGATTTGCCCAAATGCATGAGCAAGCTAATTAACCTGCGCCATTTGTTTTTTGATATCGTGCGGCAATTACAGTCGATGCCTTTGGGATTTGGAAAATTATCAAAGTTACAAACGTTGAGTGGTTTCTTGGTTGGCGACGATGACGGTAATCGCATAGTACAGCTCAAGTACATGAACAAACTCAAAGGGTCACTACGTGTTTTATATCTTGAAAATGTTATGACCAAGGAGGATGCGGCAGAGGCTCGTCTCTGTGACAAACACAACCTTAAAAAGATCGAGCTGCAGTGGAGTGATCTTCGAGACGAGAGGAATCCAGATGAAGACGAGATCTTGGAATTTCTCCAACCGCCTTTTGGCATTCAGGAATTGAAAATATTTTTTTACAGCGGTGGAATGCTTCCCTCTTGGATAAGCAATCCATCGTTCTCACAGTTGGTTAGTATAACCCTCTTCGGGTGCAGATATTGGGAAAGCTTACCGTCTCTTGGGGAATTGCCATCTCTAAAACGTCTTTACATTGTTGAAAACAATGAAATGACAGAAATCAATAGTTATTTTTGCAGGAAGGAGGAAAAGAATCGTGCCGCGTTTCCTAAGCTCGAGAAACTGTCATTTTGTTCGATGTCTAAACTAGAAACGTGGACGGGCGTTAAGGAGGGGCACTTCCCCTGTCTCCAGCAACTGGTTGTAGAGTATTGTCCCCAATTTGTTCATCTTCCTTCTCTTTCGCATTTGAGCTCCCTTTTGCATATGGAGATACGTTACTGTCCGGAGCTCTCGTGTTTTCCCCAGGGTGGATTACCGACGACACTTGAATCTTTGATGAATAAGGATTGTCCCAAGTTGAAAGAACGGTGCCGGAATGAACAATGCGAAGACTCGTCTAAGGTAGCTCATGTGCCTGAGTTTTATATTGATAATAAGAAGGTTCTTGTGACTGTTATTTGATTATTTCTGTGTTTTGCTTGTCATCTATATTACACCCCATTGTTGTAGATGAATAGCAGTTTGTATGTTTGAAACCCTTGGTGTATGTATTATATTTGCTCAAACAAATATTTGTATGTTTGTTGTTGTGAAAAGAAACACTTTGTACATATTTTGTGATCTTTATGTTTTATAGTTTGTTGTCTTAGTTCTGATACAGAAAGGATGAATTTTGGTTTCTAGTTTTACCAAAAGGTAATAGCTCGAGAACTCAAAATATTGGTTACTTTATGTGGCTAGGACCTAGGCACATTCTTGATTCTTGAAATAACTACAAATTCAGGGTTAATTCTAGGCCAAACTTGTACAGTTTATACTTATCATATGATTAATAAAAAAAACAGATAATTACCAACGCCCCCCTGAGGTTTGGCCTTAATACAGAATACCCCCCGAGGTTTCGGAAATTACGAACTCCCCCCTGAGAGAAAAATCCGTCAATTGATATCATCAATTTTAGATGGTGTGATTAACGGCCGATGCTATTCGGTGCTATTTGTAAGCAAGGGTGTACAAAATTCGTCCATTAACGTCATCAAATTTAGACGGTATGATTAACAAAAGGTGCTATTTGTAAGCAAGGGTGTACTATTCAAGGGGGAGTTCGTAATTTCCGAAACCTCAGGGGGTATTCTGTAATAACGCCAAACCACAGGGGGGCGTTCGTAACTATCCCTAAAAAAAATATAGGGAGAGTTGTCGACTAAATAAATTACTCTTGTCATTTATAATTAATAAGGTTTGAGATCATTCCGTGGCACCGGGCGTGGTTGAACCGTCTACAACTAATGCATAGGAAAGAAGTTTAAATAGGATAATACGTTCTCACATGGCTTTTTTTGGTAGGAAGCTCAACAGCAAGAAAAAGTGTGTGGCCGAAGCCAGAGGTTGACTCATTTCATTTGTCTATTTTACACTTGTCGTGACATTGATTGAAAATATATGAGGAGTGATCGAGTAAATAACAAATATAATATATTTGCATTTGTCTATTTTAAACTTGTCGTGATATTGATTGAAAATATATGGGGAATGATCGAGTAAATAACAAGTATGATATATTTACCATTATAATTGGTAGGGTTCGACGGAATCAGGTCTTGGACATAAAATTTTCAAATTCAGAGTCCAATTTACTTTCCAACTTAGGTACAAAACGCACAAATCAAATAAAATCATGATAGAAAACCCATCAAGAATCTGAACAAAAACGATGAAATAAACAAGAGCACATACCTGTAAAACCCAAATTCATGCACGAGCACCGGAGAAGGATAGACTGCAAGACAAAAATTATTCATAAAATTGTAGATGTAAGACATGGGCTGGGCTGTGAGCCCAATAAATACTCACATAGAGATACCATAAAAGCCCAAACTTAGCCCAGTTATCCCTCCCATCTCTCAAAGTCAATTGATAGCACTCTCTATCAGTCTCTGTCAGTCGCTTTTAATTTTCCTTAGTTTTTATTAACTAAAAAACACTGTTATCTGCTTAGCTTTAGGTTTTAGCACACATATCCTCCCCCCTCTCTCCCCTCCCTCTCTCTCTCTCTCTCTCCAGTGCACATACATGTATATACACATACATAGTATATATGATGCGTCTCAAAATTTGCACCACCCTATTTGTACGGGAATCTAGACTATTGAGACTTTAATTTCCTGCAAAAATGGTTATTTGGGAAAAGAGAGTAAAACCTGCAAAGAAAACTTCAAATACCGTAGCACTAAATTAAATAATATTAGTAGATAACGAGATAATCTACAGAAATAAATACTAGCGATATTCTAATGAAGAAAGCAATAATCCACCAATCAAGAAGATGCGTAAAGATAAAGAAATAAAGCAAGTTTAATTTATCGTGTCAAGCAGATTTTTGGAGAACTAGTAGAGTTCTGATAACGCTCAAAGAAATCGAAGAGATAGAGAGAGAAGAGAGAAATACATATAAGAGAGAATTTATGTATTATCGTAATGTAATGTGATTGATACAAGTATATCTCCTATTTAAACATATCTCTAGGGTTTTTAACTAAACTAGGACTCTCCCCTAATTTTAGGGATTGTTGGGTATTTGTTGAGAGAAATGGAGGGGGATATTTTCTCCCCCACTTTGTTACAACCGGATAATTATTTGAATTGGCAAAACGTGGGTGACATTCTTCTAACGTGCCACAACTGATATGCCGAGATTCACTGCCTGAATTTAACCAAAACTCTGTTCTCTTCCGATTCCTCGCGCATTTTAGGTAGGATACCATCTGGGTTCGTATCTTTTAGGTAGGATGCCATCTGGATTGGGTTCCTTCCTAGAGCTGCGCTCCTTCCTGGATTACTACGCTCCTTCTTGACATTCGCTCCTCCCTGAGATGCTTGTATGCATGAATTTTCTTGTTGGGCTCGATCTTATAGGCTAGCCCAATCTCCCTTAGTCGTGATCCTCTCCGTCGTCCAACGACCTTGCTCGTAAATGGGCTTCGATCCTGGTGTGCTGAAAATAGGATGCATCACATAGTATATATGTATTGTGTATAGATTCCTTCGCCATTATGCATAGTTAACTTTACATGTATCTCACTCCATCCGGGAATTTTCTATTCTTGTTGCTTTATCCCTCTGGATCAAATGGTATCAACATTCCAGCTTATCTTCATTCCAGTTTCTTTAATTTGATTCCTCCCTTTATTTCCCTTTTCATCTCTGTTCTTGCATTTTCTAGACTTTCAATCTTGTGGGAATGTAATCTAGTTTGATTTTCCATAAGGGTTTGAGAAAAAAAATTGAATCTTGATTTGCTCTTTAGGTTTAGTCTGTCTATATTTGCGTTTTGCTACAGAAATCTGACAAAATTGTGTTTGTTTGTACTTGGTTTTTATCGATTCTTTTGAGTGTCGTGGAAGTTGATTGATGTTGTTGAAGTTATTGCATATTCTTTCAGCTTGTGGCCTTTGTGAGGTAGAAAGATCCTGTTTTGTGTAATTGACAACAATTGTGGTTGGAATTTAGGAATCAAACCTCGGTCATATGTTCCCTTAGTTAGAATTGTTGTAAGAAATTGCTAGATATTTCACAGATTTGTTGTCCTATGAACTGAGTTGTTGGTTTTGAGTTGCACTGTTTTCTTGTGAGTGCTTGTGTGTTGTTACATTTCTATTCTATGCTGCAAATTTGTAGGATGTGACAAAGAAGTTTCTAGAGTATCATGTCAAGCGATACGGGCACTCATTGGTGCAATAGTTGTAGCCAACCGGTGACTCTCCGGAGGCGAACCGCCTTATGCTCTAATTGTGGAGGCTCTTTTGTTCAAGAACTACATGACACAACTAACACAACAACGACAATAGAATTGGATAGCGAAAGGCCGAGATTCATGGAAGCCGTCTCTAACTTCCTCAGACAGCATAGGACCGTTCAAACCAACATGTCTGAAAATGATTCTTGGAACTCCCTCCTGGTTTTCATAGGAGAGATGCCACTTAGAATGCCTGGCAATAACGGGCTTTTGGATTTTCTCAACGAGAGCATAGGGTTCAGACGTGAAAACGAGGGCGACTACTTTATTGGGCCGGGGGTCGAGGAATTTTTCCAGCAAGTCACGCAAAATGACCACCATGCCCCTCCTCCGGCCTCGAGATCATCCATTGAGTCCTTTGGCAGCCTCCGAAGTTCCAATATTTTCAGTTGAGGAAACAGAGATTCCTCATTTTTTTGATCTCTAATAACCTCTTGCAACATGGAGCAGTGTTCTACTATTAGATGCTTGAGTTGTACAAAAGCTTCAACAATGGAATGGGTAACAACCTGACAGGGCATGATGACATATGGCCACGTGGCGCGCCCTGGGGGGACCACGTGAACTCTTTCGCCAGCCTAGACAAACCAGTGGCGGCCATTTGGACGGTACGTGGCTAGCAAGATGGCCTGATCCGCGGATCTAAAGAGCCAGATCAATACTGTTATTAGATCGATCTTATAGATCACTTGACCCTGATCCGTCGCAATGCGCCACCCCACGATCTGCTCCCTTGAGGAGGAAACCCAAACAGAATTGACCCGGAAGGCAACATCGATCTTCAGATCGGATACATACGTCACCGGATACCCGAATACTGTAAAGCACCCCTACCGGGACACGTGGCACCTTCTCATTCCCTAGGACAGGCGTACTACGATGCATTCAATGCCCGCCAGTCCCAGTCTCTACCCAAAGGGGAAATAAGGTACAATCGATCCCACTTTAGCCGGCTCCATCGTCAGACAGCCAGATCGACGATTAGCAGTACCATTAATGCACACATGCGGTACATGCATTACTGTGTTATTAGGCCAAGGCTATAAATACCCGCCCCTTGAACAGTAGTTGGTAAGCTATTACTGTGTTATTAGGCCAAGGCTATAAATACCCGCCCCTTGAACAGTAGTTGGTAAGCTTTTACTCCGCATTAAATTGCATTTATTCTCTCTCTAAGTAAATCCAACATTGACTTGAGCGTCGGAGTGCCAAACTTGGGTAAAACCCCAAGTTTCCCCAAGTTGGCTTCGAGCTCACGTTTGCTAGTGCTTTCAGATCGATAAAGAGCCCACTCAAATAAATTCTTGACTGATTGACCCAAATCTGACCCTTAGATTGTCCACTTCAAATCAACCGGATTTGAGCCGGATCAGTTTGGCGCCGTCTGCGGGAAAACCTCATTTCACATCGACCTAGATAAAAGCCCCTCTACACCTTTTCAAGTCACAATGGTTAATACAAGAAACACCCTTCGGGATGAGGACATGGAGGAGATTGCCAAAGGCAGGCATGACTACAATGCACCGCTTGGCAACGCCTCCACTGTCCCTCCTGTCAGGCCTAGCGCCAACGTTTCACTGCCTCCGCCTGAGGCCACTCCCAGGATCACCGTCACCCAGGCGGACCTGGATGCATTCCTCGACCAATGGTGGGTCGAGATCGAGCGCGCCCAGACTGAGGACCGCGAACCAAGGCGCCCCGAGCTACCACGGGCCAGCCCAACCACCACCATCCCAAGCTCCGTGCTAGGCAACGCGCTGGGCCCCCCTGTCCAAGCGTACGGGAACCCAGTTCCCTATGTCTTCCAACCGCTCGACGGGCGCCCCACCCACATCATCTGGGGCCTTAGTCCTCAGGTCGGAGGGGGTCAGGTACAAGGATTCGCTCCACCACCACCTCTCCCCGCGGCAAGCAAGGAGGTCCCATGCGAGGACCACGGGGAATCTGACTACCCCAGCCGCAACAACCGCAGCAAGCGCGTGGTCGATGAAGACCACGAGAAGTTCGACAACCTCCAAACGCGGATCCCCGCTCGATCCGCAAGGAGGAGGCCGCCTGAATCGCCACGGCTCGCGTTGAAACGAGCCGGACCATTACGCGGACCCACCACGAAGACAGGTCCAAGACCGCCTGGGGGACAGTGGCTCTCAGGTCACCCAGAGACAGGTCGACCTGCGAGAAGGATTAAACCGACGCCCTCTCCGCTACCACAGCGACAGGGAGGAAGCTTCCCCATTCTGCGAGGACATTCTCCGCACGACCTGCGATGGAGATCGAATCCCGACAGGTCTGCCCATGTATAACGGGACCACATATCCCAAAAAACATGTGACAGCCTTCGAGAATCGCATGTTGCTGCATTCCCACCCACAACAGATTTGGGCCAAACTCTTCGTCACCACGCTGACGGGCCCCGTATAGGATTGGTTCATCCGCTTGCCGCCGCGGTGCATCTCGACCTACAACCGTTTCATAGATCGATTCCTCGCATACTTCTCCTCAATGACCGGGAAAAAGTTGTCTCTCTCTTACCTCAACAACATCTACCAAAGGGAGGGCGAGTCCCTTCGAGACTTCATGACCCGCTTTTCGAGGGAAGCGGTTCGGGTCGAGAACCAAACGATGGACACCCTGCTTTCTGTAGTCCATCGGGCGCTCCATAACCGCCTTTGGACAGATGAGATCGTCAGGGCCGGGCCCCATAACCTGACGGAAATACAGGATATCGTACATGGCTTCATGCGCGTGGAAGAGATAGCCCTCGCACACGGACCTCTGCTTCGATCTGAGCGGCAAACTATTGGATCTAGCTCGCCCCTTAACCGGAAAGGGAACGAGCAGAAGAAGATCAAGGGGAAAGTCGACCTACCGACCCAGGTCGACCGACGAAACTATGTCCTCTTGACCAAGCCCATCGACCAGATCTATGTGGTCATGGACCAAAGCCTTCTGAAGAAACCAAAGCCCATCCGGGAGGACCCGAAGGCTGAGAAATCGGGAAAATTCTACGACTACCATCAACAATGGGGCCACATTACTGCGGAATGCAATGCTCTCCGAGATGAGATCGAAAGACTCAATCAAGGAGGGCACTTGAAGGATTTTGTTCGCAAGATCGGCCACTACTCTGAGAAGGCGGGAAGGACGAAAGACCGTGATCGTTCCAGATCAAGGTCTCCCCAAAAAAGAACCGGGAAGCAGCCGCTGGAAAGAGCTGAAGACAATTCCCCCACCAACGGCAAGATCTACATGATAGCTGAGGGGCACGAGGGAGGCGACTCTAACGCAGCTCGAAAGAGGAACATCAGGCGAGCAGCTCGAGAGTTCAATGGCCCCCACGAAGAAGTCTTCCAGATCGATTAGGGTAGAGAGTGGGAGAGGCAGGAGGTTAGTTTTAGTGAGAGTGATAGCCGCCCAGGCCCCCATCGGGAAGGCGGAGCGCCTAGCTGTCCGATGGTGGTGACCTTAGGCGTGGCTAATTATGATGTAACCAAATGCCTAGTTGATAATGGAAGCAGCTCGAATGTTATCCCTTACTCGACTCTTGTAAAAATGAAATTGCATAATCTCAAACTCGATTCGATCCGAACACCGCTCTCTAGGTTCGGTGGGTCGGAAGTTATTCTCCTAGGGCGCATACGACTCGTCACCTCGATAGGAACATCCCCCAAGAGGGTGACCCAAGAGGTCGAGTACGTTATTGTCAACATGCCCCTAGCATATAACATGATCTTCGGACGACCCGGCGTCATACAATTCAAAGCAATCATCTCGACGTATCACCAGAAGTTGAAAATGCCCACCCTGAACGGGGTCAGAGAGGTGACTTACGATGTCATGGACAGCTGGGCTTGCTACGCCATTATCTTGAAGAAGCCCTCAGGAAAAGAGGTAGCGGAAGATCTCGATCTCCGGACCTACGCCGAGGGGGAGATCGAGCTCCCCGCGAAGGAAAGCGATGCCGAGAGATCCCCGACAACTCGAAAGAGGAAGGCTAGCGAGCGGCTCGAACCCACCGAAGAACTTAAGGAAATTGCCCTTGTCCCCATAGATAGCAGCAAAACCACCAAGATTGGGGCAAACATGCATCCCCAACATGAGATCATGATGATAGAGTTCTTGCGAGATAACTCGGACATATTCGCATGGGCAGCCAAAGACCTGATAAGCGTCGATCCGAAAGTGATCTGCCACCGGCTCGGGATCGACCCATCAGTTAAACCCATCAAACAAAAACTGAGACCTCAAAGTCGGGCAAGGAATGACATCATCGAAACCAAGGTCAATAAACTCCTCGACGCGGGATACGTTACCCCAGCTCAATACATTGACCGGCTGTGCAATGTTGTCCTTGTGCAAAAAACAGGCGGGAAATGGAGAATGTGCAACGACTTCACCGACCTCAACAAGGTTTGCCCGAAAGACCCATATCCGCTACCTCGCATCGATCAGCTCGTCGACTCGACAGCTGTGTGCGAGATGCTCAGCTTGATGGATGCTTTCCAAGGCTATTACCAGATCTCTATGGCCCCCAAAGATCGGAAGCATACAACCTTCATTGTAGTAAAGGGGATATACTGTTTCAAAGTCATGCCCTTCGGGTTGAAGAATGTAGGAGCCACGTACCAAAGGCTGGTCAACCTGATGTTTAAAGACGAGATCGGAAAGACAATGGAGGTCTACGTCGATGACATGATCGTAAAGAGTCGCTGGGCGTACCATCATCTAGATCACCTACGCAGATTGTTCGAGATCTTACAACAATATGGGATGAAGCTCGATCCCGATAAGTGCACGTTCGGGGTCGAAGGAGGGAAGTTCCTGGGATACATGGTGAGCCAACGGGGCATCGAAGCCAATCCCACCAAAATCAAGGCTATCCAGATCATACCTCGACCCCGGTGCATCAAACAAGTGCAATCCCTCGTAGGTCGGATAATCTCTCTCAATCGGTTCATATCGCGATCGTCAGAATGCAACCTCCCATTTTTCAAAGTTTTGAGGAATCTGAAGAAATTTGAATGGAACGAAGAATGCGACCGAGCGTTAGAACAATTGAAAGAGTACTTGGGTCTCTCCACCTTTGCTGGCAAAGCCAAATGAGGGCGAGACCTTGTACCTCTACCTGTCCCTTTCTAACGAAACCTTCAGCTCAGTCTTGGTCGCTATTCGAGATCGAAAACACCTACCTGTCTACTATCTCAATAAGATCTTGCATGGCGCGGAACGAAACTATCTCAAGGTCGAGAAGTTCGTATTCGCCCTCACGCATGCTGCTCAGAAGCTGCGCCCGTACTTCCAAGCACATCCTATAATCGTCTTGACGGATCAATCCCTCAAACAGGTCCTGTCCAAACCCGATGTATCGGGCCGAGTTATGAAGTGGGCGATCGAGTTGAGTCAGCATGACATCACTTACCAACCTCGAGTCGTCCAGCAAGCTCAAGTTCTGGCTAACTTCTTGGTAAAAAAGAACACCAGCTCGATGGAGATCATTCCTACCTTGTCGGGCTGGACCATGTACACGGATGTCTCATCGACCTCTCAAGGAGGGGGAGTGGGCATATCCCTTACGAGCTCGAATGGACTTCAGCTCGATTTCGTTATTAAGCTCGATTTTAAAGCAACAAATAACGAGGCTGAGTACGAAGCACTTGTGGCAGGACTAAGATACGCCACGGAAAACAAGATCGACAAGCTAGCCATAGTAACCGACTCTCAGCTCATCGCTGGCCAGGCCAATGACACGTACGAGGCTCGAGAAGAGTCTATGGCAGCATACCTCAAGATGGTGAAAAAGCTGGCCTCGAGGCTAAAAGAGTTCAAAATCGAACAAGTCCCCCGCAAAGAGAACGACCGAGCTGATGCCCTGTCAAAGCTGGCAAACAGATTCCAAGGAATGAAAGATGCGACCATCTCTTTCATGGTCTCGGGGGGGCCGAGCGATCGACGAAGGAAAGGTCGACGTCACCGCCATCGATCCGCCGGAACCTTGTTGGATGGACGATCTGATCGCTTACCTCAAGGACGGAGTTTTGCCCCTAAATCGAAGTGAGGCCAGAAGAGTCAAATATCGATCTCTTCTTTACATGATAGATCACGAAGGCAGGTTGTTCAAAAAGTCCTTCACTGGTCCCCCTCTAAGGTGCCTACGACCTAGCCAAGCCCAAGATGTCCTGGAAGAAGTCCACGAAGGGTGCTGTGGAAACCATTCCGGAGGTCGATCTCTAGCTCAGAAGATCTTAAGGAGTGGGTATTTTTTGCCAACTATGGTGTGGGACGCAAAGCTCCACTATGGGAAATGCCCGAAGTGCCAAAAACACGGCAACCTCATCCATACTCACCCGGCATCGATGATCCCGATCGATGTCTGTTGGCCCTTCAACCAATGGGGAATCGACATCATTTGCCCCTTTCCTCTGGTACCCAGACAGAAAAAGTTTGTCGTAGTATACGTCGAGTATTTATCAAAGTGGGTTGAGGCCGAGGCAGTCCCCAAAATTACTGATGTAGTGATAAAGAATTTCTTCTGGAAGAATATAATCTGCCGTTTTAGGGTTCCAAGGGTACTCATATGTGACAATGGTCATCAATTTCGATCTGAGAATACCAAGAGCTATTGTCGAGACCTCGGGATCGACCTCAGATTCATTACTGTTGGTCATCCACAAGCAAATGGCCAAGCTGAAGTCACCAACCGAATCATTATCCAAAACCTCAAGACCCGCCTCGACGCCAAACTAGGCGCTTGGACAGACGAACTCGACGACGTACTATGGGCTTATCGAACCACTCCACGAACAGCCACCGGGCAAACCCCATACTCATTGGTCTACGGATCCGAGACCGTGATCCCGTCGGAACTCTTACATGAAACAGCTCGTGTATTGCAGTATCAGCTCGACCAGAATACAGAGATCAGAGCTGAAGATCTTGATGTGATTGAAGAAAGCAGAGAACGTGCCTATCAGAAGCTCAAACAGTACAAAACAACGGCGGCTCGACCTTACAACAAACACGTGAAACCCAGATCGTTCCAGATCGGCGACTTAGTGTTAAAGAAGGTCGAAGTCCTACAGCATGTCGAAAAACTTGAGCCTAATTGGGAAGGACCCTATCGAATCACGGAGATCGGGAAAAATATGGCTTACCGACTCGAAGACATGGCTGGGGAACCATTACCCAGACCATGGAACGCGCACAACTTGAAGAGGTTTTACACTTAGCTTTCTTTTCTCAAGGATGATGTATATTTTATATGGTGAGGTCCGATCTCTTATTTAATGAGAATTTCTGATTCCACATTCGATCTGAAATAACCCACGAATTCTTTTAAACTTTTCGATTGAATGCTCATTCGACCTACGGTCGTGAGTCGGGGTACCCCGGTATACCTAGAGATCGAGGTCCAGGAAGGTCGGTTTAGACCCATGGAGACCCTAAGATACTCTAGGCATTGTTCATGTTTTGCCTTTAATTATCTAATTAGCGGATGAGATTGATCCAAAGAGGTCATTTTAGACCCAAGAGATCCTAAAAATCCCTAAGAAGCTTCCGAGATTTCCTTAAGATATCCCAAGAGCAATCCTACTCAGCAGGATCGATCCAGGGAGGTCATTCCAGGCCCGAGAGATCACGTTAAACTAGAAGTCTTAACCAGATCGCTATAATTCTGAGGAGATTGTACGCAATCCAAGGTGAATAAAACAGAAATCAAAATCGATCTAATGAGTAACAAACAAAAAAAATGATTAAACTGCATTCCAACGAGATCAAAACACACATCCAAGAAGAAACAGAAATTCATTCATAAACAATCGACCTCACTACGCGATGTGGGTCGAACTACTCCATCGAGCTCACCACGCGACGTGGCCCAATAGGTCATTGTTTTAAAACAAAAAAAAAAAAAAATTCAAACGGCCACATCCCGGCCGGTAGGTCAAATCAAATTTGTTCCGTAGAACATTTTGTGGCCTCAGCCGATCTGGACGCCTTCAGAGGTCATTCCCTGGGTAGCCCGAGCTCCGACCTTTTCGAGCTCCCTTATGGTTGGAAGAAAGCTCTCGATTTCGACCGGCTGAGGCAGCTCACATGACACCGGACGTTTCTCTTTCTTGGCTTGGGCAATCCCAATGGCATGCCCATACTTATAGGTCGTCCAGTCGATCTGCACCGGCTCCTCCTCTTCAGGCTGGTCAACGGCTCCGGGATAGGGGAGTAAAGGACCGATCGAGTCAAAATTGAATGTAGGGGGGAAAATGTTCTGAGCTTTGATCTGATTGACGGCGATCTGAAATCCCTCCTTCAGGTCATTCTCCCCCACGATCAGGCTAGCTTCCTCAAAGGCAGGGCCTTCCATGAACTCTCGCACGGCGTATCTCTCGATTTTGAGCTTGCACCGTTTCATATCTGCAGCGGCTTTGGCGATCTTGGTGCAGGCGACCTCGAAGATCTCCGTACGACCCTCATCCTTAGCTGCAGGTCTGGCCGCATCGAGCTCTCTAGCGAACTCCCCCTTCAGCTTAGCAAGGGCTTCCTCATGGTCCTTCTCAGCTCGTTCCAGGGCCTCCTGCGAGCTCTTCGATTGGGTTTCTATGGTCTTCTTCTCCTCGACCTGTATCCTCTTCTCTTCCCGGGCCTCTCGGAGTTCCTGTTCAAGCTGCTGGACCTTTTCGGGGTTCGCTGAGACAAGCCGGGCCTTCATCATTTGATACTTTTCCTTGTACTTCTCCTTGCCAGCTTTGAAGACCTCAGCTTCATGGATCGAGTTGATCAAAACAGGGAGTACATCCTAAAAGTAGATTCTTAAAACAAATGCACAGATCGATTCGTAGAATGAATATAAAGATCGATTTCTAAAAAAAAAAAAAAAAAAAACTTACCCCGAAAAACCCCCTGGCAGCCTGATACCTCTTCTGCCTCGCAGCTCACTCAATGAGTTTCTCCTGTTAATCAATAATACACCCGGTGTTGAAAAGGGCAGCAAGAAGGTCGGGATCAGCTTTTCCAAAAGCCAGAGCTCGTTTGGTCCCATCCTCTTTTTCGAGCTCAAGGCCGGTAGGCCATTGTGGAAGAGGGGTCCTAGGGAAAGTCAGAAGTTGGGATTCCTCGTCAGACTCGTCAGAATCTTGCAATTGGTGAACCAATTCTCTATAGGGCCTCTTACCTACCCCATGCCTTGCCTGAACAAACTGGATTTGAGGATCAACATCTTCATCAAAATATAATGGGAGATGGTTTAAGTTTATTACTTGTTCTAGGTTGCCCTCGACCTGTCCTGTCTGCGCCTCTGACGATCCCGCTCGACCTTCGAGCTCTTGCCCACGATGTGGAGCTGCTCCAGCATTCTGTCCCCCTCAGATCGGCGTTCAGATCGTTCAGCTCCTTCAGACACCTTTCTTGTTGAGCTCGTTGGGCGTCAGGGAGGGCGTTGATGATCGCACGAGCGGCATCCGCCACAGGTCGCAGCTCTTCTGGGGTGGGGTCCCTTTGGATTCTCGCCCTCATTCTTGCTGCTCGTGACATTATCACAAGTCGGAGATCTACAGAACGAAAGATACAGGTCAGATTAACACAAGAGATCGAAAGCCGTAATAAGCAGTAAAATCCTAAGGACCCTGACCGAGTAGGGGTCCGGTCGAATTGAGAGCATACCAAAGCGGAAGTTCCTCTTACGAGTCCCGAATATTATGCCCGCTTCGACCAGATTCCCCGTCCTCGTCAGGTTGGTATGGTCCAGAAGGACCAGATTGGACAACAGCTCGAAGTGTTCATGGAGCCAGGTGGAGGATTTGGTCGGGAGTCACCTCGGGCCGTTATCCCCCCAGGTAGTTCGAAAGCGGGGTGTGACCGGTAGGTCGATGAAGAAGAACTTGGACTTCTAGGTGACCCCGTGCGACGTGGACGGGATCGATACAATCTTCCGATTTGGCTACGACTGAAGGTTAAAATACCCGACCCTGGACTTGGTAGCACTATTGAGGGTAAAGAACTCCCCAAAGTCCCAGATCTCCGGATCGAACCCGAGGCACTTCAGTATAATGATCATACAGTGCATGAGAGAGAATGTGTTGGGAGTCAGCTGTGAGGGACACAAGTTAAATCGAACCAGTAAGTCGGTGACGATCTGGGGGAGAGAAAGCCTAAATCCGTACTTAACCGAGGTATAGTAGATACCAATCGATCTCAACCTCTTTGGACTCTCCATTGTTTCTCCCTCTAGAGGCATCCGAACTACGTATAGGGGACCCAAATGTTGGAAAACACGAATCAGAAAGCAGCGGAATTTAAAAATTTTTCCAACAAAAGGATCTAGGACACGCAATCGTGTAACCAAATTCGTAAAGATAGAAAACTTACTTTTCTTTTATTCTTTCTTGAAGCGTTTCAAGCCACCCAAGAACGCTCTTCTCGCGGCTTGATCCCCTCTCCTTGGTAAAGCTCGAATCTTCAAACTTCTAACTTGAAGTCTCTAGAGAAAGTCCACCAACTTGATCACAATCTAACTAGTAAGGATGCTAGTTCTCTAGTTAGTGTTTAGGCTTAACCTAGGGTTTAATTTAATCTTGGAGAAAGGAAGGTGTTCAACACATGAACCAAGAATTGTCTATTAGCTCTAAAGGGGAGCTCGAGCTCCCCTATATATAGGAGGGAGTGCCGATCCAAATCCTTGTTGGGAAAGGATTTGGTTCCTCTCTCTCCTATTACTTGAAGATCAAGTATTTTCCAACTTTGACTTTGAATTCTAATTCAAGTCAACTTTTAAGAGAGCTCAAAATATCCAAACTATTTTTGGATAATTTTATACTTTATTTATTATAAAATAAATAACTTATTTTTTTATCTAATTAATTAACTAGATTATTTTCTCCAAAATTAGACTTTCTTTTTAATTCAAAATTAAACCAAAGTCTATTAAATAATTAACTAATTAATTATTTAATATATATATATAATATATATATATACACACGTGTGTGACACGTGTCACAGTGACACGTGTCACTCACGTGAGCCACACGTGTGACTTCACACGTGTGGAACCCTCTTGGCCCGATTAACTCGTTTAATCATTTTCAAGCCTCAACTCATGTAACCAAGTTGTTGTGTGTGACCCTCTAGGTTCTCAATTCAATTAGCAGTGACCCTAATTAATTAATTCACTAATTAATTAATCAGTCCACAGATTAAACGACCATAGTCTAGCAACAGGTGTTTAACCCCTAGCTGAATTGGAATGTTCGGATCCGACAGAACCTTTAAGTCATTGATTCATGTGAGATACAATCCTCCTACTTACTATCTCTCAACCAAGATCTAGGGCAAGGGAATAATCAGAACCCTAATAATCCGGTCTTAAAGCTAAGTGCATTTCATATCCATTTGATCTCAATCCAAGAAACCCTTTTCTTGATATCTTGATCTACTGCCTTGGCCAAGGACTCCATATGGCATATGAATGACTTACACAATAAGAGATCACCTTGCAAATGCAAGTGTAGGTCCTTTCTTGATTCTCATTCACTTTCATGAGTCACTTGTGCAGCCCCAGCATAAGCCTTGAATCAGTTGTCTAAGGCGACACCCTTTAAAGCTTATACCTAAGACTACAGAGTTAACTCATAAAGTGACAAGGAACCTCAAGTCTAAGGATCAATTAATCACATCAATGATTCGTGAGATATTTCCTAATCTGGAAGTTTCCATTTCCTGAAATAGAAACTTCCTTTCCCACTTAGGAATGTTCTCACACGGGGCACCTCAGTGAACTTACTTATTAAAGTAAGCACCCTCATGTATCACGCACGTATCAACTGTACACTTTGCACCTCCATGAAACAAGGTGGTCCTTCTTAAGGGCGTGATCCCACAAGCAAGCCTTAGAGGAGTCAGGTTGACACTCCCACTGTCTGTAGGACTCATCGGCTTGGAGTATTTTACTAATCATGACTTATGTGATATAGGGCTCGTTTCATGAACCATTTCACCTAAATGGTAGAGTCCTAAAGTCATCAGGATTAGGGGAGTTCTCATACATGCACAGCTAAAGTAAACGCATACCAAACAAGAGCATATAAAGAAGTGTTGCCTCAATTCGTTATTTCATTCAAAGATTGTCTGTGATTACAATAAGGAAAAGCACAAAGCGGATATACAATCGGCTTTCTAGGGCACTATTCCTAACAATCTCCCACTTGCCCGTCAAAGCCATTCTAAAGCTATTCTAAGTCCCATCTTCTGAAGATGACCTTGGAAAGCTTCTCGACTAAGGGGTTTAGTAAGTGGATCTGCCACGTTCTCTGCTGATGTGACCCTCTCAATTTGCACATCTCCTCTTTTGATAATATCACGGATTAGGTGATACTTCCTCATAATGTGCTTGGTCCGTTGGTGAGATCTTGGTTCTCTTGCTTGAGCAACCGCCCCAGTGTTGTCACAAAACAGAGTAATGGGGTCTTTCATGCTAGGAACAACATTCAACTCTTGAATGAAGTTTCTAATCCAAACACCTTCCTTAGCTGCGTCATTTGCAGCTAAGTATTCGGCCTCAGTGGTCGAATCTGCAGTGGTAGTCTGCTTGGAACTCTTCCAACTCACTGCTCCGCCGTTTAGGCAGAAAATGTATCCTGACATTGACTTAAAATCATCTAAGTCAGATGCAAAGCTTGCATCGCAGTATCCTTCGACAGTAAGATCTTTCTGACCTCCGTAAACTAAGAATAAATCTTTAGTACTCTTCAAGTACTTAAGAATATTCTTCACGGCAGCCCAGTGACCATCTCCAGGGTCAGATTGGAAACGACTTGTTACACTAAGTGCATAAGCCACATCCGGTCGAGTACATAACATTGCATACATTATGCTACCTATTGCTGATGCATAAGGTGTACGAGTCATTCTTTCCTTCTCAAGGTTAGTCTTAGGACACATCTTCTTTGAAAGACATGTTCCTACACTCATAGGAAGGTTCTTAACCTTTGCTGACTCCATATTGAATCTCTTCAATACTTTGTCAATGTACATCGATTGTGATAGTCCTATTAACCTTCTAGATCTATCTCTATAGATTTTGATTCCAAGGATATAGGACGCATCACCAAGATCTTTCATCTCGAATTGGTTCGATAACCATAACTTAGTCACTTTCATGTCATCCTTCGAATTCCCAATAAGAAGGATGTCATCAACATAAAGTACTAAGAATTGCACTGAGGTCTCCAATTCCTTTCTATACACACATGATTCATTCGAAATTTGGATGAAGCCAAACGCTTTGACTGATTCATCAAATCGAATGTTCCAATTCCTAGAAGCCTGTTTCAATCCATAGATTGATCTTTGGAGTTTGCAAACCTTTTGCTCACTCCCACTGAATGTGAAACCTATGGGTTGCTCCATATAAATGTCTTTGTCAATGTCACCATTGAGAAAGGCAGTTTTCACATCCATTTGCCATATCTCATAGTCATAATATGCAGCAATGGCAAGCATGATTCGAATGGACTTTTGCATTGCAACTGGTGAAAAGGTTTCGTCAAAGTCCACGCCGGGTCTTTGAGTGAATCCTTTTGCAACCAGTCTTGCTTTGTAGGCTGCAATGCTTCCATCAACTCCAAGCTTTCTCTTAAAGATCCATTTGCAACCTATGGGTTTGACCCCATCAGGCAAATCTACCAAGGTCCAAACTTGGTTGGAGTTCATGGAATCCATTTCGGATTTCATGGCTTCTATCCACTGTTCAGAGTCAGAATCTGAAAGTGCCTCCTCATATGTTATAGGATCATTATCCTCTTGAGAGATTTCATGGAAGAATCCATACCATCTCTCCGGCTGTCTAGGAGTACGTTCAGAACGCCTTAGAGGAGGATTTACATGTGTATCGAAATTCGTGATTGGTTGTGGTTGATCAGAATGGGACGTTTCTTCAGTGGGTGGTGTGGGGTCACTTTGTACTTCTTCTAATTCTATGATCTTTCCTTTCTTTTCTTTAAGGAACGGTTCCTCAAGAAAAGTGGCATTTCTGGAAACAAGCACCTTTTGCTCAGATTGATCATAGAAGTAGTATCCTATGGATTCCTTAGGATAACCTATAAAGTAGCATAAGTTAGAACGAGATTCTAACTTATCTCCCACTGTCCTCTTCACGTAAGCAGGACAACCCCAAATTCTTAAGTAAGAATAACTAGGGATTTTACCATGCCACATTTCATAGGGCGTTTTAGGGACTGACTTAGAGGGAACTAGATTCAAAATCTTTGCTGCACTTTCTAGGGCAAAACCCCAGAAAGAAGGTGGTAAGTCAGTGAAGCTCATCATGGAACGAACCATATCAAGTAGGGTTCGATTCCTTCTCTCGGAAACTCCATTAAGCTAAGGAGTTCCCGGAGGGGTCCACTGAGAGATAATCCCATTATCTTTGAGATGATTAAGGAATTCTTCACTAAGATATTCGCCTCCTCGATCAGATCGAAGTGCTTTGATCTTGTGACCAGTTTGGTTCTCAACCTCCTTTTGAAATTCTAAGAATTTCTCAAAAGCTTCAGATTTATACTTCAACAAGTATACATAACCATACCGACTAAAGTCATCAGTAAAGGTTATGAAGTACTGATGATTGTTTCTTGTGCTTACACTAAGCGGTCCACAAACATCAGTATGGATCAAATCCAAAACCTCAGTGGCACGTTCCACAGTTCCTTTAAAAGGAACTTTGGACATCTTTCCTTTGAGACAGGATTCGCAAGAAGTCAACTCTTTGAGATCATTTTCAGAGAATGATCCTAAAGTGTTTATCTTGCTAATTCTGTTCTTGGAAATGTGTCCTAATCTAGCGTGCCATAAGGGAGCTGAAACTTTGTCATCTCTCTTACGCTTCGTTTCTCGTTGTATATTCATAATATTGATATTTTGAGTTAGGTAAAGTCCATTACTTAGAGTACCGATGTGAACGGAAGAGTTGTTCCGTTTGATAAAATATTTACCATTCTTAATATAAGTTTCATAACCTTCACAATCTAATATTGGAACTGAAATTATATTACGAATAATGCTCGGTACATAAAGGACTTTATTTAATACTAACTCAAAACTACCTAAATCTAATCTAATTGTGCCTAAAGCTCGAGCTTCAACGTTTGAGCCATCGCCGATCTTCAAGACACATTCTCCTTCTTTGAGTTGTTGGACTTCACTTAGCATCTGTACATCATTACAGATGTGAGTTCCACAACCGGTATCAAGTACCCAAGAACTAGAATTAATAGAAAGATTTACTTTAACGAGAAAGATACCTTTCTTTAGAGTAGCCTTGTACTCTGGGCAGTTTCTCCTCCAATGTCCCGCTTTGCCACAATGGAAGCAAACATCCTTTTTCTGATCACGCTTCTTCTTTTGGGCCTTTCCCTTCGAAATGCCACCAATGGGCCCAAGGGGTTTCTTCTTCTTCTTTTGGGCTTTCTTGCCCTTACCTTTAGAAGGCCCAGAAGAGGAAGATGGAGCATTCACCATCAAAACCTTATTGTCCTTCTTGATCGTGCTTTCAGCAGTCACAAGCTGACTAATCAGCTCAGCTACAGTAGCACCAGCATGATTCGTGTTGAAGTTAAGGACAAATGGGTTGAATGATGGTGGGAGCGAAGCTAGCAACAAATCCACTGAAAGCTCATCTTTCAGCGGCATGTCCATGGAAGCAAGTTTCTCAGTAAGGGCAAGAAACTTGAGTCCATATTCATGGACACTTGAACCTTCCCTCATTCTCAAGTGGAATAATTCCTTTGAAGTGTTATACCTTGTAACACGTTCATGAGGGCGGTAAAGTTGCTCTAAGTGGTCGTAAATCTCCCAAGCAAATTCCATGGCCTCATGTTGTCTTTGCAAGTCCGGAGACATGTTAGCCAACATAAGGCAACGGGCTTGGAGATTATCATCCTTCCACTTCTGAATCGCATCCCGCTCGGCCCGAGTGGGAGCCTCCCCTTGGGGACTAGGCTCCCCTTCGAAGAGAACATAAGTTCTCTTCTCAGAATCTAAAATGATTTTTAGATTCCTCAGCCAATCAGAATAGTTGGGAGCAGTCAACTTGTTTGACTCGAGGATCGATACAAGAGGGTTTTTGGTTGCCATTTCAAAACACGTAGAGAATCACAGAATCTACGACCTAAATGGTAAAACAGAGAACTAGTGAGCATGCTGAATTATAACGATATACAAAAGATAAGGTCTTTAATCTATTGTAGCTCCCACTGTTTTTCAAAGATCTATAATTCCCAAAGATCTAAGAGGAACACGTTTCCCAATGGGTACTAAGATCCTAGGCATTTTACCTCGAACCCACGACTCGCGGACATTCTAAGTAAGAACCCTAGGTAGGTACAACTTACCAATTCTAACACCTTTAGAACTCTTAGTAATTGTTTTTGCATCACCCATCTTTCAATATGGACCCACGACTCGTGCGACATCCATATTTACTTAGGCGTTAAGCTAGACCCATCAATCATAAGATCATGACCAAAACTTAGTTCGAACGACCCACGACTCGCGGACATCGCCCTTGCTAAAATTGACCACGAAATATTGACCATTTATAATGATCAATTAGGTAACTAAGAACTAATAAGGTCCACTAGCTATCCCACGACTCGCGGACAATAACTAGCTTTACTTACTAAACTTAAAACCTATTGATGGAATGCTAGGAATTTAATTCAAAATTTGCATCTCGAATTAAACACCTATTTGTTCGAAATTAGCTTAATATTTAATGGGAATTTTCGAATCAACCGGAGAGTTGTCCGGTTCGACCTCACCAACATATATGTTATCCAATTTTATTAGTCTTGATTAATGCAAGTACACTTAAATGCATTTCAAACAAGCACATAAACAGAAAACATGTCCTAGCATGATACTAACATGTAATGATCATGGGTTCTATCTATCTTATGCGTGATATGTGGGAGCCACTCCACAATCACAAGTTCTAACATACATGCCACATAAACAGTTCAAATCACATAAGGGAAAGCGGTAACAAAATACGAGCCCTATCTCTATTACATTTAACAATTGAGATTCCCCTCCCTAACATTTTGAGGGGTCTTCACTTATGGCCTCCTTGTTACTTGAATGTGGTCCATCTTACTCCATGGGTGCATTGTCTCCAAAATGAAAATAAAACCTCACCACCTATCTCTACTCTCAAATTACAATAAAAGGAAAAAGACATAAAGTAATAAGGCTCAATCTTCATATTGGCCTTAGACAATTACACGGGGCATACCCCGGCCTCAAAAACAGTAATATGGAAAGCCACATAATAAATCACATAACAGTACGCACATAAGTGAGGCTCCAACCTCAATTGAAAAACGCAACTATAGGGCTCCAACCCCAATTTAAACCATCCATGTGCATAAATTAAAACCATACATAGATCTAAACCCATGATCACCTAACATGCTTTTGCAAGAATTTAAATTTAACCAATAAATTAAAATTCTCGCTTTAAGCTCTAATAACTTAAAACACGACTTGATGCGAGTCTTATTTATAAAAGTTTTCAATAAATCCCAAATTACCAAAACAAATAAAATTTCAATTAATTTCTGAAAATTAATAATTTTATCAAGATGTATTTTCCCAAAATATAAACCGTTTCAATTTCTCAAAAATCCCAATTTTAAGTTTTATTCAAAAATTAAAATAAATATTCAAAAATAAAATTTTAAAATTAAAATAAAATCGGGACTGGATTGCACGAAACACGAAAAGGCCGGATCGTGAAAACGGGACCCGTACGCGGAGAAGACCGCACGCACGCGGTGCGCGCGACAGGCGCGCACAGCGCGCGGCCAAGGCCGCGCGAGTGCGCGCGCTGCTGCGCGCGGCTTTCCCGCAAGCATGCGGGCGGGGTGGGTGGGCGGCCAGTCTCGGCCGCCCTGGGCGGCGCGCCCGGAAGGCTCCCGCACAGGCGTGCGGGAGGTGCTGGGCGACTGGCCGGTCTGTCCCGGCCAGGCCTGGGCGGCGACGGGCGGCGCGCCCGGGAGGACCTCCCGCGCGGTTGCGGGAGGGTGGCGCGCGAAGCCCGCGCGCACGACTCCTTCGCGCGCGGGGTTTCGCGTGTTCATCGCGATCCGGGCTTTCGTTTCGTGTTTTCGTTCAAAAGCAAAACCAATCCAAGAAATCCAAAACCAGTTTATACAGTTTCAAATCTAAAATTGTTTTTCAAAATTAAATTTTATAAAAACCAATTTTCAGAAACTTTCAGGAAAAAAATACAGTTTCGTAATTCAGGCTTTCTAAAACAATTACAAATACTCAATCGCATCAAGCCTAAGAATTTCTACCAAATTCAGTATAATTGAGACGAATCAGAAACACGATTAACGAGGTGGCTCTGATACCACTTGTTGGAAAACACGAATCAGAAAGCAGCGGAATTTAAAAATTTTTCCAACAAAAGGATCTAGGACACGCAATCGTGTAACCAAATTCGTAAAGATAGAAAACTTACTTTTCTTTTATTCTTTCTTGAAGCGTTTCAAGCCACCCAAGAACGCTCTTCTCGCGGCTTGATCCCCTCTTCTTGGTAAAGCTCGAATCTTCAAACTTCTAACTTGAAGTCTCTAGAGAAAGTCCACCAACTTGATCACAATCTAACTAGTAAGGATGCTAGTTCTCTAGTTAGTGTTTAGGCTTAACCTAGGGTTTAATTTAATCTTGGAGAAAGGAAGGTGTTCAACACATGAACCAAGAATTGTCTATTAGCTCTAAAGGGGAGCTCGAGCTCCCCTATATATAGGAGGGAGTGCCGATCCAAATCCTTGTTGGGAAAGGATTTGGTTCCTCTCTCTCCTATTACTTGAAGATCAAGTATTTTCCAACTTTGACTTTGAATTCTAATTCAAATCAACTTTTAAGAGAGCTCAAAATATCCAAACTATTTTTGGATAATTTTATACTTTATTTATTATAAAATAAATAACTTATTTTTTTATCTAATTAATTAACTAGATTATTTTCTCCAAAATTAGACTTTCTTTTTAATTCAAAATTAAACCAAAGTCTATTAAATAATTAACTAATTAATTATTTAATATATATATATAATATATATATATACACACGTGAGTGACACGTGTCATGACACGTGTCACTCACGTGAGCCACACGTGTGACTTCACACGTGTGGAACCCTCTTGGCCCGATTAACTCGTTTAATCATTTTCAAGCCTCAACTCATGTAACCAAGTTGTTGTGTGTGACCCTCTAGGTTCTCAATTCAATTAGCAGTGACCCTAATTAATTAATTCACTAATTAATTAATCAGTCCACAGATTAAACGACCATAGTCTAGCAACAGGTGTTTAACCCCTAGCTGAATTGGAATGTTCGGATCCGACAGAACCTTTAAGTCATTGATTCATGTGAGATACAATCCTCCTACTTACTATCTCTCAACCAAGATCTAGGGCAAGGGAATAATCAGAACCCTAATAATCCGGTCTTAAAGCTAAGTGCATTTCATATCCATTTGATCTCAATCCAAGAAACCCTTTTCTTGATATCTTGATCTACTGCCTTGGCCAAGGACTCCATATGGCATATGAATGACTTACACAATAAGAGATCACCTTGCAAATGCAAGTGTAGGTCCTTTCTTGATTCTCATTCACTTTCATGAGTCACTTGTGCAGCCCCAGCATAAGCCTTGAATCAGTTGTCTAAGGCGACACCCTTTAAAGCTTATACCTAAGACTACAGAGTTAACTCATAAAGTGACAAGGAACCTCAAGTCTAAGGATCAATTAATCACATCAATGATTCGTGAGATATTTCCTAATCTGGAAGTTTCCATTTCCTGAAATAGAAACTTCCTTTCCCACTTAGGAATGTTCTCACACGGGGCACCTCAGTGAACTTACTTATTAAAGTAAGCACCCTCATGTATCACGCACGTATCAACTGTACACTTTGCACCTCCATGAAACAAGGTGGTCCTTCTTAAGGGCGTGATCCCACAAGCAAGCCTTAGAGGAGTCAGGTTGACACTCCCACTGTCTGTAGGACTCATCGGCTTGGAGTATTTTACTAATCATGACTTATGTGATATAGGGCTCGTTTCATGAACCATTTCACCTAAATGGTAGAGTCCTAAAGTCATCAGGATTAGGGGAGTTCTCATACATGCACAGCTAAAGTAAACGCATACCAAACAAGAGCATATAAAGAAGTGTTGCCTCAATTCGTTATTTCATTCAAAGATTGTCTGTGATTACAATAAGGAAAAGCACAAAGCGGATATACAATCGGCTTTCTAGGGCACTATTCCTAACAATCTCCCACTTGCCCGTCAAAGCCATTCTAAAGCTATTCTAAGTCCCATCTTCTGAAGATGACCTTGGAAAGCTTCTCGACTAAGGGGTTTAGTAAGTGGATCTGCCACGTTCTCTGCTGATGTGACCCTCTCAATTTGCGCATCTCCTCTTTTGATAATATCACGGATTAGGTGATACTTCCTCATAATGTGCTTGGTCCGTTGGTGAGATCTTGGTTCTCTTGCTTGAGCAACCGCCCCAGTGTTGTCACAAAACAGAGTAATGGGGTCTTTCATGCTAGGAACAACATTCAACTCTTGAATGAAGTTTCTAATCCAAACACCTTCCTTAGCTGCGTCATTTGCAGCTAAGTATTCGGCCTCAGTGGTCGAATCTGCAGTGGTAGTCTGCTTGGAACTCTTCCAACTCACTGCTCCGCCGTTTAGGCAGAAAATGTATCCTGACATTGACTTAAAATCATCTAAGTCAGATGCAAAGCTTGCATCGCAGTATCCTTCGACAGTAAGATCTTTCTGACCTCCGTAAACTAAGAATAAATCTTTAGTACTCTTCAAGTACTTAAGAATATTCTTCACGGCAGCCCAGTGACCATCTCCAGGGTCAGATTGGAAACGACTTGTTACACTAAGTGCATAAGCCACATCCGGTCGAGTACATAACATTGCATACATTATGCTACCTATTGCTGATGCATAAGGTGTACGAGTCATTCTTTCCTTCTCAAGGTTAGTCTTAGGACACATCTTCTTTGAAAGACATGTTCCTACACTCATAGGAAGGTTCTTAACCTTTGCTGACTCCATATTGAATCTCTTCAATACTTTGTCAATGTACATCGATTGTGATAGTCCTATTAACCTTCTAGATCTATCTCTATAGATTTTGATTCCAAGGATATAGGACGCATCACCAAGATCTTTCATCTCGAATTGGTTCGATAACCATAACTTAGTCACTTTCATGTCATCCTTCGAATTCCCAATAAGAAGGATGTCATCAACATAAAGTACTAAGAATTGCACTGAGGTCTCCAATTCCTTTCTATACACACATGATTCATTCGAAATTTGGATGAAGCCAAACGCTTTGACTGATTCATCAAATCGAATGTTCCAATTCCTAGAAGCCTGTTTCAATCCATAGATTGATCTTTGGAGTTTGCAAACCTTTTGCTCACTCCCACTGAATGTGAAACCTATGGGTTGCTCCATATAAATGTCTTTGTCAATGTCACCATTGAGAAAGGCAGTTTTCACATCCATTTGCCATATCTCATAGTCATAATATGCAGCAATGGCAAGCATGATTCGAATGGACTTTTGCATTGCAACTGGTGAAAAGGTTTCGTCAAAGTCCACGCCGGGTCTTTGAGTGAATCCTTTTGCAACCAGTCTTGCTTTGTAGGCTGCAATGCTTCCATCAACTCCAAGCTTTCTCTTAAAGATCCATTTGCAACCTATGGGTTTGACCCCATCAGGCAAATCTACCAAGGTCCAAACTTGGTTGGAGTTCATGGAATCCATTTCGGATTTCATGGCTTCTATCCACTGTTCAGAGTCAGAATCTGAAAGTGCCTCCTCATATGTTATAGGATCATTATCCTCTTGAGAGATTTCATGGAAGAATCCATACCATCTCTCCGGCTGTCTAGGAGTACGTTCAGAACGCCTTAGAGGAGGATTTACATATGTATCGAAATTCGTGATTGGTTGTGGTTGATCAGAATGGGACGTTTCTTCAGTGGGTGGTGTGGGGTCACTTTGTACTTCTTCTAATTCTATGATCTTTCCTTTCTTTTCTTTAAGGAACGGTTCCTCAAGAAAAGTGGCATTTCTGGAAACAAGCACCTTTTGCTCAGATTGATCATAGAAGTAGTATCCTATGGATTCCTTAGGATAACCTATAAAGTAGCATAAGTTAGAACGAGATTCTAACTTATCTCCCACTGTCCTCTTCACGTAAGCAGGACAACCCCAAATTCTTAAGTAAGAATAACTAGGGATTTTACCATGCCACATTTCATAGGGCGTTTTAGGGACTGACTTAGAGGGAACTAGATTCAAAATCTTTGCTGCACTTTCTAGGGCAAAACCCCAGAAAGAAGGTGGTAAGTCAGTGAAGCTCATCATGGAACGAACCATATCAAGTAGGGTTCGATTCCTTCTCTCGGAAACTCCATTAAGCTGAGGAGTTCCCGGAGGGGTCCACTGAGAGATAATCCCATTATCTTTGAGATGATTAAGGAATTCTTCACTAAGATATTCGCCTCCTCGATCAGATCGAAGTGCTTTGATCTTGTGACCAGTTTGGTTCTCAACCTCCTTTTGAAATTCTAAGAATTTCTCAAAAGCTTCAGATTTATACTTCAACAAGTATACATAACCATACCGACTAAAGTCATCAGTAAAGGTTATGAAGTACTGATGATTGTTTCTTGTGCTTACACTAAGCGGTCCACAAACATCAGTATGGATCAAATCCAAAACCTCAGTGGCACGTTCCACAGTTCCTTTAAAAGGAACTTTGGACATCTTTCCTTTGAGACAGGATTCGCAAGAAGTCAACTCTTTGAGATCATTTTCAGAGAATGATCCTAAAGTGTTTATCTTGCTAATTCTGTTCTTGGAAATGTGTCCTAATCTAGCGTGCCATAAGGGAGCTGAAACTTTGTCATCTCTCTTACGCTTCGTTTCTCGTTGTATATTCATAATATTGATATTTTGAGTTAGGTAAAGTCCATTACTTAGAGTACCGATGTGAACGGAAGAGTTGTTCCGTTTGGTAAAATATTTACCATTCTTAATATAAGTTTCATAACCTTCACAATCTAATATTGGAACTGAAATTATATTACGAATAATGCTCGGTACATAAAGGACTTTATTTAATACTAACTCAAAACTACCTAAATCTAATCTAATTGTGCCTAAAGCTCGAGCTTCAACGTTTGAGCCATCGCCGATCTTCAAGACACATTCTCCTTCTTTGAGTTGTTGGACTTCACTTAGCATCTGTACATCATTACAGATGTGAGTTCCACAACCGGTATCAAGTACCCAAGAACTAGAATTAATAGAAAGATTTACTTTAACGAGAAAGATACCTTTCTTTAGAGTAGCCTTGTACTCTGGGCAGTTTCTCCTCCAATGTCCCGCTTTGCCACAATGGAAGCAAACATCCTTTTTCTGATCACGCTTCTTCTTTTGGGCCTTTCCCTTCGAAATGCCACCAATGGGCCCAAGGGGTTTCTTCTTCTTCTTTTGGGCTTTCTTGCCCTTACCTTTAGAAGGCCCAGAAGAGGAAGATGGAGCATTCACCATCAAAACCTTATTGTCCTTCTTGATCGTGCTTTCAGCAGTCACAAGCTGACTAATCAGCTCAGCTACAGTAGCACCAGCATGATTCGTGTTGAAGTTAAGGACAAATGGGTTGAATGATGGTGGGAGCGAAGCTAGCAACAAATCCACTGAAAGCTCATCTTTCAGCGGCATGTCCATGGAAGCAAGTTTCTCAGTAAGGGCAAGAAACTTGAGTCCATATTCATGGACACTTGAACCTTCCCTCATTCTCAAGTGGAATAATTCCTTTGAAGTGTTATACCTTGTAACACGTTCATGAGGGCGGTAAAGTTGCTCTAAGTGGTCGTAAATCTCCCAAGCAAATTCCATGGCCTCATGTTGTCTTTGCAAGTCCGGAGACATGTTAGCCAACATAAGGCAACGGGCTTGGAGATTATCATCCTTCCACTTCTGAATCGCATCCCGCTCGGCCCGAGTGGGAGCCTCCCCTTGGGGACTAGGCTCCCCTTCGAAGAGAACATAAGTTCTCTTCTCAGAATCTAAAATGATTTTTAGATTCCTCAGCCAATCAGAATAGTTGGGAGCAGTCAACTTGTTTGACTCGAGGATCGATACAAGAGGGTTTTTGGTTGCCATTTCAAAACACGTAGAGAATCACAGAATCTACGACCTAAATGGTAAAACAGAGAACTAGTGAGCATGCTGAATTATAACGATATACAAAAGATAAGGTCTTTAATCTATTGTAGCTCCCACTGTTTTTCAAAGATCTATAATTCCCAAAGATCTAAGAGGAACACGTTTCCCAATGGGTACTAAGATCCTAGGCATTTTACCTCGAACCCACGACTCGCGGACATTCTAAGTAAGAACCCTAGGTAGGTACAACTTACCAATTCTAACACCTTTAGAACTCTTAGTAATTGTTTTTGCATCACCCATCTTTCAATATGGACCCACGACTCGTGCGACATCCATATTTACTTAGGCGTTAAGCTAGACCCATCAATCATAAGATCATGACCAAAACTTAGTTCGAACGACCCACGACTCGCGGACATCGCCCTTGCTAAAATTGACCACGAAATATTGACCATTTATAATGATCAATTAGGTAACTAAGAACTAATAAGGTCCACTAGCTATCCCACGACTCGCGGACAATAACTAGCTTTACTTACTAAACTTAAAACCTATTGATGGAATGCTAGGAATTTAATTCAAAATTTGCATCTCGAATTAAACACCTATTTGTTCGAAATTAGCTTAATATTTAATGGGAATTTTCGAATCAACCGGAGAGTTGTCCGGTTCGACCTCACCAACATATATGTTATCCAATTTTATTAGTCTTGATTAATGCAAGTACACTTAAATGCATTTCAAACAAGCACATAAACAGAAAACATGTCCTAGCATGATACTAACATGTAATGATCATGGGTTCTATCTATCTTATGCGTGATATGTGGGAGCCACTCCACAATCACAAGTTCTAACATACATGCCACATAAACAGTTCAAATCACATAAGGGAAAGCGGTAACAAAATACGAGCCCTATCTCTATTACATTTAACAATTGAGATTCCCCTCCCTAACATTTTGAGGGGTCTTCACTTATGGCCTCCTTGTTACTTGAATGTGGTCCATCTTACTCCATGGGTGCATTGTCTCCAAAATGAAAATAAAACCTCACCACCTATCTCTACTCTCAAATTACAATAAAAGGAAAAAGACATAAAGTAATAAGGCTCAATCTTCATATTGGCCTTAGACAATTACACGGGGCATACCCCGGCCTCAAAAACAGTAATATGGAAAGCCACATAATAAATCACATAACAGTACGCACATAAGTGAGGCTCCAACCTCAATTGAAAAACGCAACTATAGGGCTCCAACCCCAATTTAAACCATCCATGTGCATAAATTAAAACCATACATAGATCTAAACCCATGATCACCTAACATGCTTTTGCAAGAATTTAAATTTAACCAATAAATTAAAATTCTCGCTTTAAGCTCTAATAACTTAAAACACGACTTGATGCGAGTCTTATTTATAAAAGTTTTCAATAAATCCCAAATTACCAAAACAAATAAAATTTCAATTAATTTCTGAAAATTAATAATTTTATCAAGATGTATTTTCCCAAAATATAAACCGTTTCAATTTCTCAAAAATCCCAATTTTAAGTTTTATTCAAAAATTAAAATAAATATTCAAAAATAAAATTTTAAAATTAAAATAAAATCGGGACTGGATTGCACGAAACACGAAAAGGCCGGATCGTGAAAACGGGACCCGTACGCGGAGAAGACCGCACGCACGCGGTGCGCGCGACAGGCGCGCACAGCGCGCGGCCAAGGCCGCGCGAGTGCGCGCGCTGCTGCGCGCGGCTTTCCCGCAAGCATGCGGGCGGGGTGGGTGGGCGGCCAGTCTCGGCCGCCCTGGGCGGCGCGCCCGGAAGGCTCCCGCACAGGCGTGCGGGAGGTGCTGGGCGACTGGCCGGTCTGTCCCGGCCAGGCCTGGGCGGCGACGGGCGGCGCGCCCGGGAGGACCTCCCGCGCGGTTGCGGGAGGGTGGCGCGCGAAGCCCGCGCGCACGACTCCTTCGCGCGCGGGGTTTCGCGTGTTCATCGCGATCCGGGCTTTCGTTTCGTGTTTTCGTTCAAAAGCAAAACCAATCCAAGAAATCCAAAACCAGTTTATACAGTTTCAAATCTAAAATTGTTTTTCAAAATTAAATTTTATAAAAACCAATTTTCAGAAACTTTCAGGAAAAAAATACAGTTTCGTAATTCAGGCTTTCTAAAACAATTACAAATACTCAATCGCATCAAGCCTAAGAATTTCTACCAAATTCAGTATAAATAAGATGAATCAGAAACACGATTAACGAGGTGGCTCTGATACCACTTGTTGGAAAACACGAATCAGAAAGCAGCGGAATTTAAAAATTTTTCCAACAAAAGGATCTAGGACACGCAATCGTGTAACCAAATTCGTAAAGATAGAAAACTTACTTTTCTTTTATTCTTTCTTGAAGCGTTTCAAGCCACCCAAGAACGCTCTTCTCGCGGCTTGATCCCCTCTCCTTGGTAAAGCTCGAATCTTCAAACTTCTAACTTGAAGTCTCTAGAGAAAGTCCACCAACTTGATCACAATCTAACTAGTAAGGATGCTAGTTCTCTAGTTAGTGTTTAGGCTTAACCTAGGGTTTAATTTAATCTTGGAGAAAGGAAGGTGTTCAACACATGAACCAAGAATTGTCTATTAGCTCTAAAGGGGAGCTCGAGCTCCCCTATATATAGGAGGGAGTGCCGATCCAAATCCTTGTTGGGAAAGGATTTGGTTCCTCTCTCTCCTATTACTTGAAGATCAAGTATTTTCCAACTTTGACTTTGAATTCTAATTCAAGTCAACTTTTAAGAGAGCTCAAAATATCCAAACTATTTTTGGATAATTTTATACTTTATTTATTATAAAATAAATAACTTATTTTTTTATCTAATTAATTAATTTGTAATTAATTAACTAGATTATTTTCTCCAAAATTAGACTTTCTTTTTAATTCAAAATTAAACCAAAGTCTATTAAATAATTAACTAATTAATTATTTAATATATATATATAATATATATATATACACACGTGTGTGACACGTGTCACAGTGACACGTGTCACTCACGTGAGCCACACGTGTGACTTCACACGTGTGGAACCCTCTTGGCCCGATTAACTCGTTTAATCATTTTCAAGCCTCAACTCATGTAACCAAGTTGTTGTGTGTGACCCTCTAGGTTCTCAATTCAATTAGCAGTGACCCTAATTAATTAATTCACTAATTAATTAATCAGTCCACAGATTAAACGACCATAGTCTAGCAACAGGTGTTTAACCCCTAGCTGAATTGGAATGTTCGGATCCGACAGAACCTTTAAGTCATTGATTCATGTGAGATACAATCCTCCTACTTACTATCTCTCAACCAAGATCTAGGGCAAGGGAATAATCAGAACCCTAATAATCCGGTCTTAAAGCTAAGTGCATTTCATATCCATTTGATCTCAATCCAAGAAACCCTTTTCTTGATATCTTGATCTACTGCCTTGGCCAAGGACTCCATATGGCATATGAATGACTTACACAATAAGAGATCACCTTGCAAATGCAAGTGTAGGTCCTTTCTTGATTCTCATTCACTTTCATGAGTCACTTGTGCAGCCCCAGCATAAGCCTTGAATCAGTTGTCTAAGGCGACACCCTTTAAAGCTTATACCTAAGACTACAGAGTTAACTCATAAAGTGACAAGGAACCTCAAGTCTAAGGATCAATTAATCACATCAATGATTCGTGAGATATTTCCTAATCTGGAAGTTTCCATTTCCTGAAATAGAAACTTCCTTTCCCACTTAGGAATGTTCTCACACGGGGCACCTCAGTGAACTTACTTATTAAAGTAAGCACCCTCATGTATCACGCACGTATCAACTGTACACTTTGCACCTCCATGAAACAAGGTGGTCCTTCTTAAGGGCGTGATCCCACAAGCAAGCCTTAGAGGAGTCAGGTTGACACTCCCACTGTCTGTAGGACTCATCGGCTTGGAGTATTTTACTAATCATGACTTATGTGATATAGGGCTCGTTTCATGAACCATTTCACCTAAATGGTAGAGTCCTAAAGTCATCAGGATTAGGGGAGTTCTCATACATGCACAGCTAAAGTAAACGCATACCAAACAAGAGCATATAAAGAAGTGTTGCCTCAATTCGTTATTTCATTCAAAGATTGTCTGTGATTACAATAAGGAAAAACACAAAGCGGATATACAATCGGCTTTCTAGGGCACTATTCCTAACACCAAACCCAATAATCTCTTGACTTCCTCGAACTCGGAGGCAGTTATTTTAGACAACCTCTGGGAAACATGTGTGAGGGTCCTGTACACGTCCTGAGGTCGATCCGGGGGATTTACGACGAGTACCCCAGGCTCCTCCCCACCACCGACTTGTCTCTCTACTCCAACCTACCCACCACCTTCGAGTTCCTCCTCTTCAGGTTCGTCTATTGGCCCTATTAGCCGTTTTCCCTTCGACGTAGAAGCGGGTCCTCCTCTATTCGCCGTTACCACTTCCTCGAGCAGCCCCCCTCGCTGATCGGACTCTGCGGAGGACTCGAAGCTCGCGTTCGGCAGAGGGGGAGCCGACAGATCGCCCTCCCATTCCGGCGAAGGGGTGAAGGCCGTTTCCCTTGGATCCTGGCCGGATTCGACCTGATCTTGTGCCATGGAGAATTAAAAGAAAATTACCTTTTCAAATTAGAGTTCGAAGCCGACTGTTCACGAGTAAGCTGGTCAGATCGGAGCAGTTCGGATGATGGAGTGCGGAAATGTTGAAATTAGGGCTTGTGATGACCCCCTATATATAGAAGTTAAAAAGTAACTTCTCGAAATACGTAACGACGCAATAATTATCCGGAACACGCCTCTCCCCTCAAAGGTCGCATCGCATTAAATGCGCAGTCAGACCGGTGAGCTCAAGAGTCACGTCTCATCATTACGACAGCGGATCGATTTCGACGGTTCCCCTACCCAACACCAAATCGATGAAATTACCACTGCGAAATTTCACACTGGTAATTTGGGGGGCCTCTGACAGGGCATGATGACATATGGCCACGTGGCGCACCCTGGGGGGACCACGTGGACTCTTTTGTCAGCCTGGACAAACCAGTGGCGACCATTTGGACGATACATAGCTAGCAAGTATGGTCTGATCCGCGGATCTAAAGAGCCAGATCAATACTGTTATTAGATCGATCTTACAGATCACTTGACCCCGATCCGTTGCAATGCGCCACCCCACGATCAGCTCCCTTGAGGAGGAAACCCAAACAGAATTGACCCCGGAAGGCAACATCGATCTTCAGATCGGTTACATACGTCACTGGACACCCGAATACTATAAAGCACTCCTGTCGGGACACGTGCAACCTTCTCATTCAATGCCCGCTAGTCCCAGTCTCTACCCAAAGGGGAAATAATTGTACAATCGATCCCATTTTAGCCAGCTCCGTCATCCGACAGTCAGATCGACGATTGGCAGTACCATTAATGTACACCTGCGGTACACGTATTACTGTGTTATTAGGCCAAGGCTATAAATACCCACCCCTTGAACAGTAGTTGGTAAGCTTTTACTCCGCATTAAATTGCATTTATTCTCTCTCTAAGTAAATTCAACATTGACTTGAGCGTCGGAGTGCCAAACTTGGGTAAAACCCCAAGTTCCCCCAAGTTGGCTTCGGGCTCACGTTTGCTAGTACTTTCAGGTCGATAAAGAGCCCACTCAAATAAATTCTTGACTGATTGACCCAAATCTGACCCTTAGATCGTCCACTTCAGACCGACCGGATTTGAGCCAGATCAGTTTGGCGCCGTCTGTGGGAAAACCTCTTTTCACATCGACCTAGATAAAAGCCCCTCTACACCTTTTCAAGTCACAATGGTTAACACAAGAAACACCCTTCAGGATGAGGATATGGAGGAGGTTGCCAAAGGCAGGCATGACTACAACGCGCCGCTTGGCAACGCCTCCACTGTCCCTCCTGTCAGGCCTAGCGCCAACGTTTCACTGCCTCCGCTTGAGGCCACTCCCAGGATCACCGTCACCCAGGCGGACCTGGATGCATTCCTCGACCAATGGTGGGTCGAGATCGAGCGCGCCCAGACTGAGGGCCGCGAACCAAGGCGCCCCGAGCTACCACGGGCCAGCCCAACCACCACCATCTCAAGCCCCGTGCTAGGTAACGCGTTGGGCCCCCCTGTCCAAGCGTACGGGAACCTAGTTCGCTATGTCTTCCAACCGCTCGACGGGCGCCCCGCCCACGTCATCTGGGGCCTTAGTCCTCAGGTCGAAGCAGGTCAGGTACAAGGATTCGCTCCACCACCACCTCCCCCCGCAGCAAGCAAGGAGGTCCCACGCGAGGACCACGGGGAATCTGACCACCCCAGCCGCAACATAAAAACTACCTCGAGCGACCATTTCCTCTATTGATCGAGAATCATATGACAAACCTGGACCATGATTTGCTTCTACAACAAATTCTCTGTCTCCACCTTCTCCCCGGTTCACCTCGCCATTCTTGTCGTACCTACACCGCCAAGTCCAGAAACACCAACCGTGTTAACATTTTCATCCTCAAAGGATCCCATGATTTTTTCCTCAGTTGATCTTCTAGACTCAGTTTCCTCTATGAGTCCCAATGGCTTAGATTCTAGCACCACCGGAAGTCAACGATACGGCATTTCCATTTTAGATTTACACGCTTTCCCCATCACAGGTTCACAGTGCCCTTCCATTATAGCCCATCTTCTTCATTTCCTCAGGCATAAAGAAACTGAGATCTGCCAAGAATTCAAAATTGAGATCTGTTATACCCCTAGTTTTGCCAAGAATAATTGCTGAGCTGATTGAAATGAGAGAAGGAGATAAAAAAGCTAAACATATGTATATTTTGATCTTAAATTTTCATTTCTTGAATTAAAGTTCATAGTGTCCACCCATTGTAGCTCATCTTCTTTATTTCCACACATATAAGGAAAGAAAATACTATATCGATATCCATCAAGGATTCAAGAAATCTGCTTATCTGTGTTAGAGTAGTGCCCTAGAAGAGCCAAATAGTTTAGGCCTCTTTTTGTAAACTACTCTTATTAGCAGCAACTTGTGACATTAATGAAATAATAAATGTAACGTTTCATAGTCGTTTAATTCTATGTGGCCAATTCATCATATCTCATTCAAGTTTATTAATTGCATATTATAACTGTTTGTGTATGGATGAAACCCCAAGGTCACATTGAGTTACGGGACTTGACCTCGCATAGGGATGGAGGTTATGGAACAAGTCTCTATGGCGTGACCTAAATCAACTCCAAGTCAAAGAGTCTAATAAGCACGGGGATGTTGACTTGACTCGTTTGAGACTTGCTCATACGACGTGCCTTTAAGAAAGGTTACTTTGTTTCATAAGTATTGAATGTAGAGACATTCACATGCGTATGGGGGTGCTTGTTAGGGAACAAGTACACTGAGGATCCCGATGGGGACACCTCAATGGGGTAAGGCTTTTATGCCTTAATGATGAGGTTGGTTCCCTAGTTATGGTAGTGTCTAAATGGTCCTTAGACTTGAGGCTCCATTGATGCTCTGTGCATGACAAGGGCAATGTTTGATATGCGCCTAGAGATTCATGGGTTCCATGAATCTCGTTGTGGTTGTATGTTGGCATTGGTCGAATCATGTATGGGGGCATATGAGATGCCAACATAGAATCTATCGCTCGTCTAGAAGAACGAGTGAATCACCCATGAATTCTATTGTAGTACATTCCACTTAAATCCTTGCGCAAGGTAGTGAGATCTAAATTAGGAAATGAGTTTCCTAGAGTGCTAGATCAAATGGAATTGCTATTAGAATTAATTCATAGCATTAGGACTAATAGGGTTCTATCATTCCCATGCCCTAGGTCCTAATCAGGGATTGGACGATAGAAGGATCTTATCTCACGGTATCCATGAGACTGAAAGGTTCACAGCATAAACTTCACCTGTTGGATGGGTGGTCATGAGCTTGTCACTAGACATCGATCATGATCTGTAGGTACTGATTAATTAAAAGGAGTTTTAATTAAACAGTGATTAATTGAAAGAGTTCAATTAAATCAATAAGATAAAAGATTATCTGAAATACCACATTAAGAATGTGGGCCTACTACTATTCATTGGTGAACCTAAGGGGTCACACAATGACTCGAATTGAACAACAAGATTATCTAAAGATCAATAGAGATTGATTGATGAATTAAAAGAGTTTAATTTATGAGAGAGTAATTAATTAATAATTGTATTAATTAATTTATGCTTAATTGTTAAGCTATTGAGAATAGATGTTAAAGAGTTAACATTAATTTAAATAAGTGTATTTAAATTAATTGGACTTGAAATTTAATTAGGAGTAATTAATTTTTAAGTCCACAAATTTAATTAGATGTTGGACTTTTGATTTAATTGTTGTGATTAAATTAAGTCCACTAATTAAATAAATATTGGGCCTTTTATTTTAATTAGTAGTAATTTAATTAAAGCCCATTATATCAACTAGCTTAGCCCATAAGGTTTTTGACCTAGGGTTAAGCATATAAACAGATTTGTGAGAAGAAAGAAATCGATCGTTGTTTTTCTTCTTTTCTGCTTTCTCTCCAAGTTTCTCTCTTCTCTCTCTTTTCTCAATACAGTATTGAGAATACTATTAGATAATCAAGATCTAATTAGTGTTCTAGTGTGCTAATTGATTAGTTATTCAATTACGAGTCGTGGACTACCTTAGAGGAATTCCGCGTGGGATTCTTGGAAGAAGATCGGATAGAAGAGAAGCGGGTAGGTTTTGGAAAACCTTCTAGTCATCGTCATCAATAGGAAGCGAAAGAGGTATTTGATCCTTCTTCCGCTTAAATCGTGAATTTGAATCAAAGGCTGATCTTATTTGGAATTCCGATAAATTGGTTTTATAATCCCTAAAAATTTTAATTTCCGCTGCGTTAGGGTTGACGAATTCCAACAATCTGCTACAGCCTCGTCATGTCATAGGGACAAATGCAAAATTACAGCTATCATCATGCAACCGCAATACATCATAGATACAGAACGAACTTGAATTTGTATAAATTCAAAACCCCAGTATGAACGAAGGCCCAAAAATCACGATCATTCAGGAAAAAAGCTAACTACAAATTCAAAATCCAAATTATTCCCCACATCTGTAAACAGAATATGGCATGAAGAATTTGAAAAGAGAAAAGAAGAAAATGGAGGGAAATGCATACCTACGTAAAGAGCGCCTGGTAAAATGAAATCGAGGGAAATGAATGCACTCTCTGGTAAAGAGGTAATAGAACTAGTAAACCTGCCCATGCAAATAATAAAATTATTATTATTTGAATACATATTAAATTAAAATTTTTATATTAATATTTGTTTTATAATTATTTTTAATATAATTAACACTTAAGATAATACAAAATAAAAAAATAAGGGGAACAAATAAAAATGTATAGTAAAAAATGGGAGTAACTGTATTACCAACCAAACCCACAAAGAACATACAATTATTCATGATTCACTAGTCATCCAGACCGGACATACACGCATGACCATGAAACGAGAAAAAAAAAATGAAAGATAGATAAAAAAATAAAAAAATAATTTTAGAGTTTCAAAAACCAATTCCGTTATTACAAAAAAAAAAAGAATAAAACTAAGCTGAGAGAAAAATGAAATTAATAAATAAAAATAACTAAATGAGAGAGAAATAAATAAATTAAATAATAAAAAAAAGAAATAAATACCAAGTCGAAACGCTTAATAGAAGAGTATTATATAGAATATATTGTGGTCTTTGATCAAAACTTAAAGGCTGGGCTATGGTTGTTGAAGCCCAATCTCAAAACAAATAAAGCCCAACCCATTCCGTTTGTGAGAAAGGCCCTTCACTTGCCGTATAGTTTTTGTGAGTTGAATAATGTCACATAATTTGCGAATGTGTAGTCTTTTCTTTACCACTTTTTATTTGTATTTGATTCCAATTTTCACATTTTGAGTTTTGACAATTAAAAAATTCGATAAAATGCATTCGACTATAAATATTATCAACTGTAATGTACAAGTATTTCGAGAAATTCCCAACCAAAAAAAAATAAAATTTTTTTGAGAAATCACCTCATGCAATGGGCACCAATGTTCCTCTACAATTATTCAATTACGTGTCTCACACGTCAAAAAAGTGTTCCAACAAACTAAGAAAGAATATACAAAATAAAAAAGATATTGTGTCCGATACAATTATATTGAAGTCGTATAATATCATAGTTTCTTATGGCTTTGACATTCTAATTCTCAAATCAGACAATTATCATGACTCAAAAGGATGAACGTTTATAATGTTTTGCAAGAAAAATGATGAGAATAACTTAGGGCGCATTTACTTTTGAAGTCATGTTTCTACATGAGGTGTAATTGTGTGTTTGTGATAGCAAGCAAACAGGCGTTTACTCTTCCTTTTCCTATCTTTGGTTTAGTCGTGTGATGTAGCCAAATATTGTTTTCTTTTTTAAATTCGGTTCTATAATTCCCAAAATACCCTTAGATTCTCAATTTCTAACTAAAAAATTAAATTAATGAACCTATTTTTCTGCACATTTGTTTGTCCGCCACGATTGCTTCATCTACTCTGCTTCTGTTACCACATGGCATCTCTGATGTCAAAACAAAAAACAATAAATGAACCAATTTTGTGGTGCTGCTTCTACCGATACAACAAGGGATGTCAAAGACCCTTCCATGGGAAGTTTGAGTAAGGGTCGGCGGCGGTGGTGCCGAATGTTGGAGTTTGATTTCGATGGTGGGTGGTTGTGATTTGTGAATCAAGGGTTTCCATGGAGACCAATTTTGGTCAATATCATGCGGGCAATTTTTAATTTCCTTCAATATGAGATCCTTCTTCGATTAAATCCTCAATTTCTCACTTCTTCCAAATCTTGTAGTTGCATTCTATTCTAGAAATAAAGACCCAATTCTCCATTTTTTGGACTCAAAAATCTCTTCCCTCCGACCCATAAAAACAGCAGGTAGAGTAAAGTTTTCTCCATTTTTTCGGACTCAAAATCTTTTCCTTCCACCCAGAAAAAGAACAGGCAAGAGTAAAGTTTTTTCTTAACGGCAAAGTACCGTAAAATTATTTAACTTTTGGATAGATTTGTAAATATCACCACGTGTCTATAGCCATGGGATGTGAAACACGTCTCAAAGGCGTGTTACATGAAAAATCATCCAAATCACACGGGCTTTGGGTTTTCGCACAGGCCAAGAACCTTGAAAAGTAATTAAACACGTGATAATGGGAGTTTAGAGCATTAAACATGCATTTTTTTTAAAAGTAAACGCGGCCTTAAGGTGTATGAATGTAAGGACGTTATTTATCGGAGAGTCATTTTGTAAAGGGACGAAACGAATAAATGGATCTTTTTTTAGGGGAACCATTTCACACGTAATACATATGTTAATTGAGGGAACGCCGCATATCTTAGAAGGTACCAGACAAACTGATAGTTCCAAGACAGATATTTCAATTGAGTACATACATAACAAACTTGTATCAACTGACATGGGGCACATCGTGCTACCATTTTTGGTAGAAATGTGCACCTAAGAGTGGTCCATGATATGAAATAGTACTAGGTGTATTAAGAGTACTTTGTCCATGAATGACTACTACGTTCTTTGATATCGAGGGCAAAGGGAATCTTCTAGATATCTAAGGGTATTTTGCTCGGGAGTGGACCGTGGAGTTCTCGATATCAAAGAGGGGGTTGATCTCGTTGATATTTAGGAGGGAAACTAGAACTATTGATTTGAAATGACCAATTAAGGGGCTCTATTAAAAGTGTTCGGTCCATTAAAAGAATCTTTGTAAAGGGCACAACATTTCCATAATGTTGAGAAATTATATATAATTGATCCAGAATAAACTGGATAATTTGCCGCATGACCATTTTAATCAATATGACACGTGAGCACAAAGCAAAAAGGATGAAGGTGGGGTGGAAGGTTCTGGGAAGAAGGGAAAAAAATCTAGACAAGAATGTCCAAAAAGGGGTGCTTATAACATGTTCATGGTGTGGGAAAAGAAATCATAATGCTATAGCTACAAAGAGAAGGGAGATGCAGCCACTAATCGATTAGATAAGGTATTTTCTTACCTAATATAACTTTTTCATTACATGATACTTACATGATGTTCCATTTGCAGGGAAAGAAAAAGTTTGAGGAAACTTCATCAAAGAAAATGACTAAGGGGGCAACAAATGTTGCATCTACTTCAAAGGTTACAAGGAGTTCAGTGGTTGTACCATTTCCATCGAGGGTGACAAGGAGTTTGTGGTCGTAGCATCTCCTACAAGGGTGACAAGGAGTTCTGTTGATGCTGCATCTACTAAAGAAAACACTAAAGCTCCCCAAACATCCCATGTAAAGAAAATTCTTGGAATTAGAAGAAAGTTGCCGGTGAGGAGAGACACAACAAATTCTCAGTCACAACCAACCAACGAATTAGGTACACAAAGTTCTGTAAGCAATCAAGCACACAAAGCCCCAATGAAGCCTATTGGCAATGCACTTACAAGGGATGTGAGATTCTCCACTAAAAAGTATGGTTCGAGTAATGTTGCAAGTGCTTGGAATTGAAGAGAAAACTTGGAATTAGGTTGATATGTCTTTCTTGATATTTTGTGTTGTATCTTTTTGGTATGCCGGGTTGGTTTCAAATGTTTGTTGATGTTTAATATCTTTTTGGGATGTTAGGCTGGTGTTTAATATTCTAGTATGGTTCTAGTAATGTGCAAACATTTGCTGATGTTTAATATCTTTTTATAAAGCACGATGTTCATATGTTTTTGCAGAAGCAATACAACTATTGGTTTATTTTCAATGATCACGTACAAATATTTAGAGACTTTTATGGAGTAAATCTAAGCTGTAACAACACAGTATATCAACAATAGATTTTAGGGATAATTACAATTTTGGTCATCCAACTATACAACTTATTCTCTTTTAGTTCCCGACTTTCCAATTTTATAAGAATGGTCACTGAACTACCATTTTTTTTAAAATTTTGGTCCTGCCGTCAGCCTTGCCATTAACTGAAACGGAATATTCGTATTAGTTACTCATGTGCGAGCCACGTGACTAACTTTGTTAACCCTATTTCGGAAATCACCAGAATTAGAGAAAAATTACAACATTTTCACCCCCAAATCGCATGAACCCTAGACCCCAACTTCCCCCAATTCTTCTTTGTGCTAAAATCTCCAAAATTTTCAACTTCTCAGCTCTAAAGCATGTAATAGAAGATTAAATTTTGTGTTGTTGGTGATTGCAAGCTGTCGAAGTGAAATTTTTCGAAGAGACACAAGGTGCGGGAGTGCAAGCTCTTGAATTTGACAAGACTTTCACAAGTATTTGGAGGAGATATGGCTCTCAAGCCTCCATGGGTGCGGGCACGACCTGAATATTGTGAGTATTTTCATTTCTTGGTTTGAATCTTTTTGGGGTGACAATCTTTGCTTGGCTTGCGATAAGTTCTTGGTGTTGAATGGGTATTTTTTGCAACTTCTTGAGTATTTCATTTCTTGAGTATTTTCCAATGGGTATTTTCTAGATTCCATTTGTTCATATGGGTATTTCATTTCTTGAGGTGATTCGTTGAATGGGTATTTCCTTTCTTCAGTATTTTCCAATGGTTTGCTTGGTTCTCAGGCCTCCAACTTCTTTGATTCTAAGCCTCTGATTGACTTCTCATTTCTTAATGATCCACCCACTAAAGAGCATGTTACACCCAATTCTGATGATAGTGATGATAGTGAGTGTGAGTCATTTGAAGATAGTGACTATGATATGTAAGAAGATGATGCAAATTATGGTGACTTAGTTGATAGTGATATTGAATTGTATGGATGTATGGAACAAGCTAAAAAAAAAGGAAAAAGTTGATTTTTTAACACAAGAGGAGGTGGAAAATTTTGAGGCAGAGATTTATGGGGATGTAGAGGACGGTGATGAGTTTGAGAGTGTGTATGGGTCAGATGAAGAAGCTGGGCAATCATTCCCTAGATTTAATCCCAAAACTGATGGTAAGGCAACAGGGATTAAGATAGGTGGCTCCTCAAACAAAATAAAATCAGTCAATGTAAGTTGGAATACATTCTTGCACAATTTGTTTTTATTCCTTGGTTATCTTATGGTACACTGTTCTAAATAATGTGTTTTTTTTTTTTTTTTTTTTTTAGCTCACTCAAAACTCCACATCAAGCACACCGGTGATAGTACGAGGAGGTGTAATTTCATCACAGTGTCCAACCTCCAAAAAGCAAGTCAGAAAGGAAAAGGAAAGGCAACAAAGTAGGAGTGGTTGGAATGAATGTTGTTCTTAAAACATTGTTGTTTGGTGTTAACTTTGAAAACATGTAATTTGAAGACCTGTTGTTTTATATTATTGCACTTTTGTTTTATGTTAGATTGAGTTTTCCAGTAGTTTGAAACAAAAACAGATTGTCATGTTTTATCTTATTCCATGATGTTTTAAACAGGTTGTTGTACTGTTTTTATTCAGACAATTTGTTGTTATGTTCCTTTGGCTAGTTGTTGTTATGTTCCTATGGCATACATATTGGCATTATCAGTTTGCTTGATCTATTTTGATTTTCAAGATGGTTTAGAGCTATAAAAAAACAGAATTTTGGCACACAGTTTATTACACAACAACAACAAACTGTAGAAAAGAGGGAAAACGCAAAAAAAAAAAGGCGCCAAAATTGGTTAAAAATTAGGGTTCCATCTTCAGTTAACGGCAAGGCCGACGGCAGGACCAAAATTGTAAAAAAAGTGGTAGTTCAGTGATCATTCTTCTTGTAAAATTGGAAAGCCGGGGACCAAAAGAGAATAAGTTGTATAGTTGGATAACCAAAATTGTAATTATCCCTAGATTTTATTATATTGCAAACATGAAATTCTACCCTGCTATAGTAACATTACAAATTAAACTTAGCCAACTTAAATTCAAACCGACCATAACCACAAATACACAATTTCTAATGGAAGAGATACATGAAGAACAAACACAAAACAAGTGCAGGCCAAAGCCATTTCTCACTCTTGCTCTTCTTCTTTTTCTTCTTCTTCTTCTTCTTCTAAGGAGTTGTAATGGCGAACCAGTCCCAGTATTATTTGCTTGGCTCTAGCGTACATTGGTGGATCAACCCATACGAAGAACGGACAACCTCCATTCTGTTATTTGGTGAGAGCGATTGGGATTAAATAGGGAAAATTGAAGAGTAGAAACAAGAAATAAAATTAGGATTTCATCAATATACTTACCCCAAATTGATCACTAGAGGAAAACCTTCTTCCCAGATTGATATATTTCCATGACATCCTCCTAATGGCTCTTCTTCCACAGTGGCAAAAATAATTCATTGTCTCTTCAGCTATTTGAACCCACATTAATGGAAGAAAATGTTGGAATTGAAGGAAGAAGTATTGTATGTTGGAGGAAATAAGAGCCGACGTAGAAATTGGAGAAAAATAACTAAGGCATCAAAATAACGAAAATAGACTTAGTTTTTCTCACGTGTCGGGCATGTGACGAAATCTAGATGGAATATTCCTCCGGAATTTGAATCAAGATGGTAAAGTTTCATCAGAGTGAAGTTGAGTTGGCAAAATGTCAAAAAAATAGTTTAGATGACGAAGTGAGAAAAATGGGGTAGTTCGGATAGCAAATAATTTTTTTCCCCAAAGAAAGCTCATGCAGATTTGAGCAATGGTACAGTACTGCGCTCTGCATCATACCAAATGCATACACATACACATCAGACAAACACTACATCCTTGAGCAAAGAAAAAAAAAACTAAGAAAAAAAAAGGAAAGAGTTTTCCAAATGAAACGCAAAACCATGAGCTCGCACCAAAATCCTCAGTTGTTTCTCTAATAGGCTTCAACGAGTTCGACATCTAGACTTTGATTGTGGCCTCAGTTTCAACAAAAACTTGGTTGATATTCTGAGGTGGTCGTGATTTAGAAGCTAGGGTTTTTCAAAATTTAAATTAGTTGTCATGTGAGAGTTTACTTATGTTAATGTATGTTTTTAGCTAGTTTAGTTGCAAGTAGCTTCTTAGATTATGCTAGAAAAATACAAAAAAAAAAAATGTATACCTACCGTTGGAACTAGAAACAGTTGTGTAGGCATGTTTGAGTTTGTTTCCGGAAAAGTGTTTGCCAGTGAAATTATTGCAGAATTCAACCTGAGATTGGAGGGGTAAGAGCACATATGTACCCTGGATGAAGCATAAGTTTGAACACCCAACAATCTGTATTTCTTGGCATGATATTAGTGGTAAAGGTGGAAATGAGAAAGTGCAGTATGTGATAAATTATTTCTTGAAAAATAGGATGGTGTTGAGACGGATGAAAGGTTATTTGAAGTACTTTTATCAAGTCCATAAATTGATTGAGTTATAACTAACAACTTTATTTTTATATAGAATATATGGTTCTCCTATGATTATTGATATACTAACCTCTCTTTTGTGTTACATTTCCGATTGCATTTTGAGAATTGACAATGGGAGACCTTAAAACTAGCCTTTAAACTGCTTTTGTAAGATTTTCTTTAGAGAGGTTGGCAATATTTAGTTCTCTTGTGTGGTAGGAAATCGGCCTAATAAGGGTGTTGAAAAAAATCTTCACAAGCTACACAGAACTTTCTTGAGAATCCAATTCTTGGTGGACAACATAGATGATAGTCTTTTGAGATTTTCTGGAAACGATAAGAGCAAGGCATGTAAAATGTTATTCTGAGGACTTGAGTAAACTTGCCTATGATGCAGATGCACTTCTTGACCGCATCTTCTTCCATTTGCACCGTTGTTACTCGAAGCACTGATAGAAGGCACAAATTCAACTCAAGTAATGCCATGATCACTTCATCCTTAGAAGACTTTAATTTGCCTCACAAAATATCTGAGATGCAGAATAAATTTGATGAACTTATCAAAGATTTAGGGACTATAAGAATGGTTGAAAAGATAAACGAAGGTTCCTATAATGAGCTTATGAATTTTTATTCATCACCTTATCAATTATTAAAAAAAATGAGCGTGCGATTGGAAGAAAAAATGCTAAAAGTTGCATTCTAGCATTTCTTGCTGAGAAATGTGACAACTGTAATTTTTCAATAACTTAATTGGTGGGAATGGCCAGACTAACAAGACTACACTTGCTCGACTGGTATATAAGGATGAAGATGTGAGATATGGACTTGATAAGAGAATATGGGTAAGCATATTTATGGATTTTGATTTGGTTAGAATTACAAAAGGTATGATTGAAGTTGCAACCCTATCTGTTTCCAACTAGTCCGACTTAAATTCTCTTCGATTGGCTCTTAAACCCATACTGCTCCCAAAAGAAGTTTGTTGATTCTAGATGATTACTGGAGGATTATAGGGATTACTGGGATTTGTTTTGCCTACCTTTTCAATCTTATGCTAAAAGGCAATGTTATCAAAATCGGACTGGTTCGACCAGTGACCGGCCCAAGGTTTGATCCGAATGGCCCCCCCATAATCGAGAGTATTCGGATTGGTACAGGACCGCCGTTTTGGTAATTTATTTTTGTTTTTCTCATTACATATTTTTTAATGTTTATTTATATTTCGCATTTTGGTTGAATCGTGTTTTCTCAAAACGGAAAAAATAAAACTCAAACCCGAAAACAGTTAAATCAACATACGAATAAAATCTTCATCATCATCCCGCGCTACAGCCACCTTCGTTTTCAACATCTCTCATGGTGAGAAAAGATAAAATATGGTAGAATTATTCTAACCTTTAGTAAGATTTTTTTTTTTTTTTTCAAATATAAGTTGGGTCATTGATTTGTTTTGTTTGGTTTAAAGGTTTGTCCTCTTAGCCACAAAAGTTTGAAGTTTGTTGCACAGAAAGACTTTGGAAAATGAATGGCGATCCGTATTGGAGGCAAACTTTTAGGATATGCTTGAAAACTTACACATATTTATTCCCTATTATGATCCGAAGCTACATCGATCTTCTCTTGCGTTTGAAGAAAGGTTTGCTACTGCTCCATTTTTCCTTGAGATCATGAATTTGAGGTGAATGAACTTGTGCTTTTATGGATGGTAGAGGGTTTTATCGAGCTTGTAGAATGGGACTGGAGGAGGCGGGTAAGATGTACTTTGATGATCTATGCTCAAGATCTTTTTTTAATCATGTGGAAGTGGTTCGAAACACATTAAGTACAAAATATATGATTTTATTCATGACATGGTCCGACTAGTTTCCAAAGACTTGTGCTCCCACCTAACATATAACCTGTCTAGTTTCTACCAGTTATTGGTTTTTCTTGCCATTTATCCATGCTTCTCGATTATGACACTCAACCAATAGAGTTAAAGGTTACCAAAAATGAAAGGTTGAGAGCTTTATTTGTAATGCACACTGATAATTTTCGTGGAGCAGAAGTTGGTGTGATGTGTTTTCCGATATACAATTTTTTAGGTTTTAGGTTAGCAGAATCTTAAGCTTACTAAAATGTAAGATTCTATCCAGAAATTGAAACATCTCCGCTATCTAGAAATTCCATTGAATATATGCCGACTGACATTTGTATTTTTGTGGATTTACAGACTCTAAAGCTTAACAATTGTCTTCTACTTGCTCATTTGTCAGATGATTTATGGAAATCACTAACTTAAGACATCTTAATTTGGGGATGGGGGAGAATTCAACCTTCAATACATGCATGTGAGATAGTGTATCTTGTAGGTTGAGGTGAACTTGAAGCTGAGAATTGAAGAGCTAAAGAATTTAAATGGTCTCATAGGATCACTTTGCATAAGGTTGTTGATTATGTCTCAAATGAAAAGGAAACTGCTGAAGTCGGGTTGGATACAAAGACATGTTTGGATAAGCTTGAGTTACATTGGGGATAATTGCATCATCAAGCAGATATGCGTCTCAAGGAGGAACAAGCTAGAGTCCTTTCAAAATTAAAATCTCTTTAAAATTTGAACGAGTCCGCCATCGAGAATGGGGTGTACATGTGGCCTGGAATCCCTTCGCTAAACTCCTCAAAACATATTAACAGGAGTACCTTATTTTCTTAGAATTTGTTTGATTTCAAGAGAGTTATATAGTTATTGGTGTGCACTTTATCGTAGTTATCTTTTCGTTGTCAAGGATATCATATTAACTTTGTTAAAAAAAAAAAAGTTTGCATGAGTTCGAGAGAAATTAGAATATCTCTACTATCTTCACTTTTGAAGAAATCTACTTTTGAAAAAATCTAATTTGAAAGGATAAAAATCAATCTAATTTCACAAAAAATTCAACTTACAGTTATCTAGTTTATCAATCCTCAGCAATTCAAGAGTAGCCGAAAATCGACCCATTTGGCAAACTAGAGACCTTTGACCAGTTTAAAACACTCATATATGAAACGGAGCACAAATCAGAAAGAAATGGAAGATGAATTAAGTTGGGACAATCGCTTATATGGAGACGTTTCAAACACGGGAGATTGCCGTTTCCAATGTATGTCCACTTTGCTAGCTTTGAAATCTCATTAACCGTTAGTTTTTCAAGCTTATGAAATACAACCAAATGATAATTTGTTTGTTACAGCTGCTTTCTGTAGAAGTAACTGTTGATCTCAATTAACTCTTCGTTGTTGTAAATTGGAAGACATTTTAGAGATGGTAATTCCCTTGCATAATCCGCAAACATGAGAGTTATACTAACTAACCCCTCAAATGATGGATTACTAATCCAAGAGGGAAGCATGCTACCTCAGTAATATAATCATGTTCACTTTTTATACTGGAAATCCAATCTAGCTCTATCTTTTTTAGGTCGTGTTTATCACACAGGCTAGCCTCTAAGGCCTCCTTCTTGGTCATACAATTTTTGAGACCGAAAATATAAAATGATCCTTTCACTTTGTTCATTTCCGTGTGCTCTGTGATCGGATAACCATCCACCTTATCAATTTAGAATGTCATTAATGTTTGTAAGTTTGTCAATTTTCCAATTTCCAAAAGCTGACTAATGAATAAGATTAATAACTATTTGGAGAAGGTTAATAATCGTGCATTCGGGCAAGTCTTCAAGACTTTCACAATAATGAAGGTTCAAGAAATGCAAACTGGTAGGGCAATCCGATTTAGATAAATTTGATAAGGACACATGAGATAGGTCTAAATATCGTAATTTCTTTAAATTAATGTGGTAGGTCTCATACTTAAATCTTTATGGGGATCATCTTTGAGAAAAAGGTTTAATGATAGACGTTTTACTCACGCATGACTCGACTGGTTTCCAAAAACATATGTTCCAATTTGAGAAAAATTATGTCTAACAATATCCATAACAATATATTTTTGAATATGTAGTTTTTGACAATGTTAGATCTGCCTGAGTACGAGCGTACTCATGTACCACATTATATTGAGAATATAATATCTCTACTATTTTGACTTTTGATAGATGTTGAATAAGATTTTGACTTTTATAAAAATCTTATTCAACATCTATCAAATGTCATTTGTGAATTTTTATTTTGAAAAAATAGTAAAGTACTAATAATTGAATATTTCTTAGCTTATAAATCTCTAATCCACTTCGTCATGTATAAATATAAATATATGGTTGTTTTAATAAAAACAAGCAAATGCTATTTTTTTTCAATAGTTTTATCAGTGGGTATATCTAAAGTTAAGAAGATGACCCCTTATCAACTCTGATAACGCGCTTAATTTCCTATTTTTCGTATCTCCGAGACTGCACTTTTGAGCCTGATTACTTATATTTTGGTGCTTTTAATGAGATTTTGTGTTTTAGGAGTACAGGGACTTGGAAATAATGTTTGGGCTAATATGGTTGATTTTAGTACAAGTCTAAGGAAGGAATATGGAACTGTTGAAGCCCATGTTGGATGTATACTTGGGAGAGATTGAAGCGTTGACCTTTTTTTTGAATTTGGAGCGGCTGAATTGTTTTAATTGGAGAATGGGCCAGGCGGGAGCCCAATTGTGCGTGGAAATCTATTTTGCAGGTTTGGAATTGTCTTCGGCGACAAGCTTTGGGCGAGAGTCAGAGTCCTTTTTGGACAAGATTTTGGGAGCTTTCTCGTGGCTATATAATCAGACCGTGGGAGCAATAGTGGAACAACTTGATGCACACAATTCATGTAACTGTTGGGCAAGGTTGAAGACGGACAAGAGCTTGAAGATCCATCCGAGAGCAAAATCCTTCCCCTTCTTCAGTTAGATTATGCTTTTATTTTATTTCTTGCTTTCAATCATGTTTATGAAGAACTAATTATTTCCTTAGTCAATTAGGGTCCAATTTTCTAAGTGGTTAATTGCATATTGCTAATCTTGATTGCGTGAAGTTTATGTAACGCTTAATAGATAATTAGTAGCACGTTAGTGATAAGAAGTCATAAAGTCGAATCTAATTCACTAAGGGAAATAATAATCAAACTTGAATCTTGCACGTGTCGTGACTTGGTTAGTTTGGGCTAGTGTTTTCTTAAATCTTAATGCTGTTAACTTATTGAATCCTGTCGAGTGTCTCTAGGGGTTGTAAGTTGATTAGGGGATAACTGTCGAGTGTCTCTAGGTTATCCTACACTTAAGAGAAAACGAGGAGGAGTCGAGTGTCTCTATCCGTCATAGCTAGCCTGTTTGAATAACTGAATTTATCCTTGCGTCTATGATCGATGTTTTAAAACTGAATTGTGACTCTTAACTAAGTATTGCTTCTCCAACTGTTTTAAACCTTAATCTCTACGTGATTTATTGTCTTTGCCTTGTTTTTAATTATTAGTTAGTTAACAAACTTCAAACCCCCCTCCAATATTTGCTCGTTAGTTTAGTGAATTCTTTTGTGATTAGATTAGAATTAACTTCGTCCAATCCCTGTGGAATCGACCCGTTCGCACTATACTCAATTTTTAGTTGTGAATAAGATACTATTTATTTTGACAAATTCGACACTTGTCAGACTCGTTTATAACAATGAAAATGTGCCCTTCAAATATAGAGAATATGAGTTAGTAAGTCTATAAATTTTGACTTTGATTAGAGTTGTGAAAACTAAAATTAAGGCTACAAACCTCTCTGACATGTTTTATACTATTTTTAGGTTTTTCATAGTGTCCTCCGCCCAATTGAGTGAGAGATTAAACTCTCAAAATACAAAATGCACTTTTCATGGCTCTCTCAAAGTAGTTTTTTCCATTTACAAGGTATTTTATATTGTGACGTAGAAAACCTTGAAAAAATGCACCACTTATTGCTCTATTTGAAAAAATGCACCATTTAAATGTTTTGATTTCTCTTTACTTTGGCTCTAAGTATATTAAAGGGAGCTAATATGTTGCAAACGATCTAGCTCCGATGCACGGACACGCCGAAAAAAGTTGCCGTGCTGTGTCGGACACGTGTCGGACACGGACACGCCTCCGACACGCCTCCGACACGCGTAATCCGTGTCATAAATAAAAAATAATAATAATAAAGAGGGACACAGTGTCGGACACTCTGCGGCGGAGTGTCCGACACGCTGAGATACAGATCCATAAGAGTACATATTTCTACAAGTAGGAAACTCCATCTTGACATCTCTCAGTCTTCGCGGAGTGTCCGACGACTCAGACCCAGATCCATAATAGTACAGATTTCTACAAGTAGGAAACTCCATCTTGACATCTCTCAGCCTTTGCTGTGGCAACGGTAGTGGATGCGGTGATGGTGAGTGTTTTGGAAGGCGGAATCATAATCTTGGTAACATTTGATAGCTTTAGAAGAATTCATGATGTGAGAAAGGATTTTCTTTATTGCTTTTAGTTGTGTGTATCTCTTCTGTGTACAAAGTATACAAATAAATAATACAGGCTTAAGCTAAGAAAGGAAAGTAAATCAATACAGCTAATTACGGGATTATGACAAATCCCTCTAATATCGACTTTCCTATTGTCTACACTCCCCCTCAAGTTGTAAAGTCGGGTCACCGATTTGCAACTTGCCTAGAACTTCCCCAAATATCCTCCCATTTACTGCTTTGGTTAATATGTCTGCTAGCTGGTCTTCTGATCTCACAAACGGCAGCTCGATTATTCCTTCTTCAATCTTTTCTTTGATGAAATGTCTATCCACCTCAACATGTTTCGTGCGATCATGTTGTGCTCGATTATTCCTTCTTCAATCTTTTCTTTGATGAAATGTCTATCCACCTCAACATGTTTCGTGCGATCATGCTGTACGGGATTCTCAGATATACTTATTGCTGCCCGATTGTCACACATGAGTCTGCACTTCGTGGTTGGAGGAAAACCAATCTCTGTAAGTAACTTCCTTAACCAGAGAACCTCTGCTACCCCTCGTGCAACTCCTCGAAATTCGGCCTCTGCACTAGAGAGTGCAACTACTTTTTGCTTCTTACTCTTCCAAGTCACAACATTCCCCCCAACTAGTGTGAAATAGCCAGAGGTTGACCTTCGATCAATTGGGTTTCCTGCCCAATCTGCATCTGTGTAGGCCTCGATCTCTAAGTGTCCGTTTTTCCGAAAAACAACCCCTCTGCCCGGGCAACTTTTCAAATATCTACATACTCTGAGAGCTACTTCTGTATGTGCCTTCTGTGGTCTGTGCATAAACTGACTCAGTACCCCTACTGCATAAGCAATGTCTGGCCTGGTGTGAGCTAGATAGATTAACTTCCCCACCAAATGCTGATACTGTAACCTGTCTGTCTCTTCTGCCCCATCTACTATCCTTAGACCATGATTCACAATCATGGGAGTGTCAGCCGGCTTACACTCCAATAATCCTGTCTCAGCTAGCAAATCCAGAACAAACTTCCTTTGTGAGATATAGATCCCTTGCTTAGAGCGCATTACTTCTATCCCGAGAAAGTACTTCAGAGGCCCTAAATCCTTCATTTCGAACTCTTGGAACAGATTTCTTCTGAGATGCGTAATTTCCCCCTGATCATCTCCTGTAATAATCATATCGTCAACATAGATAATCAAGCACGTCACTAGCTCACCTCGTCTTTTAATGAATAACGTATGATCTGAATTACTCTGGTTGTAGCCATATTTCTTCATAGCTGCTGAGAACCTTCCAAACCAGGCTCGGGGTGACTGCTTCAACCCATATAGAGCCTTCTTCAACCTGCAAACCTCCTTACTGCTGAATTTTCCAGTGAATCCTGGGGGTGGATCCATGTACACTTCTTCCTGAAGGTCTCCATGCAGGAAAGCATTCTTAACATCAAACTGGTGGAGATGCCAATCTCGGTTAGCTGCTACCGAGAACAACACCCTGATGGTGTTAATCTTTGCTACAGGAGAAAAAGTCTCTGAGTAATCAATCCCGTATGTCTGTGTATACCCCTTTGCCACTAGCCTTGCTTTGTACCTTTCAATGCTCCCATCTGCCCGATGTTTCACTGTAAACACCCAGCGACACCCAACAGTTCTCTTTCCATTAGGTATGGGACATTTCTCCCATGTTCCATTTTTTTCTAACGCCTCCATTTCTACTTCCATTGCTTTGACCCATTTCTCGTCCTCAAGGGCCTCTTCCACTTTACTTGGAATTTTGATGGACTGTATTGCATCTGTATGAGCAAGAGCTTTTGGTGCTACGTTTCTTCTGACCAAGTTGGCTACCGGATATCTCGAAGGCCGACTGACATCTGGCTCATACCGTTTAGGAGGGATGCCTCTCGTGGACCGTGGAGGCAGCACATATCTCCCTTGGTCCCTATTGGTCCTATTCCCAAGGGTCTCATTCTCCCCCTGTTCCTCACTACTCCCTGCGTTGTTATCATCATAGGGAATAACAGAGATTGAACTATTAACATTTTTACTTACCTCAGGAGTATCCGTTGGGTTGATGAAGGGGTCGACGGGGCTAGGGCTCGCCGATTGTACTACGGGAGGTGGTGGCTCGGTGGTCCTGCCTACTTGCTCTGTTGGGACTACGTCTGGCCAAGCAAGTGGTGGAACCCCACTCAGTGGGTCCTGCTGACGATGACTCTCCCCCTGACCGCTGAGTGGGGCTGCATAAAAGTACTCTGTTTCGACAAAGTTACAGTCCATTGTGGTATACAACCGGTGAGAAACAGGATCATAGCACCGGTAACCTTTCTGATGAACCCCATAGCCCACGAAGACACACTTAACAGAACAGGGATCTAGTTTGGTTCGAGTGTTTGGAGGAAGGTGGACAAATACCGAACAACCAAATACCCGCGGTGGAAGGGAAAGAATGGACGGGATACGAACTTGACTAGAAAGATGCTGTAAGGGGGTCCCAAAGTTAAGTGGTTTAGAGGGTAACCGATTGACCAAATACACAGATGAAGCGACAGCTTCAGGCCACATGGACTGAGGACAATGAGACTCAATAAGTAAGGATCTTGACATTTCTAAGAGTTGGCGGTTCTTACGTTCAGCTACCCCGTTTTGTTGTGGGGTGTGAGGACACGAAGTTTGGTGGAGCAACCCATTTTCAAGGAAAAAATGTTTAAGGGTTGAGTTAATGTATTCCCCCCCATTATCGGATCGTAGAACCTGAACCCGAGTTTTAAACTGTGTGTGGACCATATGATAAAATTCAATGAATTTCGATGCAACTTCTACTTTATTTTTCAAGAAAAATACCCATGTCATTCTGGAACAATCATCAATGAACAACACAAAATATTTGAAACCATGAGTTGAGCTAGTGTCCGGGGCAGGCCCCCATACATCAGAGTGAACTAATGAAAAAACTGTTTCAGACTTAGAACTAGAAACGGGATAGGGCTGTCTACGACTCTTAGCTAACGAACAAGTATCACAAGTAAACTGACAATCCTTAGGGAAAAACTGGGGAAATAACAACTGAAGGTACCCTAGCGAAGCATGTCCTAGCCGACGATGCCACAACCACTGTTGACGGTTCACAGTCCCATGAGCAAGCGCTGTATTTCCGTGTTGAGCCACCTCGTCGACATAGTACAATCCAGGCTCCTCAGTACCACGCCCAATCACCTTCCCCGAACGAATATCCTGCAATAAGCAAAAAGTGGGAAACATCAGCATCATGCAATTCAATTGTTTCGTAACTTGACTAATGGAAAGCAGTTTGCAGGATAAGCTTGGGATATAAAGACAATTTTGTAATTTCAAATTTGGTGCTACTGTCACAGTTCCTGCTCCTTGAACATCCAAAACCCCCCCACTCGCATTCACAATTCCATCTTTAGGGGGAAGAGTGAAATTTTCTAGATCCGAGCGGTCATAGGTCATTGTGTCTGTAGCCCCGCAGTCGAAAATCCATCGGGACTTGGACACGCCTGGAGACGTGCCTGTTTGGAGTGCTAAACCTGTCTTAATTACATAAGGTCCCTTTGCACAATTATTAGGGATCCAATTGTCACTAGAAATACATTTCGGGACTGAATTGCAAGAATTAGGAATTACAGGGGTTAAATTGCAAGAAGGCTTAAAATTAAAAGGAGAAGTTTGAGAGGGGCAGGATGGTAATTCCCATCCATGCCCCATACCTAAAAAGGCTGCTCCTTTTTCTTCATCAAGGCCATCCGCCGCTGCTTGAGTATTCTCCTCCCCCTGTTTTCTGTTCTCGGTCCCCGTGTCTCCTCCACCGGCGGCGATTGATGCCGCACCATAGGGTGGTGCTGTGGTGTCGCGCCGCCGACTCTTCCAACCCTCCGGCCAGCCAATTATCTCGTAGCATCCCTCCACCTTATGCCCGACTCTTCTGCAACGGGAACACTGAGGTGGTCCGCCGCCAGTGAAGGAATTATTCCCGCCACTATTGGTGCTTCCGGTGCCGCTGCTATTGGGGTTCCACCGTGGCGCCGCCGGCCCTTGCCTTGGCGGCCCACTCCCCTTCTGTTTCGGTTTTTTTCCTCGGCCAAAAACGGTCCGTCCCGCTCCTTGAGGGCCGGCGATTAGGCCGGCTCCAACTCCTGTCTCTGATGTCGCCGATGATGAACTCCGGCTCCCGAGTATATTTCTCCGATTCCCTTCTCGCCGGATGGTGGCATAGGCCTTCTCAATAGTGGGTAACGGGTCTTCCTTCAACAGATCCCGTCGTTCCGACTCATATCTATCGTCAATCCCGGTGAGAAATTGGAACAATTGGGTGTCGGACCTGAGGCGATTGAAGGCTGAAATATCGCGTTCACAGGCCATGGGATTGGGTTGTCTGATTTCGATCTCTCGCCATATCCGCTGGAGATTGCTGTAGTACTTTTCTATGTTGTCTGTTCCTTGCCTCATGTTGTTAGCCCTGACGGTAAGATCGAAGATTTGAAGCCCATCGCTACTTTGGCTGTAGGTAGAGTTTAGACCATCCCACAAGGATTTCGCCGATGGGTATTCGGCAAACAGAGTTACCAGATCCGGTTCCATGTTATGTAATAGCCACGTACAGACAATTAAGTCTGTCTGTTCCCATTTTGCGTAGGCCGGAGAATCGATCATGGGAGGTGGCGGGTTTCCAGTGAGGTGGTGCAATTTCCCTCTTCCACCGATTTCCATCTTCATCAGTCTTGACCAAAGGGAGTAATTGAATTGGTTTAGTTTGATATTGATTGAAACTGACTGAGACATATTGTTGTGATTCTGATTTGTTTCGGGTTATGTCTGTAGGCTGCTGAGTATACTGGCTAGTTGGGTGGCTAGGGATTCGCCGGACTGTTGCGATCCCTTGCCGGTATTGCTGCTGCTGTCGTCGGCCATGGTCGGGGAAGGTTAGGTACGTGATGAGCAAGGTTCGGATCCAATTATTGGACCGTAACCCGCTCTGATACCATGATAGCTTTAGAAGAATTCATGATGTGAGAAAGGATTTTCTTTATTGCTTTTAGTTGTGTGTATCTCTTCTGTGTACAAAGTATACAAATAAATAATACAGGCTTAAGCTAAGAAAGTAAAGTAAATCAATACAGCTAATTACGGGATTATGACAAATCCCTCTAATATCGACTTTCCTATTGTCTACAACATTTGCATTGAAGATTTTGTCTCCATGGTGATGCAGTGGGATTTTTTGGGAGGAATAGTAGTGGAATTTTTAGAAGGAGAAGGGCGGCCAAGCTTGGATCAGTGCAGGAAGAAAAGATTGGAAAGAAATGAGATGATTGACGGCGTGTAATAGGATTTAGGTTAAGCCATATCTTCAACTCTCAAATCTAAGAGATTAACTCTTGGGCCTTTGGCCCATAAAACTTTAAAATTTGGTTTACTTTTAATTTTATTTTTTTTATTTATCCAGCTTAATATGACATAAAATAACTGAGTATATATGTATTAGCTTTATAGTGTGTTTTAAAAATTAGTATTTATTAGAAATAGTTTAAATTGGTTAAAAAATATTTTATATTTATAAAGTAAAGAATATTTGGTTTAGTGTCATACAAATTAATATTATATATAAATATATATATTTATAAGAAGCCGTGTCGGAGCCTAAAATTTTTAAAAAATTCGTGTCGCCGTGTCCGTGTCGTGTCCGTGTCGCCGTGTCCGTGTCCGTGCATCATAGCGATCTAGATATAGTTTACTTTGTCAATTTGCTATTCGATTGGATTGAGTTAGCACTAAATTATTTTTCTTGTTATATTCATAGTTTCACTGGATTATAACCTATAGGTGATGTTAATATCCTTAATTTGTTTACTTGGGCATATTTTATCAGATATGTAAAGGCCTTTTTTCCGCCAAATATACCCTTTTAAAATTTCTGTTTTAAAAAATTATATTATACAAGAGAAGGTCACGCAAGTAATTTCTCATTAATTGGCAAAATAACAACAACAAATTTCAATTGCTAGTGGGTCTACTCTAATCAATCAATTAATCGGCTCATGAATTACAGCAAGGCCTTGTTCCTAACACAATAAACATTAGAAATTAGTGTGCAATTTAATAAAAATGACCAATTTTATAGATTAAACTAGTCCCCAGTGAAAGATTTTGCAGCTATTCGACTCCGAGATATCTTCCACTCAACTGAATTGCTAAGCATTTATCTTCTATGTTAAATTCACTCAACAATTTACCAAATGGGATGACTCGAATCCCTGATCGAGCTATCTTTCTACCAAGTAATGTCTTGTATCTTCCCAATAGGGTGATTGTGTTGCCTACGGGCACATTGTATTTTCCCATAGGCAACTATACGTGGATGAGATTGAGAGAACCACAATGGGATGCTGCCCTTGTCGCTTTCGGTCCCGTTGCCGTTGACGCTCCTGGTGGCGCCCCACCTAGATTAAATGCTGCTAGTAAGCTTTTTTTGAATGAATAATGTTGTTATGAATGCTGCTTTTTCTCAGTTGCTGATAATTAAATATTATAAATTCATTTAAAAAAAAAAAAAAGTTAATAGGGGTTAGTTCAAGTAGTTTGAGGGTTGTTTCTCGAATGCAATAACCCGGGTTCAAATTTCTCTGGCCATTTGGGGATGTGTGTTAAAAAAAAAAAAGGAAAACTAATCCCCAGTGAAAATATATGATTATTTTTTATTAAAATTTTACAATTATACAACTATAAGAAAACTATTTACTTTCTTGGTTTGTTATCTAGTTAAATTTAATATGATCATGTTAAAATTTTGTTAAATACTCAATTCAATTTCTTTACTACAATAGATTATCCTAATTAATTAAAAGCTCCTTTTTGGAGTTGTTAAATAACATAGTATATTCTTATATTTTCTTGGATTTTACCAATAATATAGAACTCATAATATTTTAGTAAATATAGAAATTGATGTGATAAATAACTAAAACACCAATTTTTAATAAAGTAAACTATCACTAAATTTACTAATTAACAACAATTAATATGACCAACGGTCCCTAGACGATAACTTATATATAACCAACATTTGTTCATCATATTAGTTAGGGTAAACTGATGGGGTCAAAATACGATCGTCCCACGCTAGGACACGTGGCATCACCTGGATGATGACATCTGTCTCCCCAAAGTCGCACCCATCAGCACCCGAGCGCTGAGCCCAACGAGCGCAATCCTTCTTCATGAGTTAAGCCCAACGAGCGCTGTCACTCTCACGAGCGTCCTACATACTAAATGATTGGCACGCCCACGTGCCAAGGGAGCCCTCTTCGAGCGTCACACTCCCTCAGAGTGGCCTCCCCTTTGGCTCGTCACTTGAACTGGAGCCTTCATTCCCCCCAGCGGATATCTTGGCTTCCAATACTCCAGGTTGTCACGAGCGCGCTCTTAAGCCCTCGTTACCAACCACCCACATGGCTCTCTGACACAACGTACATGCCCGCGCACCTGCCACTGTTGCCAGCACTAACTTTGGGCCGCTTTTGCAGAAGATTCCTCCTAGGTTTCTCTCTCATGGCGCCACGTGTTAGGGCAACATTCGGCCAGGACCACTTGAGGCAAATGACCAAAGGGCCCTTGACCCTCAACTATAAATAGCTAAAGTCATCTTCTACACGGGTAAGCATTCTTCATCACTGCAACTGTGACTGAACTTACATTTCTCCTCCATACCTTGAACTAACTTGAGCGTCGGAGAGCCAAACTGGGTATCACCCCCAGTTCCCCCAGCTTGGCCTTCTGACTTTTGTTGTGCTTGTCCCAACAGGTAGAATCCGCTTTCTCATCTCCGGCGAATCTCCGGCGGTTTCCTCCACAAATACAAATCATAAAGTGATCGGATTCGGACCCTCACATTTCTGAACCCATCATTTTTGGCGCCGTCTGTGGGAAACCAGTCCTCCACCCCCTTTCTTTCTTTTTGTTGGTAGAAGAGCAAGCACACCCTTACCCTTTCCAGTCATGGTTGCGACAAGGTCTGGAGCAGTGGGAGGAGGAGATAACGCCTCCCAGGATGCCAATATCGTTGTTCCCTCCACCACTACTGGTGGAGCCCCGCCTCCTTCCGTCACCGTTGGTGGAGCACCTCCCGCCGCAGGAGTGACTCCGCAAGCAGAGTCTTCAATACCTCCACCTACTCCGCCAGCACTGCCGATTCCCGCCGCCGCTGGAGGAGTCTCTCTCTCTGCTCCTCTGCAGCCTGCTCAGAACCCGTGGTTCCATCCCCAGGTGAATTCCGGATTGCAGGGTTACATGATGCCCCCACCCGGATACACCCTCACTCCGGCTGTGATGATGCAGCCGGTCCAGCCGTATCAGGCTGGTCAGATCCAGCTCCCGGTGGTGATCCCCAGGGAGATTGAAGGAGTGGAGTTACCTCCACTAACCACCCAACAGTTGAGGGCTCTCTATGCCCAGTGTGAGGTTCAGGCGGCCCAGGGAGCATGGGAGAGGTTCCACTCCATGTACTTTCCCTTTGGGCAGGCCACTCAAGTTGCAGCCCCTTTGGGCGGACAACAAAACTTCCCCCTCAGAGAAGCCCAGGCTGTCCTGAGGGCACAACCGCCACCACCACCAGCCAGAGAAGTCCCCCAGCAGGAGGGCAACGAGCGTCCCTCCATGGGCAGGAATAAAGAGCCCACGGAGCGAGTGAACGAGAATGAAAGGGACTCTCATGTCTCCAGGAGGGGCTCACGAGCCCCCAGACACGGGGACAAGCAAGGGGACGTGAATCCTGACATCCTCGCGGCTGTGCAAGACCAGCTGCAGGGTTTAAAGGATATTGTGGGACAGCTTTCACGAGGGCGATCAACTCAGATCTCCCCTAGTCGGGATGAACGGGTTGACGCCAGAAGCACCCGTACCAAGGACCCCCCGCCAAAGGTCCCCCGCCGCAAAGAGCCGGAGGAAAACTTCGGCACGTTTGAGTACCATCCGTTGGCGAGGGGCTCGCCCCTCGTGGAGGAAGTTTTGATGGCCCAGGCAGGAATGGCCAAAATCCCCACTTCCATCAACCGTTACGACGGGACAACTGATCCAGCTGAACACTTGGATCACTTTTTACATCTAATGCACCTCTATGAGCATTCCAGCAACTACTGGGCCAAAGTGTTTGTCACTTCCTTAGTGGGGATGGCTCAGGAGTGGTATAAGCGACTGCCGCCGCGCTCGATTCACTCATATGAAGAGCTGGCTCATGCTTTCCTCAACCACTTCAATTCTTTGAAAGCGCCAGTAACCGCACCTACTGCCCTGTACAACGTGGTGCAAGGCAAGAGCGAATCTCTGCGCTCGTTCTTCGCCCGCTTCAACAAGGAGATCCTACAGGTGGAGAGGCCTTCTATCGATTTCTTGATCCCAGTGCTCTTTCAGGCTGTGGATCACAAGCAGTATGTGAGCAAGAAATTTGCCGACGCCATTGTGGAAAGGAGGCCTGGGACCCTCATGCCCTTAAGAGAAGTAGCCGAGCCGTTCTTCGCGCTCGAAGACATGTATGGGACGAATGGTCCCCGGCATCACAGTCCCGCCAGAAACGAGCGATCCCATCACGAGCGGGGACGGGAGGTGGTAGTCAAGAAGGAGCGCCCTCAAGAGCGCAAAAGGTCGCCACCACCCCCTCGTCGATTCGAGCGAATCCCGTTCACCAGGCCGAATTCAGAAGTCTACAACCTCTCAGATAAAAAGCTCTTTAAAAGACCCATCAAGATGAGAGAAACGGAATCGCTCCGGCGCTCGAGCAAATACTGCGCATTCCACAAGCAGAGGGGGCACGACACGGATGAGTGCCGCCAGTTGGAAGCTGAGATTCAGAGGCTCGTCGCGGGGGGCCACCTGAAGGAATTTGTCCGGGTGCTCGAGCGTTATGATGAACAATGCAACGAGCGCGTCGGAAGAAGAAGGAGGAGTCCGTCCCGATCGAGGAGCCCAAGGGGTAGGGGACCCCCTGAAAGCAGCAGCCGCCGGGGCGGTAAGGGAAAGGCCCCTGAGCAAGAAAACGAACCTTTCGCCGTCATAAATATGATTGCAGGGGGCTCGTCAGGAGGGGATTCCAACGCCTCCCGGCGGAGGTATGTCCGGAGCTACAACCAATGCCCAACAGTGCCTAAACCCATCTACGCCATCCAGAGTCCAAGCGCTCAAAGGTCAAGAGAGAATGATGTAATAGGCTTCGATGATAGGGATTTAGAACATATTGTAACACCCCATGGGGAGGGTATAACCTCAGATTGCCCCATGGTGGTTAGTTTAGATGTTCATAATCATGTTGTAAAAAGGGTGTTGGTGGATAGTGGAAGCTCCGTTAATGTTTTGCCTTATTCTACATTTTTAAAGATGAAGGCTGACCTTCCGCTCGAGCCTCTCAAAACAGCCCTCATTGGCTTTGGAGGCTCGGAAGTTGTCCCACGAGGGCAAGTACGCCTAGCAACTTCATTTGGCCGAGCCCCTCAGCGCAAGACACTCTTGGTAACATACGCGGTGGTGGAGATTGACATTCCTTATAACATCATAATTGGGCGCCCTGCCCTCGTGGATTTCAAAGCCATCATCTCCACCTACCACCAGAAGATTAAATTCCCTACCTCCGAGGGCGTGGGAGAAGTACTGTGCAATGTGCGAGAGGCTTGGGAATGTTACATGCTGTCCCTTAGAAAGCCAAAAGCGGAGAAAACCTTCCAAATTGGTTCCACCAAGAAATCAGTGGATTTCCCCAATCTAGATGAGGATGGCCCAGCACGAAAAAGGGTGAAGTTGAACAAGAAGAAGAACAAAAAGAAGAAGGGAGACAACGTGGAGAATCCCCTCGAAAGTGCACCACCAGGGATCGTTGGCGGATCGTCCTCAGAAGGAGACGAGCCAGGAGAGGGTGAACCAGCACCCGGTGACCGTTTGACAGGAAAGAAGAGGGCGCTCGAACTTCCTCGCCCCGAGGTAAGGATCGAACCCTCGGAGAAGTTCCTTACCATTGAGCTGGAACCCGGAAACAAGGATAAGACTACTCAGATAGGATCTAACCTCTCGGGGCCTTCTCAGATTATGATGATTGACTTCCTCAGGGAAAACAGTGATGTATTTGCATGGAAAGCCTCTGACCTCACAGGGATTGACCCGAGCGTCATTGTCCATAGGCTTAATGTGGATCCCTCTTTCAAACCCATCAAGTAGAAAAAGATAGATGTACATGGCTTTCGGAAAAAAGTCATTGAAGAGGAAGTTAATAAACTCCTGGAGGCTCAATATATCGAGCCCATCTTGTACCCGGAGTGGTTGTGTAATGTCGTTTTGGTGCCCAAGAGCGCGAATAAATGGCGCATGTGCAACGATTTCACTGATCTCAACAAGGCCTGCCCTAAAGATCCTTACCCGTTGCCCCGGATTGACCAATTGGTGGATTCGACCGCTGGCTGCGAGCTCATGAGCATGATGGACGCTTTCCAGGGATACTATCAGATCTTTATGGCCCCAGAAGACCGCCCCAAAACTTCGTTTGTTGTCCATCTGGGGGTATATTGCTTCTTAGTCATGCCTTTTGGACTCAAGAACGCCGGAGCTACGTATCAGCAGCTCGTCAACAAGATGTTTGAAAAAGAAATTGGAAGGTCCATGGAGGTTTATGTGGATGATATGATTGTCAAAAGCGAGCGCCAGGACTCCCACTTGGAAGATCTCAAGCGCACTTTTTCGATCCTGCGTCAGTATGGAATGAAGTTGAACCCTTCGAAGTGCACCTTTGGAGTGCAAGGGGGAAAGTTCTTAGGGTACATGATCAGCCAGAGGGGAATTGAGGCCAATCCGGAGAAGATCAAGGCTATCTTGGAGATCCCCTCCCCTCGAAATTTGCGGGAAGTGCAAGTCCTAGTAGGCAAAATCATCTCGTTGAACAGATTTATTTCGCACTCGGCGGACAGGAACCTTCCCTTCTTCAAAATTTTGAGGAACGCACGTAACTTTGCTTGGACAGAAGAATGCGAAAGAGCGCTGCAAGATATGAAGGCTTACTTATCGAGCGCACCACTGCTGACTAAGCCCGTCGAAGGAGCCGAAAAGAAGTATTTGGAGATTGAGAAATTCGCGTTTGCTCTTATTAACGCCTCAAGAAGGCTAAGGCCTTACTTTCAAGCGCACTCCATAACGGTTCTCACCGACCAACCCTTGAAGCAAGTGCTGTCTAAGCCAGATGTGTCTGGAAGATTAATCAAATCGGCCATCGAATTGAGCCAGTTTGACTTATGCTTCGAGCCCAGGACCGCGATACAGGCACAGGTGGTAGCTGATTTGTTGGCAGAACGCTTTGGTTTAGAGCCTGCCGTTCAGGAGAGTGAGGGGTTATGGGTCCTGCACACAGATGGTTCCTTAACCTCTCAAGGGAGAGGAGTAGGAGTGGCCCTTAGAAACCCCGACGGGATTGAGCTGGACTTTGCAATCAAGCTGGATTTCCAAGTTACTAATAACGAGGCAGAATATGAAGCCCTCGTGCAAGGATTGAATATTGCTTTTCAGAATGGAGCCTCCAGAATCACCGCTTATGTGGATTCACAGTTAATTGCGAGTCAGATTGAAGGAATTTATGAGGCTCGAGAAACCACCATGGTGCAGTACCTGGGCAAAGCCAGAGAAATCATTGGGAAGTTCAAAGAATTTCATCTACTTCAAGTACCACGAGAGGAGAACGAGCGTGCGGACGCTCTGTCAAAGTTTGCGTCAGCTTTGGAAGGGACGGAGTTCCCCCCACGGACAAGGTGGAAGCTAGGAAAGTCCGAAATAAGGCCCCTCGTTTCGCTTTGGATCATGAGGGGAGGTTATTCAAGAAATCATTCCAGGGACCCCCAATGAGATGCCTAAGGCCCTCACAAGCGAAGGAGACGCTCGAACTCATCCACAATGGAAGCTGTGGGAATCATTCCGGAGGGCGTATCCTGGCAAAGAAGGTTCTGAGAAGTGGATTTTATTGGCCTACAGTTCTCCAAGATGCCATTGAATTTTCGAGGAAGTGCCCTAAGTGCCAATTTCATTCAAATCTCCCTCAATTGCCAGCCGCACAGATGATCCCAATAGACGTCTCTTTGCCTTTTGACCAGTGGGGAATAGACATCGTGGGCCCCTTGCCCATGGCTGTGGGACAAAAGAAGTTTGTCATTTTGGCCGTCGACTACTTCACCAAGTGGGCCGAGGCCGAAGCCGTTGCAAAAATCACTTTCAGGGTTGTGAGGGACTTCATTTGGAAAAACATCATTTGCAGGTACGGCATACCGAGAGTGCTTATCTCTGACAACGGATCCCAGTTCATAGCAGCTGACACACGAGAATGGTGTTCTGAGTTGGGGATCGAGCAGCGATTTACCTCTGTAGGACACCCCCAAGCCAATGGGCAAGCAGAAGTTACCAATAGGATCATCTTGCAACATCTGAAAACCATGCTTGAGAGCAAGAAAAGTGAATGGGCTGAGGAGCTGCAAGGAGCACTTTGGGCTTATCGCACCACCCCACGAGCGGCCACTGGAGAAACTCCTTACGCGCTCGTTTACGGATCAGAAGCAATGATACCGGCGGAGATATTAAACGAATCCGCTCGTGTCGGCTATTTCGAGTCTCAGCTCAACGATGGCAACAGGAGCTTGGAGTTGGACTTGCTGGATGAAAGGAGAGATAAAGCCTGGGCTAAGATCCACCATTATAAAGCCTCTGTGGCCCAACAGTACAACAAGCGTGTAAGGGAAAGAACTTTCCAGATGGGAGACTTGGTTTTGAAGAAAGTGGAAGTGTCCAGGCACGTGGGAAAATTGGACCCCAATTGGGAAGGCCCATTCAAGGTCGTACAACTCAGAGCTAACAACACTTACACCCTGGAGACACTTCAAGGTGAGCGCTTGCCTCGCCCTTGGAACGCATGTAACCTCCGGCGGTTCTATGTTTAAAAGCTCTTTGCGGAACATGATGTAACAACCCTCTTTGTGGGGTTCCTCTGTACTTCCAATTGTGAGTAAGTTCCAGTATAAGTTTTTATTAATTGTTCTAACATTATGTTTCTTTGATCGCTTAAATGGATGAGACCCATGTCCCTCGTTTTCACGAGCGTGGTTGTCAATCCCTTCCTATATGAATGTTGATACTTCGCACGGGTTACGCTGGCCAGCACTCTACTCCGCTTGGGGGGACGCCCTCATAAGGATAGACTGGTTACGCTCATAACCCATTAAACGAGATGGAGCAAATCCTAGTAGGCCTTGGCTGTTTCTTACAACGCCTTGCGCTCGAAAACGGGATCTCCTACAAGAGCAAATCCTAGTAGGCCTTGGCCGTTTCTTATAACGCCTTGCGCTCGAAAACGGAATTTCCTGCAAAGCCAGAAATACGAGCAAGAGCCAGAGCGCTCGAACGATGGCCTCAGAATCAAGCAGGTATTGCGCAAGTCTTGAACGAGGGCAACCACTCAGTAAGACCCTCGCACACACTCAAGACTTAGCAAAATCCCCCAAGGGCGGAAGGAATGTCACAAGTCTTGAACGAGGGCAATCTCACAATAAGACCCTCACGACCGCTCAAGACTTAGACAAATTTTCAAGCACCATGGCAAAAGCAAAATTTATACAAGTCTTGAGTGGGGGCAATCTCACAATAAGACCCTCACGATCGCTCAAGACTTAGATAAATTTTCAAGGCTTATAACAAAGGCAGAAATTTATACAAGTCTTGAGTAGGGGGGGCAACCTCACAATAAGACCCTCACGATCGCTCAAGACTTAGGCGAATTTTCAAGATTTACAGAAGTTAACAAAATTTCTCAAAGTCCTAAAGGTTTATCAGAGAAATAAAATATCCACAGAGTATGCTACACACAGTCTTATTATTACAAGATTTGTTCCAGCAAGCTCTAAATATAAGTTCTGATTCATAAGTAAACAAAAGAACAAAGTCATGAAAAATGAGATATATATTCATTGCAAGAGAGAAATATTACAAGATAAGGGCTCAAAGGCCACTGAACATTGTTTCAAAAGAAAGGAAAAAGACAGAAAAGCAGGAAGGTATATTGGAATAGGAAAGGCTTCAAGCGGCCGGAGCAATGTCTTCATCAACGATCACCAGAATGTTCTGAGCCACGGGACCATGAGCTGGGCCCTCAGGCTCTTGCGGTTGAGCTTGGGGATCGTCGGGCTCATTGGCACCCTGGACGGGGGCGTTAGCGCCCTCAGCAGCGGGGACGGGGACATTCTCCACGAGGGGCGCTTGCGGCTCGTCTTCAGGCGGATCATTTTGAGCGGATGAAGCAGCATTACCCGCCGGATGGGCATCCATGTACTCATCTTGGAGAAGTTTGACTAGAAAGTCATATTCCACCTCAGCGATGGTGTTGGCGGGGTCTTCTTGGTCTTCGTCATCCTCCTCACAACGCTCATTGAACATGAGCCCTGTGCCCTCCGCCTCCCTCATCGCCGGATTGGTGAGCCCCTTGTGGATACCCTGCTTGACGGCAAGGTTGAAGGCCTTTTGAGCCTCGTCCAGGCAGTGCAGAGAGGCCACAAAGCTGAAGGCCTTTGAGTGACAAAACTTGATAAGGGCCTCCTTGTTGGCACGTTCAAGGCTCCGAGGCCACTCGTTCATGGCGTCGTTGAATTTCCTCTCAGCCTCTAGAGCCCTCGTCTTCCAGCTCTCCCGCTCGGTGTCCGCCTTCTTGCAGCGCTCGTTAGCCTGGGCCAACTGGCCGCTCAAGCCGCTTCGAGCGCTCTCCACCCTTTGAAAATCCTCTTTCAGATTTCCCAGCTCCTCCTCCGTTTTATTGTACAAATCCTTGAGGGATTCATACTTTGCAATTTCTGCGTCCAACTCCGATTGAATTTGAGCCGGGTCATTGGAACGGGCCATCTTCTTGTACTTGGCCTTGCGCTCGGCATAGGTGGAGGCTCGCATTTGCACATTTCGGAGCCGGGGAAGAACTTGCTGCATAAGTGGGAGGAAAGGGAAGTGTTAGCCAAAAAATGATAACTTACAGAGCAAAGAAGGCAAGGAGTGAAGACTTACGGAGATTAGAGCGTGGGCCGCGTCCAAGGTCACTTTCTCCACAGACTCGCTGAAGAGATGCCGGTGGTCCGCCGAGAACTGGGCCTTGCTGTAGAGATTGTCTGTGACAGCTTGAGCGACCGTGCCAGGCCTCAGCAGAACCGGCCCACCATCGGAGGCGACTATGAAGTCTCTGTCCCCTCGTCGGGAGAACTCCCATAAGTGTTCCTCCTCTGAAGAGGAAGTATCTCCCTCGCCCTTGGGGCCCTCAGCCACCTGCTTGCCCTTGCCTTTTATTGCCACTGAATCGGGTATCCTCTTCCTCTTACGGGAAGGCCTACTGGCGCTCGGTGGGGCCTCGGTTATGGCCAGGGTAGTTATTGGCCTTGTTTGTTCCGCAGGCATAGGGGGTTGAGCGTCTCCTGTTTGCTCTGTAGTCAATCGCCTCCTGGCCTCTCTGTTGGCCAGTCTACTCTCCCCTCGCCCACGAGGGGGTTGAACCTCTGGATTAGCGCTCGAACTGGCGCCCTGACTGCCGCTACGAGCGTCTCCGCGTTGGCTACGATTGCGAGGGCGCTGTTGCTCGCGTTGTTGGTCCCCTTGTTGGGCTTGGTTCCGGTTGGCATGAGCGAAGCGTGCTGCTTGTCTGATTCCTCCTGCCATCTCTAATATAGAGGCTCCTGCAAAAATGGAAATTTCGAGGGTTAGAAATCCTCAAACCATCTGCTCAGATTGCAAGTTACAAGTACAGAAAAGCAGTTAGTATTCATTCCTATCTAAAGTTAGTGCCCTAAGAATCTAACCGTCTCTCTCTATATCACGAGCCGGAGGGTTGTCAAGGTAATAAGGGTCGTCGGAAAGACCACACAGGAACATGAGTTCGGCATCGTCTATCCAATCTTTCGCTTGAATGAGGTGGCCCTCGTCCCTCAGGGTTGCTGCCAGGCTCTTGGCCCAATCTTTAGGGAGTGCGGGTGGCAAGCGGCTCTTTGCAAACGAGCCCCATTGCGTGGGCACCCTAAAGCCCTCTTCTGTTGGAGCTTTGACGAAGATAAACTTCTCCTTCCAATCAGGGCCATAAGTGCTCGAGGGCGAGTTGATCAGCTTCATATGGGCCTTCGCTTGAACATAGTAAAAACCCGCCTCGGGAGATGAACGAGAGGAGCTGACCACTTGAAAAAGGGCGTTGAAGTTCCGCAAGAAGGGCTCGTAACCCATGCTCCTCATCAGAATCACAAAGCAGGTCAACAAAGCCAAGCCGTTGGGCACGATTTGTGATGGACAGAGGCCCAGATCATTCAACAGGTGAGCCATCGAGATCGAGATAGGGAACCTCAAGCCTCCTGAACTCACCGTGTCCACGTATACGGCCATTTCCCCAGGAGGCGGATTATTAGCACGCTCGTGGTTTTCTGGGATTCTCCACGTATACCGCTCGTCCCAGTAAATGGGCGCCATCATCGTTTTCACTTCTCCAACGGTAACTGTGCTGGGAGTCTCATCGGGCGTGCGCTCGGTGGCCTGGTAGCCTGATCCTTCACCCTCGTGAGGCCCTTTAGATTTCTGGGATTTCTTGCCTTTTCCTTTATTGCGGGCTCTTTCTGAAGGCCCTGTTATGGCTTCAGCCATCGGTAGCGGGTTCGAGACGGCCACCGTCACAGTATGGCGATGGGGGTGAGTGGCACTCTGAGTTATGGGGAGAGTAACCCCTTACCTTTCCGCCTCCATTACCAGATTCATCTCCTCAAAGAGAGGATCCACTCCACCAGGATTCCTATCCTCCATGGCCACACTGCCGCCCCCAACTCCTCATCTCTAGGGGAATCGGGGGAAGAGGAACTCTCAGTGGCCATTTCATTAATTTCACGGGCAAATTCCTCAACTTGTTGGTCAGCCATGGCAGAAGCTGAGATTTGGGAGAAATTCAGTCTCGGATTAGACAATGGGGTTTTCTTGGAAAGAGATTGGGGTTTCCTCAAGGAGAAAAATCTAAGGGGTTATGAAATCCTAAAGTCCGAATCTACGGTTAGCAAAGTTAGAAAGTTACGTTGGAAGTTTACCTTGAAAGTTCCTGAGAAAATCTGGGAGAAAGGTTGAAGATGCTCTAAGAACTGGTGTGCGAGAGAATTCTTTTTGCAAAGGATGCTTGGAAGTTTAGAATGCGTAAAGAGTAGCAGGATTTCAGAATCCCACATTTATAGGGATGGGAGTTGGTACCTTTTTCGGCAATGAATTCAAAATGGTAATCATTTCCCGCCTGGGAAACCGCCCACTTTATGGAACCGTCACCTGCTTCCCAATGCTCACGCGCCCCACGCGCACCCGCATTTAATGCTCTGACGCTTCGAGTGCTTCAGAATAGTACAACATTTAATGCGGAAGTGTTACGAGCGGTCAGTTGAAAAGACCGCATTTATAGCGCAACCAGAAGAAAATTGCTCAACACGCCAGGCCTTATACGAGCGCTACGAGCAAGAGATAGAACGCGTCAAAATTCTACAGTCCTCATCACTAAGGACTACAGAATTGGGGGGCAAAATGATGGGGTCAAAATACGATCGTCCCACGCTAGGACACGTGGCATCACCTGGATGATGACATCTGTCTCCCCAAAGTCGCACCCATCAGCACCCGAGCGCTGAGCCCAACGAGCGCAATCCTTCTTCATGATTTAAGCCCAACGAGCGTTGTCACTCTCACGAGCGTCCTACATACTAAATGATTGGCACGCCCACGTGCCAAGGGAGCCCTCTTCGAGCGTCACACTCCCTCAGAGTGGCCTCCCCTTTGGCTCGTCACTTGAACTGGAGCCTTCATTCCCCCCAGCGGATATCTTGGCTTCCAATACTCCAAGTTGTCACGAGCGCGCTCTTAAGCCCTCGTTACCAACCACCCAAATGGCTCTCTGACACAACGTACATGCCCGCGCACCTGCCACTGTTGCCAGCACTAACTTTGGGCCGCTTTTGCAGAAGATTCCTCCTAGGTTTCTCTCTCATGGCGCCACGTGTTAGGGCAACATTCGGCCAGGACCACTTGAGGCAAAGGGCCCTTGACCCTCAACTATAAATAGCTAAAGTCATCTTCTACACGGGTAAGCATTCTTCATCACTGCAACTGTGACTGAACTTACATTTCTCCTCCATACCTTGAACTGACTTGAGCGTCGAAGAGCCAAACTGGGTATCACCCCCAGTTCCCCCAGCTTGGCCTTCTGACTTTTGTTGTGCTTGTCCCAACAGGTAGAATCCGCTTTCTCATCTCCGGCGAATCTCCGGCGGTTTCCTCCACAAATACAAATCATAAAGTGATCGGATTCGGACCCTCACATTTCTGAACCCATCATAAACCTTACTTTGCACCCCAACCTTTGGGGTGTATCGCACTTTAGTACCCAACCTTTGAAACGTTGCACTTTAGTACCCAACCTTTGAATTTTGTTGCACTTTAGTACCCAAGTGCAGACGTGTACTCCAATGATTGGTACCACGTGGCATTTTCTCATTGGTTGGAGTACTAAAAGTGCATAAAATTCAAAGGTTGGGTACTAAAGTACAACGTTTCAAAGGTTGGGTACTAAAGTGCAATACACCCCAAAGGTTTGGGTGCAAAGTAAGATTTACCCTATTAGTTATATTAGTTGTTTTTTTATTTTATTTTTTATTTTTTATTTTTTTGAAAAGTTATTGTTTTATTGATTTATAGTTATCGGCATAACAACACATTATGGCGTTACTTGATAATTTTAAATCCCGTATCCAGTTATTGGATTCGAATCCAAAATATCCTGATCTGACCCGAATCCGACAAGTTGACCGCCCTAATTTGATCATAAAGAAAGAAAAAAAAAAAAAAAAAGGTTATTTGTGTTCTTGGTTAGTTGGTTTAACAACTTTATTGTTCAGACAATCAGACTATTTCAAATATGGGCTGGGCTTTGAGCCCAATAACGGATGCTAGTGATATAGTAGAAAAGCCCACATGCAGCTAGTGTTGTAACAACACTCATCATTCTAGAACACATCTTCCTCTCTCTCTAGAGAACATCGTTAAACTTGAAATTCAAGAAAAAAAATCTAATCTTTGAGAAAATTATAGTTATTCAGTCCAGAATAGCTTTTGTCGGTTCTCTTCACTCTAAAGTTTCTCGATGTTGATTTGTGTTGTTTGAATCATTGCATATTCATTTTTTCTGCAAATGCAATATGAAAGTGTTCCTTCCATTTTGAAGAACTAACAATGGTGTTTGGAAATGAAACCTTCATTAAAAATCAAGAAAGCTCCCTATTTAGAATTGTTTTGAGACACAGCCTAAACATTTTACAAATATAATGTTTTTATCATTGTCTTTTTGCTTCATTTACACTTTGTTATGCTTCTCTCTCCTCACACCGAAGAAAATTCAAGTGGGCTATGGGTAGTTTGTGAAGATGCATGGTTAGAACTTTTTTTTTTTTAAAAAAAAAAGAGGATCAATGTTGGTTTCCCAACTATCCCAATAAGACTCAAATCCGTGACCTATCAGTTCACATGTGTAGATGCTTACCACTAAGCCATCTGTTATTCTGCTCGTCTTTCAGATGCATGGTTAGAACTTAGGACATAGCTGATCAAATAAGTTACGGAGGTGCTTTTTCAGTGTGTATTTTGCAAATTTTTATGAGATAGCACTTCGTTAGTCGGTACGGCAGGAATTCTGGAATGGAACTATGAGATGTTAAAGAAGTCAAGCTAAAATGTACATGATTTCATTCAATAACTAGTGCAGAATTTTTCAATGAGATAGCAGTCTGTATAGCAGAATTCTGGAACGAAACTATGAAATGTTAAAATAACTCAAGCAAAAATGTACATGGAGGGATTCATTCAACAACTTTAGTGCAGAAATCAGAATTATGCGATGAAACTAGAAATGTTCGGAAAGTAAAGCTAAAATGTACATGAAGTAGTGATGGATCGGTTCGTGGTAATCCTCTGTTCTAATCTCTTCTTCAACACCTGAAATCTGGAGAAACAAAGTTAAAAAAAAAAAGAAAAGAAAAAGGGAGTTAGGATTTGGGCAGAAAAGAACTTTTATCAATAAGAACATAATGAAGCAAAGAGTTGTGGTATCTATACCTGGGACAAGCACTTTCAAGATGCCTATTTCTGAAGGCCAAAAGCCAGCTGCTTTGTTTCGTTTCATGGTTGCTCGGTGGCCCCGGTCGGCAAGTTTGGACAATTGCTGATATTTGAGTTGGGCAGGTCTTGGAGCTGTTGCGGCAAACTTCTCAGGTTCGGGCAATCATGAATCGTAAAAGTTATGAGATGAGGCAGGGCACCCCTGCTCACATCTTGCCAATCTTTCAACTCTGGCATGCAACCAAGCCGAAAGGACTCTAACGATGGGAATTTCTCACTATTGCTTGTACCATAGAGAGTATGGTCGATAGTCTCTAAACAAGGCATGTCTGAGATGGTAAAAGATTTGAGCAATGGAAGCTGGCCAAGAGCCGGAAGGCTCTCGCTGTATATTAGCCCGTGCAAGTGAATGCTCGTAAATTTCCGACATGCTTCACTTAACCAACTCGGATAGATAAAGCCGCAGTAGCTGCCCATGACCAACTCTTTCAAATTATGGTGAGGCTCAAGTTTTTCAAGGACTTTTTCTTGTAAATACCACTTGGTGTTCGATACCCTCCAGTGTAACTCAAGTTTATCTAGACATTTCTTCATTTTTAACATAGCTTCAGCAGCATCACTTTCATTTGAGACATTGTCGATGTTCTTTATGCAAAGAGCTCCCCTGAGGCCATCCATATTCTTGAGTTCTTCAATTCCACTTCCCTTCTTCGTGCCTACAACGTACAGAGGAAGAGTTTGAAGATTGATTAGCCTTCCAAATTGTAGTGGCTTCCACTCACGGAGAGCCCTTACTTCTAAATAAAGATGTCTTAAATTGGAGAGCTTCCATGTATCTTTTGGCAGATTAAGAAGCTCCGTGCAATCTCTAAGCTTTAGCGTTTGTAACAGCACGAGCTTGCACATGGATTCCGGTAGACTCACGAAAGGATTTCCAGAGAGGTTGAGGTAGCGGAGATATGTCAAGTGATCAATAGAATCTGATACTTCAGTGAGACCAATATAACTTAAACCTAACACCCTCAAAAATTGCAAGTTTAGAAACAACTTAGGATCCACATTTCCCCTAGCAGCCGCATTACTACCCATTGCTAAGAAAGTCCTCAACCTCGTGTTTTTCAAAGATGCTTCTAGCTTCATCGGTTCAGTGTTATCATGAAGCAAAGACAAATGGCAAACATCCCCAAATAAGGGATAAAAAGTTGACATGCTATACTTCATTTGGAAGCATATATCTTGGGAGATTAGTCGAGCCATGTCGTGAATGACATCGTGCATTTTGTATGTTACCTCATTTGAAATACTTCTGCTCTGTTGGAAGAAACATTTTGAGCGTAGATCGTCAAAGTAATCGCGACCTAAACCTTCCAATCTTCTACTTCCCATTGGCTGGATGAATCCCTCAGCCATCCATAGAAGTACAAGTTCCTCCACCTCAAACTCATGATTCTGAGGGAAGATGGAACAATAAGCGAAACATCTCTGCAAATGCACGGGGAGGTTTAGATAGCTCAGCATCAAAGCAGGGAACACATTTGTGTTTTGTGGCATGTCCCACAACTCGCTCTCCAAGATGGAATGCCATTCATCTTCACTATTTTTACAACGCAATAAGCTACCAAGTGTCACGGCTACATTTACTTGCTATTTGTTTGCCGATTGATTCCAAAGTTTGATTTGGCTCCACATTGTCAACCACCCTTTGTTTGATTATATTCCAGCAATCATCATCTGACAAAATTCCCAATTCGTATGCTTCAGAAGCGCCGACAATTGATGAAGTTTTAGTACTTCTGGTGGTCACTATGATTTTGCTCCCTGGAGAACCAAATCTAAAAGGTGAACTAAGTACGTCCCACTCATCATGCAGATTGCTCCAATACGCATCTAAAACAAGCAAAAACCTTTTCCCATTCAGCATTCTTCCAAGTGTAACTTGAAGTGAATGCAAATCTGATAAATTGCAAGCAGACAATGTTTCAGACTCGATTATAGACCTCGTAATCCTGGCCACGTTGAAGTCCATAAAGACAGAAACCCACATTCTCATCTGAAAACTGTTGCAGACATTGTCATCGTCATACACCCAACGAGCCAGAGTTGTCTTCCCAATTCCAGCCATACCCACTAGCAAGATTACAGAAAAATTACCCCTCCCAGACACATTATCAAGCAACTTATCAGTGATGTACCGTTTATCATTTGCCCTCCCAACCACATTTGCATCATCCACAAATGTTGCTGTTGAGTAGAAGTTGGTAAACTGAGTTAATCTTGTAGGAGCAAGTTTACGAGAATCCCGCTTCACCTTTTCAATTATCATTAGACTTTTTAATTCTTTAATGAGCTCCTCAAGTTTGTTTTGCATTTCACATATTTCATGCGGAAGATTTAACTCACTAAACGATGAAACCCATGGAGAATACCTGATTCGGTTTATTGACATTACTTTCGGCGCAATATCTAGAGAGACGCAATGAGATGTGGTCGAGAAGCGCATCCGCATCATAAGCGAGTTTTCTGATATCTTTGAACCACATCTGCCATGCTTTGCTACCACCACCGGAGAACCTTAGTGGATTGCCCTCCATGTGATCCACCAAATGCTGAATTTTCAAAAAAGTCCTCTGCAGCTTGTGAAGCTCGTCGTCAACTCCCCATATCATACCGATTTCTCTCCAAGCAAGAGATCCAATTGTTGCAAATCTATCCAATGTAAATTGCAAGAAAGCTGATCCAAAGGCCGTCTTGAAGCCTAACGCAAAAGATGGCTCCCCCATTTTCAAGTTCGCCAGGAAAACAAGTCATCAGCCACGGGCGATGAGGCCTTTCGCAATATTTGTTTTGCTTTCCGTAGATAAGAAATGGAAAAACACAAGCTCCTACAATACTTGCTTTGTTATTTTCAAAGTAAACATGGATATATCAGTCTTGGCTTGTCTTAGGGCATGGCCTGATGGACAATTATATCTGTCACCCAATAACAATGCCTCTGTTTCCTCGAAAGTGTCAGTTGATCAAAAATATTTAAATTTAAGTAGACCGGCTTGTTTATAAAAGTTTACAATATTTTCTTTCCTGCAAAGTTTCATATTTGCTATTTTTTAAGCTTTAAAAGTAGGCCGACTTTGTTTTTTGGTGGATCCACATGAGTCATGACGTTGAAGTCTTGAAGATCATCTAAACTAATTAAGGTCCACTTATGACTCACTCAACTATTGTCGTGATATGAACTGAAGATCTTCTAAACTTAGTAAGGTCCGCTCATTACTCATCCGTTGTCATGATATGAACGGTTTCCTTCTTCATCATGTCTCATCCGTTGTCGTGATTTGAACGCTTTCATTTTCACGATATGATTTGAGCTGAGTTACCGCTAAATATCACAACAGTTCGGAATCATCACCGTTTAGCAGTCTTTTGTTGTTCATAGTTGACCTAATGAGGTAACTCTCTGAAAACCCCTCATCTATTCATCTTAGGTATCCAGTCTTTGTTTGTCTGATTTGGATTTAGGTTTGAGAACATTTTGATGTGTGTGTGTTTTACTATTTTGGAATAGAGTAGAAGCCAAGATGGAAACTCGCCATGACGTCGGCGTTGAGTCTAGAAGATCGCGTGAGGAAAAAGGATACAAGAACACCAGTGAGATTTCAACATTACGGTGGAACACCAGTGATGCTACAGCAGCGATTTTGATGAATCCAGGTTCAGTCCAACGTTTAGGGAATTATGAGTTATCAAGACTTATGAATTCTTCTATAAAACAGAAAAGGAAAGAAGACTTAATGTAGTGTGATGCTTGTGACATCAAATTTTGTTACAGATCTGATAAATGAATATTTCTCACGCATAAGGAGAAACGCTCATAGAAGAGGACGATGGGATCTTTTTGACATGAATCGAAAGGTATCTTTCTTACTTATCATGGAATTCATCCGTGTAAATTTTCATTTAAACGGACGTCGCTGGGTACAATGGGATATGAAATTTCTGTTCGTTTTGTCTTCACCTTTTCCATGAATTTTGCCGACAGGACCATCGCGTGACTGACGCCATGGCTGAATTATACAGAGACATGGAGTTGCATAACAAAGAAATCATGGACGAATGCATCTTTTTTAGTTCGGTATTCCTATCTGATTATGCATTCACCAAGGATATGTTCGTGTGGCAATGGATAGCTCATGAATCGCTAGCACTAGGAAAAGCTGAAATATTAGAGGCGGCATATATTCACTCCTTTGATACGTTGTTGGAATCGGATTACATAGTGCCTTCTGGATATGATCATGATCTTGATCAAATGAAGTATAAATTTGGTGATAAGTCGAGAGAGTACCTCCAAAATCACATGTTGGAAGCATCCAACTTGGGAAAATCTTTGGATAGCAAAGAAACTGACGTGGCGAAACTCAGGCACTTGTCATTGGCTTTCGAGAAAATTGATGATATCGATTTCAGCATTCTCAAACGATGCCGACGTCTACGAACACTGATGATCCATCGTTGCTATGGCTCAAAAGTACGAAGCCTACCTTCTGATCTTTTCTCGGGGTTTAAGGCCCTAAATATCTTAAACTTGAGTCACACAAACATTGTGGAATTACCAAGTTCTATTGAGAAGTTAGCGGAATTGTAGTTTCTTGACGTGTCGGGGACACCCATCGGGTGGTTGCCCGAGTCCATATGTTGTCTTACCACTTTGGAAACCTTAAACCTCGATGGTTGTTCAAGCCTCATTGATCTGCCCAAGGGCACGAGTAAGCTGATTAACCTGCGCCATCTGTTTCTCGACGTCGTACGCCAACTGCAGTCGATGCCTTTGGGCATTGGACAATTAATAAATTTACAAACATTACCTGGATTCTTAGTTGGCAATGAGGATGGTAGTCGCATAGTAGAGCTCGGGGATATGAACAAACTCAAAGGGTCGCTTCGCATTTTGTATCTTGAGAATGTAACGACCAAGGAGGATGCGGCAGAGGCTCGTCTTGGGGACAAATACAACCTTAAAAAGATCGAGTTGCATTGGAGTGATCTTCGAGAAGAGAGGAATCCAGATGAAGACGATATCTTGGACCATCTCCAACCACCCTTTGGCATTCAGGAATTGAAAATATTTTTTTACAGCGGTGGAATGCTTCCCTTTTGGATAAGCAATCCATCTTTCTCAGAGTTGGTTAGTATAACCCTCTTCGGGTGCAGATATTGGGAGAGCTTACCCTCTCTTGGAGAATTGCCATCTCTAAAAACTCTTAACATCGTCGAAAACAATGAAATGACAGAAATCAATAGCTATTTCTGCAGGAAGAAGGAAACAAATGATGCGGTGTTTCCTAAACTCAGTAGTTATTTTTGGAGGAAGAAGGAAACGGATCATGCGGCGTTTCCTAACCTCAAGAAACTGTCGTTGCGTTCCATGTCTAAACTGAAAACATGGACAGGCGTTGAGGAGGGAGACTTCCCCTGTCTCCAGCAACTGATTGTGGAGTATTGTCCCCTATTTGTTCATCTTCCTTCTCTTTCGCATATGAGCTCCCTTTTGCATATGGAGATAAGTTACTGTCCAGAGTTGTTGTGTTTGCCGGAGGGCGGACTACCGGCAACTCTTGAATCTTTGATGATTAAGGATTGTCCCAAATTGAAAGAACGGTGTCGGAATAAACAATGCGAAGACTGGTCTAAGGTAGGTGATGTGCCTGAGTTTTATATTGATAATCAGAAGGCTCTTGGATGAATGTGTAGAGGATAAGCCGAGATCTCCGCATAACTGATTGCCCCAATCTCAGCACAACAGATTGAGCTCTCTTAGGATTTATCTTAGACTGCATATTTGTAGGGATTAGTTGAGATTGTTGAGATTTCCTTTCTGTATCCATCTCTTGTATGTATCGTGTATTTATACTCTGGAACCTTCTTCCTTGGAGTAATACAATCAAACATTATACAGAAACTCTTATATGGTATCAAGAGCCATCGATCCATAAAATCCTCTCCTTTTTTCTTCCTCTATCCCATGGCTTCCGACTCTTCTGCCATCTCCTCCGCTACAACGACCGATCCCACACGGTCCCTCACCCTAATCAATTCCTCCGGCTCCGTCAAGCTTCACTCCAACAACTATATGGCGTGGAAGCTTCACATGCAAGCACTCCTTCGTGGTCACAACCTTTTTGGCTACGTTGATGGATCCACGGTGAAACCTCCCGAATCCATCTCATCTGGCGACGCCGTTGCTCCCAATCCGGCGTTCGCCTCTTGGTTCCAACAGGACCAGCTAATTCTCGCTGCCCTGGCCGGATCCCTCCACCACACCATTGCTCCAATCATCCACGGTGCTCTCTCCTCTCGTGAAGCCTGGCAGGAGCTTGCAACCACGTTCGCTAATGCTTCCCGGGGACATATCAAACAACTTCGGGATGCCCTCAAACGTTGCACCAAAGGCACCAAGACAATCAACGAATACATGACACATATTCGCACCAAATCCGACGAACTTAGGCTCCTCGGCCACCCCCTCGGCCCAGAGGACATCACTGACATCGTCCTTGACGGCCTTGATGACTCCTATCGCTCTATCATTGATGTCGTCAATGCCCGAGAAAGTCCAATTTCCTTCGCCGAACTTCATGAAAAACTCCTGAACAAGGAACTTTCCCTCACCTCTACTCAGCTCAACCACTCCACCACTCCTATCTCCGCCAATGCCGCGGCCCTTCAACCAAAACACCGTCAGTGGCGTCCCTCAAACCCACTGCCATCTCTCAACACCTCCAACCGTTCGCCCCGCCCTTACCTTGGAACCTGCCAACTCTGTGGTGTCCAAGGTCACTCGGCTCGCAGGTGCCCCCAATTCCAAATCCTCCAACAACCGTCTCCACCCTCATACACTCCCCATCATCGGCCAAATCAGCCACCTCGCCGCCCACAAACTCAACCTAACACCCCGTGGCCGCCCCGTGCCCACTATACCACTGTCCCGACACCAAATAACTCCACCAACCTTTCGTCCCCGCCTTCTTGGCTACTTGACAGCGGTGCGTCTCATCACGTGACTACCGACCTCGATGCTCTATCTCTCCCAACTCCATACACTCATCAAGACAGCGTTATGATCGGTGACGGGTCCTCCCTTCCAATTACTCACTCGGGTTGTATCTCTTTACCATCTCATCACTCTCCTCTCTCCCTTAACGATGTTCTTTATGTTCCCTCTATGCATAAGAATTTAATTTCCGTTTCCAAGCTTTGTGAATCTAATCATGTCTCTGTTGAATTTACCCCTTATGGTTTTCAGGTGAAGGATCTGGCGACGGGGGCTTCGGTCGTGATGGGTCGTTCCAATAATGGAGTGTATGAATGGCCGATGCTCAAACCTTCTCCCTCACCACTGGCCGCAACCTCATCCCTGAAACCCTCTGGAGATGTTTGGCACAATCGGCTAGGGCATCCTTCCACCCGTATTCTTCACCACACCATCCACCATTACAGCCTAGAGTCTTCCCCTCCCCCTCAAATTCTTGATTGTCATTCATGTCATTGTAATAAGAGTCACAAACTTCCTTTTGGTGATTCATCAATAAAATCTAGTTCTCCTCTTGACATTTTGTTCAGTGATGTATGGACATCTCCCGCACCCTCTCTTGATAATCACAAGTACTATATAATCTTCGTTGATCACTTCACTAAATACATTTGGTTTTTTCCCATATCCAAAAAGTCTCAAGTACCGGAAGTCTTTAAAAAGTTTAAACCCCTTGTTGAGGTGAAATTCAACACCAAAATCAAAGCACTCTACTCCGACAATGGTGGCGAATACATGGCCCTCACCTCATATCTCGCCGATAATGGCATCTCCCACTTTACTACCCCGCCACATACTCCTGAACATAATGGGTACTCCGAACGCCGCCATCGGCACATTGTGGAAATGGGCCTCACCCTACTTCATCATGCTTCCATTCCCGTGTCCTACTGGCCCTTTGCCTTTGCCACCGCAGTATATCTCATAAATCGTCTCCCCACTCCAGGTCTCTCCATGTCTTCCCCCTATCTTGCCCTGTTTCGTGAACCCCCAAACTACGGTAAACTTCGTATATTTGGGTGTCTCTGTTACCCTTGGCTCCGGCCGTACTCCGCCAACAAACTCAGCCCTCGATCTTCTCCCTGTGTCTTTTTTGGCTATTCCCTAACTCAAAGTGCTTATCTCTGCCTCGATCTCTTCACGAACCGATTATATACCTCCCGTCATGTTCGCTTCATCGAACATAGCTTTCCATTCTCCGCCCAAGCCTCAGCCACCGAGTCCTTTCCTACCTACTACTCCATCTCAACTCCAACACCTGCCCTCCATCCACCGCTGGTGTCATTCATTCCTCCAGTACAGCCCCGTCGCGACTCGGTCAGCTCCTCGCCGTCAGCTCCATCACCATCATCTGGTACGTCTCCTTCTCCCACTCCTCTCACCGCCGCCTTCCCTCATTCTCAACCGGAGTTCCAGCCTGCATCTGCCACAACTCCGCCTTCACCCACTGCTACCTCATCTTCTCCATTGCAACAACACCATCCCATGATCACACGTGGTAAAAATAATATTCGTAAACCATCTAAAAAGCTGAATCTTTCTTCTCAGGTTGTCCCAGCTGCATACATCGAGCCTAAAACTGTTACACAAGCCTTATGGGATGAGCGTTGGCGCGAGGCGATGGCCGCCGAATATGATGCATTGGTCCGAAATGGAACGTGGAGTTTGGTTCCAGCTTATGAAGCTCCCAACCTCGTCGGTTGCAAGTGGCTGTTCCGTGTCAAACGCCGTACCGACGGGTCTCTTGACAAATTCAAAGCTCGCCTTATCGCAAAGGGCTTTCATCAACGCCCGGGTGTCGATTTTCAAGACACCTTCAGTCCCGTTGTCAAGCCGGCCACCATTCGGATTGTTCTTACTATTGCTGTGACACGAGGCTGGCCTCTACGACAACTTGATGTCAACAATGCCTTTCTCCAAGGCCATCTCTCCGACACTGTCTATATGATTCAGTCGCCCGGGTTCGTTGACAAGGATCAGCCCAACCATGTCTGCAAGCTACACAAGGCTCTCTATGGACTTAAGCAGGCTCCGCGTGCATGGTTCTCGGAACTACGGGGTTCCTTCTTGCTCAGGGATTCTCTAATTCTCTTGCCGACTCATCCTTATTTATCCAGCCAAGAGATAATGGATTGCTTTTTGTCCTAGTTTATGTCGATGACATTGTTATCACCGGACCTGATGCCACTGTTGTGTCGGCCTTCATTGACACTCTCTCGACCAGATTTGCCCTAAAAGATCTGGGCCCTCTTAATTATTTTCTTGGCATCGAATGCACCTCCACGCCCGACGGACTACTTCTCTCTCAGCGTAAGTACATTCATGACTTACTTCATCGCCTTGATATGGCGGGCTCCAATCCGGTCGCCACTCCGCTTTCTCCTGATACAGACTTACGGCTCATTTCTGGCACCTCTCTATCGGATCCCGCTGAATATCGCTCTATCGTTGGTGGGCTTCAGTATCTCACTCTTACCCGGCCCGACATAGCCTTCTCTGTCAATCGTCTCTCACAGTTCATGCATCGGCCAACCACGTCACATCTTCTTGCTGTTAAACGGCTGCTCCGATATCTTCGTGGCACTTCTGACTTTGGAATTTACATTCGCCGCAACAGCACTATGAATCTCTTGGCTTTTTCGGATGCGGACTGGGGGGGTAATAAAGACGACTATACCTCTACGAGTGGCCATATTATTTATCTTGGTGTTAACCCCATTAGTTGGTCTTCAAAGAAACAACGCAGCGTTGCGCATTCATCTACGGAGGCTGAATACCGAGCCGTTGCGTCCACGTCGGCTGAGGTTCGCTGGATTTGCTCCCTTCTGTCCGAATTAGGTGTTCATCTACCTCACCCTCCGACTATCCTTTGTGACAACATTGGGGCCACTCATCTCTGCTCCAACCCGGTTTTTCATTCGCGGATGAAACATATTGCACTTGACTTCCACTTCGTACGGGAACAAGTTCAGAGAGGTGCTCTTTCTGTCCGCCATGTCTCCTCTGCCGACCAACTGGCTGATGCCTTAACCAAAGCTCTCCCTCGTCAGCAGTTCCTACGGTGCCGTGACAAGATTGGCGTCTCCCTCGGATCCTCCATCTTGCGGGGGCGTGTAGAGGATAAGTCGAGATCTCCGCATAACTGATTGCCCCAATCTCAGCACAACAGATTGAGCTCTCTTAGGATTTATCTTAGACTGCATATTTGTAGGGATTAGTTGAGATTGTTGAGATTTCCTTTCTGTATCCATCTCTTGTATGTATCGTGTATTTATACTCTGGAACCTTCTTCCTTGGAGTAATACAATCAAACATTATACAGAAACTCTTATAGAATGTTATTTGATTGTATCAGTGTTTTGCTTGTAATCTATAGTAGTTTGTATGTTTGACACACTTGTCATGAAATGGGACGATTAGTATATATGTTGTGATCTTTATGCTTTATGGTTTGGTTATCTTAGTCCAAATACAGAAAGGAATCAAAGATGATCTTTGGTTTCTTTTCTTTTGAAAGCAAAGTAATGGATTTCATTAATTCATCAAATCAGTTGTTACAAATGTAGAAATTATTTTAGGGATATCGAAGTCCCGTTCTTGAAACTTCTAGCTAATTCATGAGTAATTCTATTGTTCAATCTTTTAACAAACGAAAATCTAAATGTGGGAATCAAATAGAGAACTTCTCTAATATCTGATATGGATCGATCCTCTATGTGAGAATTCAGTCTATGCCCTATGGGCTCTGACACTATTGCTCCTCCTCTACCCCGATGTTTAAAGGTAACCAAAAGGTAATAGCTTGATGACTCAAAATATTGGCTATTTTGTGTGGCTAGGACGTACGAACATTCTTGAATAATGCAAAAACATACCAACAAAATTTCAGAAACACTAAACTTCATAGACACCAAGTTACTACAAATTTTTAGGGATAATTATAATTTGAACTTGATTCGATCAAATTAGTGTCAATTATAATTCGTATGTTCAAATTAGGGCTGTCAACGATCGGCTTCGTGAATAATGCAGAAACATCCGAACAAAATTTCAGAAACACGAAACTTCGTATACAGACACCAAGTAACTACAAATTTAGGGATAATTATAGTTCGATGTTGTTCGATCAAATTAGTGTAATAAGGATCAAAAGTAATGCATTCACCGTTATAATTAGTATGTTCAATTAGGGCTGTTATCGGATTCGGATTGAATCAGGATATTCCGAATCCGAATCCGATAAGAAAACCCGATAATTGGATCCGAATCTTAATCCTATTGGATTCAAATTCATTCTTTTTGAATCCATGCATAATCGGGTTAGATTAGATCCTATAAAAGTTCTGACCCGATTAGTAATAAAATCTAATTTTTAAATAACAAGATTAATGTAAAAAAATAAATGTAATTACATGATATCTAATAAATAATTGTTATTTAATGGATTATTCGATGGTTTTATTTATATTTATTTAAAATAGATTAATTTAAACTTATTAATAAAAATAAATATATACTTTTAGAGTAAACCATTTAAATTTTATTATTATTTAAAGTGATAAATATGTGAAAATTTAATTTTAATTAACGTAATATTATGTTCTAGTAAATAAATATTATATATAGAATTGGGTTCGGATTCTTAACGGATCACATTCTTTAATTCCATATTCAATCAATTTGTTTTAAATAACGAATATTTATAATCGGATATGATCCATCGGACGTTTTTATCAGATTAATATGCTAAAGTTCAGATCGGATTTGAATTAAAATCCGACCCGTTGACAACCCAATCTGGATTAAGACATGGGCTGGGCTCTGAGCCCAATAAATACTCACATAGAGATACCATCAAAGCCCAAACTCAGCCCAATTATCCTTCCCACCTCCCAACAAAATTCAGAGTCAGACAGAACTCTCTCACAGTCTCACTCAGTCGCTTTTAATTTTCTTCAGTTTTTATTAACTAAAAAACACTGTTTTCTGCTTAGCTTTAGCACACATCTTCAACTCTCTCTCTCTCTCTCTCTCTCCAGTGCACACACAAGTATATACACATACATAGTATATATGTATTGTGTATAGATTCCTTCGCCATTATGCATAGTTAACTTTACATGTATCTCACTCCATCCGGGAATTTTCTATTCTTGTCGCTTTATCCCTCTGGATCAAAAGGTATCAACATTCCAGCTTATCTTCATTCCAGTTTCTTTAATTTGATTCCTCCCTTTATTTCCCTTTTCATCTCTGTTCTTGCATTTTCTTGACTTTTAATCTTGTGGGAATGTAATCTAGTTTGGTTTCCCATATGGGTTTGGGGAAAAAATTGAATCTTGATTTGCTCTTCAGGTTTAGTCTATATTTGCATTTTGCTACTGAAATTTGACAAAATTGTGTTCATTTGGAATTGGTTTTGTCGATTCTTTCAGTGTCGTGGAAGTTGATTGATGTTGTTGAAGTTATTGCATATTCTTTCAGCTTGTGGCCCTTGTGAGGTAGAAAGATTCTGTTTTGTGTAATTGACAATAACTGTAGTTGGAATTTAGGAATCAAACCTCGGTCATATGTTTCCTTGTTTAGAATTGTCTTAAGAAATTGCTAGATATTTCAGAGATTTATTGTCCTGTGAACTGAGTTATTGGTTTTGAGTTGCATTGTTTTCTTGTTAGTGTTTGTGTATTGTTACATATGCTGCAGATTTGTAGGATGTGACAAAGAAGTTTGTAGAAGATCATGTCGAGCGATACCGGCACTCATTGGTGCCATAGTTGTAGCAGACCGGTGACTCTCCGGAGGCGAACCGCCTTATGCTCCAACTGTGGAGGCTCTTTCATTCAAGAACTACATGACACGACCAACACAACAACAACAATCGAATTGGACAGCCAAAGGCCGAGATTCATGGAAGCAGTCTCTAACTTCCTCAGTCAGCATAGGACCGTTCGAACTAACATGTCTGAAAATGATTCTTGGAACTCCTTTTTGGTTTTCACTGGAGACGTGCCAATTAGAATGCCTGGCAATAATGGGCTCTTGGATTTTCTCAACGAGACCCTAGGATTCAGACGCGAAAACGGTGGCGACTACTTTATAGGACCCGGGGTCGAGGAATTTTTCCAGCATGTCACGCGGAATGACCACCGTGCCCCTCCTCCGGCTTCGAGATCCTCCATTGAGTCCTTGGAGACGGTCAAGATTTGTAAGAAACACATTCGTGGGGATTCCACGTGCGCGGTTTGTAAAGAAAGATTCGAATTGGGTTCCAAAGTTTTGAAGCTTCCTTGCAAGCATTTGTACCATTCGGATTGTATTGTGCCTTGGTTGGAACAACACAGTTCATGTCCGGTTTGCAGACAAGATTTGAGGAACAAGGAAAGATGTAAGACTAATGTGGATTCCAGGGAGCGAAATGGGAGGAGGAGAAGATGGTCTTTCCTATGGCCCTTTGGTTCGTCCCGTTCCAATGTCGAAAGAAGTGAAAGGGTTGAACGGTCGAGGTCGGTTAACTACCCCCGTCTAGATGACCGCCATGTGGAGTACTCTCATTGGTCGTTTGAATATTAAGGTTCTCTGTGATAGTTTCCTCTTTTTATAAGGAATAATAATGCTAGTTTTTATGGTTTCTGGCTTTCTGCTGCCTGAAAATTGTGTACCATATATGTTCCAAGTTCCAACTGTTTCAAGAATAGAGTTTGAATAAAGTTTCTGCGTATACTATGTTGTCTTAATCTGACATTCTGACTATTTCATATATCGCTTCTAGTTTTTGGTATGATTTTAGTGAATTTACCGAATTGATCTTATTATTTAACTTCACATATAATTCACTTATTTTAAACAGTTGGTATTTCTTCATGATCTGATAAATATTTCGGAAATTCAGATCAAATTCGAATTAAAACCGACAGCATTTCAAGCCCTAATGAAACTCAAAGCGCACAACATTTTGAACTTAGAATGATTTCCATAACAACAAACATGCCGATACCGTACACATAAACATACCAAAACCACGGGAAAAAAGAGGGAACAATAACACCTCAACTGCAACGATTCAAATCACGGGAAGTTCAAACCAAAATCCGACCCTTGCGCGACAAAACAAATACCATGTATGTCTCTCTAGTTTGTGAGCTCCATAATGGCGGATACGATATCTCCATCAGCATCCTTGAGAGCTTTAACAGCCCTAGCTCTTGAAACCCCGGCTTGTGTCATCACGAGCTCTATGTCCTTAGGCTCAACACCTGTCTCGTCTACTTCTTCATCTTCATCCTCCTGAGGAACTGTTGAGGGCTCCGCCTTTGGTGCAACGTTGCCAACATTAGGAGGAGCCTTGAACTGCTCTGCAGCTTGAGTCTGAAGCTGTGAGCTCAAATCCTCAATCTTAGCTTCACCAAAGATCACATATGTGTCTGAGTTCGGACTCTTGAAAACGTCCGGCTTTGAGATAACGAACAGGATCTGAAAAATGGGCATATTCAAGTGTCAAATTGAATTGAAGATAACAATAATAATAATAATAATAGAAGCATTTAGTTACACATATCTCCCGAGGCTTGAGAAATTACAAAATATTAGATTTTAAGTTCATGACTATAATAGCATTTGTTAGATCAAAGCTCTGTGTAATTATCCCTACATTTTACGACTGGTTTCTTTTAGATTTCAACAAATAACGGAGGATATTGGTAATCTTGAACCTTAAGAAGGGGCATTTGTCATTAGGCATAGTTACAGGTTCGCTTTAAACGAAAAACAAAGAAGAATAACTAACATTCTTGCTCTTCTTAACAGTGACTCGGCTGACCCCAGGGATGGGCTTCATTCCCAGTTTTAGCATCGCCTTGCGACTCTTTTTCTCACTTCGGCTCTGCTTTGACCTACCACCGGCATCTTCCAATCCTGCCAAAAGAAACAAGTAACACCCAATCTAGGTTATTAATGAAATCAAATATATCTACATTAATCAAAGTTTCTTTTACAATGAACAAATCCCCTAATTCACACATTATAGACTGACAAGGAACTAGAAATATCTTGTTAAATAAATCAATCCAAGTCGTGAGATGGAAAAATCGTGATGTTTAAATCTTCATATACCTTCAGCATCATCTTCATCTCCATCATCGTCGTCATCCTCATCATCGTCATCCTCAACTATAGGTTCCTCTTGCTGCAAGCATTAATTGAATCAGTAAACAATCACATAACTCATAACTGGGCACTTCACTTCAGTTTTTCTTGATTTTTACACCCGGTCGCAACACATAACATTAATTGGGTTCCGAAAACGCATAACAATACAAACACAGTCTCCAACGATTTCACATATTGGTATTCGATTCCAAAAACTGAATCATTTTTACAACTAATTACAATACTAGAAGTCTACACCAATCATTCTGAGGAAAGCAACAGGAATTTGAACATATTAGATTTCAGATTACGGAAATGAAACAATCTAAGCAATAAACGAACAAAACACAGTGATTCTTCTCCATTTCCAGCTATAATCTAAACTGATTCATTTCACCACATAGAGCTCAATCAAACACATGGATCCAAAAAAACAAGAAACTCCAAAATCCACATAAAATTTCCACGAATCTCATCAAACCCAAAAGGAAGTCATAAAAACCGAAAATTAAACCATAAAAGCCCACGAATATCAAAACCCCAGCTAGAAAAATTCCATCTTGCATCAATCCCATAGCTTCTGTGTGTGTGAGTGAGAGAGAGATTACATCAATCTTCTGTTGCTCGAGATGGGCAGCCAATAATTCTTCCTGTGATTGAGTCATGGTGATTTCTTGCAGCAAATAAAGGAGTGAAAATGGAAAGAGGGTTCCAGGTGACTGAGAGAGAAGAGTTCAAAACCCTAGAGAGAGAAAGAGAGAGTGTTACAGTGGAAAGCTACGGCGATTCTATATGGATAGCGTGTTATCGTAAAAGTCGGGCTGCTGTAAGAAAACGCTACTTCTTTTCCTTGTCGGTAGCGCTTTTTCCATTGCAGTGAATTCGAATATTTGAATTTTTTTTCTTTTTTAAATTATTACAACTTTTTTAATAGATTATTTTTTAGATAAAAAAACAACTTAATCTCGTATTATGATTTTTTTTTATTCGAATTGTCAAATATTTTAAATTGTCTTATATATTTTGTAAAAAATTTTAGATTGTCATCTTAGGTATTAATATGTGTTTTATTTCTGATGAAAAATTAATAATTTTTAACAAAAAAATTGAACCACGTGTTAACTCCTAAATAATTAAGATGAGAATTTGAAAATTTTTACAAAATATAAATGTTAGTCTGGAAATTTTAACAAAGTATGTATAGAAATTTAAAACATTTGAAAATTCAGATAAATAATTGAAATAACATTTATAAATATAAGTTATTTTTCCCTCTATTTTTTTATTAGTAATATTAAAAAGTATACCATTAGAATTTATATTTATTCATTAATCTGAAATTTTTTATAAAGTACAAGTGTCAATTTGAAATTTTTTGATAAAGTATATTAAAAGAGGTTATAATACAGAGATAAAATATTATTGTTCTCTATTTTTTATTACTATTATAAAAGGTATATATACTATTTGAATAATTTTAAAACGTTTCGGTTATAATACAGAGATAAATTATTTTTTGTCTCTATTTTTTATTACTGTTATAAAAATATATATACTATTTGAATAAGTTTAAAACGTTTCATAATTCATAAAATATATTTTTAAATTTTAAATTCATATTTATTTATTGTATAGATATATTTTAATTTATTATACGACCTTTATTTGTGAAAATTATGTGGCACCATTCACGACTCAAATTAAGAACAAGAATCCCATGAATTAATAGCACCGACACCTTATTTCTCCGCCAATATCATCATTTTTAATAAAGATGCATAAAAGCGACCGAAATAAAAATACGAATATACGATATCCAATGCAACGATACAAACTTTTCTTAAATTTATCATATAAAAATTACTCAAAACGACATCTACCATTACACGACACGATTTAAAAATGTCGGTATATTAGCATTTAATACTTATATCTAAAAAATTAGGTATTAAAACAAGACATTAATTAGGTCGACATATATATATATTATATTTATGGACCCAAAATTGAAGTGAATATAGATCACGAGCAATGAACCCCACAACCATTGGACCCTTGTGAAATCTCCCCGTGACTTGTGTGCATACAATGTATAATAAAATCTTCTAAACCGACCCAAACAGTTATTACACGTTTCTAATTTTTATACGAATCACATAATTAACATCACAATAAATAGAAAATATAATTAACCGTACGTGACTATCGAAAATAATTATAATTTTTTTTTTTTTTTAAAGGAGAATATTTATTTATTGTGGATAAAAAGGATGTCTCACTTGAAAATCCCTATCAAAAAGTTGACTGCAATGGAAGCAAAAGGCACCGCAGCTGAGGAAGTGCTTTCACACTCCTGTTTCAATTAATTTTCACATCACTATTTGGATTGTTGGTTCATTGATAGGGATTCAAATATGCCCACAGTTTTATTTTATTCAAAATAATTTTATTAATTAAAATTAATTTATTAGTGTCCCACCAACAAAATTAGGTTAAATAGTTTTAACTTCAAATAGAGAAAAGAAAAGGGAAATATGGTAGATAAATAAAATAGTTCTAAGTTTTAAGTTAATAGATAAATAACTATGGATTTCAAGATATCAAGTGTATAAATGAAAGAATAAGTCAATATTGTATATGGATTTATTAATGAGATATATTTACGCGTATTTAGATAATTCTTACAGGAAAAAGTACTTTTGCATCATTTTGTTTTAAATATGGGGGTTTTGTAAAATTAAATTCTTTTTTTAACAGACACGTCAAAGTGGTCAAAATCAAATTTTGCTTATTTAGGTAAAAGTAAGTTAAAAGTCAGGTAGAAATGTTCTTGAATTAAGCTTCTAGCTTGTAAATGATTTTTTTTACGTAAATAGGTGAAAGTTTATATAATTTGTTGAAAGTTTTTTTCAGCTTATTTCTTCGGACAATCAACCATTTTTCATCTAACTTTTGACTTTTTTCAAATTTTCTACCATTTTAACTTCCACTTCTCAAAAGTAAGAAGTTTTTGCGAAAGACCCTCGTCAAAACCATTCTTAATTTTTTTTTTTCGAAAGAGTTAAAAGAAAACTATTGACTTTAAAGTGATTGAATTCTTGTAATAATTATAATTTAATGGAGTTGGGACATGTGGGAAAATTTTAAAAATAAGAAAAAGAATGTATGTAATGTACGTGTAGTGCCTTTTAAATTACTGCATGTTGGCGTTGGATGGACCTTCTTTCAAGCTTCTTCTATTATTCGACAGCTTCTTCCAATATTATCATATTCCCATATAAATATTCTCTCTTGATTACCACTTTATCCAAGAATTGTATTGAGCATTTCCCTTCATCTACGGACACGACAATATAGATATAATACCACACAAATATAATAATACAAATTTTTTTTTTTTTTAATTTCCAAGTGAAGAGTATGAGATATGACGTTCGATACAAATATTCGACAAGACACGACACGATACAAAACGAAACGATAAAATAATATTATCATATGCTCTCTCTCTTAATTACCGGGTTTCATATTGTTTAGAGGGAAAATTCTTGGCTGAGCCGGGTGTAGGCCCCAATTCCTACACCCGGCTCTAATACATGAATATAAAAAATATTTTTTTTTTTTATTTTTTATATTCATGTAGTAGAGCCGGGTGTAGGAATTGGGGCCCACACCCGGCTCAGCCAAGAATTATTTTTTTATTTATGTATTAGAGCTGGGTGTAGGAATTGGGGCCCACACCCGGCTCAGCCAAGAATTTCCTTGTTTAGAGAAAGGTTTTGAAGTTGGTTGAGCTCCCCCTTTCCAATTAACATTTGAATAACAATTCTCTTTCTTTATGAAATTTTAATGTGGGAAATTAATTGGGTCATTTAATGACAATCCAACAACCTTTATTTCGCAAATATAAATGGTGAAAGTGGGGCTTTCTTTTATTTATTTCTTTGTTTCTCGTGGGGGAATTCATCCATAATTACATTTATGAAATATACAATTATTCAATGTACAAATATTTATTAAAATATAAATTTGTTGTAAAGTATCGTGCTGGACATTTTTACGTGAATATTCAAGAGAAGCTGCGAATGATTGTATTCAACTATTTATGTCATATTATATTTATATTGTTGATCTTAAATTAAAGCCTCCAAAATTATCGGTTTATATTATCCAAAAAAAAGATAAATATTAATGGTATTATCAAATTTTACTTCTCCTTACAAGGGGCAACTCATATGACTTTATTAGTTTTGGAATTGTATGTAGGTATATGTATTTGTACGAAAAAAATGATATTTTTAAAATATTTATAAATTATTATTGTTGGCAACAATACTAGAAAACAATTTAATAAAGTTAAAAACAACAATCAATTAATTTGGATCTATTTTCGATTGTTACCTATCATTCACGCGAGACATTACTTGACTAATTTTGGACCTTTCTAGTTTCTGATCAAGTCAAATTACTTCCAATACATGGCACAAATTATTACTACTTCAAAAAGTATAATAATACTTTCAAGAATTAATATCCAATTTATTCATTTTTTTTTCAGAAAAATATATATAAATATCCTATTTATCCCATTTATTTAGTAAAAAATGTTAAAACCCACTTCCATCTTTTTAGGTAAATTACTTTATTACAACAAGAACAACAAAAGCCCCTAATTATCTCAACTTTATTACAAAAGATAAGAATGATAATTTCAAGAATTAATATCCAATTTATCCATTAATTATTATTTTCCTAGAAAATATATATCTTATTCATCCCAATTATTTATCTAGTAAAAATGTTAAAAACCCACCTCAATTTTTGTAGATACATTACTTTATTACAACAAAAAACCCTAATTATCCCAATTTTATTACAAAACATAAGAATGATAATTTCAAGAATTAATATCCAATGTATTCATTAAATTTATTTTTTTAGAAAATATATATCCAATGATGTACGGACACTTCTCTGGTGAGAAATTCAAGAAAAAATCTGTATCGGCATATTCATATCGTATAGTGTCCATATCGTCGTGTTCGTATCTGTACATCATAGTATATATCTTATTTATCCCAATTATTTATCTAGTAAAAATGTTAAAAATCCACTTCCATTTTTGAACACACTACATTATTACCCCCCAAAAAATAATTATCTCAAATTTATTACAAAATATTAAAATTATTATTACCTCAAGAAAAACATGACAACACATTTGTGCTTGTCTTTATCCCACAACTAGGAAAAAAACAGTTGATCTGCTGAAGTTAACTCCACAAGCTTCCCACCCCCAAACTTCAAACCCTAAAACCAAAAAAGAATTCTTTCCATTTCTCCACCTCTTAACCACTCACCAACAAATTTCTCATCTTTCTGTCTGCACACAAACAAGAAAAGATAGAGGGAGAAGCAAGCAAGGCAGCCATGGATTGATTGATTGATTGATTGTGTTTCAGACTTTCAGCTCAGTATACCAGTCAGTAATGGAGCTTAGCTGAGTACCAATAAGAGTAAAAACCCACATTGCTGAGATTTCTTTTGCAATGGGCAAGACTGAAGATGGGCAGATTCTGCCGAGTACAGCAGTTGATGCTCAGGGTACAACCCCTAATGCAGGGAGCAGTAATGGGTGCTGTTTGGGTTGCAGTAGAGTTAAAAAGATGGTGTCTTTCAGATGTGTGCTTGTTCTTGTTCTGGGTGTTGCGGTGCTCTTGTCTGCTGTTTTTTGGCTGCCAATTTTTCGGTTTGGGGATAAAAAAGATCTGGATCTGGACTATGCAGGTTGGTGGGTTGTGTTCTGGGGTTTCAATTTGGGAATTGTTGAGTTTTGGGATGATAATTATCAGCATTGTGATGTTCATGCAGATCTGTTTGTGAATTTTGTGGAACTGGTTCATTGAATTTCTGGGATTTTGGCATTTGGGATGCTTTGTGGTTTGGAGTTAATTGCTTATCTTGATTTGGGATTTTGATTTTTTTTCCATTTTTTTTCTTCTTGAAATTGGGATGTCGGTTTGTTCTTGTTTTATGGATGAGTAGGCTCATTTGATTTATCAGGGTTGGGGTTGGTAATTTAGCTATGGGTGTGAAGGAAAACAAATTAATGTGTGAAATAAACCTGTAATTTTAGGGGGACTAAAAATTCAATTTTGATTAATGTACATATACGAAGTATGTCTCTGGATTTAGGTGTGGTTAATGATGTTAATTTCTTGTTATTTTACTGATGTGTAAATTTGAGTTAATGAGATGATGACATCCCTTTTATTTTTAAGGATTTCTGGCCGAGTTTTTGGTTTAATTTAACTGCAACCACAATTATGCTTAGTGATGAACCGCTTGTGGTATTTCTTATATGATGTTATTAATTATGGTTTAACTGATATGTGATATGATGTTGTTCAAAATGGTAGTTTTTCCGTGTGAACCAATCTTCTGTGTTAATTATCTGGTATTAAATTAAAAACTTGAAGTTCACTTTTGGGCCGTGATATGTTTGCTTGGAATATTTATTTTTATTTTTTGCATATGTAATTTTGTGATGTGTAACTTCCTGTATCTGAGTATCGGACAGCTTATGCTCAATTCGGCAGTTGATTATTTATGATAAGGAGTCATAGTCATATTAATCCTATGGTTTTGTACTAGAAATGGTAGTCATCTCTTGTAAATGTTGGATTGTGCAATTTCTTGAAAACTTGAACTAATATACGCTATGTCCTTATACATTATCAATTACAAGATTGCCAAAACCGATCTATATTCGGTTTTATATACACTGTCTTTAGAATGTTACTGAAATATTCATTTTTGTATTGTCCAGGTCATGATATAGTGGCAAGTTTTATGCTGAAGAAGCCAGCTTCGTTTCTCAAAGACTACATCGTGCAGCTTGAGGATGATATTTTTTATGAATTGAGCTTCTACTCTACGAAGGTACTTTCGCCAGCTCTTGATCTTGTTTATTTTTAAATTTAATTGCTCTGCTTGCTTCTCTTTTGTGAAGAAAATAAGAAAAACATTTGTTATTTGATAGCTCACTCTCTCTGTAATATATACACCAATCACGTGACAAATGTAATTAACACCAGCCCTCTGACTTAGAACTTTGCACATTTTGGTTTAACGGGTTAGCAATAGGTTTCTATAAAACAGTTGGTTTATGCTAGAAATTGACACCTTATTTTTTCCATTAGTTATATTCTATTTTTACTCTAGTATCATAAATTTACCTTTTCCTTTGGGTGCCAGGTACAAGTAATATCTTTGGAACCATCAGCTGAATCAAACATAACAAAGGTTGTGTTTGCGGTTGAAGCCGATGCGACAATGCAAAGTTTAATCAGGGCGTCGTTTGTGTATTTTTTTACGAATCAGTCATCTTTTAATTTGACCGAACATGTGTTTGGTGATCCTTTTGCTTTTGACGTGCTCAAATTCAGAGGAGGGATTACTGCTAGCCCCGACCAGCAGAAGGCATTTCTCTTGCAAAATGTTCAAATCCTTTTCAACTTCACATTAAACTTCTCCATTGATCAAATCATTGACAATTTTGATGAACTTACGAGCCAACTTAAGACGGGCTTACATTTGGCTCCATATGAGGTATGGGATTATATTCTTTCGTCTTCCTTTAGTTATAACATGGTATATCGGTTGAGTTCCACTTCTTGTTTTAATAGGCTCTTAGCTGAAAAGCACAAAACATTTTCTCGAAAAATTTCCAAAATTTCTGCAGGTATGAATTTGTGTGGTTACTTGTATTATGTCAAAATTGTGAGTATTGTATGTTAATGATTATAATGGCATAATAACAAGGAAAAATATATATTATATTAAAATGAATTCTTTTTGACAATATATTATAGTGGTAATTGATAGGCGCAAACATGTACATTTTTAATCTAGAGTAGTGTTCAGGTGCATTCGTGGATGTGCAAAATAGTAAAAAAAATATAAAGATGTGTCTAAGTTTTAAGTTTTATAAATTTATGAATATGTATTAGATTTTTCTCTAAGAATATAATAATTTTGGTATTATTAAATTAAATATGTAAATATTTATTAGATTTTTCTATATGAATAATAAAATTTCCAGCATTAATTATATTAACAATGAGATAAAAGAATTTTTTAAAACTAAGATGGAAATTAGTCAACAATAAATTGATAAGATAGTAAAAAAAATATTGAATAGTCGAAACTAGAGAGAAGAGAGGATAGAGAAAAGAGATTGAGAAAAAAAAATATATATATAATAATGGGAGAGGAGAGCAGAGATTAGATGAGATAAGAGGCATTAGACATAAATTACAAAGCTAACTTGAAGGTCAATTTTGTCGATCTAGTTGAAAATGACCATAGTTAGTTATTACATAGCACTGATGCTTCTTATATAATAGTATAGATGATGATTTGAAATGCTTATAGTTTTTTTAAATAATATTTTGGTTGAGAATTATACATTGTGAGGGAATAACTTGGTTTTATTTCATGATTTTGGAGAACATTTAGGGAAATCAAAATAAAAAAAAGTCTAAAATTCTCTTCTCTTTTTTCTAAATGCAGAACTTGTACATTAGGCTGACAAATCTGAAGGGCTCCACGGTATCTCCCCCGACAACAGTTCAGTCTCAAGTTGTTTTGGCCGTTGGCATTAATCCCACAAAAACAAGATTAAAGCAGTTGGCTCAAACGATCGGTTCCAACTCCAAAAACCTTGGTCTCAATAACACTGTGTTTGGCCGTGTCAAACAAGTTAGCCTTTCTTCCATATTGCAACACTCCCTCGGGACGGATGGAAATCCATCTCCATCCCCATCACCATCACCATTGCCTTCACCACCACATTCTCCACCCCCTTCAATATCCCACCACCACCATCACCACCACCACCATCATCACCATGTCAGCATTCCTCCTACCGTTCCACCTTCGCCGTCGAGGGTGCACCATGGGAGAGGATCCCCCGTGCCTGCACCGGCACCGGGGAAGAAGAACAAAGATCCCGGCTGTAATTTTGGACATAAGAATTGGAAGCAACATAAGCATTCTCATATTGCGCCTTCTCCAACGCCCGTTTATGCACCACAAGCTTCTGCTCCTTCACCGAAACACGTGCATCATCCTAAAATTTCTCCCGTTCATGCAGAAAGTCCAGCACCAATTTCGGCCCACGCTCATAGTCGGCCCCCATCGCAAAGTGAAAATCATGCAAGGTCTTCGAATGTGTTGCCATTGCTTTCGCCAGCGCCGTCTCCATGTGAGTATATATTCTTTCAATTTCAAGATTGTATTCATTTCCTAATATCATATGTTAAAAGGATCTCGTCATTTAGTCTTTTTGTGTTAACCTTTGCTGGTGGGTTTTGGGGAGGGGGAGGGGATTGGAGTGAGAGGGGTAGCGATCTCGACCAAGTTTATACACAGAGATAATGGGATAAGCTCATAATCAAAAAGTAAGATGGCAAAAAATGAGTTGAGCCGTATGAGGTTACTCTACAGCCTACAGGATTAAAAAATATCTTCATGTGATAGTTGAAATAGTAGACAACTTAGATTATCTAGATTTTCTTCTCTAAGGCGTTGTCGTTTAGCGGCACTGATAGTGCAAGTATTGTGATGCCTTTTAAATCGGAAGAACTTTATAAATGTAAGAAAAAGGAAAGAACACAAAGTATTTTACCTTCTTATCAATGATTTTTAACTTTTGGCCCCACTGATCAACGATTTTCGAGTGGCCACTGCATATAGGTAGTAATGCATGAATCTCGAGTCACTCTCATTTCGATATCTCGTATTTGCATTCTTTTCAATTAAACTCATGCAATTCTTAGTCTGTCATTGAGAATATATATTTGTTTGCAGCTTGTGCTGGAACGTCCTCATCCAACGTACTCCCTCTATTGCTGTTTATACTACTCGGACTGCTTTTGTAGCGGCAGAAATAAAAGGAAAACAAAAAGCTTAAAAACCTGGAGTTTTGCTGGTGAGAGGGTGACGCCAAAAGGGCGTGCCTGCCGAATCTCACTTCGTTGAGTGCATATATTGTCAGTCTTTTGTGCTGTGTAAATATTCGATTAAAAGGTTCAGTGGCTCAAGAATACATGAAGGTCAAAGTCACATAGGTGACGGGCCTATCATCGCCCCTGGCTCGTGTATGATCTCTCTCCTCTACGTAAATTTAAGGAGGGAAAATCAAGAAAATGTAAAACGAAACGATACCCTTTTTTGTTTCTAATCTCTTACAAGCCTAAAAGCCATGGTTTTCCACTTTATATATGGTGCTGTGTTTCATCTTTGATGCATTTATATGTGGTTTGTTATGAATTAGTTTGTTTGGAGTGAAATGGAATGTAAGGAAGGTCGATTTCGAGCTCGGCGGTAGAGATGTCTTGGTTTATGTAGTTAGGTTTATGACAAATGTGCAAGCTAGATGGAACGCAGGATACGTGTCGTGAATCTGAATAGTGGAACATATGATGCAGGATTCGAGTTGTGAATCCGAACAGCTGAACATATGATGCTGCAGAACATACGATGCCATCCGAAAAAGTGGAACAAAAGATTTGGAATGAGGTTCTGAATCCGAATAGTTGTGATGCCATACGACAGCAGGATACGTGTCGTGAACCCGAATAGCAGAACATACGACAGCAGGATACGTGTCGTGAACCCGAATAGCGGAACGTATGCTGCAGAACATACAATGCCATCGGAAAGAGTGGAACAAAAGATTTGAAACGAGGTTCGATTATCTAACTTAAGAGTCATGCGTGTACGAGATGGAATACAAGCGACTTATTGTAATAAGAAGTCGAACATGAGATCTAAAATGTGGGAAACAAAACCTATAAAAATTGGGGGATTTTAGGAATTGGACAACAACGAAGTTCTGGAAAAAGTTTTTAAGTATATGTATTATGATGCACGAATATAGACATGATGATATGGATACAACGATACACGTGAAGATTGTCAGACATGGTGTCTGATACTAATGTCCAATACGATATAATACAATAAAATAATATTTTAAAAGCGAGTATGTATCGTAAATATATGTATTTGACTGAGAATATGCACACGCATATGTATGTGTTTGATCACAAGCCACATGTGAAAGCTCATCACATGAATGAATGTTGATGTCAACAGCAAACATTTGGCAGAATTCATGAACTTGCACTAATTGCAGCTTTCATTTCTTGATTATTTGTAGTTATTGATTAGAGACATGGGGTCCAATTCTGATATGTGAATGATTATTCATTCTTATTTTGATACATAGTAATGGGATATTCAACCAGAGAAATATCAAACTATTATCAACATTGTCCGGTTGATTCAGTTGTCATGATCTAAGGTTTAGCTACTAATCTGATTGTCTTAGCTGTGAACCATCCCGGCTCGATTGTAATCTTATTACTAGCCTGGGCCCGAGGTTATTCATATCTTTCTCTAGCGAGCACTATTGTATGTTTTCGATACTCGGCAGTTGGATTGATCCTCTGTATTGTTCCCTGTTTGTTAAAAAAAAAAAAAAAAAGAGGAAGAGGAGGGAGAAAGGGGTTCCTCGATTGCATCCCACGGTTTCTTTGACCTATTTTGTTGAAAAAAAAACTGTTAACAACATTAAACTTCGGGTAATGTGGAATAAATTCCTAAATGTGTATCATAGTTTTACTTAACTCTCCATTTTGAAAAAATGTCTTATAATTTTCGCAAAATGTCGTAATTAAAATATATCTCAATTGTATATTTTTTACAAAATATAATACTAAAACGTTTTGATATAGTATTTATATACTATTATATTATATAATTTTATGGGGGAGTAAAGTAAAAATATTTCAAACTGTCCCAAAACAAGAATCCTCAAAACATTCTCAATGACGTATATTAAAGATTGTCGGATTATCAAAATTAAAATTAAAATAAAATACATGTAGGTGAAATCAGATGATGTCACGGGTTGCATATTGTAAATAGATATTTGACCGGTTAGCATGGGTTGGGAACACTTTTAGCCTATCTCTTCTCTCTTAATTACAAAATCATAGTTTGACAAAATTTTATATGCACAATTTTAGTTGTACACTTGTATTATACTCGACTACAGAGTAGTCGAACATTCTTTGATCCTTATCATTAATATTAAATACATATCGATAATTTTGAAGTTATAGAGATTACGAGTACCCTCTAACTCATATATAATTGCCCGTCTCATCTAAGACAATTTTATTATTAATTACTAAACTATGCCAATAGATCAATGGACGTAATTGTTGTCTTAATAGTTGATAAAATAACAAGATATTATATTTGCCTACTTATAAGTTATATCATTCAAAAGCATGCCATGGAATGTCTTCATCTCTTTCAGTGAAGTTGTAAACTGAATCAAAACATGAGGATGCCATTACTTAACTAGTTACAATCATCTTTTCTCTTTTTTTTTTTTAATTTTTATTTTTTTGTGCAAAAATGTTCATTTTCTTGACAAATGCTCTTTTGGGCAAGGCTGAATTGCTCAACATAAATTTAACAAATTGCAAAAGATAAAAGAAAAAAAAAAAAAAAAAAAAAACTAAAATTAGGGCCATCTCTCCCTCTCTCTTGTTTTCAAAGAAAGGCTGATACTTTTTGTTTTTGTATTGATTTCCACCGCAATATGCTGAAATTGATGCAATAAACAACAATAAACTTTATAGCAAGAAGAACTGCATGTGAGAAAAAAAAGATCTTGGAAAAGTGTGTGAAAGAGAGTGTCATGACCCTGGACCAATTGCAAGGTATGGGACTTGTCCCACATCGGTTGTATGGGCAATTGATGTGGGGTTTATAGGCCAAATGGGCTCTCTCTCCCTTCAGACTAGTCTTTTGGGATGGGCTCTCCTGTTTGGTCTATAACAATTGGTATCAGAGCCGGCTCGGAGTGGTGGCCTACGGAGTGGTGGCCCACGGAGTGGTGGCCTAGAGGAGCTAGCCGTGACCAACGTGGCCGTGACCAACGTAGCCGTGACCAACGAGGACGTTGGCCCTTAAGGGGGGTCGATTGTCATGACCCTGGACCAATTGCAAGGTATGGGACTTGTCCCACATCGGTTGTATGGGCAATTGATGTGGGGTTTATAGGCCAAATGGGCTCTCTCTCCCTTCAGACTAGTCTTTTGGGATGGGCTCTCCTGTTTGGTCTATAACAATAATGTTATGTTCTTAGAAAAAGTGCAGAAATTTAGGTGAGAAAAGAGAAGAATTGGTGAAGAGAAACACTGAAATATTATTAGGCATCCGATAAAAATTATTCAAGAGTACCAAAACAACTATTTATACTAGAAAATCAAAACCTAAAGGCCTCAGGCCCAAACAGAAATCAAATGAAATAAGGAAAGCAAATCTAGGTAATCTCTATTCCTCGTTCCCCAAGCCTTCAACCGTTAAGAGCATCCTCCATCCTACTGTTCCAAATATTTATTCTTTCCCCAACTTTGTTAACAGCCTCAACGTTCAGATTCATGACATTACCTCCTCCTCTTTTAAATCCTTGTCCCCAAGGATCAAATTTGGGAAACTTCTTCACAATATAAGAGTAATCCTCCCAAGTTGCCTCTTCAGGAGAACAATACATCCATTGAACCAGAATTTGATTAACTGGTTTGTTGTTCCTAGGGATCAATCTCCTATCCAGTACAGCAACAGGACAAACCTTAAAGATCCCATCATCTGTCAGTTCTGGCAGCTCCGTTGAAGGACTGTGCTTATGACCAATTTTCTTTTTTAACAATGAAACATGGAAAACAGGGTGGATGGAGCTTGTTGCTGGGAGCTGCAACTTGTAGGCCACCTTGCCAATCCTCTGAAGAACCAAAAATGGACCAAAGTATTTAGGAGCCAACTTCAAATTCTTCCTGAGAGATAAAGTGTTTTGCCTGTATGGTTGGAGTCTAAGATAGACCATATCTCCTTCCTGAAACACCCTCTCTGATCTCTTCCTATCAGCATAAATCTTCATTCTATTTTGAGCAGCCTCTAGATTCTCCTTCAATAACTGATTCAACTTAATTCTCTCTTGCATCATATCTGTCACAACAACATTTTCAGAAGTGTTAACCAATCCTAGGGGTATATGAACTGGTACATACCCATACATCGCTTGAAAAGGGGTGATTTTCAAGCTCGTATGATAGTTAGTATTATACCAATATTCGGCCAATGGTAACCAAACCTTCCATTTCTTAGGCTTCAAATGACACATACTTCTGAGATAATTCTCCAGGCACTGATTCACCCTCTCAGTTTGCCCATCAGATTGAGGGTGATAGGCTGTTGACATTGCTAATTTAGTTCCCAACAATTTGAACAGCTCCTTCCAAAAAACACTTGTAAAGACTTTATCCCTGTCCGACACAATGACTTGTGGCAACCCATGCAGTTTATAGACGTTTTCCAGGAAAACCTTTGCAATGATTTCAGCAGTAAACGGATGAGATAAGGGTAAAAAGTGTGCATACTTGGTATAAGTATCTACCACCACCAATATAGAGTTCTTTCCCTCAGAATTAGGAAGACCCTCTATGAAATCCATTGATATTTGAACCCAAGCTTGTTCTGGTATCTTTAATGGTTGCAGAAGTCCAGGATAAGGAACATTTTCGTGCTTGGTTCTCTGACAAACATCACATTCTTTAACCCATTTCTCCACTTCTTCTTTCATCTTAGGCCAATAAAATAAGGATTTAATCCTCTGATAAGTCCCCAGCATGCCAGAATGGCCCCCAACAGGAGAATCATGTAAGGATTGAATGATTCTCTCTTTTAAAGTAGATACATTCCCAACACATATCTTTCCTTGTTTCCTGAGTATGCCAGATTGTAAACTATAATCTGGAAAAGCACTTCCATCTACTGCCTTAGCCTGCATAATACTGTTCAAAATGGAATCTTGAACATATGAGTCACTGATCTCTTCCATCCATGAAGGAACAGCGGCTGTTATGGCCTTCACATCGCCAACATCATGAGTTATCCTTGATAAGGCATCAGCAGCCTTATTCTCAACTCCCTTTTTATATTGCACCTCATAATCAAAACCCAACAACTTAGAAATCCACTTCTGTTGAAGTACTGATCCAACCCTTTGATCCAACATATGCTTCAAGCTTTGATGATCCGTTTTAATGATGAAATGGTTCCCTTGCAAATAATGTTTCCATTTACTCACAGCAAGCAAGACAGCCAGGAACTCCTTTTCATAAACTGACAATCCTTGATTCCTAGTGCCTAGGGCTTTGCTCAAGAAAGCAATTGGTTTTCTTTCTTGCATCAGAACTGCCCCAATCCCCTTATCGCTAGCATCAGTTTCAACAATGAAAGGTTTAGTAAAATCAGGTAAAGCTAGAACCGGAGCATTACTCATCACTTGCTTCAGCTTTTCAAAAGCCTTAGTAGCATTTTCAGACCAACAAAACCCATCTTTTCTCAACAATTCAGTTAATGGCTTACTAATAGAACCATACCCTTTTATAAACTTTCTGTAATAACCTGTAAGCCCCAAAAAACCCCTTAATCCCTTCACATCTTTTGGTGTTGGCCATTGTACCATGCAAGCAACCTTTTCAGGGTCAGTGGAAACGCCCTCCTGAGTTATAATATGACCAAGATACTCCACCTTCTCAGTGCCAAAAGTACACTTGCTCTTTTTTGCATACAGCTTATGTTCCCTCAATACCAACAAGACAATGTTTAATTGTTGTAAATGAGAATTCCAATCCTTGCTGTAGATGAGTATGTCGTCAAAGAATACCAAAACAAATTTTCTCAGAAAGGGATTGAAGACTTTGTTCATTAAAGACTGGAAGGTAGATGGAGCATTGCATAAGCCAAAAGGCATTACTAAGAACTCATAATGCCCGTTATGAGTAACAAAACTTGTCTTAGGTATGTCTTTAGGATGCATTCTTATCTGAAAGTACCCTGACCTCAAATCAATCTTAGTGAAATACTTAGCACCATGCAATTCATCAAGAAGCTCATCAATTACCGGAATTGGAAAATTATGTTTGACAGTTAATTTATTCAAATATCTGTAATCCACACACATTCTCCATGAACCATCTTTTTTCTTAACCAACAAAACAGGAGATGCAAAAGAGCTTTGACTAGGCTGTATTATCCCTACCTCAAGCATTCCTTTCACCAAGGATTCAATTTCAGTTTTCTGGGTATAGGAATACCTGTATGGGTGTTGTTTCCTTGGCACTGCATCAGGGATTAAGTTGATTTGATGCTCAATCTCCCTTCTTGGTGGTAATCCCGTGGGTTCCTCAAAGATATCAGAGAAGTGATTCAGAATTGTATCAATCTCCTGAGCCTGTTTTGTTTCGCCAACTGGTACAGCTTTAACAGAGAATAGTTGTCCAAAAATACCATAACACCCCCGTTTAAACATTTTCATCATTGCTTTAGCTGATAAAAGTTGCAACTGAGCCTTTTCAGTTATAGCTTTGAGGTGTATCTTCTTTCCATGATTGCTGATTGCTACTTTCATTTGCTTGTAATCAAACTCTACTGGGCTATGTTCTCTCAACCAATCCCCACCTAAGACAACATCACATCCCCCCAACTTGATAATCCTCACTGGATAAGCAAACTTGTGACCTTGAATTGACCATTGCAAGTCATTAAAGATGAGCCTACTAACAATTTTACTACCATCTGCCACACTGACTAGCATTGGATATGTGGTAGTTTTTGAGCATTTCAATGATTTAGCTAGTTCTTCATCTATAAAACAGTGGGTACTGCCACTATCTACAAGCATTTGAACCTCTTTGCCTTCAATTTCCCCTTTAATTCTGATGGTATTATTGCTAATTGTTCCTGCCATAGCATTAATAGAAATAGTGACATCCTCCTGGTCTACTTCTCCTTCACTTATTTCATCTGTTACTCCCTCTTCTTGACAAAGTGCTTGCTCCTCTTCTTCAGACATCATTAAGTAAATATGCCTTTGCTTGCATCTGTGGCCTGGTACAAAGGTTTCATCGCAATTATAACACAAATTCTTATCTCTCCTTGCCTTCATTTCTGCTGCTGTCAAGAATTTTCTAGGTGTAATGTTGTTCTGGGATGACACTTTATGAGATGATCCGTGTTGTTTGTTGTGAGTTGGTTGCTTATAAGGTGGTTTAGGTGGTTGTGAAGGTTTGTAAATTGTTCCGGCTCTATGAAGGATAGCTTCCACAGTGCTCTCCTGCCTCTTAGCTAAGCTAATAGCTTTATGCAGAGATTCTGGCTTCATAGCTAAAACTGCTCCCTTAATCTCTTCTCTAAGGCCAGTAATAAAGCATGCAGTAAAGTATTCCTCATCCAAATTCTTATTAATCAGCATCATGTGTGTTTTAAGTTCCTCAAATTTATCAAGATACTGGTTGACAGAACCTGTCTGTTGCAATCTGTTGAATTCCCCAATCACTGCTTGAGGCTCAACCTCATCAAACCTTTGTAGCACAGCCTCTACCAATTGTTGCCAATTTATACTCACTCTCCCTTCCATATAACCCTGAAACCACGTCTCAGCCTTTCCTCCAAAGTGAACAGAAGCCAATGCCACTTTATTTTCCTCATCAATAGTAGTTACTATTTGAAAATATCTCTGACATCTTCTAATCCAAGATCTAGGATTATCACCCTCAAAATTTGGAAATTCGACCCTCGGAAAAGCAGAGTATGTACCTGAACTATTTTGATTCGAGTTATCAGTTGATATTTGCTTGCTTTTAGTTAAAGCTGCCCCCTCTGTCTGAACAAACAAGCCCTCTCCCAGCAAGGACTTATTCCTATTATAAGCTTGCATCTGTTCTGCAATACTATTCATCTGCTGCTGCATCGATTCTTGCATAGATAACAGTTTTGTGAATGCTTCTTGATGTGATTTGTCCACCTCTTCTACCCTTTCGAAGAGTTTTTGCTCTGCAGCTAAGCGATTAGCCTTCTCCTCCATAAGCAAAATATCCTGCTTCTTTACTAACTCAGTTACGTTTTGTAAATCTTTGGAACGCAAATTATCCGCCACGTTAGACATGATCCCAGCAGGCACGCTCAGGATGAACGGCTCTGGATACCAAATGTTATGTTCTTAGAAAAAGTGCAGAAATTTAGGTGAGAAAAGAGAAGAATTGGTGAAGAGAAACACTGAAATATTATTAGGCATCCGATAAAAATTATTCAAGAGTACCAAAACAACTATTTATACTAGAAAATCAAAACCTAAAGGCCTCAGGCCCAAACAGAAATCAAATGAAATAAGGAAAGCAAATCTAGGTAATCTCTATTCCTCGTTCCCCAAGCCTTCAACCGTTAAGAGCATCCTCCATCCTACTGTTCCAAATATTTATTCTTTCCCCAACTTTGTTAACAATTGTTATAGACCAAACAGGAGAGCCCATCCCAAAAGACTAGTCTGAAGGGAGAGAGAGCCCATTTGGCCTATAAACCCCACATCAATTGCCCATACAACCGATGTGGGACAAGTCCCATACCTTGCAATTGGTCCAGGGTCATGACAATCGACCCCCCTTAAGGGCCAACGTCCTCGTTGGTCACGGCTACGTTGGTCACGGCCACGTTGGTCACGGCTAGCTCCTCTAGGCCACCACTCCGTGGGCCACCACTCCGTGGGCCACCACTCCGTAGGCCACCACTCCGAGCCGGCTCTGATACCCCCTTAAGGGCCAACGTCCTCGTTGGTCACGGCTACGTTGGTCACGGCCACGTTGGTCACGGCTAGCTCCTCTAGGCCACCACTCCGTGGGCCACCACTCCGTAGGCCACCACTCCGAGCCGGCTCTGATACCAATTGTTATAGACCAAACAGGAGAGCCCATCCCAAAAGACTAGTCTGAAGGGAGAGAGAGCCCATTTGGCCTATAAACCCCACATCAATTGCCCATACAACCGATGTGGGACAAGTCTCATACCTTGCAATTGGTCCAGGGTCATGACAGAGAGGATAACAACAAGCAATGACATTAGAGGGCCATTGAGCTCACTTGCTTCGATTCTAGTTAATTCACATCACAAAATATCTCACCCTTCTTCTCTGTATAATCCGATAAAAAATCTGTCTTTGGGAATTTGTGATGCAAATCTGGCAATTGGAAGACGAAGGAAGGAAGCCCATCTTCTAATTTCTCCTCCACTCGATAATAGTTTCGGAGTGTGAGTTTTCTTGGCGATTTTGCAATAAAAGGTACGGTCTTGGGATGATTATGGGGGAGGGTGGACATGTTTGAACTGGGTTTTTGTTGATTTGTTTGGAGCTTTGAGTAATCTTCTGCACTGATGGGAGTGTATTTTCCTCGCAATTTAATCCGAACAGGGGTCAAAATCCTGTAATGATTTAGCTTTTATCTTTTTGGGTTACTTTTTTCGTAGATTTTCTCCTCTGACGATTGATTGATTGAAGATTCAAGAAATTGAGTTCCCATGTAATGCCACCCTCTGAACTTTGACCGGATTCTGATTTCTCTCATATATATAGACAGACGCACACACATTTTTTAATGAAGCCAAGATTCTATTATCTGTATGGTTGTCTTCTTGTCACAAGATTATGCATATTAAATTTGATGCAAAATCTAGCTGTTTCAGAATTGTCTTTTTGTTTCATTATTCTGTTAACTGTGGCAATCTTGTTTCTCATATTTTCCCTTTTTTCATTTCTTGAGGAATTCATGCTTCTTTTAAGCTTAGCATACGTGCAACAAAACAATATTGGATATATTTTCCATTCAAGAACGCATTGTCGATTGAACTCGTCACTTTGAGATGGAAAGACTAACTATTAGTATATGATTCTGCTAAACCAGTTGGTCAAAAATGTCGAACAAGTCATTGCTTACGGGGAGCAAGACATCGAATTCTGTGATTTTGAGCTTCAAAATACCGTATTACACTCATTGGGGGCAGCACCTACTTATATGTGGCTCTGAACCTCTCCTTGGCTCATGGAATGCGAAAAAAGGCCTTTTATTGAAGCCGTATCACAAAGGAGATGAGCTAATATGGTCTGGAAATCTGCCTGTACCGGCTGCATTTAGTTCTGAGTATAGTTATTATGTGGTGGATGATAAGAAAAATGTGTTGAGGTGGGAAGCTGGGAAGAAAAGAAAATTGTTGTTGCCAAAAGGTGTTCAAAATGGCCAGATGGTCGAGCTTCATGATCTTTGGCAGGTGATTTGGTTATTTCTTTTCTCATTTTCTAGCAACATATTTTTGTATATGCCTGTGGAAACTTCTTGTATGAATCCGGTGTTGGACCCTGCATATGCACTAGATGCTCCTGATTATGTCATTGTTATTTTTTATTTTTATGTAAAAGTATATGTTTTAAGTAAATGATGCATGTGGCTCGATAACGACTCCTTGGTGCATATGTTGGTGTTACATATAGGTTTTCTTGGAGAGTTTTTTTTTGTATGAATCCGGTGTTTTAAAGAATTTCACTCTCAAATGCAGATTGGTTCTGATGATCTACCTTTAAGAAGCGCATTTAAAAATGTCATATTCCGAAATAACTGGAATCTTAAGGCCGAGAGACCCCTTGAACCAGTTCAAGATCTTTCTGATAAAGAAGGTAATTTTCTCTTAATATTCAAGTGCATTAGTCTTTCTATTTTCACTTTGTAACAATCTCAAGCTTAAACTTGAGAAATCTTTGTTTTTGCACACAAATGTCATAAGCAGCAGATTCAGTTGTTGTACAATTCAGAATTTCCTGTCCGAATATCGAAGAAGGCACATCAGTAAGATTTTATTTTCCACATGACCATAAAAAATTACAAATATTCCCTCTTGGCTTCAGAAATTACACGTACCTCCCTCATACCCTCTTCTGTTGTTTATTCCACGTATCCAAATCTTTATATAAATTCGTTCAACCTTGTCTAAGTTTTGCTTATCCAAAGGAGGGATACTTGTAATTTTGAAACTACAAGGGAAAGTTTGTGTAACTACACATAGTTATAAGGCATGTCAATGTGATTAACCCATTATTATGATTCAAATTCATCTAATGCATGTTTCTTCTATGACTATTAGGTTTGTGTGATTGGTAGTCCTTCGAAGCTGGGGCAATGGAAGGCTGAGAATGCTGTTAAACTCAGTTATGCTGGTGAATCAGTTTGGACAGCTGAATCCATAATTAAAAAAGACGAGTTTCCCATAAAATATCCTTTCTGAGGAAATTACTTGCTCTGTGCATTCACGGAAAAGGGTCGAATTTCAATTTCAACTTGCTAATTTTCTCAATGTGTACCAAAGCCTTTCAATATGTTTCTCTCCTTAATAACAGTTTACATACAGATATGGCAAATACAACAAAGCTAAAGATTTAGGTTTAGAAACTGGTTTTAATCGAGAACTCTCGGTCGATTTCTCAACTAGTCAACCCAAGTACATTATCCTTTCAGATGGCATGATGAGAGTAAGCTTTTATGATAACTTAATCAATCTTTTTTTTGCCTTCCGTTTCTCCTTTTTTATTTTTTTTTTGGATTCTTTATTTCAGGAAATGCCTTGGAGAGGTGCTGGTGTAGCTGTACCCATGTTTTCCATAAGATCAGAAGCTGATATGGGAGTTGGAGAATTTCTTGATTTGAAGTTATTAGTGGACTGGGCAGTTGAGTCGGGCTTCCATTTGGTTCAGCTTTTGCCTATCAATGATACTTCTGTGAACGGCATGTGGTGGGATTCATATCCTTACAGGTAAATAAACTAATTTTAAATTATGTTTAGGATCATAAATATTAAATGCCATTAATATATGAACTTAAAGTAGCTGATTAATACTCCATTATTTCCATGTTCCAACTTCTGCAGCTCTCTCTCTGTATTTGCTTTGCATCCATTGTACCTGAGAGTCGAAGCTCTTTCAGAAAAGATCCCAGAGGATATCAAGGTGTGATCTTTATTCTACTATAAGAACATGAATAGTTTATACACTTCATTTTCCATGGATTTATTTCTAGGAAAAATAGCTTATAATGTTTCAAATTTACTATATTCAATTACTCTGTTCTTTTTCCTGCAGAAAGAGATACAGCAGGCCAAAGAAAAACTGGATGGAAAGGTAATCATTTCGTTTTCGATAAATCCTTTTTGGCAGTTTCCCCCCCTCCCCCACCCCAGAATACTGAAATTTTGGAGTTTTTTGTTTACAGCATGTGGATTACGAGGCTTCAATGGCTGCGAAACTTTCAATCTCCAAGAAGATTTATTCTAAGGAGAAGGGAACTGTTTTTAATTCGTCTGCCTTCAAGAACTTCTTTTCCGAGAATCAGGTTACTCTATTTTGGCTTGCAATTGAGTTCATTACGTCTGGTGTTTTAAAATGCAATCACTTTGTAGATTCTTACATTGTGGTTTTTCTTGGGTAACAGGATTGGTTAAAACCATATGCAGCCTTCTGTTTTCTAAGGGACTTTTTTGAAACATCTGATCACAGCCAGTGGGGCCGTTTTTCTACTTTCTCAAAGGAAAAGGTATTCCAATTCAATTAGTTTATTGGTTAATTACAACATGCAAGAACAATTTGAAAAGTTTACTAAAACTGGAACCGTATGTAATTTACTATGTGCAATAATGCACATAATCAAACAGAATGGGGTTGGAACGAAGAGTAATCGTTATCATTTCTCTTAAATATTTACTCCAAATATGGAGATAATAATTCAAATGGAAAAAAAAACAACTTCAATATGGATTCAAAATCTATTCTGACAGCAATATCTTTAATTTCGACATTTTCCATCTATTTTCAGCTTGAGAAGCTAGTGTCAGAAGAGAGCTTGCACTATGATATCATTGGCTTCCATTACTATATCCAGTTCCATTTACACATGCAAGTAAGTTTTCATCTTCACATGCATGCGCACATGCACACACACACACACACACACATATTTGAACTCATTTTGTGGATAACAGTTATCGGAAGCAGCTGAGTATGCAAGAAAGAAAGGAGTAGTATTAAAAGGAGATCTCCCAATTGGAGTTGATCGTAATAGTGTGGATACTTGGGTCTACCCGACCCTGTTTCGCATGAACACCTCCACTGGTGCACCTCCTGACTATTTTGATAAAAATGGACAAAATTGGGGTTTTCCTACTTATAACTGGGAAGAAATGTCGAAAGATAACTACGGTTGGTGGCGGGCTCGTTTAACACAGGTCAAATGATGAAAATTTCCAGTAATTTGTGTATGATCTGCATGTTGAGTATAAATCTCAAAAATTGCTGCGGTTTTGTTAACAGATGGCGAAATACTTTACAGCATATAGAATCGATCACATATTAGGTTTCTTTAGAATCTGGGAGCTTCCTGATCATGCAATGACTGGTCTTTGTGGAAAATTTAGACCATCAATCGCCCTAAGCCAGGTATTTACCTCATTCTTATTTGTTTTTCAATTTTATAATTTATATGGTAAATGTGTGTATGTGTGTGTGTGTTTGTTTGCAATGTGTAAAGTGAGAAGCTATGATGGCAGCTGTTATTCATCCACGTTGCCTCTCTCTCCGCTCTCATCTACCTTTTTCCAACACTTTGTCTACTAATTTATTTGACGTTTTATGTTGAGTTGTCATGTTCACGGGCTTTATTTTAGCTTTTATGGCTTTCTAATTGTAGGAAGAACTTGAAAAGGAAGGAATTTGGGACTTCAATCGCTTGAGCCGACCATACATTACGAAGCAAATGTTAGAGGTATGAAGTTTTCCGTGTAATTGCTTGTCCTTTCAGGTTTATTTGTACGAAAGTATCAATTCATGTTCACTTATATCTAATTTATTGCATTCGCCCAACTCTTTCAGGAGAAGTTCGGAGCTTCTTGGGCTCTAATAGCTTCCACATTCTTAGATGAATTTCAGAAAGACCATTACGAGGTGATCTACTTTCGAATATCCTTAGATGATTCCTTCCTGTGTCTGAACAATATAAGATTTCAATCATTTATTTTAGTTTATACGAGGCTATTAATTACTTTCTTGAATGTGTGTGTAGTTCAAGGAGGATTGCAATACTGAAAAGAAAATCGCATCCAAGTTGATATCTTACTTAGAAAATTCCATCTTGCCGGATAGTGAAGAAAAAATTCGGGCTCACCTCTTTGATCTTATTAAGGCAAGTCTTATTATCAAAATTCTAAAGCTATTATGTTATTCGATCCTTGTTTAGGTACGTCCTCATTATAGTTGTATTATTACTGTCTATTTCAGAACTTGGTTCTCATCCGAGATCCAGAAGATCCTAAAAAGTTCTACCCCCGTTTCAACCTTGAGGACACATCAAGCTTTAATGTCTTGGACGAACACAGGTATTCAATAAATAAATATTGATTTATCAATAATTAGTGACATACGAAATTTCCTTTTGGATACCTTTTTCATACTTTCTCTGATGAGATTTCCGATTTTTTGCAGCAAAAATGTCTTGAAAAGGCTATACTATGATTACTATTTCCAGCGCCAAGATACCATGTGGCGTCAAAATGCACTTAAAACATTGCCTGTGCTCTTGAACTCGTCTGATATGCTGGCTTGTGGGGAAGATCTTGGAATGATCCCTTCTTGCGTTCACCCTGTATATTTCTTTCTTCGTTAATGATTAATACGCACACTAATTATTATATAAATCCAGTATTTAATTGAAATGGTGAATATCGGTGCGATTGGTTTTGATGCAGGTCATGCAAGAATTGGGTCTAATAGGATTGCGCATACAACGGATGCCTAATGAACCTGGTCAAGAATTTGGTATTCCTTCGCAGTACACTTATATGACGGTAAGCTCCGTTGTTAAACAAAAAAATCATAAATTAATGATCCCAGCACGAAAATGTTACGAGTAATACCCTTCTGACCGTATCAGCGACGCTAAAGCCCACCGGGAACATTCCTGAAATTCATGAGTGGGTCTAAGTGTTATTTTCATAGTTAGAGGGTACTATCGGTGATATAGAAAATGGGGCCCGTTGGATATCATTATTCTTAAATAAGTTCGGGTTATCATTGTTCTTTTTCTAAATTAAAAGAGAAAATAACTATAAACCAATATTATGCATGACGATCGATATGAAATAATTTTTTGTAACAATTTAGGTATGTGCTCCATCATGTCACGACTGTTCGACCCTCCGTGCATGGTGGGAAGAAGACGAAGAGCGAAGACATAGATACTTCCAGACTGTGGTGGGGTCTGATGCTATACCGCCTGAAAAGTGCACTCCTGAAATTGCGGAATTCGTTCTTCGCCAGCATGTTGAAGCTCCATCAATGTGGGCCATTTTCCCACTTCAGGTATTTCACAAGACCCCCCTCTTTGTTTTGAAATTACAAATACCCCCGTTCGACTCCAAAATTTAATCAATGTGGAAGAACGTTTAAGAAAGCTGGACGACGTTATCCAAATTACTTCAAAAAAATTTCTCAAACTTTGAATTATAGTGTAATTTAACTATGCTGTAATCGATTGAATGGGGAAACTATAAGGTGGAATCAAGTTACAAATGGGGGGATATATGTAATTATATACTTCTTTTGAACAGGATTTGTTAGCGCTGAAAGAAGCATACACGACGCGCCCGGCTGTAGAGGAGACAATAAATGACCCGACAAATCCAAAACACTATTGGCGATTCCGTATGTTCATACTCTCTCTGTCTCTTATACAACAATGCGATAGTGATCCGACATCCGAACAATTAATTACACCCCCACCCCTCGTACCTTGCATTCAGAGTCTCGAACATGCAAATACAAAGAGTGGAGCAAATATCTGTTCTGTTTAGAATATGGCCGTGCTAGTAACTAGAAAATATGGCCCGTATTCGTCCTATTGTCTAACATTCGACTTAAAACTCGTCCTATTTCTGATTCTCGCCCGTCATTTTTCTCAGGAGTACACGTGACAGTAGAATCCCTACTGAAGGATAAAGACCTCATCTCCGTCATCAAAGGTCTCGTCGACAGCAGCGGAAGGTCGTCCCCTCCTTCCCAAAATGACGGTAAATCGCTGACAGGAAAATCGAACGAAAAGCCACAAGCTACGAACGTGAACGGAGCTCCTAAGAAAGAGGCTGTAACTGCTTCTAAGAAGTAGTGGTAGTCCCTCTTGAGTTTCATTTGAGTTCAAAGGAATAAGTTTACTGTTGTTTCATGTTGAATTTCGATCACTTCATATGTAGACTGTCAAAAGTACAGAGAATAATTCGTTTCGCCCTTCAAATAATGTAATTTTTCGCGTTGTAATTTTGCAATTTTCGCGTTTTTAAGTAACGATTATATTAATGGTAAGTGGTTCATAAATATATTCGAGTTAATGAATACGCACGAGTTGGATGGGTGTGGTTTATTTGAAACGAGAGAGTTAATATTCGCGGTTTCAGTTATGTGGATACGGTTTTATTTTATCGCCTAACGCAGAAGAGGTAACGTTCGCATTTCGAAAACATAGAAAAATCCATGATCGTATTAACATATCTTAACTCTTAAAAAATCAACTAAAATAATTTTAGCAGTTTTTGTTTTATTTTTTCTTTAAACAATATTTTTTTACTCGAAAGGAATATAAAAATTACAATTTATTACTATTTAATCAGATAATTATATTTAGACCTCCTCATGAATTTAATAATTACATTACACACCCAAAAGAAACTAATTTTTGAGATATTTTTAATTTCATAAGGGAGTGTAAATATAATTATTTAATTAAATGGTACTAAATTATAGTTCTCTATATTTTGTTGGGATCTATATGTAATTATAGCCTGTATTATATATATAAAAAGATGCACAAATATGGACATAACTATATAAACACCAAAAAAAAAACCCGGATAATAACATGATTTTTTTCGAAAATATGAACACGACGATATGAACATGACACAATATAAATAACCACACGATTTTTTTTGAAATATCCCACATGAGAAGTGGACACAATAATATGAACATTATACGATATGAACAACCACACAAATTTTTTCGAAATATTTCACGTGAGAAGTATCCAATACAATACGAAAAAAACAACATATTTATAACTATTCGAATATTATATAATAAGAAGTGGACAGGATGACAGTTAGTATGATACGAATAACCATGCGAATTTTTTGAGATATTTTATTTGGAAAATATTCAATACGATATGACACGATAAAGATGATATATTTAAAACTATATGAATATTATATAATAAGAAGTGATACAATGATATAGATAGTACACAATATAAATAATCACACGAATTCTTTTTAAAATATTTCACGCAAAAAGTATATAATGCACGACACGATAAAAGATGATATATTTAAAATTGTCCGTACATTTAAAACCGAAAAATAAGGAGGGACGTAGGATGTTGTATGAAGAAGGACTAAAGGGGGGTCGGTCATTTGTTGCAAGAACAACGGAACGAAACGTGGGAGAGAGACAGAAAGAGAAAACAGAGACAACTGAAAAGGGGCATTTCATATTTTTCTCCTTAATTTTTCCGACATTGTTAAGGTAGAAGAAGAAGAAATTACACGCTCTCGCGCTCTCCCGTTGCCGTCTCGTCTCCCTGAACGCCTCACCAGTGTTCAGAGTACCTCTCTTACTCTCCAAATTACGCATCAATTTGTTGGTTTTCTCCATTTTTGTTCCTAAATTGGTGTTGCATTTCGGAGTTTGATTTTGTTTTGTTGCATTTCTGTGGATTGTGTTGTCTTCGTGGATTTTGATGATGCAATATTGCAATGTGACGTATGATGTATGAGTTGATTTTTGTCGTGATTAAGAATGGAGAATCTGGTTTTGTTTTGTTTTTTTTGGTTGAATAATTAGCAAAATTGCTTGATTGTAGAGTTTTCGTTGCATTTCAGTTTAGCAATTTTCAGAAATTTTATGAATGTTTTTCCTGTATTTGTAATTGTGTTCATCAGTTGTTTGCAATCCTGAAATTCCCGATCTCTTGCATGGATATTCTGCCCGATTTGATCCATATGTAGACAGTGATGGAGCCACGGTTTTCGTCCAGGGGGAATTTAATATAATGCAAATTTTGAAACCTTAGGTTGGCGAAAACGTACAAAATTGCTATTTTTAAGGGGAAATTTTCGATTTTTCAGTAAAAAGGTAACATATGTATGGTAGGGGTAAAGATGTTGAAGGGGGCGGACGCAGCCACATGCCTCCCGTGGCTCCGCCCCGGTATATAGACGTATAGATTACGCATGTGAATTGCCTCTCTCATCCTTATGACCCGTCCTTTTAATGAATGGAACATGATGAAACTTGTGAATGGATCCTATGGAAAGAAATCAAAGATTTGTTTGGTGAAACACATTAATTTTATGGTTTTGAATTGTCAAAAGGGTTGAAATTTGGCTACATTCCTTGTACTTCCTTCTTTCGCATTTAATTCGATTTGGTATGAATATCACATGACATTTCTCTTCATCCTCGGCAGTTTATTTTGGCGACTACTAAGCGGAGGAGCAAGCGAGGGCTTTAGGACGGTGAGTACAATGAATTACTGTGATACGAATAATACTTTTCGTGTTTCTTCTCTCTATTTCCCCCTCCGTTAGTTTGTAAGAATGCTAGTTGCTTAAGGGATATTCAGTGATGATTGATGATGCATATGTTTTTGTATTCTGTAGGTGTTCGGAGATTAGCACCACATTTGTAGTTGTTGATTTTTGCAGCCTATTTTTCTGCGAATATCAGGTAAGATCATAATATATACTTTGTTGTTCAACTATGGTTCGAGCTCTCGTTAACCAAAAGGCATGTTGCTTTGATTGCAGAAATGTGATGTCTAATCTCCCAGCAGAATAACAACACGATAGAGAAACGTCTTTTTAAAGAATCAGCCCCTTGTATGCATTGTACCTTTCCCATCTCCACAACAAGACTCTTGAAGATGGCTGTAGCTGTAGATCAATGTGGATTCAAGCCTCTAAATCGACCGCCGAGATGCAACCGCAACTCTTTCACTCAGCTTGACTTAAATATGCTCGACCTCACGCAATCCGAGCTCTCACAAACTCTCGAGCATGCCTTCAACTTGTCATTCCTCCACAAGAGCGTCTCCACTCCATGCCTCTCCAGACCAGACGAAGATTCTTCCACAAATCCAAGAATCGATGTGGTTGTGGGCCCCGGCTCTCCCCAAATACATGCCCTGGCTGCTGAGGTGGCGGTAGCTCTGGCGGCTGGAGCCAATCCCGAGCCAGCTTCGAGCGGCCTAGGTGGGGCTTATTTCTTACGGGCCCCAAATGGGGACAAGATAGCTGTTGCCAAGCCTATCGACGAGGAGCCTCTAGCGCTCAACAACCCGAAAGGGTTGACAGGTCGGATGTTAGGTCAACCTGGTATGAAGGATTCAATCCGTATAGGTGAAACTGGTATCCGTGAGGCAGCTGCATATCTCCTCGACCATGATGGTTTTGCTGGCGTCCCTCCGACTGCATTGGTTAAATTCTCTCATGTGAAGTTCAATTCAAACAGTTCAGTATCGGATGTGGGGGCCCCCCCTTTTAAGATCGCCTCCGTTCAACATTTTGTGGACCACGATTCCGATGCTGGGGATTTGGGCCCTTCGAGCTTCTCAGAGGCTTGTGTGCACAGTATTGGGATTCTTGATGTGAGGTTGATGAATCTCGATAGGCACGCAGGGAATATTCTAGTGAGGCAAGGAGTAGGGAGTTATGGTAGTGGGAAAGCTGACCTTGTCCCGATCGATCACGGGTTTTGCTTGCCCGAGTATCTTGATGACCCATATTTTGAGTGGCTTCACTGGCCTCAGGCTTCGGCTCCTTTTACAGAGGCGGAGGTTGATTATATCTCAAGTCTCGACCCATTTAAAGATGCAGATACTTTGAGAGCCGAGGTTCCATCCATGAGGGAGTCTTCAATTCGGGTTCTTGTGCTGTGCACGATATTTTTGAAGCGAGCAACAGCTCACGGGTTGTGCCTTGCTGATATTGGTGAAATGATGACTAGGGATTTTCATGGAGGTGAGGAAAATTGGAGTGAGTTGGAGAAATTGTGCTTAAATGCCAAGGCTAGCTTGAACAATAGAGTAACCTATACTAATGCAGTCGAGGAAGAAGTTGATGGAACGATCTTTCCCGTGGATGAGAGCGAACATGATCTGACTGATGAATGTTTTGATTCAAACACAATCTTGGACAACTCCCATAAAGGCATTTCTTTCGGGGAAATGGTTGAAGATAAGTGGCGATCGTTCTTGGAGATCTTCGAAGAGCTTCTGCCTAAGGCCTTTGAGGAAAGGAAATCTGTGAGCTTGTCAAAGGCATGAGTCATCATCTTCTTTCTTGGTGCAAGTTTGAAGTAGTTTGGAGTGCAAAAACTGCAAGTGAGCAACCATTTCAAATCTTGTGTTCGACTTTCTACGAATCGACTTACCTATTAAACTGAAATGTTCACGGTCTTGGACATGCATGGTGCATCCATACGACGGTAGATAAAAGTAGAACAGAAGGATCTGATATACTAGAGTCTCGTTTAGGTGATAGTTTGTATACTAAGTACTAACAACATTAGCTAGCAATTTTGCGTATGTAGATAATAGAAATTGTTAGCGTCGGAGGAAAAGGGATACGGCTGAACGCCATCCTTTCCGATGTAGGCCGATACGGCCCCTCGTCACCCTTTTTTCGTATTTTTTTCTTCTTTTTTCTGTTTGTCTCTCCATTTGTTTCATTTCCTACAGTGTGCTGCTTTTCTTTCTTCCATTCTTCTTTGTGTGATCTTTTGTTTTTCTGTATTAGTGTCACTGTTGGTTATCCTTTGTGTTTTCTGTTTTCCTTTTGAGTTCTTTCCGCCGCTCGCGAGCCTTGGTCGGATCGAACTTGAGCTAGGAAAAAGGCCAAAGTTCAACTCAGCTCGGCCAATTTGCATGCCTACTCAGAAGACACTTGTAATTGTGTACCTATTTGAAAACAAATTATGAGTCATGTAGGCTTACAAGACTCGAGTTGGATTCATGAGCCTGGCAAACCGGTCTTCGGCTGGTTGGGTTTAATCAAGCTCGAGCATGATGTCGAGTCGATTCATGAGCCTAGCAAGTCGATCTTGGACTGGTCTGAGCTTCATCAAGCTCGAACTTGATTTCGAGTTGATTCATGAGCCTAGCAAGTAGGTCTTGAACATAGCTGGTAATTTTTCCTTGATAATACTATATTATATTTGTAATTATAATTATAAGATAAATAGAACAAATTCATTATTTTAATCATTTAATTTAATTAAATTAATTTCGAGCTTAGATTCAAGTTTGAATACTTAAATTTTTGCTCAACCTCAGTTTGACGGACTGTCGTCTACATCTAATTCTGTAATCATATCAAATCTCCGCAGGAGTAAATGTACATTATTTTAAAAGCTTATGATACTTAAATTTTGATGAAATTTTAAACTAAAAAAATGAAACAATAATGTGCACATCTGATACAAGGATTATTTTAAAAATATTATTTTTCCTTATCGTATCTATCGAACACTCGTATCTAATATTATATTTAATACTTTTCATATGAAAATTTTAATAAAAAATTTATATTTTTATATCCATATCGGGTCACTGTTCGTACTATATCCGCATGCATTATAGACAAAGGATTCCGACACTCAAATTTCAAGGAAGTTACTATGTTTCTTTTATAAAAGTTGCTTTTAAAAAAAAAAAAAAAAGTGTTTCTTTTTTATAAATGTCACTTTCTATATTCCCCACTTCAAAAATTATCCAATCATGTTCACTGCAATTGTTTCATTGTAATCCCGGTTCGTACACCCTCCTATTTTTTTATACAAAAATTACTTTCCTTGTCTTTTTTTTTTTAAATTCCTTCTCTCTTTTTTATTTAACTTTTTAAGCTTCATAAACAGCAGGTACACAGTATTATAAATAAAATATATTAGAAAAAGAATATGTCTTTTAAGGTTATTACCGAGACCCTCATCTCATATATTAAATTCGAAACCAAATGTAAATAATAAATACAGTGAGAAGAGATCCAAGGAGACCGTGAGGTTATTTTTATTTTTCATTTTTTTTTAAATTTAGTGTAGTAAATGTTCTATATTTCTGAGTGAAATACTTGTCAAGTAGACTCTTGACCCTAAATATTACGTATTATTACCCATACAAAATTATAGGCGTATTACGTTCCGATTTCAAAAATAATATATTTTCTAAAATATATTTCAAAAATAGTACTCCTTTATGAGGAATTAAAAACCTAGTATAAGTAGCTGATTTCATCAACAAAAACCAGTTTACCTTTGGTATTTTTTAAAATTGATCTTTCTATAATAGGTACAACAACTTTCTAAATTTATATTTTCAACCTAAACCTTTTTTTACAGAAAGGTCTTATATATTTTCTAAAATATCAAATAACCCCCCCAAAAGAAGAAAATTATATTTTACTATGGATGATAATTCAGATGGTGATCTTAAACGTGAATTTAGTCTTGCTCATAATTTTGTTAGATATTTTGATGGTGATACATCAGATAGACATTTTAGGCATATTGTAAAACAACTTTTAACTATTAGAATGAGAAAATTAGGATGAGAACATATAGAAAAACATAATTCTAATAAGATAGATTATGATGAAAATTGTGCAAAAACCGATAAAAAATTAAATCTCATAAATAAAGTTATAACGACTTTCGAATAAGTTTATGAACAAGGAGGTCTTTTCGAATAATAATTACAAAAATGGATCAGTATCAAAATAACAAAATAGACAAGAATTAAGATCGGTAAGAAAAGCAATAAAATTTGAAATAGAGGCTTTTAAAATAAACAAATAATCAATCTAAATAAGAAATGCATGAAAAAATAATAATAGAAATGATAAAAGAGAGAAATATTAAAGAACTAAGAAAATCTTATCGAAATATATTATTACAAAAAGAAGAAATGATGTTCGACCAAAAACAAAAAAAAAAAAAAAAAAAAAACAGAAGAAGAAATGATTAAGGCAATAAAAGGAACAGGTAATGTGAGATAAATCCCCAATTGGACATCATATTTTTACTTAACTTTCTATTTTGGCAAAATGTCGTATGATTTTCACATAATGTAGTACTTAAAACATCTCTCAAAATATATTATATAATTTTCACAAAATGTAGTACTAAAACATTCTAATGCGTATTTATATCCTATTATGTTGTATCATTTTATTGGGAGTAAAGTAAAAATATTCCAAACTGATAGGAGTTATTTCAAACTACCTCTAAAAGGAATGAATAAAAGATAAAATTAAAAATACATCTAGTTGGTTTAATATAGGTTTGAAAGATATATTATCCGAAAAGAGTATTTTTACATCTACAACCCTTGCGAGATTGGATAATTACAACTCGTACCCCTTTATATGAAAATATTATACAATCCACCCTTTCAAGTTTGAAAAATTACAAATAAACCCATTCCGGTAGGATTTTTTACGAATTTTTTTTTTGAAATAATTTCACCACTAATTAGCTCCTTGCCGCTAATTAAGGAGAAAAAAAGTCATTATGAATATCAATTTACAAATGAAACACGTATTGTTCCTCCAAAAGACTTCGTGAATTACATGTTTATCACTTGAGAATGATAGATGGGATGTTGTGAGGAACTAATTAGTGGTAAAATATAGTCAATTCAAGAATGATTTTGTAAAAAATCCAACCGGAATGGGTTCATTTGTAATTTTTCAAACTTGAAGGGGTATGTTGTTTAATATTTCTAATCTTGCAGGGGGTGCAGATGTAAACAACCCAATCAGAAAAATAAAAAAGCAGCCCTTTCATATAAAAATAAAATTATAGAATTAAATATTCTAGCATCAGCATAAAATTATGTCATCTATATTATTATATATTTGATAATGATATTTGACTTTAATTGTGCAATTTTGATTGAATAGAATTTTGTGATTTTTTTTTTTTTTTGAGATTTTTAATTAAAATTAAATATTGTGATTGGTTGATAATTATTAAATTAAATAATTTATTTACTAATTTTATATATCCCTTAATTTTTGCAAGTTGTTCTTAATTAAAGTATCAATTTATGGTAAAATATATTTTGAATGCATAAATTTAGGAAAATATATTTCAGTTTAAATTCAAATAAAACTCATGCTGATCTTGCTAAAACTCGATCGATCTGATATGTCGAACTGGTTGGCAAGTTCAGGTCGACCAGTAAAAAATTTGTAAGAATAGGCCCTTCTCGATCGATCTGCAAAACACTAAACACTTAAGAGGTAAAACAACCGGGGTTTCAGCAGACAACGTCCCTCCGACGCTCAAGTTAGTACTGGATTCTTTAGTGAGAGGATAAATGCGATAAATGAGTTTTGAATGCTATTGAATGTTTACCAACTACTGGTTATTGGGGGCGATGGGGTATGTATAACCTTTGGGCTATTAACATACTAGTACATACACTGGGGTGTAACATTAATGACGTCGTATTTTGACCTGACTCTATGCCATATTCGACCTGACCGAAGTTGTACAGTTTGCACCGTTCTTTTCCCTTTAGGCAAGTTTAGGTATTGAAGGGCATTAATGGTCTCATCGTACACTTATCCTAGAGATTAATATGATGACACGTGTCCCGATAAAAATACTTTAAAGTACAGACTTATGACTTATATAGTTACTCATATATTAATTTGTGAATCAACATACCGTCGATAGTTGCGTGCACCCAAATATACTATGTTTCTTTTATAAAAGTTGCTTTAAAAAAAAGTGTTTCTTTTATAAATGTCACTTTCCATATTCCCACTCAAAAATTTTCCAATCATGTTCACTGCAATTGTTTTATTGTAATCACAGTTGGTACACCCTCCTATTTCAAAAATTACTTTCCTTTACTTTTTAACTTCTTCTCTCTTTTTTATTTAACTTTTTAAATTACATACAGAGGCACACAACATTATAAATAAAATATATCAAAAAAATATATATGTCTTTTACTGTAAAAAAAATTTAAAAATTGAACAAGAAAATAAATTTTTAAAGAAGATCCAATTTACTAAAGAATGAATTATCAAAGGCGTGCGTCGAGAATGAAAGCCTTCCATATGGTAGCTGAACACCTATACAAATACAAGTTAGTTAATTTATTTTTATTTATATTATTATATTAAACATCAGATCCATTAATAATTATTATATAATAACTTAATTTTAATAGTAACTTCTTTTTGTTCGTTTACACTCATTAGTATAAATAAATATTGAGAAAATTATCAAAATCGTCCCGTAAAGTGAGTCACTTTTAGGTTTGGTCTCAACAGTTGCCAATGTCTCACTCTTGGTCCCATAAAATGACATTTGTCTTAATTTTGGTCCCATTGACCATTTTCCGTCTAAATTAACGTTTGACTGTTAAAAAAAATTACTTTTTATTCCGTTAAAAAAAATTACTTTTACCCTTAAAATATATATTTTATATATATATATATATAATATTATATTATACATATATATACATATATTATATTATATTATATTATACGTATTATATACATATATTTATTATACACGTATAATATAATATATATATACACGTAATACACATATATATATATATATTATATTATATATATATATATTATATATTTAAAATATTATATATATATATACACATATTATATATGTATGTATATATACGTTTTATGTATCATATATGTGTATATATACATATAATATATATATATATATATATTATATTATATTATATAATATTATATGTATTATATATATATGTATATTATATTAAATATATATACACGTATTATATATGTATGCATATATACGTTAAATGTATAATATATGTGTATGTATACATATATATATATATATATATATATATATATATATATATATATTATATTTAAAATATTATATATATGCACATATTATATATGTATGTATATATATGTTTTATATATCATATATGTGTATATACACATATAATATATATATATTATATTATATTATTATAAAATATTATATATACATATGTCATATATATACACGTATTATATATGTGTATATACGTATTATAATATATAATACATATATATTATATATTATGTAGCGCCCGGAACGGTGGGCCACCACATCCCCCGCACCTAAACCCGAACCCACATATGAAATGGATTTCCATACATGAGCCCAAGTCTAAGCGAACGGGAACCTACACTCACACGCTAGGCTAAGTGGGGCTAAAACTAGAACAGAGTGCGCAAAACAAACATACAAATATGCGGAAGCATCAAACAGGATCAAAAGAGCTCCTCATATAACAAACATTAACATTCACATGGCCTCATGACCCAAAAGATCGAGTTTATCCAACAAGTAATCATAATTCCCAAATATACAACCCAAATATGAAATAAATAATAAGAGTATCCAAAAGTAGGAAAGTATGTATGCAACTCGACCTAGACTCGAAAGTACGACAAGACTCGAAGCACTTCCCCGCCTAGCTCAAGACGACCTGCAACTGGGGTAAGAAAAGGGAGGGTCAGTCAAAACTCGACTGAGTGAGGGGGGTTAAACGCACGCCCACACCTAAATACATATAAATAGAGCATAGCAATTATCAAAGGTGATGGCCATGAACCGAGTTAAGGTTTTTCATACCAAAACATTTTCAAAAGCTAGCATATAATACAAAAGGAAATCCTAACTTGATTCACGATCCATCAAACAAAACATAAACATAAGTCCGGCGAGAACGGACCTCCCCCTAACTCCTCATAACATAATATAAAACCGAAATCATAAATCAAATCCAACCCCAACAACCATGGTGTTTCGGGAATCAAACCCTCTCCACCTACTTACTTATGTACAAGGGGTAGCTAACCCACAATGTACTCAGAGCATCACGCCTCATCAACCTCCAAGAATCGCGCGTAATACTACGAATGGGAATCATGCACAGGCTTAACCCGACGGCCCTTGCCGTTCCGGGCGTCCTTACCCACAATTCCCGGGGCCCAAGATACCTTACCAATACCAAGTCCCATATTTCAGGGCTTACCTCGCTCAAAAGATAACATAAACGAATAAACGGATTCAAATCATAAGCTTACATATGCTCGTACTTATTCCAATTTCATAAACTTGAAGCTTATTCATAAGATCATAAACATATCTTAAGCACACATATTTAACGATACATAAGATATATAGTCGCATGCGGGATGAGAAACCAACACATATTAGGCCATAGGTCGCTTAACTAGAAGATAAAAATCCTAAACCTCACCTTATAGCAAAAAGGAGTAGAAACTGGGTCAAAAGAAGCGATAACCGCCTAAACTTCGGGTTCGTGGGCGTCCGGAAGAGGCTCTGAAATAAAAGAACACAAGACCCGAGACTTAGACTCAAATATGAACCAATTAGACGCCCGGCAATGCTCATGAATGAAATGAATGCAAATGAAGTGCATAAACGTACTACTTAACATATATCAAATCATAACTCGTTCAAATCATATCAAATAGATTCAAAAATCTAATATAATCGAATTAACACATAATAATACATGTTAGCAAAGCTTAGGGATCATGTTCGGGGTGGGAGAGAAGCAATCAAGCGAAGAAAAACAAAAAAATAAAGTTCGGAGTGAAAATAAGTCACTGCCCTAAATCCACCCCGGTGGATTTTTTTCAAAGGAGGAATCCACCCCCATGGATTCAAGGCAGCTCTCTGCCTCAAATCCACCCCGGCGGATTTTTTTCAAAGCAAAAATCCACCCCGGTGGATTTGGGTCAGAGGCAAAAAAATCCGAAAATAGGGCTTGCAAACTCCATGAAAACTCCTTCCAAACCAAAGCATCAACAACAAGACATGAAATGGTGCAAATATAACACAAAATTAAGCAAGAAAAACATCCCAAATCATCTCCACTCATGCATACTACAAACCGGAAATGAAAAGAAGCAAAGAAGCTAAAGTTTCATCAAGTTCCTCCCAACTTCTCAAAAGAGCAATAATGGAAAATCATAATACTTTCACCTACCATGAAAAAGGAGCATATACAAGCAATAAATAAGCCAAGTGAATCAACATATAAAGCTTCAAACTCAAAGAAAGCAAGAGACGCACTAGTTCTTCCAAAAATTCTTCAAAACCTAACTATTCATGACTCCAAGCAAATCTCATGAACTCCAACATTAAAGCATGATATAAGAAGTGTAAAATACTCACAAGATCAAGGAGATCAAATTCCCCAACTTACCTTGAAGAAATGGAGCAAGAAAAGCTAAAACTTGAGCTTTAAGGTCACAACAATGGAGGAAAATGGCTTGGGACTCTTTTTCTTCCTTTCTCCTTGCTTTGGTTCGAAATTATCAGCACAAAGGGGAGGAGAGAGCTGATTTTGATGATTAAAAGTCAAGGGTAGGGGTATGGGTAGGTCTAATAGTCTCCAAGTAGGCTTAAAGGTGCGATCTAGGTACGTAGGGCCGAAATTTGCGTCATTGGGGGTCGAAACGGTATCGGAAAAGTTCAAGGCTTGTTCCATTGTATCCAAATCATCGATTCGAGTACAATGGCGAAGACGGAACTCGAATCCGAGTCCCCGAGCTCAAGTTACGAGAAAATGACTCAAGAGTGGCCAAATTGCAAATTGGCCCAAAAATTTGAAATAAAATTCAATTGAGTCCAAACCAAACCAAACAAGTCCAAAACACAAATAAATCATACAATTAAGTCCAATAATCAAATAATCAACGTTATACACAAATTAGGCATGCTCGGGTTCAAACTCCAAATCTTAAATCATAAATTCCAATATAATCAAAATTTCACATAAGTCCAAATAAGACAAGTAAGAAAATTATAAGAAATAAAACGACAGTTAAATCATATATTACATAATTAATGAATTTAAATCGCGCACGTATGTCATACCTGTACGGTTGAACAGTCGGGGTGTCACATATTATATATAATATTATATTTTCTTTGGGATGAAAATATTCAATTTAAATAGTTTGGGGTAGTTTTAAAAACATAAAAGAACTAAAAGGGCTAAAAAGTAATTTTTTTAACGGTCAAACGTTAACTTAGACGGAAAATGGTCAATGGGACCAAAATTAAGACAAATGCCACTTTATGGGACCAAAAGTGAGATATTGGTAACTGTTGGGACCAAAACTAAAAGTAACTCATTTTACCGGACGATTTTAATAATTTTCTCTGATATTTATCCTTTTCAAAAACTTTCCAACTTACTTGTTGTTTCTGCGTTTTAAAACCAGGACGCGCGTTGGTTAAGTGTTTCCCTCCTAGCGAAGGAGTCTTTCTTCACTCTCACTCTTCAGTCTTCTCCACTTCCCCTCTCTCTCTAACAGCACAGCCACAGCGGCGCCGGCCATGGCGAACGACCACAACGGAACAAAAACGATCGACATTATCGACCACATGTTACCCTCCGACACGCACAACACCTACGACGTCATCTTCTTCGGCGACACCATCCTCACCACCGTCACCCACCACCCCGGCGTCGCCGCCGCCTGGATCTCCTAGATCGAGTCCCGTCACCACCTCATCGTCGGCCTCGACGTCGAGTGGCGTCCATACGGTCGAAATCCTGTCGCCACGCTCCAGCTCTGCGTCGGCCGGAGATGCCTGATCTACCAGCTGATTCACTCCCCCTCCGTCCCCAAATCCCTCGTCGATTTCCTCGCCAACCCTAATTACACTTTTGTTGGCGTTGATGTGAAGGAGGACGTGGAGAAGCTGAAGAAGGACTACGAGTTCGGGTTCAACACGAACACGGTGGAAGTCGGAGGCCTCGCGGCGGCGAAGTACGGGCGGATGGAGCTGAAAAGGGCCAGCCTGAAGGAGCTGGTTAGGGTTGTGTTGGGGAAAGAAATGGAGAAGCCGGTGTGGGTGAGGATGAGCGCTTGGGATAATAAGTCCCTCTACCCTGATCAGGTAGAGTATGCTTGCATTGATGCCTTCGTGAGCCTCGAAGTTGGCAGGATCTTGAATTCTTCTTCAAGGTAACTGAAATTGGGGCTTTTCTTTCTTCTTTATCTTTCTTGCAGATGAATTTGATGATCATTGGTTAGTTAGTATTTTGAATTTTGACGGCGTGTTAATTGGATAATCTTGATGTTCTGTGAAATAGATGGAATTCAAGATTGTTGTGGCTTGCAATTCTTAGTTTTCTATTTAATTATGCTTCTTGATTGATATGAATGATGATTGATGTTGTGGTTTCTGTTTCTGGCTTTGATCATGAGTTATTTTATAACCCCAAACCCCATTGAAAATTGAAACCCCTCTCTCTCTAGTCTTCATTTCTCTCTCGTCTTACGAACATCTTTTGTTCACGACAGCCTTGGCTCAGGCTCAGGCTCAGACTCAGGCTCAGGAAGCGACACGTCTTTAACTTCTGTTGTAGCTGGTATTGGTATTGCTACTTTTGCAGCAGCTGCTGCTGGATTGATTGTATTGGCTTTCAAGCAAGGAAAAACCTCGAAAAGATGACCAAGATCATTGATTTCGAATTTGAATTTGAGCCGCTATCCAAGTTATTTTCTTGGGTTTGAAATTGAAAGTTTGGCCATGACCTTGAGTCCTTGAGTATAGTCGGTAAATATTTTAATACTATAAATTATAAGTATATGATAAATTTTATCATTTAATTAAATCAATTCGAATATGATTCGATTAAATCTAAAAATCCACACGATACAATTTCCTAAAAACACCTAAATTTCTCAAGGAAGCAAAGATTGTGCTCTGATTTGTTTATGTTTTTATAGTTAACTAGTATTCAACCCGTGCGATGCACGGAATTATTATAATTATATTATATTTGAAATAATTAAAAATTATATTATTGTTGAGAAATAATATTACAATTATGGGTTGAGTTATATTATATATATATATATATATATATATATATATATATATATATTTTGAAACTAAAACAATTAAAAATTATTGTTACATACAAAAAATAATTAAAAATTATATATTAACAAAGAAAAATATAAAGTATAATTGAAAATAATTAGTACATATTAAAAATATAATTATATACTTCATATATTACATATAATTATTTTTTACCTCAAAATATTCATAACATTCAAAAAAAATATATCGTATATTTCTTTATGTAATTTAAGAAACAACGTAATACCACTAAATATGAATAATTGAATATGAAAACTAAAAATAAAAAATAATTAATTGAATTATATTAATAAAAAAATATTATAGAAATAATTAAGAATATCAAATAAGTCATATAAAAGTATCGGTTAAGTTAGTGGTTATATTCTAAAAAACGGATTAAAAATTTAAATATTAGTATTTTAAATTTTTTAAAATCATGCATTTTGTTAGGCCTGCTCTTTTATTGTAACACCTAAACCTAAAATAATGTGTTGTATGAACAATACTCTAAATTTACATCAATTTAATAAATATAATTTGTACAAAGATATAAACATATTATTTTATATAGTTGAGATTATAACTATAAAACTTAATTGAAAATGTAAAGTTCATATAAATTCATATTCAATAAAAAACAAACAATTTCATGCATAGATTTTTTGCAATCATAAGTTCTAAAATAATGAAATTGAAACATAATGCATATTCTAAAATAAAGAAAAATAGTAGAAATATATATATATATATATATATATATATATATAAAGAAGATTAAGAACATAGACATAAAATATTGAAGATAAGTCATAAAAAAAAGAATAAATATTACAACTAAATAAAGATAATTAATCAAAAATCGAAAAAGCCAATGGATATAAGAAGGAACTCTTTGTTTGCAATCATAAGTTCTGGATCTGCTTTACCGATCCTGCGTCGACTTTTTAACTTTATTACCGATATTACTGTTCTCGAATGCGCTCTTTGAATTGAAAGATTTTTTTCGTTTTTAAGAAGGCCCTTTGGCCGATGAAAGTGCCCATTTTAAAGCTAAACAAACTAAGCTAAAAAATATAGACTATATACAGATAAACTTTTTAAAGGTTTTATAGGTAAAGAAAATAAATTTAAAAATTAAAAATAAAGAATAATGAAATAGAAATTAAAGAAAGTCAAAATTAGAGACAATTGAAATATAATGCATCTTCTAAAATAAAGAAAAATAGTAGAAATATATATATATATATATATATATATATATATATATATATATATATATATATATTATATATATTAAGAAGATTAAGAACATAGACATAAAATATTGAAGATAAGTCATAAAAAAAGAATAAAAATTACAACTAAATAAAGATAATGAATCAAAAATCGAAAAATACAAATAGACGAAAAATAATAAAAATATGACAAAATTCAATTAAGAATATATTAAAGTTTTTGTGCAACCGTTTACAAACAAAAGAAAAAATAATTAAAATATATAAAATAAAATACTAAATATATGTACCTTTCATACCATACAAATATTAGAGAATAAGAATAACAAAAATTTATTTAAAAAAAAGTTCAACTAATTTATATATTCTTAAAAATAAAAAATTTAAAATATATTAAGAGTTAATACCAATGAAATTCAATAAATATAGGTATATTCTTAAAGTTATAGTATTTTCATAATAATTAATATTTCATCGAAAACCAATACACAATTATTTTCAATATTTCACATTTGAAAAAAAATATTTAATAGAAATTCATCAAGAATAATTAATAATTATTAACATTAGAATACTTATATAAAAATATGATTGGAATGATAGTGCAAATAATGGGTTAAGAAAAACAAATATAAAACTTCTCTAACTTTCTACATGAAAGGAACTACAATTTTCTTCAAGAAATTAGTTTGGCTTATTGACAATGCTTGATGTCATATCAATATAGGTGTTTATCAATCATTATCGGATAAAAAAATAATAGGAAGTTGATCAATAATTTGTTCAATAATAAGTGAGAAAATGTGGATAAAAAGTTGAAGAACAAAAATAAATTGATTTACATGAATGAGAACAAAAACACAGAAGAAAATAGTGAAAAGAAAATGAAGAAGACAAAATTAGTTAATAACTATATTGACAAAAAACCATTAAATAATAAGTTTCATTTAATTGTAATTATTTTAATTTAAACTATATTTGTATTCCTAATTGATGTGTACTATTTTAGCCTTAGGAATACTTTATAACTTTTTGGGTATTAAAATGATTAATAATATTTCTTCCATTTTAAACTTGAATATTCGAATTCAAATTTCAAAAGTCAAGCTTGTTTATGAAAATTTTAATTTTCTAAGTAACTATATCATTAATTAAGGAATTGTAACAAATGATTCACACAAATTAAGGTATTTATATTAATATCGTGTTTAATAAATCTCAACTTAATTCAGTAGCTAATGAGAAATCTTCTTGGTAATAAAAAAATCAAAAAAAAAATCTATTTGGTTAAAATTGCACAATTAAAGTCAAACATCGTTATCAAATATATAATAGTATAGATATAGATATAAATTTATTAAATATTAATTTAAAAAAAAAATAATTAATTTGATGGAGTAATTTAAGATACTTAATTAATTCGCTTTATTTTGTAATTTTTGAATTTAAAATTTAAATTGTAGTGACTTTTTGTAGAAATTGTATCCATGATTTAAGTAATCAGCCATTAAAATTAATTTAACAAATATTGAAAAATATCAAAATATATGCGTATAATATTAGCCTTAGTTAATTAGTAGAAATATCAAAATTAATTTCATTCAATTAAACTTGCCAAAAATAATTATTTTCCTTAGTTACTACTTATTTTCATAATAAAACAATATACAAAATAAAGATAAGCCAATCATATTTTTTCTATCTAATTAAAAACTTCAAAAAAACCATAATATTCCACGTCATAACAAATGCACAAAAGTCAAATATCGTTATCAAATATATAATAGTATAGATAGGAGAAAAATTAAAAGGAATTAGTTTAGCCTTTTGAGTAGCAAGTATATATATATATATTGATACGGTATAAAATGGTCGAGCCACGTGGCACGCCTTAGAGAAAGCCACGTGGACATCACGCCACCTCAAGCGAACCAACATCCCCGCGCCAACGAATCAACGGATCGAACTCGATCTGCTACGCCCTAACGGACCAAATTCGACCCATAACCCTAATTGAGATTGATCCCTCAAGGAACAACGGATCGAACCGATCCCTATCCCAAGAGCGGATCAATCCGATCCCTAGCTCAAGGGATCGATCCGATCCCGTACAACTCTGGGATCGATCCGATCCCGAGGCTCAATGGATCGACCCGATCCCGTACACCACAGGGATCGATCCGATCCCTAGGTTCAAGGGATCGATCCGATCCCTACACCGCAAGGGATCGATCCCGATCCTATAATCCGCAAGGAACGGTCCGTCCTTGTCCCCCCCAATGGAACCACGCGTGAAACGTCTTCATCATCCGCACGAGTCTTGGGGTCGAACTCGACCCCACTAGCGGGTTCCTCACTACGGACATGCTTCATCACGACCCGCCTGACCTCGACCTCTCGGATCGAGATTCTACGTCACCAGGCGACAAGATGCCCTAAAGCATCTTTATCGGGACACGTGTAACTCCCCGATTCGCCAAGGCTAGACGCGCTACAGTGCATTTAATGCACCTGGTGCATGTCTACGCCCAAAAGGGAAACAAAGTACGGCCGACCCCAAGGCACCCGCTCAGGCGTCCGACAAACGACCCGATCGACTGAAGAGCATTTAATGCATAGCCGCGGTACACGCACTACTGTGTTAAATGCTCCTGACTATAAATACCCAAGTCTTGAACAGTGTTTGGTAAGCAATTTAAGAGCATTTATTTCGCTTCTCAGCATTTATTTCTCTCTCTAAAATTCTCCCACTGACTTGAGCGTCGGAGTGCCAAACTTGGGTCCAACCCCAAGTCCCCAATTTGGCCTTTGAGCTCACGTTTGTTTCAAGTGTTTTCAGATCGATTAAAGAGCCCACGTTACAAATTCTTGACTGATCGACCCGAGATTGCCACTTAGACCTCCAACTCAGCTAAACCATTTTTGGGCCGGATCAGTTTGGCGCCGTCTGTGGGAAAACTAAACTTCTCTCTACCTCGATCTTGAGTGAAACACTTTCTTTCTTCTTGCAATCATGGTGAACACTAGGAAGACCCGACAGGAGGAGGACTTCGAGGAGGTCACCAAAGGCAGGCACGACACCAACGCGCCGCTTGGTCATCTCCCCACTGCTCCCCCCGTCGTCGGGATTGCTGGCCCCAGCACCAGTGTGATCATGCCTCAACCCGAGGCCGCGCCGAGGGTCGCCATTACGCAGGCCGACCTTGACACCTTCCTCGATCAATGGAGGGTTGAGATCGAACAGGCCCAAGTAGAGGGCCGGGAACCGAGACGCCCTGAGCTACCAAGGGCAAGCCCAGCTACAATCCCCAGCCCAATAATAGCCAGCGGTCTGGGACCCGCGGCACAGACTTACGGGTCCGCTGTCCCCTATTACCTCCAGCCGCTCAACGGCGGACCCGTTCAGGTCATCTGGGGCCTCCCCCCCCAGACAGGCGCAGGCCAGGGACCGGTCCAAGGATATGCACCTCCCCTGCCGCCCGCGGGAGGAAGCAAACAGGTCCCGTTGGAGGGACACGGGGATTCGGAACATCCTAGCCGCGCGAATCGCGGCAAACGAGGGGTCAACGACGACCATGAAGAGTACGATGATTTGTGGAACCAGATACCCACCCGATCGGCCCGCAACGAGACGGCTAGGATCGCCGCAGCCCGACAGGACAACAGTCCGGATCGATTTATCGATTCGCCAAGAAAGCGGGTTCAGGACCGCCTGGGGGATCGAGGTTCCATGATCTCCCAGAGGCAGGTCGATCTACGCGCTGGGTTGAACCGTCGACCACTGCTCTACCGATCCGATCGGGAGGAAGCCTCCCCATTCTCTGAGGATATTCTCCGCACAACCTGCGACGGGGATCGCATCCCCTCGGGGTTGCCTCTGTACAACGGGACGACCGATCCCGAAAAACATGTCACTTCTTTTGAGAATAGAATGTTGCTGCATGCCCACCAGCAACAGATTTGGGCCAAGATATTTGTTACCACTCTAACGGGCCCGGCGCAGGACTGGTTCATCCGCCTGCCGCCGCGATGCATTCGAACCTACAACCACTTTACCGATCGGTTCCTTGCTCACTTCTCCTCCATGGCAGGGGAAAAACTGCCTTCTTCTTACCTCAACAACCTCCGACAGGAAAAGGGGGAATCCCTTCGAGACTTCTTCACCCGATTCTCAAGGGAAGTGGTTCGGGTCGAGGACCCGACTATGGACGCTCTGCTTCCGGTCGTCCATCGAGCGCTACGCAACCGTCTATGGGCGGATGAGATAGTCAGGGCCGGACCCAAGAACTTGACTGAAATCCAAGACCTCGCCCATGGTTTCATGCGGGTCGAGAAAATGGCGTTAGCTCATGGGCCCGCTCCTTCGCCCGCTCCAGAAAGTCATCACTACGGGTCGATCTCAACCCCGACCCGAAAGGGGTTCGAGCCAAAAAAATTGAAGGGAAAAATCGATCCGCCGGCCCAAATCGATCGGAGGAACTACATCCCCCTCAATACGACCGTCCAACAGATCTTCACGGTCATGGATAAAAAACTCTTGAACAAGCCCAAGACCATCCGGGAAGGCCCCAAAGCCCAGAAATCGGGGAAGTATTGCGGATACCATCAGCAATGGGGACACACCACCGAGGAATGCAACGCCCTTCGCGACGAGATCGAAAGACTCATCCGAGGAGGGCACCTGAAGGACTTCGTTCGCAAGATCGATCACTATTCTAAGAAGGCCGGTCGGAGCCAAGATCAGTCTCGGGATCGAGATCGATCCCGATCCCCGTCAAGGAGAACCGGCAAGCAACCCCTGGAGAGGACCGAGGACAACCCCCCGACTAACGACACCATCTACATGATCGCCGGGGGCCACGAGGGCGGTGATTCCAACGCTGCCAGGAAGAAGAACATCCGGAAGGCGGCTCGAGAATACAACGGCCCGTGCGAGGAGGTCCTCCAGATCGAGCAAAGCAAAGAGTGGGAGAGGCAAGAGGTTAGCTTTAGCGAAAATGACAGCCACTCTGGCCCACATCGGGAGGGTGAAACGCCTAGTTGTCCGATGGTGGTGACCTTGGGAGTGGCTAATTACAATGTAACCAAATGCCTTGTTGACAATGGAAGTAGCACGAACATTATCCTTTACTCTACGCTTGTAAAAATGAAACTGCATAACTTGAAATTAGATCCGATCCGAACGCCTCTGTCCGGCTTCGGAGGATCCCAGGTTGTCCCGCTTAGGCGCATCAAACTGCTCACTTCGATGGGAACATCGCCTCAGCGAGTTACCCAAGAGGTCGAGTACGTTGTGGTAAACATTCCCCTCGCTTACAACATGATTTTTGGCCGACCCGGCCTCATTCAATTCAGAGCCATAATCTCCACCTACCACCAGAAGTTGAAAATGCCAACCCCTAACGGGGTCGGGAAAGTGGAGTGTGACGTCCCGGACAGCTGGGCATGTTATGCGATCACCCTTAAGGAACCGAAAGACAAGGAGAAAGACGCGGGCGAATGCCTTGATCTCCAGACTTACACGAGCTCGGATCTCGATCTCGCTGCGCCCAAGGTAGACGCCGAAGGATCACGCGTAGCCCAAAAGAGGAAAGCAGTAGGTCGGATCGAGCCTTCTGATTCTTTGAAACACATACCCCTCGACCCGAACGACAGCAACAAATCCACGAAGATCGGGGCCAACATGAACCCCCAGCATGAGATGATGATGATTGAGTTCCTCCAAGAAAACGCAGACGTGTTTGCGTGGACGGCGAAGGATCTTGTGGGGATCGACCCGAAGGTGATCTGCCATCGCCTCGGTCTCGATCCCACTCACAGACCCATAAAACAGAAGCTAAGAACTCAAAGCAAAGAACGAAACGAGATCATCGAGGCCGAGGTCAACAAATTGCTCGATGCGGGTTACGTGACCCCGGCCCAATATGTCGATTGGCTATGTAATGAAGTCTTGGTACAGAAGACGGGGGGTAAATGGAGAATGTGTAACGATTTCACGGATCTAAATAAAGCGTGCCCAAAGGACCCTTACCCGCTCCCTCGGATCGATCAGCTCGTCGATTCGACAGCTGGTTGTGAAATGCTGAGCATGATGGACGCCTTTCAGGGATACTATCAGATCTCCATGGCGCCCGAAGATCGACCCCACACCGCTTTTATAACAATCAAGGGCATTTATTGTTTTAAAGTAATGCCGTTCGGTCTCAAAAACGCCGGAGCGACCTACCAGGGGTTGTTGAACAAGATGTTTAAGGAAGAGATCGGGAAGACGATGGAAGTCTACGTGGATGATATGATCGTCAAGGGCAAACAGGCGTGTGATCATCTCGGCCACCTGGGTCGAGTGTTTGAAATCCTCAGGGGGTACGGTATGAAGCTTAACCCGGACAAATGCACCTTTGGGGTCGAAGGGGGAAAATTCCTCGGCTATATGGTTAGCCAGCGGGGGATCGAAGCGAACCCGACAAAAATCAAGGCAATCCAGGTCATACCTCGACCCGACTGCATAAGCCAAGTCCAATCTTTGGTCGGCCGGATCATTTTCCTAAATCGGTTCATATCCCGATCATCCGAACGGAACCTGCCTTTCTTCAAAATATTACGAAACCTAAAAAAGTTCGAATGGAATGAGGAGTGTGATAGAGCCTTTGAGCAACTTAAAGAGTACCTGGCATCTCCACCGTTGTTGGCCAAGCCCAACGAAGGGGAGACCTTGTACCTCTATCTCTCCCTTTCCAACGAAACTTTTAGTTCGGTCCTCGTCGCAATTAGGGATCGAAAACACATGCCCATCTATTATCTGAGCAAAATCCTACATGGGGCAGAGCAAAACTACCTTGAGATCGAAAAGTTTGTCTTCGCGTTGACACATGCGGCTCGAAAATTACGACCCTATTTCCAGGCGCGCCCGATCGTGGTGCTAACCGACCAATCCCTTAGACAAGTCTTGTCCAAACCCGATGTCTCGGGTCGAATGATGAAATGGGCGGTGGAGCTAAGCGAGCATGACATCACTTTCCAACCTCGCCTCGCCCAACAAGCTCAGGTTCTGGCTGACTTTTTAGTCGAAAAGAACACGAAGCCCCCAAAGAACGCCCCCGATCCCTTGAGTTGGACAATGTACGTTGACGGCTCATCGACCTCCAAGGGGGGAGGGGTGGGGATATCACTAATCAGTTCGGATGGTACACAGTTCGATTTTGCCGTCCGCCTAGACTTCAAGGCCACTAATAACGAAGCAGAATACGAGGCACTCATCGCAGGACTAAAGTTCGCTTCAGAACATCGGGTCGACCGATTGGCCGTCGTAACCGACTCCCAGCTTGTCGCGGGTCAGGTCAACGGCACATATGAAGCAAGGGAAGAATCGATGGCGGATTATCTCAAAATGGTTAGAAAGTTGGCCTCGAAATTCAAAGAATTTCGGATCGAGCAGGTCCCTCGTGAGGAAAACACGCGAGCGGATGCACTATCCAAACTCGCGAACGACCTCCAAGGCACCCGGGATGGGACCATTTCGTTTCACGCCTCACCCGGTCGGGTCATCGACCCGGAATGGATCGATATCGGTTCGATCGACTCGGAGGGGCCATGTTGGATGGATAGTTTAGTTTCCTACCTGAAGGACGGAACGTTACCCCAAAACCGCTTAGAAGCAAGGCGGATGAAATATCGCTCCTTGTTGTACCTGCTGGACCACGAAGGGAGATTGTTCAAGAAATCATTCACAGGTCCGCCGCTGAGGTGCCTCCGCCCCAACCAGGCCAAAGATGTCCTGGAAGAAATCCACGAAGGGAACTGCGGGAACCATTCGGGGGGTCGAGCCCTAGCCCGCAAAGTCTTGAGAAGCGGATATTTCTGGCCAACCCTAGTCCGAGACGCGAAGTTGCACTCGATGAAATGTCCCAAGTGCCAAAAACACGGCAACCTCATACACACCCACCCCGCAACCATGATTGCGATCGATGTCTCATGGCCCTTCGATCAATGGGGGATTGACATTATTGGACCTTTCCCCCTGGCCCCTCGGCAAAAACGATTCGCTATAGTGGCCGTCGAGTACTTCTCAAAGTGGGTCGAAGCCGAAGCCGTCCCAAAGATAACCGACGCGGTGATAAGAAATTTCCTTTGGAAGTGTATAATCTGCCGCTTTGGGGTTCCGAGGGTTCTTATCTATGACAATGGACCTCAGTTCCGGAGCGAGAACACCAAAAGCTACTGTCGAGACATCGGAATCGACCTCAGGTTCACCACCGTCGGCCACCCTCAAACAAATGGCCAAGCCGAAGTCACCAACAGGATCATCATTCAAAATCTAAAGACCCGTCTTGACGCCAAGCTGGGAGCATGGGCAGACGAGCTCGACGGGGTCCTCTGGGCATACCGAACGACCCCCAGAACGGCAACGGGCCAAACTCCCTATTCCTTGGTATACGGGTCGGAAGCAGTGATCCAATCAGAGTTGCTGCATGAAACAGCCCGCGTCAGTCAGTACCAGCTCGATAGGAACGACGAAAATCGATCCGATGACTTGGATCTAATTGAGGAAAAGCGGGAACGCGCGTACCAGAAGATTAAACAGTACAAAGCGGCCGCAACTCGATCATACAACAAGCACGTCAGACCCCGCACATTCCAAATCGGGGATCTAGTGCTGAAGAAAGTAGAGGTCCTCCAGCACGTGGGAAAACTTGAACCCAATTGGGAAGGTCCGTACCGAGTTACCAAGATAGGCAAAAACATGGCGTACAAGCTCGAAGATATGGCCGGATTGCCGCTGCCAAGACCCTGGAACACGCACAATCTGAAGAAATTTTTTGTTTAAAAAGCTCATTTTGTATAGTAAACCGGACCGGAGCCTGTTCGAAGCCCGGTCACGAACGTGTCTTCGGATCGATTTCGATCCGGACGATGGAATGCGATAATCATTTTTACATCTCTTGTATTAGTTATGCATCCTATCCACGACTATGCCGTCTGGAAGGACTAACCACATTCACTCTAAATATTTTTGATTATTTTCTCGCACTTGCGAATCCCCAAGTCCAACGAGGTCGACCAGTGACCCGACGAGAACGGGGCTAACGAGGAAAAAATCCTTGAGACGGGGGAACCCCCAAAATTCGAAACCCGTACAAGTGGGGATCGAAATTGACCCCTTCATTCCCGATCGGATCGAAATCGATCCATCAAGCATATGGGGATCGAACTCAGACCCCCACAAGAACGGATCGATCTCGATCCATTATAACGAACGAGGTCGAACTCGATCCGACACGTAACTTGGGATCAAACTTGATCCCATTACACAAAGGGGTCGGTCACGACCCACCACCCCATACATGAAATCCGAAGAATATTGTAATGGAAAATAAAGCGTGAGAACAAAGCAACAAAATGTTCACGCGGCGACATCCCCGGCCGCTGGGTCAAGTGAAAATGGCCTTTAAAAAAAAAAATAAAGATAAAAATACATGAAACTATCAAGGCTAAGAAGGAGATAAACCCGAGGCGCCCGTACGGCCCGAGGACTTTTTTTACTTCGTCGGGTCGACGGTAGGAAGCTCTCAATATCGACCGGAGGAGGAAGCTCGTAGACGGGATCCCTCTTATCCCTCTTGGCGTAGGTCATGTCAATAGCAAACCCGTACTTGTGGTGACGCCAATCGATGTCCACCGGAGGTTCGACGTCTTCCTCCAACGGGTCAGGATACGGATCGGGTTTATCTAGGCCGATGGAAGCCTCGTCGAAGGACACCGGAATCAGGCCCTGGGCCTTGAGTTGATTGCGCGCAATCTTGAAGCCAGCCTCCATGTCGGTCGCGGCCATGACCGTGTTCGCCTCGTCGAAGGCTGAACCTTCCATAAACTCACGAACCGCGTACTGCTCGATCGGGCCCTTAGCCTTCCGAAAAGACTCAATCATGGCGTCGATCCTGGCCTGTCCTTCCGCCAACGCGGCCGCTCGGGACGCCGCTTCCCCCTCGGCCTTCGCCTGTTGGACCTTCTCCTTGGTTTCGGCCCGGATCTCATTGAGTTCGGTTTCACGAGCCTGTAGGACTTTCTCCATATCCTCCATCCGATCGAGGGCGCTCTTCAACTCCGCGACACGCGTTTGGGCCTCTTCCTCCCTAAGGCTCAGCAGCTCGTCCAGCCGTTCCTGTAGCTCAGCTACCTTCTCTACCTTGGCTGACCTCAGCATGGCCTTGGCAGCCCTGTACTTCTCCTTGTACTTGACCACCTCTTCTTGATAAACCTCCGCCTTCTGGGACAAGCTGATGGCAGCTGGGAGAATATCCTGTTCATAGAGGCGAGAATTGTCATGGCTCAGCAAAACAAGAATATGCAAGAAGAAACGACCCGATGCAACGGATCGTTCACGACCGACCTCAACCGGTCGATTACGAACCGAATACACTGGATCGAGCCGAACACAATGAGGGGGAAAGAGACAGATATAAGGTGGAAGCACTTACGCCGAAGATAGCCTTGCTGATCCTATACCTCTGGTGATCGACGGGCTCCTTATGAATCACACGTTGTTCGTCGACCACACAACCGGTGTTGAAAAGTGAGGACAACAAGCTGATATCGGGGTGCCCGACGCCAAGGTTCCGAATCGACCCATCCTCCCGGACTTTCTCAAGTTCACTAGGCCATTGAGGTGGTGGAGTCTGTTTGAAGTTCAGCAACTTACTCTCAATATCTGACCATGTAGAATCCCCCTCGATTTCGATCGGCACCTCTTCCACAGTCACCTTCTTCTTCCTTTTTCTCAAGCGCCTGTTAGACGCCAGCTGTTCCTCCTGGGGAAGAGTCAGGTCATAAAGATTTTCGTCGAAGTCGAAATAAAGATCTAAGTGGTCCAAATTTATTACTTGATCGGGGTCCTCAGGATCGGGCTCGACCGCATCCGATGCCTGCCCCGGCTCTTGGACATCTTCCATGGGTTGAGAGTTCGGGGGGACCCTTCGACGGGGTTATTGGGTCGTGGCTTGAGCTTCCGGTAGAGCTCCGTGGATCGCAGCTATAGCGTGGTCAACCCTTTCCCGTTCATCCTGGGGGATCGACTCGCCCTTTTTCAGCTTCATTGTCCTCCTCACCCTTTCCGCGCGACTCATGGCTAAGATGTGCAGACCTGCAGAAACGGATCGATTAGTACCTTGAAAAAGAAGGGCGCTGAATATATGTATATATAGAGGCTAGAATTCAAACACGATCCGCAACAAACGGATCAACTCGATCCGACCCCAAACGGGTCGATATCGATCCGATACCGGCGTCGGATCGAGTTCGATCCCAATGATGATCGTTTGGCGCGTAACCCGATCGGGTGGGTCCGGCCTGAGGCGAAGGCTCACCGAAGTGGAAATTTCGCAACCTCGTCCCCGGGACCAAACCCGCCTCGACCAAGTGCCCCGTCCTCGTCAAGTACTCAGGATCGAGTGGGCCGAGGCTGGTTAGGAGCTCGAAAACCCGCTTCTTGTGAAGCCAAGCACTTTTCCTTGTCGGGAGCTTTTTGGGTTCCGTGGTGGTCCAGGTCGAACGGAAGGGAAGAGGCATTGAGCAATCGATGAAGAAAAATCTTTCCTTCCAACCAAGCCCATGAGAGGTAACCGGGATATCAACAAGTTTCCGACCCGACCTGGCCTGGAGGTAATAGTAACCGACCCCAGACTTGGGGGAGTTTACAAGCAGGAAAAACTCTCCAAAATCCTCGAACCGGGGCTCGAACCCCAAACACTTAATAATGATGATCGCATTATACATCAAAGCGTAGGAGTTCGGTACAAGCTGAGCCGGACACAGATTCACCCGGTCGAGAAAAGTTGACACCAACGGGTGGGTCGGAAATCGGAAACCGTACTTCATTATCGCATGGTACAGGCCGAAAGCATGTTTGGATTGCGGAGCCCCTACCGTCTCCCCGTCGAAAGGTAACCGCGCCATAACCCCCTCGGGCATCCCGCTGCACCAATTGCGAACTTCCCGAAACTCTTTGTCAGGCAACGTCGATGTTCTCTGGGCAACGTCGGACAGAGTTCGATAGACATGCCCGGATCGCCCCCGGGGTCGGCTGAAAGTACCCTCCTCCGGCCCCTCTTCCTCTTCCTCGTCTTCCTCCGCTTCCTCGATCCGGTGTCGGGGTCTCGAGGTCGAAGCCCGGCCACGGCTTGCCCGGAATTCCTGAACCCGTACCTCGTCGGAGGAATCAAAGAATGACCCGAAATCCATGTTGGGCAACGGGGGAACGCCGCCCGCGGAGCCGGAGCAACCCGCGGATGGGGTGAACGGCTCCTCCACCTCGCTCTCATCGGAGACCACACACATATACGGCCCTCTCGACATTTTTCTCTCACTTAGAAGAAATAAAAGGGATCGGAGAATCGACGAAATTACCTCTCTCTCTTCGCCTCAAGAACGAACGTTTTTTGCTCTAGTCGGAGTGGATAAGGAAGGGGAACGGATCGAATTTGTTGGGCAAGAAGGTGTGAAATGAGAAGGGGGGTGCCCACTTATTTATAGGGGAGGAAGAGTGGCTCCTCGAGGTACGCACCTTGGCCATCAATGCGCCTAGAAGACCGAGCCTCCTCCTCCCTCAATGCGTGAAACGAGGCCGCTGCCACACCTAGAGGTCCGCATCGCTTTTCTCGAAGCGTAAAACGATGCCATTACCGCCCACGGGAGACCGCGTTGTTTCTCCTCGATGCGCGAAACGATGCTGCCCTTATTGCCTCAAAGACCGAACTCGACGTACCGGGACGCAAAGGTCATGAACGAAGCGATGAAAATTACCCACGCGAAAATTCACGCCGGTAATTTGGGGGGCCTCTGATACGGCATAAAATGGTCGAACCACGTGGCACGCCTTAGAGAAAGCCACGTGGACATCACGCCACCTCAAGCGAACCAACATCCCCGCGCCAACGAATCAACGGATCGAACTCGATCTGCTATGTCCTAACGGACCAAATTCGACCCATAACCCTAATTGAGATTGATCCCTCAAGGAACAACGGATCGAACCGATCCCTATCCCAAGAGCGGATCAATCCGATCCCTAGGTCAAGGGATCGATCCGATCCCGTACAACTCTGGGATCGATCCGATCCCAAGGCTCAATGGATCGACCCGATCCCGTGCACCACAGGGATCGATCCGATCCCTAGGCTCAAGGGATCGATCCGATCCCATGCACCTCCGGGATCGATCCGATCCCTAGGCTCAAGGGATCGATCCGATCCCATGCACCTCTAGGATCGATCCGATCCCTAGGCTCAAGGGATCGATTCGATCCCTACACCGCAAGGGATCGATCCCGATCCCATAATCCGCAACGAACGGTCCGTCCTTGTCCCCCCCACGGGAACCACGCATGAAACGTCTTCATCCCGCACGAGTCTTGGGGTCGAACTCGACCCCACTAGCGGGTTCCTCACTACAGACATGCTTCATCACGACCCGCCTGACCTCGACCTCTCGGATCGAGATTCTACGTCACCAGGCGAGAAGATGCCCTAAAGCATCTTTGTCGGGACACGTGTAACTCCCCGGTTCGCCAAGGCTAGACGCGCTACAGTGCATTTAATGCACCTGGTGCATGTCTACGCCCAAAAGGGAAACAAAGTACGCCCGACCCCAAGGCACCCGCTCAGGCGTCCGACAAACGACCCGATCGACTGCAGAGCATTTAATGCATAACCGCGGTACACGCACTACTGTGTTAAATGCTCCTGACTATAAATACCCAAGTCTTGAACAGTGTTTGGTAAGCAATTTAAGAGCATTTATTTCGCTTCTCAGCAATTATTTCTCTCTCTAAAATTCTCCCACTGACTTGAGCATCGGAGTGCCAAACTTGGGTCCAACCCCAAGTCCCCAATTTGGCCTTTGAGCTCACGTTTGTTTCAAGTGTTTTCAGATCGATTAAAAAGCCCACGTTACAAATTCTTGACTGATCAACCCGAGATTGCCACTTAGACCTCCAACTCAGCTAAACCATTTTTGGGTCGGATCATATATATATATATAGAAATTGTATATTAGAAAGTGTGGTGCATCTTAATCAATTATATCACTCACAAACAACAATTATTTTGATGTATTTTATTGTAAATATCTCTTAAAGTATTCTCTAGAATATTGTGTATATCTTTAGAATTTGTATCTTGTGTTCAATATATACTTTGTATAAATGGAGAAACAAAATATCTTTTTAATTTTAACCTAATTAGGGAAACAAATAATTATATCAGACTAATCTGTATTTAATCCTAATTACAATGCAATTCATTTAGATTAAGAATTTATTTTAATCCCTAATTTTAAGAATTGTTTTTAGTTCTTGACATGTGTTAGGATTTTATTATATCATTTCAAAAATATCCTTAATTTTTCTAATTTGATTTGAAACTCCTTACTTAACTATTAAATTTATAATTTATAGAGATCGCTTTGTTTATATTAAAAAATTTTAGGGATAATTTTGTAATTTTGATAATATATTCAATGCACTCATACAACCATTAGGGGTATAAGTATATTTTTGTAAATTTTACTATGGATCTCGAACCACCACGCGCTTAGATAAACGCGTCGCTTAAGTCTTTCCCTCCAAGCAAAAGTCTTTCTTTATTCCACTCTCACTCTTCACTCTTCTCCACTCCCTCTCTTCTCTCTCTCTCTCTCTAACAGCAGCGGCGGCCATGGCGAACAACCACCACGCAACCACCAACGCGATCGACATTATCGACCACATGCTACCCTCCGACACGCACAACACCTACGACGTCATCTTCTTCGGCGCCACCATCCTCACCACCGTCACCCACGACCCCGCCGTCGCCGCCGGCTGGATCTCCGAGATCGAGTCCTTCCACTCCCACCGCCTGAGCCACCTCATCGTCGGCCTCGACGTCGAGTGGCGCCCCTCCTACAGCCGCATTCAGAATCCCGCCGCCACGCTCCAGCTCTGCGTCGGTCAGAAATGCCTGATCTACCAGCTGATTCACTCCCCTTACGTCCCCAAATGCCTGATCGATTTCCTCGCGAACCGTAATTACACTTTTGTTGGGGTCGGCGTGAAGGCGGACGTGGAGAAGCTCGAGGAGGATTATGAGTTTGGGTTTAATACGAATACGGTGGATTTGAGGGGAATTGCGGCGGCGGAGTATGGGCGGAGGGATCTGAACAACGCCGGCGTGAAGGAGCTGGTTAGGGTTGTGCTGGGGAAGGAGATGGAGAAGCCGAAAAGAATAACGATGAGCAAATGGGATAATCGGTGGTTGTACCCTGCTCAGGTCCAGTATGCTTGCATTGATGCTTTCGTGTGCTTTGAAATTGGGAGGATTTTGAATGCTTCTTCTGCTCCATCTGCTTCAAGGTAACTGAAATTGGGGGTTTTGTGGTGGATCGTAGCTTACTTGTTCAGGGCTTTTCTTTTGATCGTGTGAAAGAATTGCAGATGAATTTGATGATGATCATTGGTTAGTATTTCGAAGAAATTAGTGTGTGATTGCGTGTTAATTGGATGTTCTTTAATGTTGTGTGAATAGATGGAATTCAAGATTGTTCTGGTATATGATTTCTTGCAATTCTTGGTTTCTGTTTATATGATTTCTTGCGATTCTTGGGTTCTGTTTGATTTTGTTTCTTGATATGAATGATGATTGATGTTTGCTTTAAGTTTCTAGATTTTTTCATAATATTCCGTGAAATATTTAACGAAATTATATTTTTTCTTCACCGTTTAGTAATTTTGAAATTTTAGAAGGGTTCAAATTGTAATAAAATGATTAATAGGGATCTAATTATAATATACGGAAGGGGTTTAGATATAATTAACCCAAAAAATAAATATATTTATCCTTTTCAAAAACTTTCCAACTTACTTTTTGTTTCTGCGTTTTAAAACCAGGACGCGCTAGCCCGTTGGTTAAGTGTTTCCCTCCAAGCGAAGGAGTCTTTCTTCACTCTCACTCTTCGGTCTTCTTCACTTTCCCTCTCTCTGTCTAACAGCACAGCCACAGCGGCGGCGGCCATGGCGAACCACCACCACGGAACAAAAACGATCGACATTATCGACCACATGTTACCCTCCGACACGCACAACACCTACGACGTCATCTTCTTCGGCGACACCATCCTCACCACCGTCACCCACCACCCCGGCGTCGCCGCCGCCTGGATCTCCGAGATCGAGTCCCGTCGCCACCTCATCGTCGGCCTCGACGTCGAGTGGCGTCCATACGGTCGAAATCCGGTCGCCACACTCCAGCTCTGCGTCGGCCGGAGATGCCTGATCTACCAGCTGATTCACTCCCCCTCTGTCCCCAAATCCCTCGTCGATTTCCTCGCGAACCCTAATTACACTTTCGTTGGGGTTGGTGTGAAGGAGGACGTGGAGAAGCTGAAGAAGGACTATGAGTTCGGGTTCAACACGAACACGGTGGACTTGGGGGGCCTCGCAGCGGCCGAGTACGGGCGGATGGAGCTGAAAAAGGCCAGCCTGAAGGAGCTGGTTAGGGTTGTGTTGGGGAAAGAGATGGAGAAGCCGGAGTGGGTGAGGATGAGCGCTTGGGATAATAAGTCCCTCTACCCTGATCAGGTACTGTATGCTTGCATTGATGCCTTCGTGAGCTTCGAAATTGGCAGGATCTTGAATGCTTCTTCTTCTGCTTCAAGGTAACTGAAATTGGGGGGTTTTCGTTCTTCGGTTAATTAGTATTTTGAATTGTGACTGCGTGTGATCTTGATGTTTTGTGAATAGATGGAATTCAAGATTGTTGTGGCTTGCAATTCTTAGTTTTCTATTTAATTATGTTTCTTGAATGATATGAATGGTTTCTGTTTCTGGCTTTGATCATAAGTTATTTTATAACCCAAACGGCCAAACCCCATTGAAATTTGAAACCCGTCTCTCTCTAGTCTTCATTTCTCTCTGGTCTTACGAACATCTTTTGTTCCCATGGCGACCAGGATTGCTCGTAGAGGTTTCTTTGACAAAAGCCTTGGAACAGGCTCGGGAAGCGCAGGACACTTCGGAAGCCCTGGAACAGGGTCGGGGAGCGCAGGACGAAGTGTCGACACATCTTTAACTTCTGATAACCACACAAACACTGCTGTTGTAGCTGGTATTGCTACTTTTGCAGCAGCTGCTGCTGCTGGATTGTATTGGCTTTCAAGCAAGGAAAAACCTCGAAAAGATGACCAAGATAATTGAGCTAAATTTGGAGGAAGTGGCGGGTGTTCGTACCGAATAAAAGTAAAAAAACTCTGTAGAATCAATCCATGTTCCTGATTGCATGTTTCATTTCCTACAGTTTGCTGTTTTTCTGCTTCTGTGTTTGATCTTTGGTTTGAGTTCTGTACTAGTGTAACAGTTGGTTATCCTATGTGTTCTGTGTTTTTCGATTGTGGGAACACTTGTAAAAGTACCTATTTGAAAGCAAATTATGAGCCATGTAGGCTTACAAAACACGAGTGAGTTTAATCAAGCTCGAACTTGATGTCGAGTCGATCCATGAGCCTGCCAAGTCGATCTTCGACTGGTCTGAGTTTTATCAAGTTCGAACTTGACTTTGACTTGTTTCACAAGCTTGACGAGTCGATCTTCGACTAGTTTGAGTTTGATATAGCTCGAACTTGATTTCCACTTGATTCACGAGCCTGGCATATTGGTCTTGGACTAGTCGAGATAAATTCAGCTCGAATTTGAATTTGAACCGCTATCCAAGTTATTTTCTTAGGTTTGAAATTGAAAGTTTGGTCATGACCTTGAGTATAGTCGGTAAATTTTTTAATACTATCTTACATGTTTATTTAATTATAAGTATATGACAGGTGTCGAATCCGTCAAAAATAATTAAAATATCTATTTAATGACTAAACACAGAGTATAGTGCAAACAGGGTCGATTCACAGGGTCGATCCACAGAGACTGGTTGACTTATTTCTAACAATTCCAAGTTATTCACGAGAAGTAACAATTAAAAGGGGGGTTTTGGATTATTATAATTAAAGTATGCAATTAAAATAAAATAACAAAAATTAGAAACTAACTAAAATTAAGCAAGTAAGATCACGTAGGATTAAATCAATCAGAGGGAGAATTACCTAGCGAGGGATATTCGATTCGAATTGTTATATTGATCATTGACTCAAGGATAAATTCAAGTTATTCAGACAGATTGGCTATAGTTGATAGAGACACTCGACTCAACCTTGTTTTTACTTAATTAATCGGATAACCTAGAGACACTCGACAGTTATCTTCCCTAACAAATTCACAACCCCAAGAGACACTCGACAGGATTTAATGAATTCGCAGCATTAAGAACCATAAAAACACCAATCCTAATTAACTAAGTCGTGACACATGCAAGATTTAAATTAGATTATCAAATCCCTTAGTGAACGAGGAATTCTATCGCTAAAACTCTGTCACTAATTTACCACATTTTATCAATCAAACTCTACTACACTTCAAGCATCATGAATGGCTATATGCAAATTAAACAACCTAGAGATCGTGCACTATCCCGAAATTGCCTAATCACAATAAACACGAAACGCGGAGATAAGATAAATGCCTAAATAAACATGAATTAATAAAAATGTTTAAGTCTCACAATATCCAACCCTAGCTAGATAATTAATAACTTAGCTACTAAAATCCATAAAAACAATAATTAAGGAATTCTTTAACATAAATAAAACTAAAAACGAAAGAAATAAAAAGAAGAGTTTGTGATGTCGAATCTTGCTCCCAAACGTTCGAAGCCCGCCTCCAAAGTGTTACGTGTTTCTTCCCTTGCTGTCATGCTCATATATATATATGATAAAATCAACTAACCCCACACGAATTCCTAACTCCCAAGAGTTTCAATCAATTCTTTTTATCAAAAAAAAAAAAAAAAAAAGAGTTTCAATCAATTCTTGCTCCCCAAGCTCCTAAGCAAATTAGGCCCTTTCCAAAAGTTACAAGCGGGCCATCCATCCAAAGAGAATTGGGCTTCTCTAAATTAATTCCAATCCGCTGGGACCTCTTCAAACAATCCCAAGACAGGCGCAGCCCGCAATGCCAACCCATAATGGTCCTCTCCACTTAATTACTTCTACGGCCCACCTCCATCAAATTCCAAGAATGAATATGCAGCCCATTAACCAATCTTAATTAAATAGCAAAGCAATCCCACTCGGCCTATCTTTAATTTACTTCCAATAGATTAAGATTTAAGCCTCATGCAGTAGCAATCATGCTCCATTTCCAAATATTTTAGCTTCTGCTCGTATGCACTGGTTTGAGTCTAAAAACGATCCAATTTGCTCCACTATCGCTTTCGAGCCCCGAATCTACAACATAAACAACAAAGCATCAATTCTTTATAAATAATATCAAATCAAGCACACTTCGGGGCATAATTTAATCATAAAGATGATTAATTAACTAGTTATCAGTATATGATAGATAAATAAAATAAATTAATTATTTTTTATCATTTAATTAAATCAATTCGGATATAATTCGATTAAATCTAAACATCCACACGATACAATTTCCTAAAAATACCTAAATTTTCAATACTTAATATGAGAATAATTACAAGGAATTCCAACCCTGATGGCCCTCTTTCAATTCAAAAATCTGGTGCATCTTAACCAAATATATTACTCACAAACAACAATTATTTTAATATATTTTATTGTAAATATCTCTTAAAATATTCTCTAGAATATTGTGTATGATGGGTTCAGAATGTGAGGGTCCGAATCCAAACACTTTACGATTTGTAGTTGTGGAGGAAACCGCCGGAGATTCGCCGGAAATGAGAAATGGGGTTCTACCTGTTGGGACAAGCACAATAAAAGTCAGAAGGCCAAGCTAGGGGAACTGGGGGTGATGCCCAGTTTGGCTCTCCGACGCTCAAGTCAGTTCAAGGTATGAAGGAGAAACGTAAGTTCAGTCACAGTTTCAGTGATGAAGAATGCTTACTTGTGTAGAAGATGACTTTAGCTATTTATAGTTGAGGGTCAAGGGCCCTTTGGTCATTTGCCTCAAGTGGTCCTGGCCGAATGTTGCCCTAACACGTGGCGCCATGAGAGAGAAACCTAGGAGGAATCTTCTGCAAAAGCGGCCAAAAGTTGGTGCTGGCAACAGTGGTAGGTGCGCGGGCATGTACGTTGTGTCAGAGAGCCATTTGGATGGTTGGTAACGAGGGCTTAAGAGCGCGCTCGTGACAACCTGGAGTATTGGAAGCCAAGATAACCGCTGGGGGGAATGAAGGCTTCAGTTCAAGTGACGAGCCAAAGGGGAGGCCACTCTGAGGGAGTGTGACGCTCGAAGAGGGCTCCCTTGGCACGCGGGCGTGCCAATCATACAGTATGAAGGACGCTCGTGATAGTGACAGCGCTCGTTGGGCTTAACTCCTGAAGAAGGATTGCGCTTGTTGGGCTTAGCGCTCGTGCACTGATGGGTGCAACCTTGGGGAGACAGATGTCATCATCTCGGTGATGCCACGTGTCCTAACGTGGGACGATCGTATTTTGACCCCATCATTTTGCCCCCCAATTCTGTAGTCCTTAGTGATAAGGACTGTAGAATTTTGACACGTTCTATCTTTCGCGTGTAACGCTCGTATAGGACTTGGCGTGTTGAGCAATTTTTCCTCTGATTGTGCCATTAATGCGATCTTTTCAATTGACCGCTCGTATTGCTTTTGCACTGAGCGTTGTACTGTTCTTGAGTATCCGAAACGTCAGAGCATTAAATGCGGGCGCGCGTGGGGCGCGTGAGCATTGGGAAGCATGTGACGGTTCCATAAAGTGGGCGGTTTCCTAGGCGGGAAATGATTACCATTTTGAATTCATTGCCGAAAAAGGTACCAACTCCCATCCCTATAAGTACGGGATTCTGAAATCTTGCTACTCTTTACGCATTCAGAACTCCCAAGCATCCTTTGCAAAAAGAATTCTCTCGCACACCAGTTCTTAGAGCATCTTCAACCTCTCTCCCAGATTTTCTCAGAAACTTGCAAGGTAAACTTCCAGCGTAGTTTTCTAACTCTGCTAACTTTAGATTCGGACTTTTAGGACTTTGTAATCCCTTAGGTTTTACTCCTTTAGGGAATCCTAATTTCTTTCCAGAAAACTCCCATTCTCTAACCCAGATTAAATCTCTCCCAAATCTCAGCCTCTGCCATGGCTGACCAACACGTTGAGGAATTCGCCCGTGAAATCCACGAAATGGCCACTGAGAGTTCCTCTTCTCCCGATTCCCCCAGAGATGAGGAGTTGGGGGCGGCAGTGATGGCCATGGAGGATAGGAATCCTGGCGGAGTGGATCCTCTCTTTGAGGAGATGAATCTGGTGATGGAGGTGAAAAGGCAAGGGGTTGTTCTCCCCATAACTCAGAGTGCCACTCACCCTCACCGCCATACTGTGACGGTGGCCGTCGCGAACCCGCTTCCGGTGGCTGAAGCCATAACAGGGCCTTCAGAAAGAGCCCGTAATAAAGGGAAAAGCAAGAAATCCCAGAAATCCAAAGGGCCTAACGAGGGTGAAGGATCAGGCTACCAGGCTACCGAACGCACGCCCGATGAGACTCCCAGTACAGTTACCGTGGGAGAAGTGAAAACGATGATGGCGCCCATTTACTGGGACGAGCGGTATACGTGGAGAATCCCAGAAAACCACGAGCGTGCTAATAACCCGCCTCCTGGGGAAATGGCGGTGTATGTGGCCTCGGTTAGCTCAGGGGGTTTAAGGTTCCCCATTTCGATCCCAATGGCCCACCTGCTGAATGACTTAAACCTCTGTCCTTCGTAAATAGTGCCCAACGGCTTGGCTCTACTGACAAGCTTCGTGATTCTGATGAGGAGTGTTGGATACGAGCCCTTTGTGCGAAACTTTCATGCACTTTTCCAAGTAGTTAGCTCGTCACGCTCGTCTCCTGAGGCGGGCTTCTACTACATTCAAGCGAAGGCTCGTACAAAGCTAATCAACTCTCCCACAAGCACATATGGCCCCAATTGGAAGGAGAAATTCATCTTTGTTAAGGCTCCCACAGGAGAGGGCTTTGGGGTGTCCACAAATTGGGGCTCGGTTGCGAAGAGCCGTTTGGAGCCGACCCTCCCCAAAGGTTGGGCAAAGGCTTTGGCCGAGGCCTTAAGGGACGAGGGTCACCTTATACAAGCGAAGGACTGGATAGACGATGCGGAGCTCATGTTCCTGTGTGGTCTTTCCGACGACCCCTATTACCTTGACAATTCTCCGGCTCGTGATATCGAGAGAGATGGTTAGATTCTTAGGGCACTAACTTTAGATAGGAATACTAACTGTATCTTTGTACTTGTAATTTGCACACTTGATAATTCTGTTCAAGGATTTATAACCCTTGTACTTTCCATTTTTGCAGGAGCCGCTATATTAGAAATGGCAGGAGGGATCAGACAAGCCGCTCGTTTTGCTCACGCCAACAGGAATCAAGCCCAGCCAGGGGATCAACAGCGCGAGCAACAGTGCCCTCGTAATCGTAGCAACCGCGGGGACGCTCGTAGCGGCAGTCAGGGCGCCAGTTCGAGCGCTAATCCAGAGGTTCAACCCCCTCGTGGCCGAGGAGAGAGTAGACTGGCCAACAGAGAGACCAGGAGGCGGTTGACTACAGAGAGAGCGGGAGACGTTCAACCCCCTCTGGCTGCAGAACAAACGAGGCCAACAACCGCCTTGTCAATAATCGAGGCCCCACCGAGCGCCAGCAGGCCATCCCGCAAGAGGAAGAGGATGCCCGATTCAGTGGCAATAAAAGGCAAGGGCAAGCAGGTGGCCGAGGGCCCCAAGGGCGAGGGAGAAACTTCCTCTTCCGAGGAGGAACATTTATGGGAGTTCCCCCGACGAGGGGACAAGGACTACACAGGTGCCCCCGACGGTGGGCCAGTTCTGCTTAGGCCTGGCACGCTCGCTCAAGCTGTCACCGAGAATCTCTACAGTAAGGCCCAGTTCTCGGCGGACCACCGTCATCTCTTCAATGAGTCTGTGGAGAAGGTGACTTATGACGCGGCCCACGCTTTAATCTCCGTAAGTCTTCACTCCTTGCTTTCTTTGCTAATTTCTGTAAGTTAGCGTTTTTTGGCTAACACTTCCTTTTCCTCCAACTTATGCAGCAAGTTCTTCCCCGGCTCCAAAATGTGCAAATGCGAGCCTCCATTTATGCCGAGCGCAAGGCCAAGTACGAGAAGATGGCCCGCTCGAATGACCCGGCTCAGATCCAATCGGAGCTGGACGCAGAAATTGCCAAGTATGAATCCCTCAAGGATTTGTACAATAAAACGGAGGAGGAGCTGGGAAAACTGAGGGAAGATTTCCAGGTGGTGGAGAGCGCTCGAAGCGGCTTAAGCGACCAGTTAGCCCAAGCTAACGAGCGTTGCAAGAAGGCGGACACCGAGCGGGAGAGCTGGAAGACGAGGGCTCTAGAGGCTGAGAGGAAATTCAACGACGCCATGAACGAGTGGCCTCGGAGCCTTGAACGTGCCAACAAGGAGGCCCTTATCAGGTTTTGTCACTCAAAGGCCTTCAGCTTTGTGGCCTCTCTGCACTGTCTGGACGAGGCTCAAAAGGCCTTCAACCTTGCCGTCGAGCAGGGTATCCACAAGGGGCTCACCAATCCGGCGATGAGGGAGGCGGAGGGCACAGGGCTCATGTTCAATGAGCGTTGTGAGGAGGATGACGAAGACCAAGAAGACCCCGCTAACACCATCGCTGAGGTGGAGTATGACTTTCTAGTCAAACTTCTCCAAGATGAGTACATGGATGCTCATCCGGCGGGTAATGCTGCTTCATCCTCTCAAAATGATCCGCCTGAAGATGAACCGCAAGCGCCCCTCGTGGAGGATGTCCCTGTCCCAGCTGCTGAGGGTGCTAACGCCCCCGTTCCTGGTGCCAACGAGCCCGACGATCCCCAAGCTCAACCGCAAGAGCCTGAGGGCCCAGTTCATGGTCCCGTGGCTCAGAACATTCTGGTGATCGTTGATGAAGATGTTGCTCCGGCCGCCTGAGACTCTTCCCTTATATGTTTTCTATGTATTTTCCTGCTTTTCTGTCTCTTTTTTTTTTTTCTTCCGAAACAGTGTTCAAAGGCCTTTGAGCCCTTATTTTGTAAGATTTCTCTTTTGCAATGAATATATATCCCATTTTTCATGACTTTGTTCTTTTGCTTACTTATGGATCAGAACTCATACTTAGAGCTTGCTGGAACAAATCTTGTAATAATAAGACTGTGTGTAGCATACTCTGTGGATGTTTTAAGCCTTTAGAACTTCGAGAAATTTTGTTAACTTCTGTAAATCTTGAAAATTCGCCTAAGTCTTGAGTGATCGTGAGGGTCTTATTGTGAGATTGCCCCCCCCCCCCCCCCTACTCAAGACTTGTATAAATTTTTGCCTTTGTCATAAGCCTCGAATATTTGTCTAAGTTTTGAGCGATCGTGAGGGTCTTATTGTGAGATTTCCCCCCCCCCCCCCCTCAAGACTTGTATAAATTTTTGCTTTCGTCATAAGCCTTGAAAATTTGTCTAAGTCTTGAGCGATCGTGAGGGTCTTATTGTGAGATTGCCCTCCCACTCAAGACTTGTATAAATTTTTGCTTTCGTCATAAGCCTTGAAAATTTGTCTAAGTCTTGAGCGATCGTGAGGGTCTTATTGTGAGATTACCCCCCCACTCAAGACTTGTATAAATTTTTGCCTTTGCTCTTAAAAATTTGGCTGAGTCTTGAGTATATACGAGGGTCTTATGGAGAGGCTGCCCTCGTTCAAGGCTCGTGCGATTTCTTCTTAACTTTGGGGGAATTTTGCTAAGTCTTGAGTGTGTGCGAGGGTCTTACTGAGTGGTTGCCCTCGTTCAAGACTTGTGCAATACCTTTTTGATTCTGAGGCCATTGTTCGAGCGCTCTGGCTCTTGTCGTATTTCTGGCTCTGCAGGAAATCCCGTTTTCGAGCGCAAGGCGTTATAAGAAACGGCCAAGGCCTACTAGGATTTGCTCTTGTAGGAGATCCCGTTTTCGAGCGTAAGGCGTTGTAAGAAACAACCAAGGCCTACTAGGAATTGCTTTATAGGAGATCCCGTTTTCGAGCGCAAGGCGTTGTAAGAAACAGCCAAGGCCTACTAGGATTTGCTCTATAGGAGATCCCGTTTTCGAGCGCAAGGCGTTGTAAGAAACGGCCAAGGCCTAGTAGGATTTTCTTCATAATCTTCTTCCAATTCGCCTAATTGGTTGTGAGCGTAACCAGTCTATCCTTATGAGGGCGTCCCCCCATGTGGAGTAGAGTGCTGGCAAGCGTAACCCATACGAGATAACAACATACATATTGGAATGGGTTGCCAACCACGCTCGCAAAGACGAGGGACGTGGGACTTATCCATTCCAGCAACCAAAGAAACAGGAGTATTAGAGAAATTAAAAAGATTATGTTACCGCTTACTTGTGATTGGAAGTACATAGAACCCGTCAAAGAGGGTTGTTACATCAGGGTTTGCAAAGAGCTTTTAAACATAAAACCGCCGGAGGTTACATGCGTTCCAAGGGCGAGGCAAGCGCTCTCCTTGAAGTGTCTCCAGGGTGTAAGTGTTGTTAGCTCTGAGTTGTACGACCTTGAATGGACCTTCCCAATTGGGGTCCAATTTCCCCACGTGCTTGGATACTTCCACTTTCTTCAAAACCAAGTCTCCCAACTGGAAAGTTCTTTCCCTCACACGCTTGTTGTATTGTTGGGCCACAGAGGCTTTATAGTGGTGGATCTTAATTCTTAGCCCATGCTTTGTCTCTCATTTCATCCAGCAAGTCCAACTCCAAGCTCCTGTTGCCATCGTTGAGCTGAGGCTCGAAATAGCCGACACGAGCGGATTCATTTACTATCTCCGCTGGTATCATTGCTTCTGACCCATAAACGAGCGCGTAAGGTGTTTCTCCAGTGGCCGCTCGTGGGGTAGTGCGATAAGCCCAAAGCGCTCCTTGCAGCTCTTCAACCCATTCACTTTTCTTGCTCTGAAGCATGGTTTTCAGGTGTTGCAAGATGATCCTATTGGTAACTTCTGCTTGCCCATTGGCTTGAGGGTGTCCTACAGAGGTAAATCGCTGCTCGATCCCCAACTCGGAACACCATTCTCGGGTGTCGACTGGTATGAACTGGGACCCGTTGTCAGAGATAAGCACCCTCGGGATGCCGTACCTGCAAATGATGTTTTTCCAAATGAAGTCCCTCACAACCCTGAAAGTGATTTTTGAAACGGCTTCGGCCTCAGCCCACTTGGTGAAGTAGTCGACGGCTAAAATGACAAACTTCTTTTGTCCCGCAGCCATGGGCAAGGGGCCCACGATGTCTATTCCCCACTGGTCAAAAGGCCAAGAGACGTCTATTGGGATCATCTGTGCGGCTGGCAATTGAGGGAGATTTGAATGAAATTGGCATTTAGGGCACTTCCTCGAAAATTCAATGGCATCTTGGAGAACTGTAGGCCAATAAAACCCACTTCTCAGAACCCTCTTTGCCAGGATACGCCCTCCGGAATGATTCCCACAGCTTCCATTGTGGATGAGTTCAAGCGTCTCCTTTGCTTGTGAGGGTCTTAGGCATCTCATTGGGGGTCCCTGGAATGATCTCTTGAATAACCTCCCCTCGTGATCCAAAGCGAAACGAGGGGCCTTACTTCGGACTTTCCTAGCTTCCACCTTGTCAATGGGGGGAATTCCATCCCTAAGGAAAACGACGATGTCGTCAAGCCAACAGGGCTCGTTTGGATCAATCATAGCGATTATTCCAATGTCGACCCTTTCCCTGATCAAAGGTTCCTCAGTCTTAAGGAACGTAACAGAACGCTCAGAAGTACCTTCCAAAGCTGACGCAAACTTTGACAGAGCGTCCGCGCGCTCGTTCTCCTCCCGTGGTACTTGAAGTAGATGAAATTCCTTGAACTTCCCGATGATTTCTCTGGCTTTACTCAGGTACTGCACCATGGTGGTTTCTCGAGCCTCATAAGTTCCTTCAATCTGGCTCGCAATTAACTGTGAATCCACATAAGCGGTAATTCTGGAAGCTCCATTCTGAAAAGCAATATTCAATCCTTGCACGAGGGCTTCATATTCTGCTTCGTTATTAGTGACTTGGAAATCCAGCTTGATTGCAAAGTCCAGCTCAATCCCATCGGGGTTTCTAAGGGCCACTCCAACTCCTCCCCCTTGAGAGGTTGAGGAACCATCCGTGTGCAGGACCCATAACCCCTCATTCTCCTGAACGGCAGGCTCTAAACCAAAGCGTTCTGCCAACAAATCAGCTACCACCTGAGCCTGTATCGCGGTCCTGGGCTCGAAGCACATGTCAAACTGGCTCAATTCGATGGCCCATTTGATTAATCTACCAGATACATCTGGCTTGGACAGCACTTGCTTCAAGGGTTGGTCGGTGAGGACTGTTATGGAGTGCGCTTGAAAGTAAGGCCTCAGCCTTCTCGAGGCGTTGATGAGTGCTAATGCGAATTTCTCAATCTCCAGATACTTCTTCTCGGCTCCTTGCAATGTTTTGCTCAGATAATAGACAGGTAAGTGTTTCCGCTCCCGTACAGCGATCAGAACCGCGCTTGTGGCCTCGGAGGAAACGGAAAGATATATAAATAATCTCTCACCTTCGACGGGCTTAGTCAGCAGTGGTGCGCTCGATAAGTAAACCTTCATATCCTGCAGCGCTCTTTCGCACTCTTCTGTCCAAGCAAAGTTACGTGCGTTCCTCAAAATTTTGAAGAAGGGAAGGTTCCTGTCCGCCGAGCGCGAAATAAACCTGTTCAACGAGATGATTTTTCCTACTAGGACTTGCACTTCCCGCAAATTTCGAGGGGAGGGGATTTCCAATATGGCTTTGATCTTCTCCGGATTGGCCTCAATTCCCCTCTGACTGACCATGTACCCTAAAAACTTTCCCCCTTGCACTCCAAAGGTGCACTTCGAAGGGTTCAACTTCATACCATACTGACGCAGGATTGAGAAAGTGCGCTTGAGATCTTCCAAGTGGGAGTCCTGGCGCTCGCTTTTGACAATCATATCATCCACGTAAACCTCCATGGACCTTCCAATTTCTTTTTCAAACATCTTGTTGACGAGCCGTTGATACGTAGCTCCGGCGTTCTTAAGTCCGAAAGGCATGACTAAGAAGCAATATACCCCCATATGGACAACAAACGAGGTTTTGGGGCGGTCTTCTGGGGCCATAAAGATCTGATAGTATCCCTGGAAAGCGTCCATCATGCTCATGAGCTCGCAGCCAGCGGTCGAATCCACCAATTGGTCTATCCGAGGCAGCGGGTAATGATCTTTAGGGCAAGCCTTGTTGAGATCAGTGAAATCGTTACACATGCGCCATTTATTCGCGCTCTTGGGCACCAAGACGACATTACACAACCACTCCGGATACAAGATGGGCTCGATATACTGAGCCTCTAGGAGTTTATTAACTTCTTCTTCAATGATCTTCTTTCGAAAGCCATGTATATCCCGCTTTTTCTGCTTGACGGGTTTGAAAGAGGGATCCACATTAAGCCTATGGACAATGACGCTCGGGTCAATCCCTGTGAGGTCGGAGGCTTTCCACGCAAATACATCACTGTTTTCCCTGAGGAAGCCAATCATCAAAATCTGAGAAGGCCCCGAGAGGTTAGATCCTATCTGAGTAGTTTTATCCTTGTTTCCGGGTTCCAGCTCGATGGTAAGGAACTTTTCCGAGGGTTCGATCCTTATCTCAGGGCGAGGAAGCTCGAGCGCCCTCTTCTTTCCTGTCAAACGGTCACCGGGTGCTGGTTCCCCCTCTCCTGGCTCGTCTCCTTCTGAGGACGATCCACCAACGGTCCCTGGTGGTGCACTTTCGAGGGGATTCTCCACGTTGTCTCCCATCTTTTTTTTGTTCTTCTTCTTGTTCAATTTCGCCCTTTTCCGTGCTGGGCTGTCCTCATCTAGATTGGGGAAATCCACTGACTTCTTGGTGGAACCAATTTGGAAGGTTTTCTCCGCTTTTGGCTTTCTAAGGGACAGCATGTAACATTCCCAAGCCTCTCGCACATTGCATAGTACTTCTCCCACGCCCTCGGAGGTAGGGAATTTAATCTTCTGGTGGTAGGTGGAGATGATGGCTTTGAAATCCACGAGGGCGGGGCGCCCAATTATGATGTTATAAGGGATGTCAATCTCCACCACCGCGTATGTTACCAAGAGTGTCTTGCGCTGAGGGGCTCGGCCGAATGAAGTAGCTAAGCGAATTTGCCCTCGTGGGACAACTTCCGAGCCTCCAAAGCCAATGAGGGCCGTTTTGAGAGGCTCGAGCGGAAGGTCAGCCTTCATCTTTAAAAATGTAGAATAAGGCAAAACATTAACAGAGCTTCCACTATCCACCAACACCCTTTTTACAACGTGATTATGAACATCTACACTAACCACCATGGGGCAATCAGAGGTTATACCCTCCCCACGGGGTGTTACAATGTGCTCTAAATCCCTATCATCGAAGCCTATTACATCATTCTCTCTTGACCGTTGAGCGCTTGGACTCTGGATGGCATAGATGGGTTTAGGCACTGCTGGGCGTTGGTTGTAGCTCCGGACATACCTCCGTCGGGAGGCGTTGGAATCCCCTCCTGATGAGCCTCCTGCAATCATATTTATGACTGCGAAAGGTTCGTTTTCCTGCACAGGGGCTTTTCCTTTACTGCCCCGGCGGCTGCTGCTTTCAGGGGGTCCCCTACCCCTTGGGCTCTTCGATCGGGACGGACTTCTCCTTCTTCCTCCGGCGCGCTCGTTGCAGCGTTCATCGTAACGCTCGAGCACCCGGACGAATTCCTTCAGGTGGCCCCCTGCGACGAGCCTCCGAATCTCAGCTTCCAACTGGCGGCACTCATCTGTGTCGTGCCTCCTCTGCTTGTGGAATGCGCAGTATTTGTTCGAGTGCCTGAGCGAGTCCGTTTCCCTCATTTTGATGGGTCTCTTAAAGAGCTTTTTATCGGAGAGGTTGTAGACTTCTGAATTCGGCCGGGTGAGCGAGATCCGCTCGAATCGACGAGGGGGTGGTGGCGACCTTTTGCGCTCTTGAGGGCGCTCCTTCTTGACTACCACCTCCCGTCCCCGCTCGTGATGGGGTCGCTCGTTCCGGGCTGGACTGTGATGCCGGGGACCATTCGTCCCATACATGTCTTCGAGCGCGAAGAACGGCTCGGCAACCTCTCTCAAGGTCATGAGGGTCCCTGGCCTCCTTTCTACAATGGCGTCGGCAAACTTCTTGCTCACATACTGCTTGTGATCCACAGCCTGAAAGAGCACTGGGATCAAGAAATCCATAGAAGGCCTCTCCACCTGTAGGATTTCCTTGTTGAAGCGGGCGAAGAACGAGCGCAGAGACTCGCTCCTGCCTTGCACCACGTTGTAAAGGGCAGTAGGTGCGGTGACTGGCGCTTTCAAAGAATTAAAGTGGTTGAGGAAAGCATGAGCCAGCTCTTCATATGAGTGAATCGAGCGCGGCGGCAGTCGCTTGTACCACTCCTGAGCCATTCCCACTAAGGAAGTGACAAACACTTTGGCCCAGTAGTTGCTGGAATGCTCGTAGAGGTGCATTAGATGTAAAAAGTGATCCAGATGTTCAGCCGGATCAGTCGTCCCGTCGTATCGGTTGATGGAAGTGGGGATTTTGGCCATGCCTGCTTGGGCCATCAAAACTTCTTCCACGAGGGGCGAGCCCCTCGCCAACGGGTGGTACTCATACGTGCCGAAGTTCTCCTCCGGCTCCTTGCGGTGGGGGACCTTTGGTGGGGGGTCCTTGGTACGGGTGCTTCTGGCGTCAACCCGTTCATCCCGACTAGGGGAGATCTGAGTTGAACGCCCTCGTGAGAGCTGTCCCACAATATCCTTTAGACCCTGCAGCTGGTCTTGCACAACCGCGAGGATGTCAGGATTCACGTTTCCTTGTCTGCCCCCTTGTCTGGGGGCTCGTGACCCCCTCCTGGAGGCATGAGAGTCCCCTTCATTCTCGTTCACTCGTTCTGTGGGCTCCTTATTCCTGCCCATGGAGGGACGCTCGTCGCCCTCCTGCAGGGGCACTTCTCTGGCTGGTGGTGGTGGCGGTTGTGCCCTCAGGACAGCCTGGGCTTCTCTGAGGGGAAAGTTTTGTTGTCCGCCCAAAGGGGCTGCAACTTGAGTGGCCTGCCCAGAGGGAAAGTACATGGAGTGGAACCTCTCCCATGCTCCCTGGGCCGCCTGAACCTCACACTGGGCATAGAGAGCCCTCAACTGTTGGGTGGTTAGTGGAGGTAACTCCACTTCTTCAATCTCCCTAGGGATCACCACCGGGAGCTGGATCTGACCAGCATGATACGGCTGGACCGACGGCACCATAACAGACGGGGTGAGGGTATAACCGGGTGGGGGCATCATGTAACCCTGCAATCCGGGATTCACCTGGGGATGGAACCACGGGTTCTGAGCAGGCTGCGGAGGAGCAGAGAGAGAGACTCCTCCAGCGGCGGCGGGAATCGGCAGTGCCGGCGGTGTAGGTGGAGGTACTGAAGACTCTGCTTGCGGAATCACTCCTGCGGCGGGAGGTGCTCCACCAACGGTGACGGAAGGAGGTGGGGCTCCACCAGTAGCGGTGGAGGGAATAATGATATTGGCATCTTGGGAGGCGTTATCTCCTCCTCCCACGGCTCCAGACCTTGTGGCGACCATGACTGGAAAGGATAAGAGTGTGCTTGCTCTTCTACCAACAAAAAGAAAGAAAGGGATAGAGAAACGGTTTCCCACAGACGGCGCCAAAAATGATGGGTTCAGAATGTGAGGGTCCGAATCCAAACACTTTACGATTTGTAGTTGTGGAGGAAACCGCCGGAGATTCGCCGGAAATGAGAAAGGGGGTTCTACCTGTTGGGACAAGCACAATAAAAGTCAGAAGGCTAAGCTGGGGGAACTGGGGGTGATGCCCAGTTTGGCTCTCCGACGCTCAAGTCAGTTCAAGGTATGAAGGAGAAACGTAAGTTCAGTCACAGTTTCAGTGATGAAGAATGCTTACTTGTGTAGAAGATGACTTCAGCTATTTATAGTTGAGGGTCAAGGGCCCTTTGGTCATTTGCCTCAAGTGGTCCTGGCCGAATGTTGCCCTAACACGTGGCGCCATGAGAGAGAAACCTAGGAGGAATCTTCTGCAAAAGCGGCCAAAAGTTGGTGCTGGCAACAGTGGCAGGTGCGCGGGCATGTACGTTGTGTCAGAGAGCCATTTGGATGGTTGGTAACGAGGGCTTAAGAGCGCGCTCGTGACAACCTGGAGTATTGGAAGCCAAGATATCCGCTGGGGGGAATGAAGGCTTCAGTTCAAGTGACGAGCCAAAGGGGAGGCCACTCTGAGGGAGTGTGACGCTCGAAGAGGGCTCCCTTGGCACGCGGGCGTGCCAATCATACAGTATGAAGGACGCTCGTGATAGTGACAGCGCTCGTTGGGCTTAACTCCTGAAGAAGGATTGCGCTTGTTGGGCTTAGCGCTCGTGCACTGATGGGTGCAACCTTGGGGAGACAGATGTCATCATCTCGGTGATGCCACGTGTCCTAACGTGGGACGATCGTATTTTGACCCCATCAGTGTATATCTTTAGAATTTGTATCTTGTGTTCAATCATCAATGTACATTTTGCATAAATGGAGAAACAAAATATCTTTTTAATTTTAACCTAATTGCCAAAGAAATAATTATATCTAATTACTCTGCATTTAGTTCTAATTACAATACAATCCATCTAAATTGAGAATTTATTTTAGTCCCTAACTTTTGAGAATCGTTTATAATTCTTGACATCCCGTTAGTTTCTGTTATATCCTTTCAAAAATATCTCCAATTTCTTTAATTTGATTTGAAACTCATATCGTGCTATTAAATTCATAATTTGTAGAGAATGTTTTGATTATATTTATAAATCTTAGGAATAATTGTATAATTTTGGTCATATATTCAATATAAGGTTTATACAAACCGTCAAGAGCATAAGTATATTTTTATAAATTTCGTTAGGGATCTCAGACTAAATAAGATTTATAGGGACTAAAATATAATTTTTCGATTTAGATGGATGACATTGTATTTACCCGCATAATAATAGGAGGTAAACGATCAATTATAAAAAGCATTTTATATTAATAAATAAATAAATATATCTATCCTTTTTCAAACTTTCCATCCAAGTTTCTTTTTCCTTTTCAAAACTACCACGCGCTTTGATAAACGCGTCGCTTAAGTCTTTCCCTCCAAGCAAAAGTCTTTCTTTATTCCACTCTCACTCTTCACTCTTCTCCACTCCCTCTCTCTCTCTCTCTAACAGCAGCGGCGGCCATGGCGAACCACCACGCAACAACCACCGCGATCGACATTATCGACCACATGCTGCCCTCCGACACGCACAACACCTACGACGTCATCTTCTTCGGCACCACCATCCTCACCACCGTCACCCAGGACCCCGCCGTCGCCGCCTCCTGGATCTCCCAGATCGAGTCCTTCCACTCCCACCACCTCCACCGCCTCATCGTCGGCCTCGACGTCGAGTGGCGCCCCTCCTTCAACCGCTACGTCCAGAATCCCGCCGCTACGCTCCAGCTCTGCGTCGGCAAGAGATGCCTGATTTTCCAGTTGATTCACGCTCCCTGCGTCCCCAAATGCCTCATCGATTTCCTCGCGAACCCTAATTACACTTTCGTTGGGATTGGTGTGAAGGTGGACGTGGAGAAGCTCGAGGAGGACTACGAGTTTGGGTTTAATACGAATACGGTGGATTTGAGGGGAATTGCGGCGGCGGAGTACGGGCGGAGGGAGCTGAACAACGCCGGCGTGAAGGAGCTGGGTAGGGTTGTGCTGGGGAAGGAGATTGAGAAGCCGAAGTCGGTGACGATGAGTAGATGGGATAATCGGTGGCTGTACCCTGCTCAGGTGAAGTATGCTTGCATTGATGCTTTTGTGTGCTTCGAAATTGGGAGGATTTTGAATGCTTCTTCTGCTGCTACTGCTACCTCTGGTTATGCTGTTTCTGCTACTGGTAGGTCTGGTTATGCTTCTGCGAGGTAAGTGGAATTTGGGGGATTTTGTGGGGGGTGTTGGGTGAATTGTTTAGGGCTTTTCTTCCTATGTGAATGTGAATAAATTGCAGATGAACTTGATGATTGTTGGGTAGTGTTTTGAAGAAATTAGTGTGTGACTGCGTGTTAATTGGATGTTCTTGATGTTTTGTGAGTAGATGGACTTCAAGATTGTTCTGGTATATGATTTCTTGTTGTTCTTGGTTTCTGGTTGATTATGTTTCTTGAATCTTGATATGAATGATGATTGATGTTTGGTTTGAATTCCTCAATTTGTTCATAATCCATATTGCACGAACACTTTTAAGAGTATCATGATTTGTCGTGTATTTGACATCTTGTCCGTTACAAATCTCCAAAAAAATGCTATGGTATCCGTATCGGAATCGGATCATATCCATGTCATCGTATATATATCCATAAGTCATAGTTCATAATTTAGGTATGAAAACATGATGATACTCATGAGCAAGATTGAAGAAGGGATGTTTGGTTAGGTCCATGTCCTTGAATATAATTAGTAATTTTATATGCTTAGTTATAAGCATATGATATTTTTAGACCATCTCCGGTGGGGTGCCGCCACCATTTCAGTCGGCCGACATCTTCACGAGGGCACCTGTTGGCCGGATTCCAAAACGCCGCTGGGAGACGATCTCCAGTCTAAGGAACCAGCTAATAGTGAAACTGCAGGTGCCCTTCCCCTCCGCACACGACCGTGGTAGCGGCCTTAACATCAACCTTCCGCCGCCTTAATGCCCCCGTTTGGGTCACTGGCTCGCGTAACCGAACGGCTAGTTATAAGTATATGATAAATTAAACAAATTTATTTTTTCATAATTTAATTGAATCAATTTCCTGCCAATACCTGAAATTCTCAAGGAAGCAAAGATTTTGCTGCGACATGTTTCTTTTTTTATTGTAAATATTAAAAAAAGTAGAAGGATTTTGTTTGGATTTCTTAATAGTAAGTCAATTAATTTATACCTGTTTTATTTATGGTAACATAAAGGGTTCGAATATTTTACTTCAAAATCCTATAAAGTCACTTTTAAATTATTTAATGAACATTATATACTCTATGCTTCTTAATAGTAAGATGGTATACAAAATGTATAAAATTTCCGTGACACCCTACAAATTAAATTATTTTGTGCATTTGCATTCTTTGAGAATAATTTCATGTGATATTAGGCAGTTGTTGCAGGGCCCCGAATGTGGGCCATCATATTCCTATTCCCGCACTAAGACCTCACATGTTACGAAATGGGAAGGAAATTTGTGCCATCATATCTGCACTAAGACCTCAAATATTACGATATGAAAAGTTTGTATACAAACACAAATTAAAATGGACGGGAGGTAGATAGACATACAAAATTCACAACATAAAACCATGTGGAAGCGTGATTGAACATAGACATTGCATTCTGCACTCAATTTTGATGGAATCGTCTACTCCAAACGTCCTCACACTCTAACCCGACAAGTGGTCTCATACCTGGTGCACTAAAGGGTCATCACATTATATAGAACTTCCACATTGAATTGAACATACACATGCAATGACTATGGGTTGACATTAGGGATGTTCACAAACCGAGCCGCCTAAGATTCGAATTCGAATTCGAAGGTTCGAGCTAAAGTCGAGCTGAGCCAAGATTTGAACCGAACTCGAACCCGAGCCTTTTTACTCTTGTTTCTGGCTTGCGAGCCAGCTCGAGTTGACTATTTTATTTTAAAAATATATAATATATGTATGTATGTATATATATACATATGTTTTACTGAATTACACATATTAATTATAGAGTAAATTGCACCGGGACCCCCTATGTAACACGAAAAAACCTAAAAAAACCCTGTCAAAAAAAAATTAGTCCCATAAACCTTGTGTTTTTTTTTTGTTGCATAAAAAACCCTGCGACCAGTGAGTGTGGCACACGCGCGTTGACTGCGACTGAGATTGGGTTTTTGGTGATTTTAAGCTGCAAAAAGACTATTTTACCCCTCAATTATTCTAATTCAAAAAATGGGATGTTTCCCACTCATTTTGACTAGAACCCTTGTGTTTTGGTATTTTAGCATGACAGACCCTGTGTTATTGGAATGCTGCACTTCAGAATTTATTATCATATTAAACGGATATTAAACGGATCGGATGTATGATTACCATATAAATAAATTATTTAATAACTATATGACTTTGAATATATATATATATATATATATATATTAGACAAAGAGAGATATAATAACTATATCTATATATATCATTTTTATTTTTTAGTGAATGTATAAATATGTTGGAAATTATAAATTTGATCATATAATCAATTTGAAATATAATACTTATATTAATAACATATGTATGTTACTTATATTATCTCTACATAAATGTTGAAGTAAACATATGGTTACTAATAAAACCTAAGGTTTTTCTTTAATAAATGGGCTAAAAAATTTACTTATACTAATAATCTATCATACATACACAGTTGTGTGTATATATTTTAATATAATATATTATTTATCGGATACGGATTACGGATAAATCGGATAACGAATAAATCTAACGGATAATGAAACAGATCGGATGTTAAACGGATCGGATGTCTTATTACCATTGATGGGGTCAAAATACGATCGTCCCACGTAAGACACGTGGCATCACCGAGATGATGACATCTGTCCCCCCAAGGCTTCATCATCAATACACGAGCGCAATCCTTCTTCAGGAGTTAAGCCCAACGAGCGCTGCCACTCCCACGAGCGTCCTACATACTAAATGATGGGCACGTTCACATGCCAAATGAGCCCTCTTCGAGCGTCACACTCCCTCAGAGTGGTTTCCCCTTTGGCTCATCACTTGAACTGGAGCCTTCATCCCCCTCAGCGGATATCTTGGCCTCCAATACTCCAGGTTGTCACGAGCGCGCTCTTAAGCCCTCGTTACCAACCACCCAAATGGCTCTCTAACACAACGTACATGCCCGCGCACCTGCCACTGTTGCCGGCACTAACTTTTGGCTGCTTTTGCAGAAGATTCCTCCTAGGTTTCTCTCTCACAGCGCCACGTGTTAGGGCAACATTCGGCCAGGACCACTTGAGGCAAATGACCAAAGGGCCCTTGACCCTCAACTATAAATAGCCAAAGTCATCTTCTACACTGGTAAGCATTCTTCATCACTGCAACTGTGACTGAACTTACATTTCTTCATACCTTGAACTGACTTGAGCGTCGGAGAGCCAAACTGGGTATCACCCCCAGTTCCCCCAGCTTGGCCTTCTGACTTTTCTTGTGCTTGTCCCAACAGGTAGAACCCCTTTCTCATTTCCGGCGAAGCTCCGGTGGTTTCCTCCACAAATACAAATCGTAAAGTGATCGGATTCGGACCAACCCATTTCCGAACCCCATCATTTTTGGCGCCGTCTGTGGGAAACCAGTCCTCCACCTTCTTCCTTTCTTTTTGTTGGTAGAAAAGCAAGCACACCCTTACCTTCAACAGTCATGGTTGCTACGAGATCTGGAGCTGTGGGAGGAGGAGATAACGCCTCCCAGGATGCAAACATCATTATTCCCTCCACCACTACTGGTGGAGCCCCGCCACCCTCCGTCGCCGCTGGTGGAGCACCTCCCGCCGCAGGAGTGACTCCACAAGCAGAGTCTTCTGCACCACCACCTGCACCGCCGGCCCCGCAGGTTCCCACCACCGCTGGAGGAGCCTCTCTCTCTGCTCCTCCGCAGCTTGCACAGAACCCCTGGGTCCATCCCCAGATGAATCTCGGATTACCGGGCTACATGATGCCCCCACCGGGATACACCCTCACTCCGTCTGTTATGATGCCGCCGGTCCAGCCGTATCATGCAGGCCAGATCCAGCTCCCGGTGGTGGTCCCCAGGGAGATCGAAGGAGTGGAGTTACCTCCACTGACCACCCAACAGTTGAGGGCTCTCTATGCCCAGTGTGAGGTTCAGGCGGCTCAGGGGGCATGGGAAAGGTTCCATTCCATGTACTTTCCCTCTGGGCAGGCCACTCAAATCGCGGCCCCTTTGGACGGACAACAAAACTTTCGCCTCAGAGAAGCCCAGGCTGTTCTGAGGGCACAACCACCACCACCACCAACCAGAGAAGTGCCACAGCAGGAGGGCAACGAGCGTCCCTCCATGGGCAGGAATAAAGAGCCCACGGAACGGGTAAATGATAATGAAGGAGACTCTCATGTCTCCAGGAGGGGCTCACGAGCCCCCAGGCACGGAGACAAGCAAGCAGACGTAAATCCTGACATCCTCGCGGCTGTGCAAGACCAGCTGCAGGGTCTCAAGGATATTGTGGGACAGCTCTCACGAGGGCGCTCAGCTCAGATCTCCCCTAGTCGGGATGAACGGGTTGACGCCAGAAGCACCCGCACCAGGGACCCTCCACCAAAGGTCCCCCGCCGCAAGGAGCCGGAGGAAAACTTCGGCACGTATGAATATCACCCTTTGGCGAGGGGTTCACCCCTCGTAGAAGAAGTTCTGATGGCCCAAGCAGGCATGGCCAAAGTCCCCACTTCCATCAACCGTTACGACGGGACGACTGATCCAGCTGAACACTTGGATCACTTTGTGCATCTTATGCACCTCTACGAGCATTCCAGCAATTACTGGGCAAAGGTGTTTGTCACTTCCTTGGTAGGAATGGCTCAAGAGTGGTACAAGCGACTGCCGCCGCGCTCGATCCACTCATACGAAGAACTGGCTAATGCTTTCCTCAACCACTTCAATTCTTTGAAAGCGCCAGTCACCGCACCCACCGCCCTGTACAACGTGGTGCAAGGCAAAAGCGAATCTCTGTGCTCGTTCTTCGCCCGCTTCAACAAGGAGATCCTACAGGTGGAAAGGCCTTCAATGGATTTCTTGATCCTAGTGCTTTTTCAGGCTGTGGATCACAAGCAATATGTGAGCAAAAAATTCGCTGATGCCATTGTGGAAAGGAGGCCTGGGACCCTCATGGCCTTAAGAGAAATAGCCGAGCCGTTCTTCGCGCTCGAAGATATGTATGGGACGAATGGTCCCCGGCATCACAGCCCGGCCAGGAACGAGCGACCTCATCACGAGCGGGGACGGGATGTGGCCGTAAAGAAAGAGCGCCCTCAGGAGCGCAGGAGGTCGCCACCACCCCCTCGTTGATTCGAGCGAATTCCGCTCACCAGGCCAAATTCAGAAGTCTATAACCTCTCTGATAAGAAGCTCTTCAAAAGACCCATCAAGATGAGGGAAACAGACTCGCTCATGCGCTCGAACAAATACTGCGCATTCCATAAGCAGAGGGGGCACGACACAGATGAGTGCCGACAGCTGGAAGCTGAAATTCAGAGGCTCGTCGTAGGGGGCCACCTGAAGGAGTTTGTCCGGGTGCTCGAGCGCTACGATGAACAATGCAACGAGCGCTCCGGGAGGAGAAGGAGGAGTCCGTCCCGTTCAAAGAGCCCAAGGGGTAGGGGACCCCCTGAAAGCAGCAGCCGCCGAGGCAATAAAGGAAAGGCCCCTGAGCAAGAAAACGAGCCCTTCGCAGTCATAAATATGATTGCAGGAGGCTCATCAGGGGGGGATTCAAACGCCTCCCGACGGAGGTTCGTCCGGAGCTACAACCAACGCCCAGCAGTGCCCAAACCTATCTATGCCATCCAGAGATCAAGCGCTCAAAGGTCACGAGAAAATGATGTAATAGGCTTTGATGATAGGGACTTAGAACATATTGTAACGCCCTATGGGGAAGGTATAACCTCAGATTGCCCCATGGTGGTTAGTTTAGATGTTCATAATCATCTTGTAAAAAGGGTATTGGTGGATAGTGGAAGCTCCGTTAATGTTTTGCCTTATTCTACATTCTTAAAGATGAAGGTTGATCTTCCGCTCGAGCCTCTCAAAACGGCTCTTATTGGCTTTGGAGGCTCGGAAGTTGTCCCACGAGGGCAAATACGCCTAGCTACTTCGTTCGGCCGAGCCCCTCAGCGCAAAACACTCTTGGTAACGTATGCAGTGGTGGAGATTGACATTCCATACAACATCATAATTGGGCGCCCTGCCCTCGTGGATTTCAAAGCCATCATCTCCACCTACCACCAGAAGATTAAATTCCCTACTTCCGAGGGCGTGGGAGAAGTACTGTGCAATGTGCGAGAGGCTTGGGAATGTTACATGCTGTCTCTTAGAAAGCCTAAAGCGGAGAAAACCTTCCAGATTGGTTCCGCCAAAAAGTCAGTGGACTTTCCCAACCTTGATGAGGACAGCCCAGCCCGGAAGAGGGCGAAATTGAACAAGAAGAAGAACAAAAAGAAGAGGGGAAACAACGAGGAGAATCCCCTCGAAGGTGCACCACCAGGAACTGTTGGGGGATCATCCTCAGAAGGAGACGAGCCGGGAGAGGGTGAACCAGCACCCGGCGGCCGTTTGACAGGAAAGAAGAGGGCGCTCGAACTTCCTCGCCCTGAGGTAAGGATCGAACCCTCGGAGAAGTTCCTCACCATTGAGCTGGAGCCCGGAAACAAGGATAAGACTACACAGATAGGTTCAAACCTCTCAGGGCCTTCTCAGATCATGATGATTGATTTTCTAAGGGAAAACAAGGATGTATTTGCGTGGAAAGCCTCTGACCTCACAGGGATTGACCCGAGCGTCATTGTCCACAGGCTTAATGTGGATCCCTCCTTCAAACCCATCAAGCAGAAAAAGAGGGATGTACATGGCTTTCGGAAAAAAGTCATTGAAGAGGAAGTTAATAAACTCCTGGAGGCTCAATATATCGAGCCCATCTTGTATCCGGAGTGGCTGTGCAACGTCGTCTTAGTGCCCAAAAGCGCGAATAAGTGGCGCATGTGCAACGATTTCACCGATCTCAACAAAGCCTGCCCCAAAGATCCTTACCCGCTGCCCCGGATTGATCAATTGGTGGATTCGACCGCTGGCTGCGAGCTCATGAGCATGATGGACGCTTTCCAGGGATATTATCAGATCTTTATGGCTCCGGAAGATTGCCCCAAAACTTCGTTCGTTGTCCATCTGGGAGTATATTGCTTCTTAGTCATGCCTTTCGGACTGAAGAACGCCGGAGCCACGTATCAGCGGCTCGTTAACAAGATGTTTGAAACGGAAATTGGCAGGTCCATGGAGGTTTACGTGGATGATATGATTGTCGCAAGCGAGCGCCAGGATTCCCACTTGGAAGATCTCAAGCGCACTTTTTCAATCTTGCGCCAGTATGGGATGAAGTTGAACCCTTCAAAGTGCACCTTTGGAGTACAAGGGGGAAAGTTCCTAGGGTACATGGTCAGTCAGAGGGGAATTGAGGCCAATCCGGAGAAGATCAAGGCTATTTTGGAGATCCCTTCCCCTCGAAATCTGCGGGAAGTGCAAGTCTTAGTAGGCAAAATCATTTCGTTGAACAGGTTTATCTCGCGCTCGGCGGACAGGAACCTTCCCTTCTTCAAAATTTTGAGGAACGCTCGTAACTTTGCTTGGACAGAAGAATGCGAAAGGGCGTTGCAGGATATGAAGGCTTACTTGTCGAGCGCACCACTGCTGACTAAGCCCGTCGAAGGTGAGAGATTATTTATGTATCTTTCCGTTTCTCCCGAAGCCACAAGCGCTGTTCTGGTCGCTGTACGAGAGCGGAAACATTTGCCTGTCTATTATCTGAGCAAAACATTGCAAGGAGCTGAAAAGAAGTATTTGGAGATTGAAAAGTTCGCGTTCGCTCTTATCAACGCCTCAAGAAGGCTAAGGCCTTACTTTCAAGCGCACTCCATAACGGTCCTCACCGATCAACCCTTGAAGCAAGTGTTGTCCAAGCCGGACGTATCTGGTAGATTAATCAAATGGGCCATCGAATTGAGCCAGTTTGACCTATGCTTCGAGCCCAGGACGGCGATACAGGCTCAGGTTGTAGCAGATTTGTTGGTTGAACGCTTTGGTTTCGAGCCTACCGTCGCGGAGAACGAGGGGTTATGGGTACTGCACGCAGATGGTTCCTCAACCTCACAAGGGGGAGGAGTAGGAGTGGCCCTCAGAAACCCCGATGGGATTGAGCTGGACTTTGCAATTAAGCTGGATTTCCAAGTCACTAATAATGAAGCAGAATATGAAGCCCTCGTGCAAGGATTGAATATCGCTTTTCAGAATGGAGCTTCCAGAATCACCGCTTATGTGGATTCACAGTTAATAGCGAGCCAGATTGAAGGAACTTATGAGGCTCGAGAAACCACCATGGTACAGTATTTAACTAAAGCCAGAGAAATCATTGGGAAATTCAAGGAATTTCATTTACTTCAAGTGCCGTGAGGAGAAAACGAGCGTGCGGACGCTCTGTCAAAGTTTGCTTCAGCTTTAGAGGGCACTTCCGAACGTTCTGTTACGTTCCTTAGAACTGAGGAACCTTTGATCAAGGAAAAGGTCGCCACCAAGATGATCGCCATGATTGATCCAAACGAGCGCTGTTGGCTTGACGACGTCGTCATTTTCCTTAGGGATGGAATCACTCCCACTGACAAGGTGGAAGCTAGGAAAGTCCGAAGTAAGGCCCCTCGTTTCGCTTTGGATCCCGAGGGGAGGTTATTCAAGAAATCATTTCAAGGACCCCCAATGAGATGCCTAAGGCCCTCACAGGCGAAGGAGACGCTCGAACTCGTCCACAATGGAAGCTGTGGGAATCATTCCGGAGGGCGTATCCTGGCAAAGAAGGTTCTGAGAAGTGGGTTTTATTGGCCTACAGTTCTCCAAGATGCCATTGAATTTTCGAGGAAGTGTCCCAAATGCCAATTCCATTCAAATCTCCCCCAATTGCCAGCCGCACAGATGATCCCAATAGACGTCTCTTGGCCTTTTGACCAGTGGGGAATAGACATTGTGGGCCCCTTGCCCATGGCTGCGGGACAAAAGAAGTTTGTCATTTTAGCCGTCGACTACTTCACCAAGTGGGCCGAGGCCGAAGCTGTTGCAACAATCACTTTCAGGGTTGTGAGGGACTTCATTTGGAAGAACATCATTTGCAGGTACGGCATACCGAGGGTGCTCATTTCTGACAACGGATCCCAGTTCATAGCTGCTGACACACGAGAATGGTGTTCTGAGTTGGGGATCGAGCAGCGATTTACCTCTGTAGGACATCCACAATCCAATGGACAAGCGGAAGTTACCAATAGAATCATCTTGCAGCATCTAAAAACCATGCTTGAGAGCAAGAAAAGTGAATGGGCTGAAGAGTTACAAGGAGCGCTTTGGGCTTATCGCACCACCCCACGAGCGGCCACTGGAGAAACTCCTTACGCGCTCGTTTATGGATCAGAAGCAATGATACCAGCGGAGATAGTAAATGAATCCGCTCGTGTAGGCTATTTCGAGCCTCAGCTCAACGATGGCAACAGGAGCTTGGAGTTGGATTTGCTGGATGAAAGAAGAGACAAGGCCTGGGCTAAGATCCACCACTATAAAGCCTCTGTAGCCCAACAATACAACAAGCGTGTGAAGGAAAGAACTTTCCAGTTGGGAGATTTGGTCTTAAAGAAAGTGGAAGTATCCAGGCACGTGGGCAAATTGGACCCCAATTGGGAAGGCCCATTCAAGGTCGTACAACTCAGAGCTAACAACTATTACATCCTGGAGACACTTCAAGGTGAGCGCTTGCCTCGCCCTTGGAACGCATGTAACCTCCGGCGATTTTATGTTTAAAGGCTCTTTGCAAACCCTGATGTAACAACCCTCTTTGACGGGTTCAATGTACTTCCAAACACAAGTAAGCGGTAACATAATCTTTTTAATTTCTTTAATATTCCTGTTTCTTTGGTTGCTTGAATGAATAAGTCCCACGTCCCTCGTCTTTGCGAGCGTGGTTGGCAACTCATTCCAATATGTATGCTGTTATCTCGTATGGGTTACGCTTGCCAGCACTCTACTCCGGATGGGGGGACGCCCTCACAAGGATAGACTGGTTACGCTCACAACCAAGCAGGTGAATTGGAAGAAGATTATGAAGAAAATCCTAGTAGGCCTTGGCTGTTTCTTAAAACGCCTTGCGCTCGAAAACGGGATATCCTACAAAGAAAATCCTAGTAGGCCTTGGCCGTTTCTTAAAACGCCTTGCGCTCGAAAACGGGACCTCCTACAAGAGCGAATCCTAGTAGGCCTTGGCTGTTTCTTAAAACGCCTTGCGCTCGAAAACGGGATCTCCTACAGAGCAAATCCTAGTAGGCCTTGGCCGTTTCTTACAACGCCTTGCGCTCGAAAACGGGATTTCCCGCAGAGCCAGAAATACGACAAGAGCCAGAGCGCTCGAACGATGGCTTTAGAATCAAGAAGGAATTGCACAAGTCTTGAACGAGGGCAATCTCACAGTAAGACCCTCGCACACACTCAAGACTTAGCAAAATCCCCCAAGGGCGGAAGGAATGTCACAAGTCTTGAACGAGGGCAATCTCACAGTCAGACCCTCGCACACACTCAAGACTTAGCAAAATCCCCCAAGGGCGGAAGGAATGTCACAAGTCTTAAACGAGGGCAACCACTCAGTAAGACCCTCGCACACACTCAAGACTTAGCAAAATCCCCCAAGGGCAAAAGGGATGTCACAAGTCATGAACGAGGGCAGCCTCTCCATAAGACCCTCGTATTTACTCAAGACTCGGCCAAATTTTTAAGAGCAAAAAAACGAAAATTTATACAAGTCTTGAGTAGGGGGGCAATCTCACTGTAAGACCCTCACGATCGCTCAAGACTTAAGCAAATTTTCAAAGTTTACGACAAAGGCAAAAATTTATACAAGTCTTGAGTGGGGGGGCAATCTCACTGTAAGACCCCCACGACCGCTCAAGACTTAGACAAATTTCCAAAAGCAAAAACGAAATTTATACAAGTCTTGAGTGGGGGGCAATCTCACAATAAGACCCCCACGACCGCTCAAGACTGAGACAAATTTCCAGAAGCAGAAATTTATACAAGTCTTGAGTGGGGGGCAATCTCACAATAAGACCCCCACGACCGCTCAAGACTTAGACAAATTTCCGAAAGCAAAAACAAAATTTATACAAGTCTTGAGTGGGGGGCAATCTCACAATAAGACCCCCACGATCGCTCAAGACTTAAACAAATTTTCATTGCATCAGAGAAATAAAACATCCACAGAGTATGCTACACAGTCTTATTATATGATGCATAAATGAACAGAAGAACAAAGTCATCAAAAAAGGGATATTTATTCATTGCAAAGGAGAATTATTACAAAGTAAAGGGCTCAAAGGCCCAGGAAATACTGTTACAAAAAGCAGGGAAATACAAGGAAAAACTATAAAGGGAAAAGCTTCAAGCGGCGGGGGCAATGTCTTCATCAACGATCACTAGAACGGGGCCATGCACTGGGCCCTCAGGCTCTTGCTGATGAGCGTGGGGATTGTTGAGCTCGTCTGCACCGGCATTGGGAACGTTGGCACCTTCAGCATTCAGGACTGGGGCTTCCTCCATAATGGGCGCTTGAGGCTCGTTTTCAGGATCATCATCTTGGGCCGCACCCCCTCCCCTATGAGCGTCGGTGTACTCATCCTGGATCAGTTTGACCAAGAAATCGTACTCCATCTCAGCAATGGCATCCGCGGGGTCGTTGGGATCCTCGTCCACCTCCTCACAGCGCTCGTTAAACATGAGCCCCGTGCCCTCAGCTCCCTTCATTGCTGGATCGGTCAGCCCCTTATGAATGCCCTGATCCACTGCCAAGTTAAAGGCATTCTGGGCCTCCTCCAGACAGTGCAACGAGGCGGCGAAGTTGAAAGCCTTTGAATGGCAGAACTTGATTAGCGCCTCCTTATTTGCACGCTCTAGGCTCCGAGGCCACTCGTTCATGGCATCGTTGAATTTGCGCTCGGCCTCAAGAGCCCTTGCCTTCCAGTTTTCCCTCTCCGCCTCTGCCCTCTGGCACCGCTCGTTAGCCTGAGCCAACTGGTTGCCCAGGCCAATTCGAGCGCCATCAACCGCCACGAAGTCTTCCTTGAGCTTTCCCAGCTCCTCCTCAGTTTTGTTGTACAAATCCTGGAGGGATTCGTACTTGGCAATTTCCGCATCAAGCTCCGATTGGATTTGAGCCGGGTCATTCGAGCGGGCCATCTTCTTGTATTTGGCCTTACGCTCGGCGTAAGTGGAGGCTCGCATTTGTACGTTCCGGAGCCGGGAAAGAACTTGCTGCATAAGTGAGAGGAAAAGTGTTAGCCAAAAACATGATAATCTACAGAAATAAACAAAGGAAGCCAGGATTGAAGACTTACGGAAATTAGAGCGTGGGCCGCGTCGAGGGCCACTTTCTCCACAGACTCACTGTAGAGATGCCGGTGGTCCGCCGAGAACTGGGCCCTGTTGTAAAGGTTCTCGGTGACAGCCTGGGCGACCGTGCCAGGCCTCAGCAAAACTGGCCCACCATCGGGGGCGCCTGAAAAGTCTCTGTCCCCTCGACGGGGGAACTCCCACAAATGTTCTTCCTCTGAAGAGGAAGTGTCCCCCTCGCCCCTGGGGCCCTCAGTAACTTGTTTGCCCTTGCCCTTGATTGCGGCAGAATCGGGCATCCTCTTCCTCTTGCGGGAAGGCCTATTTGCGCTCGGGGAAGCTTCAGTTATCACCAGGGTGGTCACTGGCCTCGTTGGTTCTGCAGGAGTGGGGGGTTGAGCATCTCCCGCTCTCTCCGACCGCCCCCTGGTCTCTCTTGGGACCAATCTACGTTCCCCTCTGCCACGAGGGGGCTGGACTTCAGGATTGGCGCTCGAGCTGGCGCCACTACGAGCATCCCCTCGATTGTTACGGTTACGAGGGCGCTGTTGCTCACGCTGTTGGTCCCCCTGCGGGGCTTGGTTCCGGTTGGCGTGGGCAAAACGGGCTGCTTGTCTAATTCCTCCAGCCATTTCAAGTATAGCAACTCCTGCAAGAATGAAAATTTCAAGAGTTAGAAATCCTCAAATCATCTACTCAGATTGCAAGTTACAAGTACAGAAAAGAAGTTAGTATTTATTCCTATCTAAAGTTAGTGCCCTAAGAATCTAACCGTCTCTCTCTATGTCACGAGCCGGAGGGTTGTCAAGGAAATAAGGGTCGTTGGAAAGACCACACAAGAACATGAGTTCCGCATCGTCTATCCAGTCCTTCGCTTGTATAAGGTGACCCTCGTCCCTTAGGGTTGTTGCCAGGCTTTTGGCCCAATCTTTGGGGAGTGAGGGTGGCAAGCGGCTCTTTGAATACGAGCCCCATTCCGTGATCACCCCAAAGCCCTCTTCTGTTGGAGCCTTGACAAAGATGAATTTCTCCTTCCAATCAATGCCATAAGTGCTCGAGGGCGAGTTGATCAGCTTCATATGGGCCTTCGCTTGAACGTAATAAAAACCCGCCTCAGGAGAAGAACGAGAGGAGCTAACCACTTGGAAAAGGGCGTTGAAGTTCCGCAAATAGGGCTCGTAACCCATGCTCCTCATCAGAATTATGAAGCACGTCAAGAGGGCCAAGCCGTTGGGCACAATTTGCGACGGGCACAAGCCCAGGTCATTCAACAGGTGAGCCATCGTGACCGAGATAGGGAACCTCAGGCCTCCTGAACTCACTGTATCCACGTATACGGCCATTTCCCCGGGAGGCGGATTATTCGCACGCTCGTGGCTTTGTGGGATTCTCCATGTGTACCGCTCGTCCCAGTAAATGGGGGCCATCATCGTCTTTACATCTCCCACGGTGACTGTGCTGGGAGTCTCATCAGGCGTGCGCTCGGTAGCCTGGTAGCCTGACCCTTCACCCTCGTTGGGCCCTTTGGATTTTTGGGATTTCTTCCCTTTTCCCTTATCACGGGCTCTGTCTGAAGGCCCGGTTATGGCTTCCGCCACTGGAAGCGGGTTTGCAACTGCCACGGTCACGGTATGGCGGTGGGGATGTGTGGCACTCTGAGTTATGGGGAGAGTGACCCCTTGCCGTTCTGCCTCCATCACCAGGTCCATCTCCTCAAAGATAGGATCCATTCCGCCTGGATTCCTATCCTCCATAGCCATCACGGCCGCCCCCAACTCCTCGTCTCTAGGGGAATCAGGGGAAGAAGAACTTTCAGTGGCCATTTCTTGGATTTCACGGGCAAATTCCTCAACATGTTGGTCAGCCATGGCAGAAACTGGGATTTGGAGTTTTCTTGGAAAAAGATTAGGGTTTCCTCAAGGAGAAAAATCTAAGGGGTTATGAAATTCTAAAGTCCGAATCTACGGTTAGCAAAGTTAGAAAGTTACACTGGAGATTTACCTTGAAAGTTTTCTGAGAAAGTTTGGGAGAAAGGTTGAAGATGCTCTAAGAACTGGAGTGCGAGAGAATTCTTTTTTGCAAAGGATGCTTGAAAGTTCTGAATGCGTAAAGAGTATGGAGATTACAGAATCCCGTATTTATAGGGATGGGAGTTGGTACCCTTTTCGGCAATGAATTCAAAATGGTAATCATTTCCCGCCTAAGAAACCGCCCACTTTATGGAACCGTCACATGCTTCCCCATGCTCACGCGCCCCACGCGCACCCGCATTTAATGCTCTGACGTTTCGAGTGCTTCAGAATAAGTACAACATTTAATGCAGAAGTGTTACGAGCGGTCAGTTGAAAAGACCGCATTTATAGCGCAACCAGAAGTAAAATTGCTCAATACGCCAAGCCTTAGACGAGCGCTATGTGCAAGAGATAGAACGTGTCAAAATTCTACAGTCCTTATCACTAAGGACTACAGAATTGGGGGGCAAAATGATGGGGTCAAAATACGATCGTCCCACGTAAGACACGTGGCATCACCGAGATGATGACATCTGTCCCCCCAAGGCTTCATCATCAATACACGAGCGCAATCCTTCTTCAGGAGTTAAGCCCAACGAGCGCTGCCACTCCCACGAGCGTCCTACATACTAAATGATGGGCACGTTCACATGCCAAATGAGCCCTCTTCGAGCGTCACACTCCCTCAGAGTGGTTTCCCCTTTGGCTCATCACTTGAACTGGAGCCTTCATCCCCCTCAGCGGATATCTTGGCCTCCAATACTCCAAGTTGTCACGAGCGCGCTCTTAAGCCCTCGTTACCAACCACCCAAATGGCTCTCTAACACAACGTACATGCCCGCGCACCTGCCACTGTTGCCGGCACTAACTTTTGGCTGCTTTTGCAGAAGATTCCTCCTAGGTTTCTCTCTCACAGCGCCACGTGTTAGGGCAACATTCGGCCAGGACCACTTGAGGCAAATGACCAAAGGGCCCTTGACCCTCAACTATAAATAGCCAAAGTCATCTTCTACACTGGTAAGCATTCTTCATCACTGCAACTGTGACTGAACTTACATTTCTTCATACCTTGAACTGACTTGAGCGTCGGAGAGCCAAACTGGGTATCACCCCCAGTTCCCCCAGCTTGGCCTTCTGACTTTTCTTGTGCTTGTCCCAACAGGTAGAACCCCTTTCTCATTTCCGGCGAAGCTCCGGTGGTTTCCTCCACAAATACAAATCGTAAAGTGAACGGATTCGGACCAACCCATTTCCGAACCCCATCAACCATATCCTTATCTGTTTATAATTCGGATGTCTATAATCGGATACGGATAATATCCTCTCGAAACGGATTCGGATAATATCCTCTGTAAACGAATTCGAATGCGGACGGATATCCATTTACAGCCCTACCCACCAACACTCTAAATTGCTCTGAAATGACTATTTTCCTGTTCATTTTGACTAGAACCCCTGTGTTTTGGTATTTTAGCATGAAAGATCCTGTGTTGTTGTAATGCTACCCAATGAACCCCAACACTCTAAATTGCTCTGAAATGACTAAAGGGCAATTTGGGTAATTCACATCTCCTCGTTGACCAAATGGATTCTGGGGGCGGTGTGCAAAAAATAAAAAACACAAGGTTTTATGTGCTAATTTTTTTTTGATAGGGGTTTTTTTGCTATTTGGGTAAAACACAAGGTTATTGGCGCAGTTAACTCATTAATTATATTTACACTTATAAATATTGGGCAGTTTGAAATACCTTTCCATCAGTTTGAAATATTTTTACTTTACTCCCCATAAAATTATACTACATAATAGGATATAAATACGACATTAAAACATTTTAGTACTACATTTTGTAAAAATTATACAACATATTTTGAGAGGTTTTTTAAGTACTACATTATATGAAAATCATACGATATTTTGCCAAAATGGGGAATTAAGTAAAAATATGATGTCCAATTAGGGATTTATCCCACATTACCCGTATATATATTTCATTTTTCTTTCTTTTTTTTTTTTATTATATGTTGGGTTCAAATTTGAGACCGATCCGAACCCGAACCAAGCCGAATTCGAACTATCAAACGAACCGAACTTCGAACCAAAAATATAGAGTTCGTCGAACTCGAACCCGAACCGGGCACAAGTTCGAGCCAGGAAGGAAAAAAAAAAAAAAAAAAGTTCGACTCAATTCGATTCGCTAGCTCACCTTGTTGACATAAAACTTGTTGTCATGGTCCCACTTAATTATACACACCAAACAGGCTGACAGGCCAAAAATTCTATATTTCAAAACATAACAAGGCCCGACAAGGGCACCAATATAAATACAAATTTATAACAAGAATTAATCTTATACAAAAGTTGAATTTAAAATGTAAAGACTTGACCTATATGAACCTAACAAGACTTGGACCAACTTAAAACTTTGCCTAGTTCGAACTCCGACTTAAAATTGACTTTCGAAATTCTGATGTATTTTAACTATTCTAGTTTATATCCCAAAAAGTAGTTTAGAGCAGGAAAAATTTTAGTCCAAATGGATTCAATTGAATCCAATTAATTATAATAATAAGTATATTACGTTTATCATTTGATTTATAATTTTTCTTAGATTTTCTATTAATCAAACGATTAAATGTAAAATACTTGCCCAGTAATAAAAGGGAATGTATCAATTGAAAGGAGCCCCCAACGAGGGGAGTGTTTACGTGAAGTATGTCCACCCTTATTCCATTTTTTGTTCGGATGAGACGACAGTGAGCAATCGATAGAGAGTTCACTCTGATTCTAGTATCCCTCGTTTCATTATATCCAGGAAGCTTTGAGTCCAGACATATTACAATAGCCAGATCGATTGGGATTTTCTATCGGATGGTTAGTGGATCCCTTGCCTCTTACCTATGAAGTTCAGACCTATTACAATAGGTAGTTATAATAATGTGACGGAATGGGGATCTGAGTTAAAATTATTGTTCAAGAAAACTCTTCCAAAACAGCCCCAAATATTATCTATTATTTGCCAATTTAAAATATAAACATATATTACTCACAAATCACAATTATTTTAACCTAATTATGAAAAACAATTTATATTATATATCCTTTTCAAACTTCCCATCCAAGTTTTGTTTTCCCTTTTAAGTCTTTCCCTCCAAGCAAAACTCTTTCTTTACTTCAGTATTCTCTCTCTCTCAGCAGCGGCGGCCATGGCGAACAACCACCGCGCAACAACAAACACGATCGACCACATGCTACCCTTCTACACGCAAAACACCTACAATGTCAATTTCTTCGGCGACACCATCCTCACCACCGTCACCCCCGACCCCGCCGCCGCCGCCGCCTGGATCTCCGCCACGGAGTCCTTCCACCTCTGCCACTTCCACCGCCCCATCATCGGCCTCGATGTCGAGTGGCGCCCGTCCTACGACCCACACGTCCAGAATCCCGCCGCCACGCTCCAGCTCTGCTTCGGCCGGAGATGCCTGATTTTCCAATTGATTCACGCCCCCTACATCCCCCAACCCCTCGTCTATTTCCTCGCGAACCCTAACTACACTTTTGTTGGGGTCGGCGTGAAGGGGGACGTGGAGAAGCTCCAGGAGGGCTATGGATTCGGGTTTAATACGAATACGGTGGATTTGAGGGGGATTGCGGCGGCGGCGTACGGGCGGAGGGAGCTGAATTATGCTGGGGTGAAGGAGTTGGTTAGGGTTGTGCTGGGGAAGGAGATGGAGAAGCCGAAGGAGGTGACGATGAGTATGTGGGATAATCTGTCGTTGTACCCTGCTCAGGTGCAGTATGCTTGCATTGATGCTTTTGTGTGCTTTGAAATTGGGTGGATCTTGAATGCTTCTTCTGCTCCATCTGCTTCTGCTTCAAGGTAACTGGAATTGGGGGGTTTTGTGGTAGATCTTGGCTGACTTGTTTAGGGCTTTTCTGAAGGAATTGTAGATGAATTTGATGATCATTGGTTAGTATTTTGAAGGAATTAGTGTGCAACTGCTTTTTGATTTGATGTTCTTGATGTTTTGTGATTAGATGGAATTCAAGATTGTTCTGGTATATGATTTCTTGCAATTCTTGGTTTCTGTTTGATTTTGTTTCTTGAGATGGATGATGATTGATCTTTGGCTTAAGTTTTCTTGATTGATGTTTGGTTTAAGTTTCTGGATTTGTTCATAATCTAAAATCTATGTTATATGGATACCTCTTAAAAACATATCATATCACCCGACACCTTATTCAACATTCCTTACATGATAAATTCATAAAATAATATGTATCAATCATGTTCGTCTTGTGTCTATGTTTGTCATATCCATATCCGTATCCATATAGTTCATAATTTATGTATGAAAACGTGATGATATTCAGGAGCAAGATTGAAGAAGGGATGTTTGATTTATGACTTTATGTTTCTTACTTTCTTCGAGGATCCGACTCTGAACACATAATAAATACGGGTTCAACAAGATGATTATTTCTAATAGATCAACTAATATAAGTAAAGCTCATAATGAATGATCAAAAAGTTTAATCCACATATCAAAACATCACAAAATTAAACCTTTACCAAACCGTGTGAAGAAGAAAGTACACAAGCAAATTAATTTCCCAAGAACATCTCCGAACCAACGCATTAGAAGTACAAGATCCACCAAAAACGCTCACACGTTCCCCACGGCGACGCGCTTGAACAGATCTGCCGACAGCCTTGGAGTCGGCACTGCAGCGAGCGGTGTCTTCATGTAGGTCACAGTCCCCGGCTGCTCCATCATGTCCATGTCCTCTGCCCTCACTCCGCTCGGCGGGGTCCAGTCGAAGTGGTGCAACATGTGTCCCAACATTGAGCTCACAAGATATATCGCGAGCTGTGCCCCTGGGCAGATTCTCCTGCCTGACCCGAATGGTAATAGCCTGTAGTCGGTGCCCTTCATGTCCACGTCTTCCTCCTGGAATCGCTCAGGCCTAAACTCGAGTGGGTTCTTCCACAAGGCCGGGTCCCTGGCTATAGCCCACGCATTGACGCTCACGGTGGCCCCCTTGGGGATGTCATAGCCGCCTATCTTCACATTCGTGTTGGCCTTGTGGGGGAGCATCAGGGGGGTGGGGGGATGCATGCGGAAGCACTCCTTGGTCACCGATTGGAGGTAGGGGAGGTTGGGGAGGTCGGCCTCGGTCATGACACGGTTGCGGCCCACCACACGGTCGATCTCCTCTTGGACCTTTTGTTGGACTCTAGGGTTGCGGACCATCTCTGCCATGGCCCATTCGACGGTGATCGTGGTTGTGTCCATGCCTGCAGAGATCATATCCTGTGGAAGAGATTGGGATTGATTTTGTTAAATTTTAACAGGACAGGAAAATTGAATATAAGGGCTTTAGTGTGATTGTACAAAATAATTTCAGAAAGACCTCTTTGTGACTTAACAGAAGGGGCAAAAAATTTATCAAGAAAGTATGCATGGTAAAGATTAAATGATGATGTCCTAACTATGTCTATAATTTTGCAAATCCTTCTCAATTTGAAAATTACAAATACCCCCTTCCGACCATCGAAAACCGATCAAAGCTGATCAAATTTGTCAAGAAACTATGTCTTGTAAAAGATTTTAAAGTTGACTTCACAATTACATCTAATGGTCCACATGATAGGAATAATTGTAAAAAATTCTGAATGTAGAACAAACCGTTAGATTTTACTTACCCAAAGGAGGCCAATAATGGAGTCGTCGCTGAGTTCATATTGCTTCTGAAGTGTTAGCAAAGCATCAACAAAATGGTTCTTGGTGTTCCCGGTCTTCTGTCTTGCAAGGGTGTGCTCCTCCATGATCTTCTTCGTGAAACTATCAGCACGAGCATCATGCTCCGCAAGGGCATTCATCTCATCCTTGAACAAGAACCTCAAGAAGGGGAGGAACTCTGCAAACGACTTCTTCGTGCCCAATTTAATCCCGTTGGTTAGAATACCCTTTAGTTCTTGGCCCTGTTCGTCGATCACGCCCTCGTTGTCCATGAACCTCTTCCCGAACGTCAACCTCGTTATGTGCAGAAATGCCATCATGCTGAGGTAGTCGCGCAGCACCAAAGGTTTGCCCTTGTTTTCTGCCAATCATTTGGGATAGAAACACAGATTAGCAGCTTACACAGATATATGTGTCTGTAACTTAAGAAAAAAACATCAAAACCTCCTAAAAAAATCTATTTCTTTCACATCCCAATTCACATTATCTCCAAATAGTTCATATTCTGTCACATCTTCAATCCCATTTCAACAAATTACTTATATTCAAAGCACAACACAATCTCAACTCTTTTGATTCATATATGCAACTGAACCCCAAGTTCTCTCAAAACTTCCCCACAAAAATAAGTAAAAATCCAATCTTTCAACCTTCTGCAGCAGATCAACCCATCTCCCACTAAGCCCACTTGCTCTTTTCATTAAAAATACAAATCAAAGTTAAAAAAGACAACTTTAGCCAAAAGGGTTTCATGGAAAGAGAGAAAACAGGGGATGACTTTTCTAACCAAATCCAACATCAAGAAACCAACCCATATACCATAATAACCTGTAACTAACACCCAGATTATGTCCCAAATCCCTAACATAGCAAGATCTACAAAGTAAACTCACCAAGAAAGCTCCATAAACAACCAAAGAACCAAACAAACAAGTAAAAACCCAATCTTTACCAGGTTTAACACAGTCCTTGAAGATAGACTCAACCATGGCGGTCACCTCATCTTCCCTAATCGGCCGCAGTCCCTCGAGCCTCTTCATGGAGAAAAGCTCAAGCGTGCAGAGCTTCCTCACCTTCACATAGTGGGGGCCATAGTCGGACCAGATCAAATCCATACCATTCTTGCTGAAGATGTTGATCTGACGCGTCCTGTTCCTATTGGCCAGCTGCTGATCGTTATCCTTCAACACCTGCTTAGCTAACTCAGCTGAGTTCACAACCACGTTGAGGTGTGAGCCAAGATACACTGAGAAGATAGGGCCATAGGTCTGAGACCACTCTGTGAAGCATCGTACTAAGACTGGTTTTAGGTCGTAGAGGTTCCCCACCACCGGCAACGGCCGCGGCCCCGGCGGAAGCTTGTAGCGGAGGCGCTGGAAGAGCTTGTAGGCGATGAAGAGGGTGAGGAGGGAGAGGAGGATTAGTGGGAGATCCATTGTTGGGGGTGGGGAGAGAGGATGGGGGGTGTATATATATATATATATATAGGTATAGATATAGAGATGCTATGTGTGTGTGTTGGTGAAATGGGGTTAGTTGGAGTGTGTGTTGTGTGTGTGGAACTTTGATTGATGAAGGGTTGAAATAGTGTTTCTTGAATTTGGGAAATTGTTGAAGATGGGAATGGTATAGTTTACTTCGTTTGTTGTTGGAGAATTGAAAGGGCTACAAGAATGGACAAAATATTGCACTAAAATGTTCATTGAAATGTCAAATGAGATATGGAATCTTGTAAGGCTTTGGGGTTTAATATTTTAATTTTTGAAATATTGAGTCACAATTTTGTATCAATAATATATTGACACTGATACACAGATAAAAATATGGGAGAATTCGAATCTTTTTTTAATTTTTATCACGTCAGAAGTGTCTAACACCGTGTTCAATGTAAATATTCAGCACAACATGTCAGAACAACTTTTAAGTAAAATGTATAATCGCTAACGTATCGAAAAGGAGAGTGATTAAATATTGTTCATCATGAACTACTAAAAGTTCAATAGAATACTTTTTCACTCTTCAAAATTGAAAAAGTGATTAATAATAATATTACGAACCTAGAAATAAGATAAGTTATGTTTGTAGTTAATTTAAAATGGAAGATCATTCACTTTTTGCATAATTTAATTAGTGTCCCAGCTGCCGCTAATCACATTCCCTAACGCCTCATATTTCACCTAACTCATAACACCTCGTGGTTTATAGTTTATACCAACGCACTACTCGTGCTGCCCTACAAGTCAAGTCACATATTTTCAACAACTAGTGAGGTGAACGTGCGTTGCACGTTTATCATTTAATTTTTTTAAATAAATTTAGTTATTATATTTATTGAACAAATTAAGAGATTAAAAATATTTATTTTGATTAAATAAATATACACATACAAAAATATTTATATGAAATTTCTCTTTCAAATCATCTACGATAAGTAGAAATTCGAAGTAGAGAACATCCAAATAAATAAGCAATTAAAATATTTGAAATTTTGTTATTATATAAAAATATATATATTTAAGTGTATAGTAATTTGGCCAAATAATTCTCGCTTTTAAGCATAAGTAATAGTTCATAACTTTCAAATATATTTAATAAAATGAAAAGACATGTAAAAATTATAGAACAAAACCTAAAAGATCACCCAATTTTGCCGGTGGAGCATCCTAAACGTAGTAATCATCTTGAAACTTATGACTTATTCTCATCAGTTTATCGGTCATCATGTTTCTTTTTCTAGAGATTTATTTAATTCAAGTTTCGTATGGCCTTTGGAGTAAACTTTATCAATTAAATTACATTTCTCATTCGTTCCATTTCAATATCCTTCATTGTTATCCATTTCATGACCATCTTCGAGTCAATACCCACTTTAGTCATCGAAAAGTGTATTTCCCAAGTTAGTGTTAATACTCCGCGTAAGCTCAATAACTCCACTATATTATTTAAACTCTACTAAGATCCATAGCGTATCCTAACACCCCCATATTCAGCTGTCATCTAGAATGACGCCCCTGTCATCTCAATGATTCCCCTGGTTATAAAAGCTCACCTCAGAGTTTAGTTTCACCAATCCTTTCTCGGGTTTATTCCACGATAACTTAGTGCATATTTTTCTTTTATCTGTATTTTTTGTCCACACTGATTAGTGTTGAGGTTTCATTAACTCTTTTATGTGGCGAAGAGTGGAACTTCTAAGTTTCATAACATTTTGATAGCTCCATCGGTTCCATATTTTTCAAAGATTTTAAAGCGTCAAGATCAAGACAATCCACGCATGATAATCAGATAACATATTACTCTGAATTTTATTATAAAAGCTCTCTTTGAGACCGTTCGACACTCGCATGCCATGGAAATTTCTTTCAGTTTGTGCATCAATAATCTTGTCTGACACCCGGAGTGCGAATGGACAACTTCTGAGTATGTGGTCCACATATTCATGTCCTATATAGCAGCATGTACATACATCACTTTTTCTAAATTTTCTGTCATATTTCAGTACATTCATGAGCAAGCTATCATGTTAGCAAGCCACAAGAAAATCTTAAACTTTTGGGGACAAAGTAATTTTCAAATTCATTTCCAATTTTTCTCCCATGTCTCATCCGACACCATAAGTAGACTATAACCGATTTATAGGACAATTTGTCGTTAGTTGACCCAATCAAAACTCTCTTAACTCCGTTATCATGCAATGCAATTAGGACATTAAGTATCTCATCCACCACCTCCTTAGGCAATAACGTTTTCAACTTATGTAAGTTTCAGTTTTTATTTGTGCAATGGATTACATACCATCAGATCTTTATCCTTCTCATGAATCTTATCTCCAAAGATGTCCGCTAGTTTGCTTGTGATAACCATCTATCATTCCATAGAGACGTCCATTCAACTGGTTCTAACTATCCCCTTGCATGCTCAGGAAGCCATAAGTGGAAGCTTATGTTCAAGAATGAGAACATCCTAGCAGCAATAACCATCTTGAACCTTATGACCTATCCTCGCCAATTTATCCATCATTATGTTTCTTTCTCTCGAGATTTATTTAATCAAAGTTCCTCAAAATCTTTGGAGTAACCTTCGCCAATCAAATATTACATTTCTCATTAGTTGTTTTTTAGTATCCTTCATTGTTATTCATTTAACGACCGTCTCCAAATCAATCTCCACATTAATTTTTGAAAAGTATCTCTCCAAAGTTAGTTTTAATCCTTTATGTAAGTTCAATAACTTTGCTACATTATTGAAACTATACCAAGATTCATAACATATCCTAGCATTCATCTCCAATTTCCATCTCGAATGACGCCCCATTTGGTGTAGTTATAAAAGCTTCAATCCTATTTTAGTTTTACCCATCACTTCTCGAATTTATTTCACGACAACTAAGTGCAGAGTTTCTTTTGCCTGTGTTGTGTCCTTATTGATTATTACTAAGGTCGTAGATAACTCTTTTATGTGGCGAATAACAACATTTCTAAGCTTCATAACATTTTGATAGCTCCATCGGTTCCATGTTTTCCAAAAATTTTAGAGCGTCAAGATCAACACAACCCACCCAGGATATTTTAGGAACATATTATTCAGTATTTTGCTACTAAAGCTCTCTTTGAGCCCATCCGACACTCGCAAGTTTTCCCTAAATTTTCTATCATACTCCAATACATTTGTAAGCAAGCTATCATATTGGCAAAGCTACAGGAAAATCTTGAATTTTTGGGGTAAGGTAATTTTCAAATTCATTTAAAGTTTTTTCTTGCATGTCTCATCCGACGCCATAAGTAGAGTACAGTCATTTTATAGGAGAATTTATCTTTAGATGACACAATTCATTCTCTCTTATCTCCATTATCATGCAGCGCGTTAGGACACTAAGTACCTCATTCACCACCTCTTTGGACGGTGATGTTTTCAACTTATTTAGGTTTCAATTTTTATCTTTTCCAATGAGATTACATTCCATAAGATCTTTATCCTCCTCATGAATGTTATCTCCAAAGATGTCCGTCAGCTTACCTTGTGATAACCATCTATCATTCCATAAAGATGTCCCTTCACCGTTCCCAATCCTCCATTTTTAAAATGGTTCCACCATCCAAGTGTTTTTAACTATCCCCTTCCATGCTCGGGAAACCCATAAGTCGAGGCTTATATTCGATCAAGAATGTTATCCCTTTTTAAATATTTTTTTGATGTATAACGCCATCTCCTTGTTAAGCATTCTTCATCCCGTTTTAGTTAGCATCACTATATTTTGTTTTGGGCTTCTCTAAAACCCAATCCACATTCTTACTTATTTGCAGTCACCTTCTTTCACTCTACAAGATGGGTTCGTTCCTCGTTATATTAATCGCCTAAAGAAAGTTGTGCTTGAGTGGATCAAGTTTATCGTACATCTGATTAGGGAGCCAATTTGTGTGCATGTGGTTGATGGAGATCGAGATCGTGATGGACTTAATAAGTGTCATTCGTCAATAAATATTTGTCATTTTGGCTTTCTATCCCAAGAGATGCTTTTCGACTCTATTAATCACAATCGGAAAATGCTCATTATAATTACAACTAAAGTTCATTTGCACCCCCCAAATAGTTCCTTAAGTTGTCTGTATTTTCCATGCCCAGAATTCTACTAACCTACTGCTTTAAATCATTTGTCATATAAGGTACAAACAACACATGTGATTTGTATAAGTTTAATTTGAGGCCCAACTCCTTGCAAAACGTCTCAACCACACTTTTATTGCAGTTTGCTCCATCCACGATAGGTTTGACTCCCAATATTAAGTCGTCCGCAAAAGGCAAGTGTGAGATCAATGTAAGAGCTTCTCTAATATACCATAATTGGCTTCCAGGTCAGGCCGAAATGGTCTCTTCAATTATATATGTAAGTTGTTCCATGCATATTACAAACAAATAAAACGAACGTGATTACCTTATCTAATGCCACACATCCGTACAACCTCCGTTGGTTCACCATTCTATAGAATCTCCGATTGTATCCGCTACATTCTGCTCATAATGATATTGATGATTTTCGTCGGGAATTTGAAGAAAGTTAAAAGTCTTTTTAGAAATTCCACTGGGTTTTTTCGTACGCTGTTTCAATATTCAATTTCAGCACCATGCCCCTTTTTTATCGTTGGAGTGATGTAGCATTCGTAACACTTTTTCAGGCATCAAAATATTGTAATAGGTGCCATGGTCGGGAATGAAGCTATTCTAGTTCGATCCCGTAATTTTTTTAATATACGGTTTGAACGAAGTATAATCATCTTGGTGATTATTTTGAGCAATATGCTGCACAACGTAATTGGCTAAAACTCGTTTATTTTTGTCGAGCATTAATTTTTGAAATTAGACAAATAAACACCCGATAATCTTTGTTGGTTGCTCATTCATTGTCTATTTTCAAAGCATTCATCTGATTCCTTCTTCTTCTCATTATGGATGACAGATGAAAGAAACTTGTTTGTTTATCCCTAAATTTGAGCCAATTAATTCTCAACTCTTAAACCAAATAATCTCTTTTTGTTGCAATAGTTTATTATATTCTGCCCTCAATTCTTCCTCCAAATCATTTGAATATTTACCTTGTGTGTATCATGCATAATGCTTTAGAAATTCTTTGTATTTTTTTTTTATTTTTTTTTTGCTTTTCGAGCACATTGAAAACTATTCAAGAACCATTGTTTCTGGGCAATGATCCCAAGTCAAAATGTCCTTCAAATTTTGATTCAGTCAATAAGTTGTATATTGCTACTTTGGAGAATGTAAAAATATATTGATAACTATTGGATCAATCTCATTTAGATTAAATTAAAAAAATTTGCATATCGCTTCTTGAACTCACACCAAATCTAACATCTTGAAATTTTTAATCTAATCTTCAAAATTTTGTTACCATTACGCTTTATTCACATATATTTGTAAAGATATTTCACAGTCGTTCTTAATTTTGGTATGCATGTGCATATACATTAAAATCAAGTGATTCTTTTTTTTAACCAACTATTCTTTATCTCTTTTTTATTTAATTTATCTCTTTTTTATATTCTCTTTGTCATTTGATCTTGCATTCTATTTTTTTATTTGTATTCTTCTAGTAAGTATTAATTTGAGCAATATGTTGCACAATGTAATGGGCTAAAACTCGTTTTTTTTTTTGTAGAGTGTTAATTTTTGAAATTAGACAAATACACACCTGATAATCTTTGTTGGTTGCTTATTTATTGTCTATTTTCAGAGCATTCATCTGATTCCTTCTTCTTCTCATTATGGCTGACAGATAAAAGAAACTTGTTTGTTTATCCCTAAATTTGAGCCAATTAATTCTCAACTCTTAAAGCCAAATAATCTCTTTTTGTTGCCATAGTTTGTTATATTCTGCCCTCAATTCTTCCTCCAAATCATTTGAATATTTACCTTGTTTGTCTCATGCATAATGCTTTAGAAATTCTTTGTATTTTTGTTTCATTTTTTTGCTTTTCGAGCACATTGAAAACTGTTCAAGAACCATTATTTCTGAGTAATGATCCCAATTCAAAATGTCCTTCAAGTTTAGATTTGGCCAATAAGTTGTATATTGCTACTTTGGAGAATGTAAAAATAAATTGATAACTATTGGATCAATCTCATTTAGTTTAAATTAAAAAAAATTCCATATCTTTCTTGAACTGACACCCAATCTAATATCTTGAAATTTTTAATCTAATCATTCGGCCAATAAGTTGTATATTGCTACTTTGGAGAATGTAAAAATAAATTGATAACTATTGGATCAATCTCATTTAGTTTAAATTAAAAAAAAATCCATATCTTTCTTGAACTGACACCCAATCTAACATCTTGAAATTTTTAATCTAATCTTCGAAATTTTGTTACCATTACGCTATATTAATTCTCGCATATATTTGTAAAGATATTTCAAGTCGTTCTTAATTTTGGTATGCATGTGCATATACATTAAAATCAAGTAATTCTTTTTTTTAAACCAACTATTCTTTATTTCATTTTTATTTAATTTATCTCTTTTTTATATTCTCTTTGTCATTTGATCTTGAATTCTATTTTTTTATTTGTAATCTTCTAGTGAATATTATTTCAGATTTATGTTTATTTTTTTTATAATTGATTTTTTTATATATAGTAGAAATAATTAAAAGAGTATATTTATATAAATGTTTAATCGAATATTGTAAAAATTATGTATAAAATTAGTTTATATCTTATTTTTATATGCACACATATTGAGTTTTCTTAGTATTCTTAATTTAAAGTAACTTTGGTCTGAGAACCTACAATTCTAAATTGTAGAATTAAGAAACAAAAACGCTATTCATCTTTTGAAGTATTTAGTTTATATTTTATCATATAAACTAAAGGAAGATTATATGGTTTGTTGGATTTAGATAATTAAAATTATATTAGTATTAGTTATAAAAATTATTACATTAGGATTAATTAATTTATTGAAAAATATTTTATGTAAATCATAAATTATATTATTTTGTTAATTAGATAAGTTTATAGAATTATAATATGATTATAATTTAAGATATGGATTTAGATAATTAGAACTATGGACCTATATAATTAGACTTACATTATGATTGATTTATTGAAAGTTATTCTACGTAACTTATTTAAATAATATTTTATTTTACATAATTACAAAATTTTATAAAGTGAATCAATTTGTTGTTTTTCAATTCATTAGATATATCTTATTATAACATTTTAAATTATAGGCCTCAAAGTTAAAAAACAGGCAACTTATATTATAAAATTTGAATACAATTAATTAAAATTATAGAATTAAGAAACCAAAAACGCTATTCGCGCTTTGAAGTATTTAGTTTATATTTTATCATATAAACTAAAGGAAGATTATATGGTTAATTATATTTAAATAATTAAAATTATATTAGTATTAGTTAATTAAAAATATTACATTAGGATTAATTAATTTATTGAAAAATATTTTATATAAATCATTAAATTATATTATTTTGTTAATTAGATAAATTTATAGAATTATAATATGATTATATTTTAAGAAAGTTTATTGATTTAGATAAATAGAACTATGGACTTATATAATTAGACTTACATTATGCTTGATTTATTGAAAATTATTTTATGTAACTTATCTAAATAATATTTTATTTTACATAATTATAAAAATTTATTAAAATAAAGTGAATCAATTTATTGTTTTTCAATTCATTAGATATATCTTATTATAACATTTTAAATTATAGGCCTTAAAATTAAAAAAATAGACAACTTATAATATAAAATTTGAATACAATTAATTAATATAGTAATATTAAAACAATCCTTGTTGAACTATATATCTTTTCTAGGTAAGTTGGAGAAATTTTACTTCTACAAAGAGTCCTATTTTATGTTAATATGTGTTTTTTAAATATAATTAACTAATAATCTATAACATGTATTTACATCATTATCCTTGACTAATAATTATTGAAGTAATTATTGTGAGGATATTTTAGGCGATCCGTATTTTGTAAGAAACTATTCGTGCTTTTATAAGAAAAAAAAAAAAAATATATATATATATATATAGATTATAACGTTTTTAAAGAATTTTCTTTTCTCTTTTTTCCTAAATTAATACAATCACGATGAAAATAAATTAAATTATATCATGGGATTGGTAAATATCAATAAATCGTAAATTTAATATAGTTTAACGGTTTGATATTATTAATTATAGTTTTAAGATTGTCAGAGGTCGAAAATTTTGAGTTAATTTTATATATTTTCTTCAATTATATAAGGAATGAATAAGCCTGAAATTAAAATTTAAAATAAAACAACACATTCCAAATATCAGTTAATGAATAAAATTTAGTTGGGGTCATTTGACCCCACGAGCTCTTATATGACATTGCCCCTGGTTATTCCCGGGCAGAATAAAAAATTTCGTATTTGAATTTTTATAAAGTAGGGCTATTATAAATAAAAGAAATGAGAAAAAGGAAAGATAGATATAAAAGAGAAGCTAGAATTATTATAACATTTATATTGTATAATTATAATTCTTAGTAATTGATTAAATGCTCTCTAATTGAGATTAAATGAAAAACTTTTTTTGTTATATTAGATCAACGGCAGTTTTAATGTAGAAAATTTTAGTTTACTCCCTAAAATAATTAGTTTTAGTATTAATTTTATATTTTTATATTTTAATTTTTATTCATTCCCCAAATAATACCTTTTATTATCTATTTTTTTCCTTTTTTATTTCTCTCTTATCCGTTTTTCTTTCTTTTTTCATAGAAGTCGTATGTTACTTAATATTTTGCTATGGGAAAATCATAGTTTGTAATTTTTTATAACAACAATAAAAAAAAAAATTATAATTTTTCATCATGTGACTCAACATAACAGGTGATTCACCTTTTTTGATAATACCTTATTTGTGATTTGTTATACTAGTACCTTATGTTCTCAATTCAATACCTTATTTTAAAATTTTGAGTACCTTAATATTCATATGTTATATTTTTTTTTTTGTTTATCTAGATACGGAACTGACGGAGGATCATACTAGTACCTTATACTCTCAATTCAATACTTTATTTTGAAAATCGAGTACTTTAATATTCATATGTTATACATAATACCTCGCTATGAGAAAATCATATTTCACTTTGTGCATTTTCATACCTTTATTTATCTAAATCATACTCTGGTTTGGTTAATCTCTCTATTCTCTATCTCTGAAACTAAGTCCTTTAATATTCATATGTTATACCTAATATATTGATATGATAAAATCATACTTCATTTTGTATATTTTGACACCTTGATTTTCTTAAATCATATATACTTCACTCTCGTCAATCCATAACTTCTCCAAGGTCGTTGTTTATGTTTATCTTATTCGTCCCTCAACTAATAGTTCTCTCATTTTCCCTTTGTCGTCGCCGTCTTTCTTTCTGTGATAAACATCTATTTCTTTTTCTATTTGCAAAATGTCTCTTTTTTCTGTAGGAGTGCAATTGCAAACCGCAATAGTGGGAAGACGTATGTATTTGTTTTTTTCTCTTATGAGTAATAGAGTAATTTTATGAGAAGACGTATGTATTATGTATTTGTTTTTTTCTCTTATGAGTAATAGAATAATTTTATGTAAAATATGGTTTGAATAAAAATTTAGTTTCTAAAACATGTAGGTAGTACTAGTTAAATTTTGAATAGGAAAAGTAATTAAAAAATTGGTCGAGGATAAGTGATAATTATATTTTGTTAATTAGCATTATAATAGTGTAACTACATAATGAATGTGCTTCTTCCTATTATAATTTCGTGAACATATATGGTGGTATTCCCGTACATCATTTCTCATTAAAGTAACATATGAAAAAAAAAAATATATATATATATATATATATATATCATTAAAGTAACACAAAATATATATTCTTGAGTCATTAATAATTAATTAATTATTTAATTAATATGCCTGAATGATAAAATTATGAATTGCCACGTGATTTGTACTAAAATATTTGATATTGACAATTGAGTTAGGTGGACTATATTAAATTACCTAGTTGGAGTACCAGTTCTTTCTTGATTTCTCTTTTAGTTTTGAGCTCAATTTATTTGTTCAATTAAAATGTATTTAATTTGGCTTTTTTGTTATTAGAAATTACATCATTTTAATTACTTGAAATAAAAACAAAAAGAGATTTTATGTAAGGTCAAAGAGTCTACATCTAAAAAAATCGGTAATGTTGTAAATTACATTAATACCAATATCCTTTTTGATTAAATAATTTTGATATACAAAATTAAAAATTCAATTCCTCAGTTCATTTAAGGATTTTTTGAAAATAATATTTAAATTATAACGAGTTTGGAAAATGTTATCGGTTGTGGGAGAATTAAAATTTTATTATAAATTGTCATGATCTGTGACGATTTTGGTACTGTTTTGGTATTATTTTAACGGGCATATGGCGACCCCATATCTTTTCTATTATTTTATCTAAAGTCGCCACAGAGCATGGCGACTATAATAAAAAATAAAAAAAATTAATATTAAATTGAGGGTCGCCACACTCTGTGACACCCCCATTAAAAAATTATTTTTTTAATTATTTTATTGGGGGTCGCCACAGCGTACGACGACCCCACCTCGGATTCCCTAACATACAGATTTTGGCAAATCTCAGCAATAGTAAAAGGTGTGGAAAATTGGCAATCTCATAACCTATGTTTTAAAACCCGGACCGGACCGGCCGGTCCGACCGGTGACCGGAGGCCTGGCCGGTCCGAACAGCCCACCAAAACCAGTCCTCACCTGGACCAGTGCTGACCGTTTCTAACCGGTCAAAAACCGGGCATAGACCCGGACCGGACCGGTTTGTGATACCATCATTGGCCGGGAGCCCAGGTATCTCATGTATCGTATAGTGTAGAGAACTAATCTCAGTTTCACTTTATGAATCTTTCTCTGGGAATATATCTCTCGTAACACAACTGCCCTAACGGCCTCCTTGCCTCGGCGGGACTTACTCGTTACTCCAAATATTCCCCATTACAGATTCAACAAGTTACTCAAGATACTCACTTACACAGAGATACTAGGGACCGTAGCAATATACCATTCCATGGAAATTATCTAATTTCTGATGTACAGGATCCTCATAAGAGGCAAGTACAGAGCATACTTTTAAGATAATTAGGAGTATATCATAGTAGACCCTTTGAGGGTATGGAAGAACTAGAAAGAAGGCTTTAAGCTAGAAAGGAAAACATCAGAGATAAGAAACTTGATTTTATTTCCAAACTCTTTACAAGGGACTCAAACTCTAATCCAGTCTGAGTAGAATGAAAGCCGAAGCCTACCTTATATAGGCAAACTTCCGGATTTCAGACGCGGAATTAAAACTCAAATTATATGGCGGGTACACTTCTGGGCCCCATCGCCTCATATAATTGAGATTTTTTTCCTCCACTAAGTGCAATAATGCACACTAAAGGCCAAAACATACTGGCCGACAAAGGAAAGTGGTGCGCAGACCACTAACATAAAGCAAGGGCTAAAAGACAACTGGCCCTGACTCAGCAATCACTTAACAGCACGCGATAAAGCAGGCCTAAACAATGGCCGACACGACATAAAGTAAAGATACAAAAGTCTTCATGGTAGGACCTACAAAGACTTTTAATGGCCGTGATAATGACCTAAAAGAGATAGGATTCTCTTTAAGTCACTTACAAGCTAATATTCCCATGGGTTTTGGCTGTATCCTGCTGGGTATGTGTATTCCATCTTATCTTCTTCTGGAATTGGTGCTCTTTGAAAAGTTGTTTCTCTGAGACTCTGTATCATAGATCTGGCATAAGGATCTCCATCAGAGAAGTCTTCTGTTAAAAGTAGGACTTCTTATGAAATGGTGAGATATGCCCAAGAGTTGGGACATGGTTCTTGGCACAGAGATGGTTGTATAATTCAGTAGCTTTACCCGGATGTTTGCCGATACCACCATCAGTAGTGGTAAAATCATAACAATAGGCAAGAGGAAGAAGTTTTTCTTGTGAAAAGAAATATGGCCTATGCATGATTATGACAGTTAGAGGTTTTTCCATATACCTATTCTTCTTCTCAATGTTTATCAGATGCTTGATCCATTCTTTTCTGGTTCAATAACCAAAAAGAAACTTTGTAAGTTTGGAATTGTAAGCATTGGTCCTGATAGAGTTGAGTAGAATCTTTGGATCAACTTCTAGGGCAAACCAATTTGAAATACCCAGGCACCAGAAATACCAGTATCCTTCGGCAGGAAGAGTAACTCTGTCGATCAAGGTGAAAACAGGAAGGAAAGGATTATCAGGGTAAAACTTTCCTGAATCGAGAGAGAGTCCTAAAGCAAGGAGAAATTTTGCCTGGTAGTAAAAGATATGATTTCTGGCAAAGATTTTGATTTCATCAGGATTGGATAATGGGAATGATGTCGGAGGAAATTCGGGGAGAACTGGTTCAACAGTTATAACAGGAATTTGGGAAGAGAAAGCCATCATGTATATCAGGGGAATTGGTTTGGCTGATGAGATGAGATGAATCGGCTTTGGTCTGGATAAGAGATCTGGGATGAGGTTGTGATCTCCTTTTATATGCTTTACCGAGAACTGGTATTTTGCAAACCAGTCTTTCAATCTCAACAATTGGGATTCGGGAAGACCCTTATTTTTGAATTCTAGTATCTTTGGAAAAGATGAGTTGTCCATGACAACTGTGAAATGATGACCAATGAGATGGAATTCAAATTTCTTGATTCCATATTTGACGGCTAGAATTTCTTTGTATACTGTGTGATAATGCTTTTCAGCTGGACTGAATTGTCCATTTGCATGTCCACAGTAATATTCTTTCCCATCTGCTTTTTCAAGCAGAATTGCTCCCCAGTATTCATCACTAGCATCTGTCTGAAGGATTCTTTCACCTTTATCTGGAATCTTTAAAGGTAAAGGAGTCTGGCAGACTTGTTTCAATTGCTTGACAGCTGCCGTCTGTTTCTTACTCCAAGGGGGGGCCTTTCTTTCTGAGCATCTTGGAAAGCTGACTCGTGTATCTGGAGCATTGTGGAAGGAAGTCCTTGATATAATTGACTATTCCAAGAAACTGTTGAATTTCTTTTGTAGTCAGATTATCATCTGGGAACCTGAGAAGTTCCTGTGCAATGTGAGGACCTGGCTTGTATTTTCCTTCTGAAAAATCCATTCCAAGAAAATTGATGGAGGATTGTCCAATGAGACTCTTTCTTTCGGAGAGCATGATTCCATACTCTTGGACAACTTCATGAAACTGAGAGAGGAGTGCCCTGTGAGATTTCTCATTTTTAGAGAAGAGGAGGTTATCGTCAATGTAGACTAAGGCACTATGCAGGATGGGTTCAAAGATACGGGTCATGGCTTTTTGGAATAGTGATGGAGCGGTCTTGAGACCAAAAGGCATGACGGTCCATTGGTATTGGGCATTAGGTATACAAAATGCTGTTTTGTACCTATCTTTCGGATCAATACCGAGTTGCCAAAATCCTGCTTTGAGATCAAACTTAGAGAAGATTTGGGCTTGGGCCAAATGTGAGAAAAGCCTTTGGGCTTGAGGTATTGGGAATTTATCATCTGCAAGGAAGTGATTGAGTGGCTTATAATCAATTACAAGCCTCTTTTTACCTCTGACTTGTTCAGCCCGTTTGTTGACATAGAATGCCTGGCACGCCCAATTGGATGTGGTGGATTCAATCAATCCAAGTTTTTGCAGTTGAGAACATTCAGCTCTTGCAAGCTTTTCATCAACAGGAGTCATTCCTGGATGTGTAGCTTTCGTAGGATTTATGTCTTCATTCTTTTTGAACGGAAGTTGAATGAAGAATTCAGAATTCTTCCACAAGGGATGTGGATGAGAGAATTCCGAGTGAGACTCAACACAACATCCTTTGAGTTTTGAGACAAGATCATAGAATTCTTTGGATGCTTCTGTCAATGCATAGATCTTCTGGATTGTAGTATAAGGCTGAAAGTACCTCTTATACTTAATTCCATTGGGGAGAATGGTGAGCTTCTGAGCTCTGTGATAAAGATCAAACCCAATGAGAAGATCTTTTCCATGCAGCTTGCTTCCAATGACCTTCATCCAGATAATACAATCTGGGAAGAATTGTATCCCTATAGGATATTTTGTGATCAGCGATGTTTTGAACTGCTGGCCATCTGCTGCTTGGAAGTACTCGTAGTGAGTTGTCCATGTTTCCTTAGGTAGGATGTCTGGATTCATCATGGACTTCATGGCTCCTGTATCCATAAATCCAATTGCTTTGATCTGTCTGTCATACTTCGAAGGAAGTATATGGATCTGGATATGTGGAGACGGGATAATCTCTTGAGTGATGCATTCTGACTGAAGGATTGGTAGTACTTGATCATTGTCAGAATCAGAGGAGGATTGACCATCATCTGTAAATTCTTCTTGAATTGCGAAGATGGTGTCTTCTGTTTGCTCATCTTGTTCAGAGAACAAGGATTCAACCTCTGCATCATTGAGATTGGCTTCTGTGCTTTGTTGAACATGAGAAACCATTCTGACTGATTTCTCCCGGTTCTGAGGACAATTCTTTGCAAAATGCCCTTTCTTTTTGCAAACAAAGCATCGATCAGTCCGCCTGTTTCTGAAAGGTTTACGTCTGAAGAATCTGAGACGTTTTCTTCTTTTCACCTTTCTTTCAGCAAGTCCTTTCTTTTGGTTCTTTGGATGAGAACAGTTACATTCTTCTTTGGATTTGCATTTTATCTCAAGATGAGATTTCTTGCAAGCTTTCTTTAGGACTGATTTGTTCTTCATTAAGGACTTGAACATTGTTTGTTGCTCACAGAGTTTGTCGATTGTGGTAATGGCAATCTGATGGATTTCTCCAAGAGAAAGCTGTGGAATTTCTCTTCTCGAGGCGGCTATGGCTCTGTGGAGTTCAGGCTGGATCTCTTGAGGAAGAGATGCAATGTATACGTGCTTTAGATTTGGATTTCCATTTCAAAAGAATGTCAGAACTCTATTATGCCCTTTCACAAATCTGAGCAATTTCACTTCAGACAACCCTAGAAAGCCAACTTTCTATTTCGTGATTTCAGTTTTCACCCTTTCTGCTGTTGCCCAACCCTTTTAAAAATGAAGTTTGATTGTCTGTATTTGGTTATATTTGTATTTGGTTAGATTAAACACTTGTTAACTGAATTATGTTGGACCTAGTTATGTTTATCCTGTTGTACCTAGTTATGTTTGTTGATGGATTTGATCTTTTGATTCGACTCTAATGTTGGATTTAGTTATCAAATTGTGTTTTTATTCTTATTTCACATGTTATTTCTTATTTTAAAGGCCCTGGGTGATTGAAAGTAGTTAACTTGTATATATTTTTGTATGTTCTTTAGTTTATTATATTATAATTAATTAATATTTATATTATATATATATATTTAAATAATTATATATAATTATTACGTATTTATGACGTCATACCGGTCCGATCGGTGGTCCGACCGTTCGAACCAGTAAAACCAGTAACCAGTAAGGCCTCCGGTTCGACCTCCGGTCCGGGTTTTAAAACATAGCTCATAACAGTACGAAGGAAATTTCCTCCCTAAAACAATAATGCAATGTTATTGTTCAAAAAGCAAAGGTGTTGAAAATTTATATAAAGTATCATTTCTGGTGTTCGAATGCATACCCAAGTTTTTTTGAAGTTTTGCATAGCCTTTGATCAGAGAATTTCTTGCCCTTTACAATGGATTCGATTGGGATAATTGTCTACTATGGTGGCAATTATACTGAGTCAAACCATTGTATTTCTTACGATCGACCATTACTAGAATTTCACGATCAACCTCATTTTGTGATCTCGTTCAACACATCTGTGATGTAATTCATTTGGCACGAGATGAATACAATATCAAGATTTTCTCGACATGGTACATTTCAAAATTTCCAGTACTGATCGAAATGGTTGTTGAAATATCTGATGATAGTTTTTTGAGTTGTTATACGAACATAGCATCCCAACTCGAATCATTCAAGGTGTTTGTTGCCGCTGAACCCATCCAACAACAACAATTATCAATAAATGCTACTTGGAGTCAAGATATGCAACAATACGTGAAACTGCTCACCCAGGAAATGCCGTCGATTAGCAGTGGTTTTGAAGCTTTTGGTATCAATGACACCAGTACAGCTCTCCGATAAAGCAATCAGGATGATGCCTATGTGGTTCGAGGCGGTGAGGAGGAGGAGAAATTTGTATATCAATTTCAACAGACTGATGATGTATTGTATTGTCGGAGTTAGAGACAGAAGACAACGAGGATGACACCGATAACAACGAGGAGGGATCCGATGACGATGTTAACCAAAGTGCAGAAGAACGTGCTGAAGAGGTTGCAGTTGTCGAGGAGTTGTTGGCACAACACAACAATGAAAGTTCACATATTCAACTCCACGAATTCCATCCGTACTACCATGTAACTGGATCAGATATGTACACCGACTAGATGGATTTGCCATCGGGCAGATAGAGTCAGTTTTATGATCCTAATATTGATAGATTGACTGTAGGGATGTCGTTTCAAAGTAAGATACATGTTCAAGCAGCCGTTAAGTAAAAAAAATTTTAATGGGGGTGCCACAGAGTGTGGCAACCCCCAATTTAATATTAAAAAAAATATATTTTTTTATTATAGTCACCATGCTCTGTGGCAACTTTAGATAAAATAATAAAAAAAATAACGGGGTCGCCACAGGGTTGCCACAGCGTATGACGACCCCGTTAAAATAATACCAAAATCGCCACAAATCATGGTAATTTATAATAAAATCTTAACCCGCCTACAACCGATAATATTTTCCAAACTCATTATAAATTAAATATTATTTTTAAAAAATCCTCCACTTCATTTACATTATTTACTTTTACGTATTTAAAATTAAGGCTTAATTATACCTTGTCGACCTTATCAAAAAAAAAAAAAAAAAAAAAATTATACCTTGTCGACAATCTAGATAGATACATTTCAAGATGTATTCATTATACTTAACCCCGAAAATACTATTTTTTCTCACAATTTATATATTTTATATGGGAGGTTAATTGCAATTAAAATTCTCTACATATAATATAATATAAACTATACAATTATATTCAAATATGAAATACTATTTATAATTATTTTATTTAATTTGAAACCAAAATTATATATATATATATAATATATATTTATTTATTTATTTATTGAGTGTGAAAGACTTGGAGCAGCCCACAAAGCTGTTAGGTCAGAGGCTGAAATCTTGAATGGTAGGTTTACATTTGTATGCTTTCTTCCTCCATATATTTCATTATTAAATTTCCCACCTACCCACTTTGTCTGTATTATTTAATAAATATTTATTGAGAATAGCTATAGAAAATTAATTATTATTATTAAAAATATATATATATTTGGAGACTTGGAATTTCACCAAACACATATATCTACTGGACTAGGATATGCATTTAATTTTTAGAGATAATGATTTTCACCCATCCGAACTATAGACCATTTGGCAATTCACAATCCAAACTATTTCGCCCCCGAAACCACCATCTAAACTTTCAATTGCTGACAAACCACCATCCCACAGTGGTTTTAACCTTTTTTTGAGTGGTTTTGACTCTTTTTTCAGGGGTTTTGGATGTTTTAACACATAATCCATGGAAAAATAACAAAGAGAGACAGATTTACATGTGTTAAAACATCCAAAACCGTTAAAAAAAGAGTCAAAACCGCTCAAAAAAGGGTCAAAACCGCTGTGGGATGGTGGTTTGTCAGGAATTGAAAGTTTAGATGGTGGTTTCGGGGGCGAAATAGTTTGGATGGTGAATTGTCAAATGGCCTATAGTTTGGATGGGTGAAAATCATTATCCCTAATTTTTATTTGTTAAAATAAATTTAGGCAGTACGTTGTCAATTTTCGTGATCCCTACCAAGTTGACTTATGTTAATTATTATTAAACTAACTCATGAATTACTCAAAAAAAGGGATACCATGTCTTCTACAAACTACAATGTCTTTAATATGTTACCAAATTTATTTTAATCTTAATCTAATTACTTTTTGATACCTTATTTATAGAATCTTTCAATATGGGACAAATGGGCCTAGTCGAGCCGAGCTTGAACTTTGAATTGATTCTTGAACCGATTGCGCCTATGCTCGAGCTAGCGAGAAAATATGGTTCTAATAATTTATGTATTTGCATTATGTTATGACATATCGTATTATATTAAAATTTCAAATATTTAAAAATTTTCAAATTTGATTAAGTTGGAAATCGACTGATAATATCTGCATGTCTAGCTGAACTGAAATTAGCTCAAAACTCAATGTTCGTTAAATTTAAGTATAACATATAGAATTCGGGTTAGAGTCTGAATCTCCGATTAATCTTGACCGATATTCTTTTGGGAAATTGCATTTGTATAAAGTATTAAAGATAACTTTTATTATTAATTTTGTGGGGGCTAAAGTTCGAATAAAAATGTACTTTTATTATTTATGTGAAATAAAGAAACAAAAACCCTCACACTATCTTGAGTTTTCTTGACATTAAAAGTAATTTGATGTATTGATATAGACACGACGATATGGACACGATACGAACGACAAAGATACACCGATACAAATTTTTTCTTGAATTTCTAACGTGAGAAATGTCGAACACGACAAAATGATATTTTTAGAATTGTCCGTTCATCATAAAACTCAACTTATCCTTGAAATCATGGTGCTGAAGATCTTGGTCTCATGCTTCATATATTGCCTCTGTTTCTCTTTCAGCTCCTTCAGTTTGATCTTCACATCTCTGCGTTATTTCAATCAACAACATTATTATTCTAAAATTTACAAAAATTTTACTAATATATAATTAAAAAAAAGAAAATTTAATAAGTTTAAGTAGACATACTTGTTGTTGGGATCAATAGTGAGAGCCCGGTTTATATCTTCTTCAGCTTTCTCCAAATCCGATGTTCTCAGATACGCTTGCGATCTTCTGAAGAGGGCTTTAACGTTGTAGGGGTCGAGTTCAAGGACCTGTCTCGAGTTAAATTGATTAACTTAGGAAATACTTAGATTCTGACATATGAACTATGATCGTTTTTACACTTTTATTCTTTATTTTTTCAATTACACGTTGTCATATGTGCACTATGGGAAACTTGCTAACTGTTTCGTCGTGGCATCCCCCCAGCCAAGCACTCCCTGGCTCGGGGGACTAGAAAAGGCCTTTCGTTTGCCTCCCTCGGCCCTTGCCTTCTTCCTTAACAAAACCCGAAGCCTCATTTGTGGTGCGTACGAAAATATTATTTTTGCCACATAATTGAGACAACCATGGTTGAGAACTGAGAACATACCTTGTTGCAAAGTTTTGAAACTTCTTTGTTATCTCCCAGCTTCAATTTGCAAGCAGCATTGTTCAAACAACATGACAAACGCAACAAATTTGCATCTCGTTTTTCTTCGTCGCTGAAACAGTGGTTGTATTCGACGTATTTTGAAGCCTGCAGGATTTCGAAAATCGATGGGAAAACTATGTTAGTCATAACTAAACTAGAACACGAGGTTTCAGAAATTACAAAAAACCACCTCAAATGCCATGAGGTTTGGTCTACCGGGATATTATAGTCATAAATTAAATTCAAATATCGATCAGTAGGTTTAATCTCTGTAAATAATTATCTTTCCTTCTCATACTTCTTTGAGGCAAGATGAAACTTCCCAGCTTTGAAAAGCAGATTTCCCTCCTCCTTTATTGCTTCTGAAGCGGTTAGTCTTTCTTGCACGTCCATCTTCCAAAAGGGTTTTTCCTGCAACAAAAATACATGTCTGCGTCTTTGATCCACGTACACTTTTAAAAATATTATTCTGTTGTGTCGCGCTGTGTGCGATACTTGTGTTGGGCACCCTGTCTTGTAATAAATTTCGAGAGGAATCCATGATGCTGTGTCCTCATCGTGTGGTGTCTATATTACGGTGTTTGTGCGATAAAGGTGTCGACAAATAATTCAGAAAACTACAAAACTTGGGGGGAAACTGAACCTTGATGAAATCAATTAATTTGACTTCATAATGAACTGAAGTTGAAGATTTCAATCCTTCATCAATCGATAAATCACTGATTTTCACTATAGCTTCTTCTCCTGTTCTCATAGTCATCAAGGCTCGATCCAAATCGGCATTGATTTGTGCTGGAAAGGAATGAATGTGAAGAATGTGGCAAGATTGATCAACTACAAAGAAATGATGAGAAAAATGAAATGAAAGGTACCTTCGGCACACGTATACTCGAAGGGCTGTTCATCAGATCCTTGCCTTTCTATAATTGTACCATCTTCAAGTTTAGCAGTGTAAACAACTGCAAAACCAGTGTTCAGAAAATATTGAAAGAAATTACGAACTTCCCCTAAAGTCTGAGAAATTACAAAAACTTCCCCTCACATGTTTGGCATAACGCGTGTTGTTTTAGTTATGAACTTAAAGTCAAATATTAACTGGTAAATGCAACGACAAAATAGGGTATTCATGGAAACTAGATATAGCCTCGTCAAAATTCATCCATGGATATGTAAGCTAAATTCTTGACAGGGGAACTTTGTGTAATTTCTCAAATCTCAGCATATGTGAGCATAGTTTTCCTATTTAGAACGTGCAAGAATTTTCATGATATGCAGAAAAGAAAAGAAAAGAGTACCTTTAACAACAGATCCTTCGTTGGGGCGATCGAATGCTTCGCCATTTTTCATTATTTTCTTTAAGATTTTCTTGTCACCGCTGACATCGACTACAGTTCTCCATGATACTAGCTCGAGATTTATGATCAAATTCGGGTAAGGTCTGGTGACACCATCAATTGTTGAACTTCCGTAATCTCCACAACAGCTAAGTCCATCTACAAATTACTATGAACTTCAGAGTTAATATATTGCCAGTTAGCTTTAGTAATGAAATATCTTAGGCATAATTATACCTTTTTGACAGTATTGTTTAAATCAATACATCAAACTTACAAGAGAATTTGACAGATAGCTCCGCTTTCTCTCCTTTCCGCATCGTTTTCGCAGCTTTGTTCATTGCAGGACAGAGATGGCCTAATGAAAGGTATGGCCAGAATGAACCGACACACTCAGGCAAAGATATAATGAAAAATAAGAGTAAAATGACAGATTTAACTCACCACTTGTCAAGGAGAATTCCAAGCCCTCATCAGATTTAGAAATGACTATTCCGTCCTCACGTTTCGCGACATATTTGACTAAAAGAAGTAAAGACGATAGTCATGAGACTACTCACCAGGCGGAGTCAAAAACTTTAGGGATAATTACGTGACATGCCTTCAAATTTGGCTTCATTACATAAATTTCCCCTAAGCTTTGAACAATTACGTAAACTTCCCCTTCAAGGAACTTACAAATTATAATTGGCTGAAATTTTTTGATGACGTGGTCTCTAACTCTTTATGATACGCTAATTTTCCATCGACACTTTATACATATGACTATAATAGAATCTGTTCATACCATAGGATATGATATGGGAAGTTATTGCAATTTCTCAAAGCTTAGAGGAAGTACGTGCAGTTAGTTCAAACGTTAAGGTTGATTAAAAAATTTTAATTTTCGGGGGATAATAATTGTAAATTTCATTCAACAAATTACAAAGATCATAAAATTATCACAACTATACCTAATCATATCAAATTCCATGTTTATCACATTAATGCCAATCTAAATACCAATTTAAATACTCACAATTTCACCATTAAAAACTCACCCAAAACTTCATCTTGATCATTAGGAGTAGCCCATCCTTCCCCTTCTCTTGTTATCTTCTTCATAATCCCCCCATCCCCACTCACATCTCGTATGGGGTACCAAGAAACGAGCTCGACATAAAAAATAAGCGTCGAGTTTGGAGGAACGATGGGAGGAGAGCCGCTTTCTCCATAGCCCAATTCCGGTGGGATTGTGAAAATGGCTCTTTCTCCTTTCCTCATTGTACCTATTCCCTCATCCCATCCTTCTATCACCTCACCTGTCAAATCATCACCAGTTTTAGGCGGCATTTGCAAAAACTTCTGAATATTATCTTAATTTCGAACGAAGCAGAATCCAAAAGCATACGCTGTCCTAATCTGAATCTGAAAGGCGTCCCTCTTTCCCGACTCGAATCATAATACTCCCCTCCTTGCAGCCTCACACTGTAATGAACTGAAACAAGAAAAACAACAGTCCAATCTCTGTCTCTACTCTGTAATAAAGCCTCATACATGTACTTTTCGTCGAAATTCGAAAGGGCAATGAAATGTAGTACCTTCAACTTCATCACCTGGGATTGGAGACTGCCATGAAACTCCCTTTTCGATAACCTTTTTGCGCAAACCTTTCGTCCCGATGATCGTCTCGTTGCCCGAATCTGGAGCTTCTTTCTGCAATGGAATTGTTTTGTTGCAAGAAATTTCCATTCGTACAATCTTGAAAGGTATGAAAAATTACAGAAAAGACTAAATGTAAGTGAGATTGAAGTGAAAGATAGCTGATAAGGGTGTTTCTGAAAAGGTGTTTTGAGTTGAAGATAAGTCGTTGGTTTCCCTCCATAGGTTGTTTCTGTTAAAGATAACCAACTTACAAAAGATTGGGTTGGGCCGGTTTGATATTTGGGCCCGAACATAATTGAACCAAACTTGAAAGTTTGTTAGATTCGAATTTCAATGGATTTGGTTCGGATCGGATTTTATAAGTTCAAACTTCAAATTTGGGTTTGGTTGAATAAAAATATTTAAATTTAAATAAAGATGGAAAATGGATAGAAATGCATAATATTTACTAAAATATTATTATTTAATAGATTATGTATTATACTTCATTATATAAAATTTGAATTTGACATTTTCAAGTTTTGTTTTTAAAAAAAAAACAGCATTATAAATTAAGTAATCAAATTCGAAATTACAAACTATGCGGCAAAAGTCGTACAAGCCACGCGACAAAAGCTGGAATGTCAAAGGGATAAATATAAGTTGAAGCTGTAATTTTTAAAAATGAATGTGCTACAAAATTTAGCCGGAATGTCAAAGGGATAAATATAAGTTGAAGCTGTAATTTTTAAAAATGAATGCGCTACAAAATTTAGTATCGCATATTCACGTTTAATAAAAGTAAAAGAAACTTAAAAAAAAGACTCAATTTCTTTAGAGAAGACTAAAAATTAAACTAAACTATAATAAAAAGACTCAACTTTTATGAGAATGACTCAATAGACAACCTAAAATAGTGATAGCAGGAGCGAATCTGTCATTATTGAAAACTTTATCACATTTGATAGGGTTGAATTTTGATCAGATCCAATCGAGTCTAATTTCATCTTGCTAGTATTGTTAAATCCATGCCCTTCTCACCAAAAAGAAAAAAGTTAAATCCATGCCCATAAAATCCAAATTCCGGTTCAATTCTTGCATTTTATTACGATATTTGACTTTGAAACTTCTCAATTCAGTTTGAATGTTATTCGATTAAATTCTTGTTATCCCTATAGGAATATTATTACGTCCAAAAACCCACTAACATGCTATTCGGCAATATAGGTATATCAACGAGTCAGATTCAAATCAAATTAAATATGTTTTATAGAACCTTTTTATTAATCCAACATACCAAATCAGATCGAATTCAAATTAAAATTCAAACCTTTTGCATCCCTAAGAAGACAATAGAGCTTAATAGAGATGTCCTTTTCCCCAACATCGGACATTATTAAGCGCTTTGTGATATTGCTGGTAAAATGAGGATCTACTCAGCCACTCACAAAACAATGTCACTTTAAAATATTGCTGGAATCCTTCCACTTGATTATATAATTATTTTATGACGTATATATAATGATCTATTATTCACGGCTACTTCTAAAAATATCATTTTATCGTGTCGTGCTATGTTATATATTTGTGTCGGATACTATATCTGACACTCCTCACGTGAATTTTTTTTAAAAAAATCCATGCCGCCATATCCGTATCGTGTCGTGTCTGTGTCGCTGTCGCTGTATTCGTATTCATATATCATAAATAATGATATTGTACTTTTTCATACATCAATCACTATATAATTCTGTTTGCAATAAGACATGACGATACAAGTACAACGTCATAATATATCTACATTAAAATTTGCATATAATAAATATTTAATATAACACAACACGATATTATAAGATGATATTTTTAAAAATGCTAAATTAGTATCATATATTTTATGTTGGCTGAATGCTATGATACATGGATATAGATACGGCGGTATGGTGATCTTGATTTTTTTCTTGAATTTTCTTGTATTAGACACAAATATTTATCACAATACAATACGATAAAATGATATTTTTAAAAGTATTCTTATCCCAAAAGCTGAATGTTATCAAGGGACTATGTGGATGCAGCTGTTGTTGGACAAGTTGTGATGAGCTTGAACATCCCCTCCAATTGCATGCTTTTGTGAACCAATTTTTGTAGATTACATCATGCTTTAATGTATTTGGACTCTTTTAATTATTTGTTCCAAATATTATATTTTTATACTTTTATAATGGATTGTGGAAATGGGGAACTCTCCTTTTAGTGCCACTTTTCTTTAATGGGAGAAAAAGATTAATGCGTATTGATCTGGCTCAAATCTGGTCGATCTGACGTGGTCGATCTGGCTGTCAGATATGGGTCAATTAGTCAAGAATTTGTTTGAGTGGGTTCTTATCGACCTGAAAGCACTAACACACGTGAGCTAAGTACCAGCTTGGGGGACTTGGGGTTTTACCCAAGTTTGGCACTCCGACGCTCAAGTCAGTAACGGAGCTCTATAGAGAGAGAATAAATGCAATTGAATGCGTATTAAAGGCTTACCAACTATTATTCAAAGGGCGAGTATTTATAGCCATGGCCAAATGACACAGTAGTGTGTGTACTGTAGGTGTGCATTAATGGCGTTGCCAGTCGTCGATCTGGATGTCGGACGAAACCGGCTTGAGGCGGGTCGTTTGTACCTTCTTTCCCCTTTGGGTAAAAGCAAGGACTGACGGTCATCAATGAGCCGTAGTACGCCTGTTCCAGGGAATGAGAAGTATACACGTGTCCCGACAGGAGTGCTTTACAGTATTTGGGTGTCCGGTGACGTATGTAGTCGATCTGGAGATCGACATTGCCTTCCGGGATCCTCAACTGTGGGTTTCCTCATAGGAGAGGTCTGATCGATCTGATGATCGGGTGACATGTAAATCGACCTGATGTCCTTGTGCAGACCTGATGATCTGAGGACCTTATATCGATCTGACGATCTGTCCAAAAAGGTCGTTTCTGGTTTGTCCAGGTTGGTGCAAAGGTCCACGTGGCACCAACTGGGGCGGCCACGTGGCCTCATACTATTATGCCATGTCACGTATCTTCTATTAAGTACTCTATATTATATCACAAATTCTTTAAATGGTTTTTCTAACTTTAGTTTCTTCTTTTTTTTTTTCTAATAAATGTCATCAACTATTTTTCATGATCATATCGCATTGGGTATTCATGTTGGACTGATCACGCTTTTTATATAAAATGCTTTTTAAAAATATTGTACCGACGTAATCGTTTTAGGTCATTATTCACTGGTTTCACTTAAGATTGAAGTAGTAAAATTTTATCACGATAAGTTTTAAGTGAAAATAACATTTGTTACTAAGTCTTTTAATGTATGAATATTTTTAAAAATATTATTTTGTTACTATAGACGGATAAATAAACTTTATATTATTAATTTAATTTGCTATTTTATATTTTGAAATTATCCTAAATTTAATTTCAAAATTAAATAGTCAAATTTAAATTGATACAAATCAAGTGATGACAAGTGTCAAAGTGACATGTTTTGACCAATCAAATCAAGTCTTGCAGTCAAAGAAAGCCAAGACAAATCATATGGCGACATTTGACGTATTGCATCACACCGACCAATCAAATTCAAGTCTTATATTATCTCTTTAAAATAAAAATAAAAATATTAAAGGGATAAATGATTTATATGATTTATTTGATATTATCTCTTCAAAAAAATAAGAGATAATTATTAAATAAAGGTTGACTTGAACCACAAGTCTTGAATCCCACACCTATATAAAGGGGTCATGGGATAGTTCATTCAACACACAACACGAATTCAAGAAAGGCTAAAAACCTCTCTACGAGTTCAAAGAAAGGCTAAAAACCTCTCTAAAAGTTCAAGAAAGGCTAAAAACCTTTCTTCCCGAAGTTATCAAATTTAAGCATTTGATCCGTTATCAAGGTGTTATACCGGCGAATCGGCGTTATATTCAAGATAAATTCACGGAATTATCGACGAGTTCGAAGGCGTTCTTGACGGAATTCTCTAAAAATCCAGCGTTTGATTCGTAAACAAGTCGAAGGACCTACGGATTAACGTTATTCAAGCTAAATTTGAAGTTGAAGAAGATCAAACCATCAAGTTCATCAAGAACCATTTGAAGATTCAATAACTTTAAATTTGAAGGAAGAATCAGAGGATCAAGTGAAGATTGAAGACCCACTTTATCTTGAATTTTCAAATAATTTGTATTATTTATTCGATATTGACTAAAAATCAATAAACGCGAATTTTAAGTGCAAACAGATTGGTACGCCCAGTGGGACTATCTTACCTCTCATCTCTTCCTTCTCATGCCAAAGTTCAAATACTCAATGGCTCCTAAAATCCAACCCAACCCAAAGAATAAGGGAGCTGATGGCGCGAATAAGGGAGCTGATGGGGCGAACCAACAAAATCTAAAGAACAAAGGAGTTGATGGCACCATACGGTCTTCTACAGACGGTCATGACTCAAAATCATCAGATGGTTCAACTCCCTCAACCCCTAGAGAAACTAATTCAAAGGAAACTCCTTTTACTGAAGAGGCGGAAACCATGACTCTTGAAGAGCAAGTTGCCCAAATGGCTCAAGCAATGGCTAACTTGCAAAAGACTTTGGAGGATAAAGACTTCCAGATTGCTCAACTTATGAATAAGTTAGAAAATCGCGATCCTTCCAAGTAGGGGATTTGGTCTTAGCAGTGAGAAGACCAATTACCATCACTCAGCGTATGGGAAACAAGTTTATGTCAAAATGGGACGGTCCGCATGTGGTAAAGGAAGTGTATACAAATGGTGCCTACAAGTTGCTTGACAAGGATGGCTTGCGCATCAGACGTATAAATGGTAAATTCTTGAAGAAATATCACGCATGATAAAGTAGAATGCTCCTCGACGCACGAGCCTAAACTGCATGTCACTCCTGACCCATATGAGTATAAACTATGTACGGTAACCACCAATAGTAAAGTATGTGGATAAACTGCTAACTTACTCCACTGATGGTATTTCATGTGGCTAAATTAGAAATTCCCCACTCTTGTTCAGGGTGGTTAAACTTTGAATACTCCTGGCCCGCATGAGTATAAACTGTGTACGACTCCCCCTTCAAACAAAGTTAACCATTTGAACTACGTTATGACTTGATCCTTTTGAAAAGGTACGTAGGCAGCTTAGATATTTTCTAAGTTCAGTCGCAACTTTGCTTTGATTTATGTTTCCTTGTTGAATTGGAAATTCTTCAAGTAAATATCAACTCACAAATCACAAGTTGAATAAATTTGCAACTTTACTTTGATTTGTTTTGGATAGAAGATTCTTCAAGTAAATACCAAGTTATAAGTTGAATTCAATCACAACTTTGTATTTCTTTGTTGAGTTGAAAACTATTCAAGTAAATACCAAATTGAAATAGTCTGCAACTTTGCCTTGATTTATGTTTCCTTGCTGAGTTAAAAGCTCTTCAAGTAAATATCGAATTGAAATAAGTCCACAACCGTGCTTTGATTTGTATTGATTTGTATTTGTCTTGTTGAGTTGAAAGCTCTTCAGGTAAATATCAAATTGCAAATTGAGTAAGTGAAGGAATTACAGTGTGGTTTACATCTTGATAAAAGCCGAATCGATGAGGACTGTATGGTTCAATGATAAATTGCCCACCTCTTCTAAAAGTTAGATAACCAGATCGAACTGCTGCAAAGTAATTTTGTTTACGTTCGTGACCTCTTCCATCATCGGTATGGTGAAATTCTTCCCATTCTTTGGCCATGTTGCAAGTCCAAGATACAAGTTCAGCTTTATGAATATTTTTGCGAGCTTGTTTTGCATCATAGTACTCGTACCTCATTCGTCGGAATATTAAATCATAGGCAGACCACGTGCAACTTGATTAAGTGGGAAGTAAGTTTTGAAGTAATGTGCTAACCAACCGCGTATGAAGTGGATAGGGAACGAAGAGTAAACTCAAGTAGGTTGTGAAGCCATTGATAATCTGTTAAGTCCTTTGTAAATGCTTGCCAAGGTAGGAGCTGCTAACTCCACTTTTCGACCAGCCTCCATGGTACTTGTAATTTTAAAGGTACTCGGACGGATCACGCCAGCGGTGTCGCAAGGTAAAGCAAAGGTACAAATCCTACATGATAAGTAAGCCGCTAAGTAAACTTCTTCCTTCAAGCTTCCTTTGAGGCCAGGTTTAGCAAATAATATCTCCTCCGCCATATTCCATGATTCGGGGGCACCAATATCTCCTTGTGGGTTATGAGTGTGCTTGGAACAACCATTCTTTCTATCTTTGCGAGGAGGTGGTTGGGGATATCTCCTAATTCTCCTGCATCAAAAGTTCACCCAAGATTCGATTGTAACTTGAGAAAATTGACTTCTTCGCTTATCTCCCTTCAGTAAGTGATAAACTTGGAATAGATACTTGCACGAACTGGGTACAAACATATTTCCTTTGTGATCATGACTAGTAAGTTCCTTGGTATCAGGAGCTACTTCATCATAGATCAGTCCGGTCATAGGAATGCCCACCAAAGTATGTAAGTCCCACAGTGACATGGATAATTCACCTTGTGATGTTAAGAGAGTATTCGTGGATAGGCACCATGTAAGAAATTTTAGCCAAGATCTACACCATGAATTTAGAACACCGATATTGAGAGTGTAAATATACCTGATTTTCGCCTATTGAATTGAACCTGATATTTACCGATCTTGTTGGGCAATTTCACTTGGTACGCTCGACTTCTTTGGCTAGATCTTCCTCTCCTTCTCACACCGACAGTTGACAGCTTAATGGGAAAGCAGATTTCAATAACGTGGAGTGGAGAGGGGACCTAGCCATCAATAAATATAACCCTAGAAGCCCTCCCATCATGGGCTTTCTAGAATGGGCCTACACCAGCTGTCAGACCACGTCTGCTAACATCAAGGCTTTAACAATAGTGGGTCAAACCAATAAGCCTGATAAGTCTTGTCCCATTAACCGTATTTATTTAGCCCGTTTTATTTAATACAATCATCAATTAATATAAGTCCAACAAGAAAATTCTTACAGTCTCCCACTTGGACGATATTAATTGAAATCTTGACTCCAAAAGACAAAAAAAATGACACTATTTTAAAAAACGACTCTCGGGCTAAATTACACAAAAACAATTTTGACTGTGGCCACAGATTTTAAAAGACAATACGGTAACAGACAAGACTTTAAACAATCCGGTCCGGCGAAAAGTTACCAAATATCGGATCATGGCGATAATTGCATCTCTTATTGATGCAAGACCTTCCATGGTCACAAATACCAGCAACTTCCACTGTCATTGATTCAGACGTGGTGGTGTAGCAAGAAATAACATCCAAAATATGACCCAAATATGTTATTTCATTATCGGTCCTCCGATTTTCTTGTAAGATACGAATTTCTGCTCGATATGAAATTCCAAGAAAATCTAATTTCCTTATCATATATGGTCTCGGAAGCAATATGAAACCCAAAGGAAATTACAGTTCTCTTGTAAGATATGGATTTCTACACAATATGAAATCCCAAGAAAACTCAACAACTTCTCAGGAAGTTATGCATGTCTCATTCAATGCTCAATATACGATATGGTGTGCTTATGAGACATACCCAACATTTCTTAAGAACAACACCCAATCTTAAGATAAACATACATGCGAGATACACAACTCAATCATTTGCAAATAAAAGAATCATTAATGAGTCAAAAATAGTCTCGCATTGAGTGCACATAAGATATTCAGAATGCATATTTTATTCGCATTGTGAATATAAACAAATCACATAGACTAATACGCACATTGTAAGATGCACTCACATATTCTCTTGTCAAAATATCAAGAGATTTACATACTAGCATAGGTAATATGCTATGTCAAAATAAGGTCACATCAGTTTCATGTATGGAGTAACATTATCACTACTGACAAGTAGTATATCATTATCATAAAACATAAGAGATGTACATGTACTCCCACTGATTCAATAATCATCACATATCTACATGAAAATTATGGATATCTATCGACAATTAGCAACTAGAGCCAGAAAACAGTATGCTCATCAATAGGCCAATCAAATATGTCATTTCAACCAAAATAATTGTCCTCGTCTAGTTTCTTTATAAGAAACCACTTATTTAGACAAAACCATATCATTACGGAAACTAGGAGAGTTAATCACCAAACATAAGTCTCCCATTTTGTGACGTGTGTTTTTCTACTAAATAAAACTTACAAAAAAGTCACAGTGAATTAATCAATGTTCCAAAATCCACTTTCAAAATATTTTCTTTCTCAAACCTACTAACCAATATACACATGTAGGTTATATAAAGTACCGATCTATCTCAAATTCTCGTGAAATAATAATAATAATAATCAAGTTTATTATTTTCAAGATAATTCACTAAAATAGCAAGACATTCCAATAATTGATATATGAATGTCTCAAATACTTGGTCGATTAGCTAATGACCAACAATGACAGATAAAAGATCACATTTCACAAAAGTCATGGGCTGTTTCAATTATTCCATAACAAAACTTTTAGCTTTCACAATTTTCAAGAAAATTATTAAAAACTAACAATTTTATGGAATATTAGATAAAGATTTATGTTCAAGTTTGAATTCAAGAACTTTCTTTTATTTCCAAATATAAGAGTTCAAACATAATTTCTCAAAGTACTGAAAGTACATGTTGAAAGTAACTCGTGTCAACTCATTTGGAATCAAACATGACATATATAGTAACAGTTTAAGGTGAAACTCATAGTCAAATTCTTACAATCAATGCGGAATTTTAGAATTTGACATTTTCTCCAATATCATTATAGCTTCCACAAAAATATATTTAAAATGGCTTACTCAACTATTTTAAAATCACCTTGAAAATTAAAATAACGAAAACAAGACTAAAATATTAAGTAAAGCCGCCATTCGAGTATAGAAAATTTTAATTCATAATATAAGAAAATTGTGACCAAACAATTTACACGAATAACACAGTCATAAAATTATGTTTCATGAATCTAAAATTGAAGTAATCTTTCAACCTCAAAACCAACTTAAAGATTCTCAAGTAACTAAAATTTCACATTAGAAAAGAGAATCCCACCTTGATCATATAACTAAAAATATCAATTTTTGGGATTTTTCAAGAGCAACTTGATGCTTATAATTGATCTACAAAAAACAACACATTGTGTCCAATCTTATATTTAGGCTTAAAATTTTACTTGTTTCAAGTAAATTCACATATAGCTTAAAATCAAACAATTAACAGTATTGTTCCATATACCAAGCAAGAAAACTGCTCAACCAAAGAGTATTAACTTATTATCTCTGCTAATAGACAATAAAGTATTTTGTCACAGGCACAATTCATATAAATGCAGAGTAATTATGTCACAGAAACATTTATTCAAATAAGCTGGAACTGACATAGCTTATTCATGAGAAAATCAACACTTGTTATGACAAACTCCCCTTTGGGCAGAGTTTATCACACAAATGATATTTTCTCCATGCAAGAACAGTACAAGAATATCCTAATTTTCGAAAAGTTGACTCCTTTGGGAGAACAAACCCTCTAAATTAGTAAATTCCAGTCAATATGCTCTGCATCAACAGTTCAAAATATCTATGCATATAAACTCCATTTAAACAAGTGAGGATATACAATGAATCATAAGAATTCCTCAATATTTATGTGATATGTCATGCACGTTTCAATATAGGACATTTAATCACATAAGATCATATAACATACAGATGATGGAGTTCGACATGCTATTATATATACTTCAAACTATGTATATAAAAATATTACTATTCAAACTCATAGTAATAATATGGGAGACCATGAATGCAACATATTATGATCAGCAGACAATCAATAAGAATAAGCCTAGAAAATATAGCTTTATTCTATAGAGAGTCCAGGGTGTCATGACAAACTCCCCTTTGGGCAGAGTATGTCATACATAATAAGCCCCTCCGTGCAAAACGGTACAGAAATACCTCAATGTTCGAAAATCGCTTCCTTTGGGAAACTAAACTTTCTTGATTGATGTACCCCTATCAATATGCTTTGCACAAATAAAATAAAATTATCATACATATCTCACCCCATTTGGGCAGGTAAGAATGCATAATAATTCATTCACTCGAAATATGCAAGTTCCGAATTTTACAAGTCTTCATAAATAGAACACTTTGGTGTAACTATCTACTTAAACTCAGTAAATTAAGAACATAGCCGAGTTCAAATAGATTGTCCAATTTGCACACGGACGATATGTATGAAATTACTCCCACAAAATAAAGTACGATAACTATGTACTTTTGGAAGTTATCTATAATATAATATGTTGCATGCAAATTATTCCCAAGATCTTATTTGTTTGAATGCGCACATAAAGTAGTCCGTCAAAATAAAATTCGATTCCAACTAATATGATCAAATAGATGAATTTTATATCATATTCACCTTTTATGAAAACTTAGTGAATAATGAACAATTTAATCCCAATATAATTGTCATTCAATATAAAATATTTGATCACATATATCTCAAATTGAACCGAACAAGAGCAAAAGAGGCAACTAACCTTACAAAGCACGCTCTCCCTCAAAAGACTAGCTCGTTGTCGAAAACTACATTCAACTGTAAAATGCATTGGATGAAAACCATCTTTCTCAGTATCTTCCAAACATGCAAAAATTGAAATAAACACCGCTATCGACGAGCGAGCTTCCTGATTGATAAGCAATGTACCCCTCAAGGTAATAATTAGAGTGATAATATCAATAAAGGAAGAAAAATAGATGTCAAATATTTCAACCAGAATACCGATAGGTGTGACTTAAAAAAAAAAAAAAAGACGTAAGATATCGTCAAATTGAAACAATCAAACCTTCTTTCTTCTAAATAAAAACTGGAACTCAACTTAGACAATAAAAACTATGTTGATTCAAGTTGCAAGCGAACTGATTTTAAAAGTTTAGCATGAATTGAGATTCGAGTTTCGTAAGAGCTACGACACAAGATTAATAACAAAGAAAAGGAGAGGTTCTAATTTTGTCCAAAGCCCTTGAATCTCCATTTAGTTATGGGGTTGATTTATCAAGTAGCATAGCTTTCATATTCATTTTTGACCCAGTGTTCCCGAAGACCACAAACAATAACACAATATTTCTAGATAAACTATTCAGTATATTCATTATTCACAAGGCAATTTTTAAATCTTTCTTCATTAGAAACCAGAAAATAAGTATACCAATAGAGTATGACCATTTGCTATTAGTAGTAATCCTCTGTACTAGTGCATCAACAAATACACTAATATTTAATTAAGATACAACTCATGTAACTTTGAAAAGTTAAAAAATTTATAGCAATAAATAGGTCACTTGTATATATCACTATCTATGCAGTGTCATTACATAATTAAGATTACGTGATTTTTCGAGATTTAATCAAGAAACACATTATATAAAACAAGAAAGATCGCCTTATACAGGGGTATTGCTATAGGAAATTAATTTTACCACGGGATTGATAGAACAGGTAAGAATACTAATAAACATTACTGAGTCCCAAGATATTAAAGTTTTAATTCTGTTCCAATAAATTCACGTGCTGATTGAACCATTTAAAGAAAAGGATAACGCCCTAATAAATGTCATAAAATGCTCAGCCACCGTATTCAATTATTATAAAAGAAAAAATCTAACATAGAATTCTTCCCAAGTCCCAACTATGCGTGCGCATAACTAATGTGTGGCCCCCACGGCAACTCACAATTTACTACGCCAAATTTAATTGCCACAAATCACAACAGATGATCCAGCCGCAACACAATTTTACAAACTAACAAGATTCAAGATAGTAAAAAATCTCGTGAAAAATTCATCAGGAAAAACATCGTCATCACATACACTTGAAAATAGGTCATAACATACACTTGAAAATTGGTACGCAAGCATATAAGATATTTATAACAAAAGTTATAATTCACCCGCAGAGTCATAGCAATAAAAATAATAATCATTAACACATGAAGATAAATTACCAAAACATCATATATCAAGTTATCGATTTGAGATAATAAAAATTTTAAATCGATACTCGATATTCACATCGATAGATATTTAAATTAGGGTTTTAAATTCATAGATGTATGGCTCTGATACCAACTGTAAGAAATTTTAGCCAAGATCTACACCATGAATTTAGAACACCGATATTGAGAGTGTAAATATACCTGATTTTCGCCTATTGAATTGAACCTGATATTTACCGATCTTGTTGGGCAATTTCACTTGGTACGCTCGACTTCTTTGGCTAGATCTTCCTCTCCTTCTCACACCGACAGTTGACAGCTTAATGGGAAAGCAGATTTCAATAACGTGGAGTGGAGAGGGGACCTAGCCATCAATAAATATAACCCTAGAAGCCCTCCCATCATGGGCTTTCTAGAATGGGCCTACACCAGCTGTCAGACCACGTCTGCTAACATCAAGGCTTTAACAATAGTGGGTCAAACCAATAAGCCTGATAAGTCTTGTCCCATTAACCGTATTTATTTAGCCCGTTTTATTTAATACAATCATCAATTAATATAAGTCCAACAAGAAAATTCTTACACACCATGCTTCCATAAATGCCTTGATAATTTCGGAGTTGCGATCATAGGTAAATAAAGAGGCTCGTGTCGTATCATGTCATTGAGCTTCATTTAACTTGTCTCCCGCATCGGCTAAGGATATCTTCGGTCCACTTCTGGTATCCGTCGATAAAGCAAATTCACCATCGAATTCGAGGTCGTCTCCCCACTTGGCTTTTCGATAATAGCTCAACTCGATGACAAGTAATATGGTCTTTCGATAAGTTGATGGTGTGATGATAAGTAATCTGCCTTTCGATAAGTTGATGGTGTGATGATACGTAATCTGCCTTTCGGTAATTTGATGGTGCGATGTTAAGTAATATGGCCCTTCGTTAAGTTGATGGTGCGCAGCCTGTAGAGCCCGCACCTTTGATGTCTTGCTTAAGTTGATGGTACGTAGCCTGTAGAGCCCGCACCTTTGATGTCTTGTTTACGGTAACTCTTTGGACCTTCGGTAAGTTGATGGTGCGCAGCCTGTAGAGCCCGCACCTTTGATGTCTTGTTTGGCCAACGATCTCCGTATGAACCAAGAGAAGAGTCATGCACCTCCAAGCATGTAACCTTCTCTTCGGATTGTCTCTCATCATCAAGGATTGCCAAGTGCTTAACGCTGGATGAAGTTGAGATATCTTTAAAGTACACCATGGTGATCTTAAAAAAAAAAAAAAAAAAAAAAAAAAAAAGAACGAGTTACCATAAAAATCAAATAAAAAAGGGGAGAAATAAAAGAACAAAACTAAACATGTTACCTGTGTTCAATTAAAATTGAAGAGAATTGACGTGGCTCACTGGAGGTTGTCAAATTATTGCTGCCAAAGTTGAGTGTTGTTTCGGATTAACGCCGCAAGCTTGATTCCTTTTCCAAGTAAAATAGTTGTTGTCGCCAAGGATGATGCCGTCTCCGAAGTAATGCTGTAGAGTATTCAAGATAATGCTCCAAGAAATCAATCTGGGGATCACCACTCTCAATTTATCTCTTCTCTGCGAATTGTGTTTCAAATTTGGGGTGAAGATTGTGGGGGTGGAGGCTTGTTATTTATAGGCATGGAAATTAATAGAAATCCGAATCGGATTAGAAGTCCTAATTCTGATGGAAGTATTGTTCTCATGAGTTTTAATGGCTTACGCATTATTAAGCACATGATTGAATTGATTGTTTATTTAATTTTCAGAGTTGGAAAAGAAGACGACATTGGTATGCGGGATTGTAACTCTTCAAATTAGAGTTTCACAATGCACTAGTGCCTAGTGGACTTCTAATTAAATTGCAATTCCAAATTTTGGAGGAAAGAAGGCATCTGGACGTCCGCATGCATGCAAAATTGTTGCAGGAGTCCTGAAAAGAATTGGAGTCCTATATTGATTCAATTTCCCGGGCGAATTAAAATTCTTAATGACACAAGAAATTCGCACGAAATTTGTGGCTTGCAATACAAGGCAATTTTTAGTACTTTAATATTGTTCGAGATTAAATACGAATCCATTGAAATTTTCCTAAATAAAAGAAACTTTTTGGGAAATTTAAATACTTCAAGTCCCGCCTTCTTACAAATACTTGGTATGTTTTTCGCCGAGCCTTGAAGTGGGGGCATTTATAGACGGATAAATAAACTTTATATTATTAATTTAATTTGCTATTTTATATTTTGAAATTATCCTAAATTTAATTTCAAAATTAAATAGTCAAATTTAAATTGATACAAATCAAGTGATGACAAGTGTCAAAGTGACATGTTTTGACCAATCAAATCAAGTCTTGCAGTCAAAGAAAGCCAAGACAAATCATATGGCCACATGTGACGTATTGCATCACACCGACCAATCAAATTCAAGTCTTATATTATCTCTTTAAAATAAAAATAAAAATATTAAAGAGATAAATGATTTATATGATTTATTTGATATTATCTCTTCAAAAAAATAAGAGATAATTATTAAATAAAGGTTGACTTGAACCACAAGTCTTGAATCCCACACCTATATAAAGGGGTCATGGGATAGTTCATTCAACACACAACACGAATTTAAGAAAGGCTAAAAACCTCTCTACGAGTTCAAAGAAAGGCTAAAAACCTCTCTACGAGTTCAAAGAAAGGCTAAAAACCTTTCTTCCCGAAGTTATCAAATTTAAGCATTTGATCCGTTATCAAGGCGTTATACCGGCGAATCAGCGTTATATTCAAGATAAATTCACGGAATTATCGACGAGTTCGAAGGCGTTCTTGACGGAATTCTCTAAAAATCCAGCGTTTGATTCGTAAACAAGTCGAAGGACCTACGGATTAACGTTATTCAAGCTAAATTTGAAGTTGAAGAAGATCAAACCATCAAGTTCATCAAGAACCATTTGAAGATTCAACAACTTTAAATTTGAAGGAAGAATCAGAGGATCAAGTGAAGATTGAAGACCCACTTTATCTTGAATTTTCAAATAATTTGTATTATTTATTCGATATTGACTAAAAATCAATAAACGCGAATTTTTAGTGCAAACAGTTACATCGTATTTTATCGGGCACTCGTGTTAAACAGACAAACACTTCTCGTATCGCGTTTATATTTATACATTAGGTTACTAACACAAAAACTACTGTATTAGCATTAATATAAGCACACAATTTTGAATTGTTTCAATTATTCAAGACCAAAAATAGTTAAAACTTTGTCATGATTATGTGATCAAAATAGCATTTAGTTTTCATCATGGTGTTAATATTTTTACATTAATCATTCATAACCGAAATAGTAAAATCTTATCAAGATAAGTACTTTTCAATGAAAATAACTACTTTTTTATTATTTGCTCTAAAGAGACCACACACTTTTAAGTTTCCAAGAACACACAAATTATGTTTTAAAAAAATTATAATTAAATTTTTTTGTATGAATATTAAATATAAAATGAATTTGGTTTAATTTGCTGCATTCTAATATTTTGCTGGTTTTCCGGCAAAGAAAAATAGTTCCGATTAAAATGTGTATGAAATTACTTGATTTTTGAACATACATGTTTATTTTATAATTTAAAAAAGAAAAGTACTAAAAATTCTTAAAGAGTTGAGTCGGTATAACAAAAATATAATTTTATATATATAAAGTCATTTTTTTAATTTATATTATTCTACCTTTTTCAAGACCTAAAATGGTAAAATCTTATCAATATGCATGATATGGTTTAGGTAAAAATGCATTTAATTATTTTTCAATTTGTGTGAAATATCTTTTCATGTGATTAGAAAGGTCAACAACATGATTCATTTACAAGTGGAATTCTGAATCGGACGTCAGCCAAATTTGTCTACAAGAAATTGACACGATTATTATTCATCCAAAAGTGGAGACTGGAGAGAGGCAAAGAATACCACTACCATCACCAATTTAATGCAATTTCAATTATTTATTTATTTGCTTATGAGTCAAAACAGTGGAAAATAATAAGATTTCAAACGCGTTGCGTACGACGGATACAGTGATGTAAATACGACATAATATTCACACAATGATTAGTATATATTTTTAATATAAGTATCTGATATAATACGGTCCGATAATTATTTTTAAAGTGTTTGAGCATCAGATAGATTTCTAACATTTAATTCTACCAAATATATTTCAAGTTTGATATTACCTTTTCGTTTTATATATGTATAATAGGGGAAAATACTATTTTTGTTTATTAACTTATCTATTTTAGCAATTTTCGTACAAACTATTTTCAAGTGAAAAATGTAACTCATAACTTTAAAAATTTACAATTTAATGCAACTTTTTGTGAAAACCACCGATTCTCACCGAAAACTATCCATAATGGATCAGTTGGTATGTTAAATTAAAATTGCATTTTCGGCGTATATAATATGTATTTATATAATACTTGTAATTTTAATTTAAACAAAATTTCCCTCAAAAGAGAAAGGGTTTAATTACAAGCTCCAATAAACAAAAATGCCCCAAAATTGCTCCCACAAAAAAAAGGAAAAAAATGGGAAAATTTTAGAGATTTCTTCCTAATTCCCCCCTCAAAGAGAAAAAAAAAAAGGGTAATATCTCCATCTCTTCTAAGCTTTAGGGGCTTCAATGGCTATCATCATTGGACTATTTTGAGCTGGAGAACTGATTACCACTGGAACAAAGCTTCTCTCTGCTTCATTTCTCTTCATTTCAACATGATTATTTGCTTCAATATCCTCAATTATCCTACCATTTTTTGCAAAGTTCATCACTATGTCACCATCCTTAACTGGATTGAAAATCTCCTCTTCTTCAATCTCCTTGAATTCTCTGTATTTTCCCCACAAAACTGAGTACATTCCAATCACAATCAGCACTGCTCCAAGAACCCTAGAAAGACAGGAGAGACAAAGAGACAGAGAGAGAATTAGCAGACGGGTGATAACAATTTTCTGATCTAAATGGACTGTCATGTCATTAAGTAAATGACCCCCACTATAAGAGGATTAATTATAAGGGATTAGAGGAAATTAAACTATAATTACCCTCCAACATAGGTTTTTTCAGCCAAGATGAAAGAGCCCATAATTGCCACAATGACCATCATCAATGGACTGAATGCAGTAACAAAGACAGGCCCTCTTCTCTGCATGACAATCCCTCGCACATAGCATGCAATGCTTGATGACACAATTCCCTGCACCAGCAATAGGTAAATAAATTCAGCGATGCAGTCAGAAATTTTAATTCTCGCAACTGAAATATACATAAGATTTTAGTATAAAAATATAATTTTTTTTCCGAATCGTCTCTCGTTGCACTAGTCCCATTTAGCGACGAACCCGAAAGATTAATCTTGAATTAGACAAGCATATCGTACAAGAACACATATTTTTAAAATATTTAACGAAAAATTCGAAAAATATTCAAAGATAAGCAAACTAACAGCATAGGCAGCAGCAAGAAGATTCATGTCAAAGCCAATAGCCCAAGCATCACGTCTGTGTTCCATCACATATGTCACAGCAGTAGATTGCAATGTTCCCATCAAACAAACAAGTGCTGTTAATGAGAGATGGGCTTTGTATTCCTTCATTGTAATTGCCTGTTTCAACATAATCAAGAAAAGGGTTCATATAAATTAGAAATTAATTAATTTCTGATAAATTAAAATAACTAATAATTAATATATGTAAATATTCATATATACCTGAAGAAGGAAGAAAGAAGCCCAGGCAAGAGTGGCAAGAATGAGAACGATTGAACCCTTAATCCAGTCCTTGTCGGTGACCTCAGATGACTCAAAAACGTTCGTAGGATGTAAGAAATTGGACCAAACCATGTTGATGACATGACCTCTGTACAGTGTCATGAGGATGGCTCCAGCAACTGTTACTATTGTCCCCACCACCTTTGCTAGGCACCTCAATTTCCTTATATGCACCTTTTCCATCCTACAAATTAAAACACCTCAATTTAATTCCTTACTATTTCTGAATTTTTCGTCAGTTTTTTCCATCGGTTTTCGGCAGATTTCTTGTGATCAGTGGAGCGACAGCTCCATGCCGTTATCAGGCAAGTTTGTTTCGATTTGGGGTTTTCGGGTTCGTGAGAAATTCGCCGATGAATTCTTGTACAAGATTTGTGTATGTAATCTCTAATAGTACCCCTTTTTTTTTCAAATTTTTGGGTGAAATTTATTTACTTAATTATACATATGGTGTGTGTTGTGTACCTGCAGATGAGAGCAATAACAAATGTCAAGGCAGGGAGCATGTTGCTCATGGCACATGAAAAGGTTGGGGAAGTGTATTTCAGCCCAGCGTAGTACAAGTTCTGATCAATCACAGGCCTGCAAAATATCCCAATATTAATACTAATTATCAAAACAATTATTTAAATTGGTGCATAAAGATATATATAAACTTACCCAAGAAGTCCCAATACAAAGACATGCATGAATATTTTGAATGTAATCTTTGGCCTCACTTTCCTGGCCAAAAAATGAACAAATAAATGAGTTCATCAATCAAGAAAACCTATATATACATATATAAAAGTTGCAATTTTATTTATTTATTTGTACCTTTCAAGGAGGATGGCAAAGGGAGCAATGACAGCAGTGGCAAAGGCATTTCTGTAGACCACAAGAACAAAATGGCTCATGCCTCTGTTGAGAGAGACCTTAGTGATGATGTTCATTCCAGCATACCCAAATTGCAAGCAGATCATGGCGATGCAAGGCTTGGCCTTCTCAAAAGAACCCATTCTTGATCTTCTTAATTAGACTGTTAAAAATTACAGTTTTAATCAAGAGAAATTTACAAGGAGAGAAGAGGTTACAAGTGTTAGAGAGAGAGGAAAACACTTGAAGAAGATCTTGTGTTAGTCCTAAGGAATGAAGCCTCACAACACTAAAGTATTTATAAGCACTTGAGGTGGGGTGGGGTGGTTGGTTCTTATTTCAATAAATAAATAATTACGTCTGATCAGCCTACATTTACGTTTCATTACAACATAATCCATTATTATTAGGAAATTACATTTTATTCCCTAACTTTGAGAACCGTTTGTGGTCCCTAGGTTCCGTTATATCATTCTAAAAATATCACTGATTTGTTGTTAAATTTATATTTTGTAGGGATCATTTTGTTTATATTTATAAGTTTTAGGATGATTTTGTAATTTTGGTCATATATTCAATGTAAAACTTATAAAACTGTCGGGGGCATAAATGTACATTTATAAATTCTGTTAAGAGATCTCAGGCCAAATAAGATTTATAGGGACTAAAATATAATTTCTGGATAATGATAGACTGCGCGCGCTGTAATTAAGTTTATATGTACGGTAGTTAGACGTAAATTCCCGTTTAAATTTATTTAGAAATTAACAATATCAGCCTACTATTTCAATTGGTACTGTTCATCCAATATTCTATTCCTAAATCCTATATATATATATATATATATATACATATATAAAATAGAAATTGCATTAACTTGTTGAGGTGCATCTAATTGAATATTCTGATTTGTGCAAGATATCTGCAAATTGGGTGATGTGATAATCCAAAGTGGAATCAATCAGAATTTAATTATATATGTTTGGTGGGTTCCATCTGTAGTTGTTTCGTGATAGTGGCCAAAGTCATTATTAGAGAGCTACAATAAACAAAGCTGGTGGGTTATTAGTGCTTGCTGATGCCATTAACTCCACCTCTCGACGCGGCTCTCCGACACCTTTGCTCCGCCGTGGGCGTCGGCTGTTCAACTTCACAAGGTTGACAAATATATATATGGAAAATTTCTTGGGGCGATTTCAAATAATTTCCTATAAGTTTTGAGGTTTTTACTTTACTCTGCGAAAATTTATAATATATAATACGATATAAATACTGCATTATAATATTTTAGTACTACATTATGTGAAAATTATACAACATGTTTTGAGAGTGGTGAAAATTTATACAACATAATAAGATATATATAAATACTGCATCATATTATATTCATACTACATGTGGGGAGTAAAATAAAAATTTGATGCCCCATTGGGAGTTAAGTAAAAATATGATACCCAAGTGGGCATTTATCCGATATTACCCGAAATTTTTTCTTCCATTCGAATCATTTGATTATTTTAACTTGCAATCTCTCTAGACATAATTTTCTTAATTTGTAAATGTGAACACTTACTTTTTTTTAAACCATGAAATTACTGGATAGTTCGTAACCGAAATTTTAAAAATTTTGATTTATTGTGTCCATATTTCTACCAGAGTGACACGTAGAGTGACATGCAATATGTCATTTTTCATCTTGTTTTTGTTTTAAAAATTAAGAAAAGATTTTTTTTTTTTTTTCAGGTGGAAAATGATAGATTACATGTCAAAATAGACACATGGATATAGGTGATCGGTTTCGATAAAATTTTTCAAAATTTGATAACTAATTGTCCATTAATTTTATAATTTTGAAAAGTACGCGCACAAATTTGCAACATATGAAAATTATGTTTGAAAATTACAAATTAAAATAACCAAATGGATGAATTGAATAATTTTCCTCATATATATAATACCCGAATAACTTTAAAAGTATTATTTTATCATAATATATCATGTTAGATACTCATACAGAATATAATATCATATTATAGTTAGTACTTACTAGTACACTTATCACGTGATAATTTAAAATAAAAAAATTAAATATCATCATATTCGTATCATGTTAAAATGATATGATTGTATATGTGTTTTACGGGAAAATTTTATTTTGTACGTTGGAAGTTTGTATTGTTATGGCATAAAACAAAATTAATGTATGTTGGTTGTCGTTTCCATAAAGTTAAAAATTTAAAATATCAAAAGGTTAGGCAAGCAAAGCTTGCAATAGGAACATAGCATATATCTAAAAGTTTTAAATTAATTGAAGCACTATGTTGGCAAATATTTGGCGTATTGATACCATATTATTATTATGAGTTTATGACACAAAATTCCACTTGAAAAAGGGTGAAATATATGAGTACTATTTCTATACGTCAAGTTTGCTGTTGATACAAATTTTTATCCATTATAGGTACATATATATTATTCGGTTTTAAAAAGAAAAGAAAATAAAAAAATTGTATATATTCTTGAATAATTCTACATTTCTATCCATTATATAAATCATGTTCTTAAATAGTGAAAGTTAATTAGGCACATATGCTAAAAATTACAACCTCAAACTTCACGTATCGAAAAGGGCGCGAGGTGTAATAAATCAAAAAAAATATCCATTACGAATTTGCTGGTGAGTAAATATATTGAGGTTCAATCTCATCTAATGAAGAAGCTTAAACTCGATACGCTCGAGCTTGAGTCGAGTTTTACTCAAGTCAACTTATCGAGTTTGAGTATTAGCTCTCTCACCTTGCACCCCTACATGTATGTTATAGTCTTTAACATTAGAAATAAGGGTTAATTACACCTAGCCCCCATATTAGATGGGGTAATTACAATCCGCCACCATTTTTAGATTAAATTACAGACACCACCCTTCAGGAAATAAAAAATTACATTCAACCCCCATTTTCGTTTAAAAGTTGATGACGTCAGCAAATTTTTTAATGAAAACCCGAAAATACCCTCCGTTGACTTTGGTCAAATTTTTTATTCCCATATTGCCCTTGGGGGTTACCTGTAATTAACTATACTAATATGGGGGTTAAGTGTAATACTTTCTAAAACGAATTCCAATTGTCATTTTTGGACAAATTATAACATTTATAACGATTATATTCCTCTCTCAACTAAAATTTATTAATATGAATTAAATATTTATTTTATTATCGATGTTAAAATAAAATGTAAGGATTAATTAGTTTGATGAGGCCTAAAATCACTCTCGAATCAGAGCCGTCCACGTGTCAGCACACCGCTGACTAAATCCCAGACGCTCGCCTTGAAGGGCTCGTGGGCATTCCCAGCCCACTCATTTGCAAGCTAAAATAGACCGTCAAGCCTCGGATGACTATTTAGGTATAAGTCCAGAGCCGATGGGTCCGACGCTCGCATCTCGGCCCTCAGGGTTACCCTTCTCAGGGAAGCACCCACATGGGGGTCCCATTAATGACGCTCGGGACTTTGGCGCTCAAGGGTCTTCTATCATGGGGAGCCCATCTGTGGATTGTTCGAGCGTCACCAACGCTCGGGAATGCCCTACTTCTCGTGCAACGGATTCTAGCCTTCACAAGCGGGTTTTGGTCCATCCTCTCACGCGACCCTCGCCAACAACTTCTGACACAAAGGTAGTGCGCACCTCGCATCTGACACGCCGCCTCCCTTTTCAGAAACGTCCTTCTCACACCCTCACAGGCTGCCACGTGTTAGGGCAACACAGGTTTGGGACCACACGGTCAATTTACCCATTTACCCTCACCCCTAACATATAAATAGGGGAGAACACCTGCTCTCTCCCCCAAGTCATCTTTTACACAAGACATCTCACTGCTGAACTGGGCATTATTTTCCTCTGCATCTTCATCTTCTCCGAAGCTTCATACATTTCACCGTTTCCTGCACCCTTGCTGCACGATCTCTTGGTGTTATCCTAGCTGGAAGAACCCACGCACAAAAGGAAACCCAGTTCCTGAGGCTCTTACGCCTGTGATGGTCTTCCCTTCTTTAAACAAATCTCAAAGTGTTGTCGCATTTTAGGAAACGCACTTTCCTGCACCATCATTTTTGGCGCCGTCTGTGGGAAACCATCATCGTTTTCTTCTTCATCGCCGGATCCTTCCTCTAAAGCTAGTTGAGAAATAACACCTTTAAGCCCTGGAAATGGTAACTGCTACGAGATCTGGAGCAGTAGGAGAGAAGGGCGCTCTTCCCCCTGTCAGCGAAGAGAATGCAGAGAGCAACGTCCCCGTCGGAGGAGCAAACACCCCCGCTGTCGGAAGTGGGGACAGGAATGCAGAGACGGTAGTTGCAGCTCTCCCACCAGGAGGGAATGCTGTAGGAGGACCCAGTACCGTTATTCCTCCTGTAGCTCACACCACCCATGCAACCTTCCCCTACCCAGGCATGTATCCCATGGCCACGCCTCCACCGGGATACCCTTTTATGCAACCTGGAATAATACCCGGGATGATGCCGGTGATCCAACCTTATCAGGTGGGGACCCTGAATCTCCCCACGTCGTTACCAAGAGAAATACAAGGGGTGGAGATGCCCCAAGTTACAACCCAGCAACTTCAGGCGCTGTATGCGCAATGCGAGAGTCAGGCCGTCTAGAATGCCTGGGAGCATTTCATGGCAGCGTATTTCCCCTCGCAGGCTAGCGCTCGTCTGGCCCCGCCTCTTGGCGGGCTCCCGGCGCATCCCTTGACGATGGCCCAAAATGCGCTAAGGGCACAACAACCTCCCCCACCACCGAATCAAGAAAATGAAGCCCCACCGAGGGTCCAGCAAGAACGACCAGTTGCAGGAGAAGAAAGGGCCCCTCGAAATGAGGCGGCCGGAGATAATGAAGAGGTCCAATCGAGGGCCACAGGGAGGGCAAACCGCAGAAATGTTGGTGACCCTCAGCTGGCCGCTGTACAAGACCAAATTCGAGGGCTCCAGAACGTGGTAGAGCAGCTCTCTCGAGCGCGGTCTCACGCCTCCCGCGAGGGGGGCGAGAGGTCCAAGGCCAGAGACGCTCGCCGACCACGTAGCCCCATTTCTCGGCGCAGGAGGGAAGCCAGCTACGAGGATCCCGACGACCGGGATTACAGAATCATGATGGGCGATTCACCCCTCATTGAGGAGGTACTGATGACTCGCGCAGGGAAGGGCAAAATCCCCTCGTCTGTCAATAGGTACGATGGAACCACTGATCCAGCCGAGCACCTGGATCACTTTGTACATTTGATGCATTTATATGATCACCCCAACAACTATTGGGCCAAAGTGTTCGTCACTTCCCTCACTGGAATGGCCCAAGACTGGTACAAAAAACTTCCCCCGCGCTTAATTCGGGGATATTATGACTTAACAGATGCCTTCATCAGCCACTTCAACTCCTTAAAAGCACCGGCCCCAGCCGCAACAGCCCCGTACAGCTTGGTCCAGGGGCCGAATGAGACCCTTCGGTCTTTCATGGGAAGGTTTAACAAGGAGATCTTGTTAGTGGAGAAACCCTCGATGGATTTCTTGAGGCATGTTCTTTTCGGAGCTATAAACATGAAGCACTACGTCAGCAAAGAATTCGTGGAAGAAGTGGCCAAGAAAAAGGCCCGCTCGTTGATGGAGATAAGGGACATCGCTGACTCGTTTTTTACCCTCGAAGATATGTATCTGGCGAGGGATCAGAAGATGGCGAACGCCCCTCGCCCCATTAAAGCCTATGAGGACAGAGGAGATTCAACCAGGGGCCGCCGCCGCAGCCCCATTCCCGCTCGGAGGAACGCCTCTCCTCCTCGAAAATTCGAGCGAGTCCCTCTCAACCGCCCAATAGCTGAAGTGTATGCTATGGCGGACAAAAAGCTGTTCAAAAGGCCGTCGAAACTAAGGGAAACCGAGGCCCAGAAGCGCTCGGGAAAATATTGCGCTTTCCACAAGCAGAAAGGGCACGATACCAACGAGTGCCGGCAGCTTGAGAGTGAAATTCAGAGGCTGATCGCCGGAGGGCATCTTAAAGAGTTCGTTAAGGTGTTGGAACGTTATGACGAGCATTGTGCAGAGCGAGCGCGCGCTAGGGGGAGGAGCCGTTCACGCTCACGAAGTCCCCGACACCATCACTCCGAGCCCAGTGACCGTGGAAAAGGGAAGGCATCGGACTTGGAGAACCAGCCCTTCGCGGTTATTCACATGATTGCTGGCGGACCCTCGGGGGGTGACTCTAACACCTCCCGGCGCCGCTACATCCGGAGTTATGACCAGAAATCTTCTCGGTCCAGGCCAGTACTCTCTGTTGATAAATCATCACGCTCGGATGGGGATGAAAGCGTAGGATTCACAAAAAAGGACTTAGAGCACATTGTAACGCCCCATGGGGTCGGTGAAACCTCTGACTGCCCCATGGTGGTCAGTTTAGACGTTCACAACCATGTTGTAAAGAGGGTCTTAATTGATAGTGGAAGCTCCGTGAATGTTTTGCCTTATTCCACGTTCCAAAAAATGAATATCACCAATATCCCACTCGAACCACTCAGGACAGCCCTCGTTGGCTTCGGGGGTTCCGAGATCGTCCCTCGCGGACAAATTCGCTTGGCCACCTCTTTCGGTCGCGCCCCACAGCGAAAGACTTTGAATGTTCTTTACGTGGTGGTCGAAGTGGACCTACCCTACAACATCATCATCGGGCGACCAGCCCTCGTCGACTTCAAGGCGATAATTTCCACCTATCATCAAAAAGTCAAGTTTCCCACTCCCGAGGGAACCGGGGAGGTACTGTGTAATGTAAAAGAAGCTTGGGAATGCTACGTACTTTCTCTTCGAAGCCACAAGCCAAAACAACCCACCCAGGAAGGCTCCACCAAAAAATCTGTTGACTTCCCCAAGCTGGATGAAGATGGCCCCGAGCGCAAGAGGGCCAAACTCTATAAGAAGAAGAATAAGAAGAAGGCCACGGATAAACCCGAGGGTGCTGACAACTCACCCCTCGGCGAGGTTGGGGTTTCTTCCTCGGAAGACGAGGATCCGATACCCTCGGGAGATACCAACGAAAAGGTCACAGGAAAGAAAAGAGCGCTCGAATTGCCGAGGCCTGAAATAAGAGTGGAGCCCACAGAAAACTTCCTGACCATCGAATTGGAACCCGGGAATCCCGACAAGATCACGCAGATAGGTTCCAGCCTCGACGGCCCCTCCCAGATTATGATGATTGATTTCTTGCGGGATAATATCGATGTCTTTGCCTGGAGGGCTTCCGACCTCACCGGCATTGACCCGAGCGTTATTGTCCACCGGCTGAACGTGGATCCGGCCTTCAAACCGGTAAAGCAAAAGAAGAGAGATGTTCATGGGTTCCGGAAGCAAGTCATAGAAGAAGAAGTCAATAAGTTGCTTGACGCTCGGTACATAGAAGAAATCCTATATCCCGAGTGGCTCTGTAATGTGGTGCTCGTTCCGAAAAGCGCCAACAAGTGGCGCATGTGTAATGACTTCACAGACCTCAACAAGGCATGTCCCAAAGATCCGTACCCATTACCTAGAATTGATCAGTTGGTGGATTCGACCGCTGGGTGTGAACTTATGAGCATGATGGACGCTTTCCAGGGATATTATCAAATATTTATGGCTCTTGAGGATCGTCCTAAGACTGCGTTCGTGGTTCATATGGGGGTTTATTGCTTTAAGGTTATGCCCTTCGGGCTCAAAAATGCAGGAGCGACATATCAACGCCTCGTCAACAGAATGTTCGAGTGTGAGATCGGAAAGTCCATGGAAGTATATGTGGATGACATGATCGTTAAAAGTGAACGCCAGTGTTCCCATCTAGAAGACCTCAAACGAGCGTTCAATATTCTGCGGCGTTATGGTATGAAATTGAATCCTTCCAAATGTACATTTGGTGTACGGGGTGGTACATTTTTGGGATATATGGTCAGCCAACGAGGTATAGAGGCAAATCCAGAGAAGATTAAAGCAATCCTGGACATACCCTCCCCTCGGAATCTGAGAGAGGTCCAGGTGCTTGTGGGTAAGATCATTTCACTAAATAGGTTCATCTCCCGCTCAGCGGACCGAAATCTACCTTTCTTTAAAATTTTGCGCAACGCTCGCAACTTCACCTGGAACGAGGATTGCGAAAAGGCCCTGCAGAACATGAAACAGTATCTATCGAGCGCGCCCTTGTTGACCAAGCCAAACCCGGGGGAAAACTTGTTCGTCTATCTATCAGTTTCTTTGGAAGCCACGAGCGCCGTCCTCGTAGCAATCCGCGAGCGTAAGCATATGCCGGTGTATTACTTGAGCAAGACTCTACAGGGAGCAGAGAAAAGGTACATGGAAATTGAGAAATTTGCCTTTGCGCTCGTTAACGCATCCCGAAGGCTGAGGCCATATTTTCAGGCTCACTCCATCACAGTGCTTACAGATCAACCACTCAAACAAGTGCTATCTAAGCCGGATGTTTCGGGAAGGTTAATTAAATGGGCGATTGAACTCAGTCAGTTTGATATCTCCTTCCAGCCTCGTACAGCCATACAGGCTCAGGCAGTGGCCGATTTGTTGGTAGAACGTTTCAATTTGGAGACTGTGCCATCGGCGGATGAGGGTTTATGGCTTTTGCACACGGATGGCTCCTCGACCTCACAGGGGGAAGGAGCCGGGGTGACCCTCAGGGATCCCCTCGGGGCAGAAGTTGACTACGCAATCAAGCTGGCGTTTCAAGTTACCAACAACGAAGCTGAGTATGAGGCCCTCATCCAAGGGCTCAGGATTGCGCTCCAAAATGGGGCCACTCGGGTCACAGCATACGTTGATTCGCAGTTGATCGCGAGTCAAATTGATGGTAGTTATGAGGCTCGAGAAGCCACCATGGCACAGTACCTATCAAGCGCCAAGGAGGAGATAGCCAAGTTCAAGGAATTCCATCTTTTGCAAGTTCCGAGGGCAGAAAACGAACATGCTGACGCTCTTTCGAAATTTGCGTCCGCCCTGGACGGCTACAGCGAACGCGCTGTCACATTTCTGAGAACGGAGGAACCACTGATAAGTAAAGGCGAACCTTCAAAAGAAGTGCACATGATTGACCCTTCCGAGCCTTGTTAGCTTGACGAAATTGTCAGATTCCTCCGGGATGGAACCAGCCCGAGCGACAAAGTTGAGGCTCGGAAGATCAAAAGCAAGGCCCCTCGCTTCTCATTAGATGCCGAGGGTCGATTATTCAAGCGATCCTTCCTGGGCCCACCGTTGAGATGTTTGAGACCCTCGCAGGCTAAAGAAGTTTTAGAGCATGTACACAGTGGAAGTTCTGGGAACCACTCAGGCGGAGAATCTTGGCAAAGAAAATCTTAAGGAGTGGGTTCTATTGGCCCTCGGTATTGCAAGATGCCATTAGATATTCCAAGAAATGTCCCAAGTGCCAGTTCCATTCCAACACTCCTCAGTTGCCGGCAGCTCAAATGATTCCTATTGATGTTTCATGGCCTTTTGATCAATGGGGCATTGATATCGTGGGACCTCTTCCAATGGCGGTCGGGCAAAAGAAGTTCGTAATACTTGCTGTGGATTATTTCACTAAGTGGGCTGAGGCAGAAGCGGTCGCTAAGATAACGTTCAAGGTTGTGAGGGATTTCATTTGGAAAAATATCATCTGCAGATACGGCATCCCGAGGGTGCTCATCTCAGATAACGGTTCCCAGTTTATCGCTGCTGACACACGGGATTGGTGCTATGAACTAGGGATCGAACAACGATTCACTTCCGTGGGTCACCCTCAAGCTAATGGTCAAGCTGAAGTGACCAACCGAACCATACTCCAGCATCTGAAAACGATGCTCGAGAGTAAGAAGGGAGAGTGGGCTGAAGAACTTCAGGGAGCTCTGTGGGCGTACCGCATAACTCCGCGAGCGGCAATGGGGGAAACCCCTTATTCCCTCGTGTACGGCTCCGAGGCCATGATACCTGCGGAAATTGCTCAAGAATCCGCACGCGTTGCCTATTTCGAGCCTGCCGCCAACGAGGCCAATCGGGCGCTCGAGTTAGATTTGCTGGATGAGAAGAGGAATGCTGCTTGGGCACGTATTCACAAATACAAAGCAACCGTTGCTCGCCATTACAATAAACGTGTTAAGGAAAGGACTTTCCAGCTAGGGGACTTGGTCCTCAAAAAAGTTGAAGTCTCCAAACACGTAGGTAAGTTGGACCCTAATTGGGAAGGCCCCTTCAAAGTCATCCAGGTACGAGCAAACAACACCTACCTATTGGAAACTTTGCAAGGCGAGCGGCTCCCTAGGCCATGGAATGCATGTAACCTTAGAAGGTTCTACGTGTAGACATCAGTTTCTTTGAAATGGCCCGTTTGTGGCGTGAAGGGTTTTCCTTTGACGGAAAGCGTGTTGTAATCATTTCCAAAATGCATCTATATAACAGTAAGTATTTAACTCTTTGTTTTTATTATTTGTTTGCTTTCTTATTTGATCTAATGATTCGAGCGATAAGGGGCCTACTCCGTGTCGAGCATCCTCCACGTCGAAAAGCCTACGCGAAACTTCAATCGTTCCAAAGCTACACTGTCCAGGTGTTGATAACCATCCACCTATAACAGTTTGAACGATTTGTAATATAAAGTCCTAAAAGTGAGCGTGTCGAACAACGGGGAGCGCAATGCTCAGTTATAGCCAGCTGAGTGCTAACCACTCCAGCTCGTGCTCGCAAAAACTCGAATGACCCTCAACTTATTGAGTAAAAACACACTCATAAAATAATGGATTTTAACTCAATCCCTTCATATGTTTCTCGAAATAACGCTAACCCCACGGTTACGCTCGCTTTAATATCCTACTTAGCAGGTCCTGTTGTTGATCTCTAAAGTATATACAATCTAATGAAGCGTTTGAGATAAGGGTGCACATCGTTGGGCCAATACTTAGGCAAATCTCCAGAGGATTCCTAAGTTCAAATTCGAGCCTCATTGCGACTACGGCCAGGGAATACGCATAAAACACCCTCGCGCCCGTATCTACGCCCCTCAAATTGCCAGACGCTGCCGAACTTTAAACTGGAGGTGTATTCTGATAAACGCCAGGGCACCCTCAAAGATAACGCCCTCGTGCATACACACGCCCATCGCGAACGCTCAAACAAAATATGCCGATATAAAAGCAGCGAGCGCGATGAAATAACATCATTCATCATTCGAAAATAAAGGACAACGCATTCAAACATCCCAGCAGAAAGGGAAGAATTATAACATATGAGGAAAAAGAGCATAGAGAAGTCCAAAACATCCAAGGAAGTAATCTGAAGATTAATTACAGACAATAATTGTTCATAAATATGACAAGGAATTTAAACCAACAAGGAAAGGGATCAACATAAGGAGTTTCACTGAGCTGGAGCATCGGGCTCGGGAAGGGCGGTTGCAAGGGGAACCGGGGCCAACACATTAGCGTCAGAAGTTTGGGCCTCGCCAGGTTCCTCGGAATCCACTGTGTCCATGACGGTGCCCTCGTCTTCTATCAGGAGGGGCTCGGGATCTACCCTGTTGGCAGCTATAAACTCCCTTTGGAGTGTTTCCACCAACTCCTGGTACTCGGGCTCCGCCAGATTCTCAGTTGGATCCTCATCCTGGACCATTGGCTCGCAATTCTCATCCAGATCCATCCGTAAGCGAGCGTCAGTCCGAGCGCTTTCGGGCGCCAGGCCCAGCTTCACCATTTGCCCGATGGCCTTGTGGAAGAAACGCCTTGCATTGTCAAAGCAATGGATGTTGGCCGCGAACACGAAAGCTTTTGAGCGCAAGAACTTCTTCACTGCCTCCCAGGATATCCTCGCCTCCAAGCCCTGAACTTTGCCCTGCAAGTCAGCAAGGGCCTTGTTAGCGTCCTCATTCCGGCGAGTGCTTTCCGCCAATTGCTCACCCAGCTCTCGGTTCTGTTGCCTCAGCTGGTCACGCTCCAACTTCAACTCCTTGTGACGCTCGTCAAGAGTAAGATAGGCTTCGTCCGACTTCCGAAGGTTCTCCCTCAGCTGATCCATATCACGGTTGGCAGTGGACAGTTGAGCGTGAAGGTTGTTGTAATCCTCTTGCAGTTGAACAGGGTCTGAAATGCGCAGCAACTTCTTATATTTGGCTTTATGCTCAGAATAGGCTTGCGCTCGCCCTTGCAAATTTTTGAGCCTCGGGATTACCTCCTGGGAAGCCGTAGACGAGGGTCACAATCAGAACATGGAAGGAAGAAGAGGAGAATTTTGTAAAAGGAAGTATAGACTTACCGTCAGAAGGGCATGGCAGGCATCGTCAGCAACGCGAGCGGCGTCATGCTCGTTCAGCTTGTCATGATCGCCGGAGAATTGGAGTTTCCCAACGATGTCAGAGACAAGGTTGACGGAGTAGGCGCTCTTTTTTAGGAGCACCGGGCCTTCAGTCCGCTGGCGCTTATAGCGGGAGTCGCCCTTGCAGCCAATCTTCCAAAACTCTTCATCCTCTGATGAAGAAGTATCGCTGCCTTCGCCCCTGTGCCCTATGACCACTTCTTTCCCCTTGCCAGAAATGGGGATAGTGTCCGGCATCCTCTTCCTTTTCCCCTGACGGTCGGCCCGGAGAGTCTCGTGGATGCGGATATGTTCCCCCGAGCGGTTCCGCGACCCGCTCGAACTCAGTGAAATGGGACCCTCGGGGCTGCCGGCGGAGGGGTGGCCCCACGGGCTCCGTCAACAGTCAAATCTTCAATAGGGCCCCTTCGGGCCTCGTTCGCGACACCACCGCGGGCGCCATTGTGTCCCCGACCAGCCCCTCGCCTGACCCCTCTCCCCCTCGGAGCGTTGGGCGGACGGTTTTGTTGTTGTTGTGGGGGCTGAGGGTCAGCGGCGGGTCCCTGAGCGCCCAACATACGAGAAAGAGCTTCAGCATTCATTCCTCGAGATAGTATTTGAACGCCTGCAAACGAGAAGAAACGAGCATCAGAAATTGGTTGATTGAAAAAAAAAAAAAAAAAAAAAAAAAAAAAAAAAAAAAAAAAAAAAAAAACAAAACACAGCGATCACACCAAGTTAGAAGGTTATTCTAGAAGTCAGAGCAGTTAGTTCCTAGGATCTAACCATCGAGGGCCATGATGTCGGCTGGAGGGTGGAGAATCATATCTGGGGGGCAAGACAGGCCATAACGAAACAGTATTCCCTCGTTCTTCACCAGATTTTCAGCCTTAATCCATTTTTTCTCACTCCTCATCACGAAGGCTAATCCCTGTGCCCAATCCTCAAAAGCCTTATTCCTTGTTCTCTCCCTAACCAGAGGACGCTCGCCGTGAATCATCCACTGACGGTGAACCCCAAAGATCCCCCCAGGTGCCCCCACGAAGAAGTACTTCTCCTTCCAATGTTCGCCGTAGGAAGAGGAGGGAGAGTCTATCATTTTAAAGTCTGATTTGGCCTGGGCGTAATAAAACCCATCCGTAGGCGACGAGCGTGGCGAGCGGGCAACTTGTATCAAACTGTCAAAGTTGACAATCTAGGGAGCATGGCCTAGCGCTCTCATCGCTATTATGAAGGTGTTGATTAGGGCTATGCCGTTGGGCAGAATTTGTGAAGGGCAAAGCGCTAGATGGTGGTAAATGGTGGCGGCGGAGTGAGCGATAGGGAACCTTAAGCCCCCAGCCACGACTGCATCCCAATAGACCGTCATCATTCCCAGTGGTGGTTGATTTGCCCTCTCCCCCTCCTCAGGGAGTCGCATGGGAAATACCGCTTCATCCCAGTAAGCTTTTGCCTTCAACTCCTCCAGATCATCGAGCGTCAAAATACTCTCAATCTCATCCGGAGATCTGTCAGTTTGATGGCGGTTATCCTGCCTCACCCGAGTGGCAGGCTCTCTTCCTCTCCTCTGGCGCCTTCTGGAAGGTTCAGCCTCGAATGGGCGCCCGGATGGCCCTGCTTCACCCTCGGGAGCCATCACGGCCACCGTGATCCTATGATCCTGGGGTCGCACGGCACTATTCAGTACTGGGAATACCCTCTCTCCTTGTCTTTGCATCTCCATCACATTGTGCATCTCTTCGAAGAGGTCATTCAACCCTCCAGGGGCACGCTCGTTCATCCCTTGAACAGCGGCTTCCACCTCTTCTTCCCCAGCATCTGCCGGAGCCCGCGCCACCGGAATAGCCAGGGGAACCCCCTCACCTGGTGATGCCCTAGCCAGGGGAACCGCTGTAGGGACATTGTTGTGAGGGGAAGAGCTCCCCACGGACATCTCCTCAATCTCCCTTACGAAATCGTCTGCAGGGTATCCGGCCATGGTTGCTTTACGATTTTCGAAGATGGGGTTTTTTTCTCAGAAAATTCAATTGAGAAGGGGAAGAACTTCTGGAGCAAAATCAGTAGCGGAAAGTGGCTCTTCACTCAAGAATTTCACTCACTCAACCTAAATCTAAGAGTTAGTGTCAGAATATCAAAATTTGTGGAGCTTTACCTAGAGTTCGAAGAACAGAAGCTCGCCGGAGTCTGTAAAGGTTGCAGAGAATTCCTTGCTGCTTAAAGGCTGGAAAAAATCAGAGTGCGTGAAAGAGAGTCCAAAGCTCTATCAGACCCTATTTAAAGGGGAAAATTCACGTGATTTAGGGCTGGAAATTCAAAAACGCAATCATTTCCCGCCTAGGAAACCCCCCACTTTTGGTAACCGCCTCACGTCTCCCGGAGTGCACGCGCCCACGTTCCCACTCAGCATTAAATGCGGACTTGACAGCATTTAATGCGGTGTCAGTTTGTATCCGTTACAGAAGGCCAGCAGTCTCCTCGTTGGTAATGGCCTGGCCCTCGGATATTCAAAATTCAGGGTTCCTTCTTTATAAATTCTACAGTACGCTCGAAGCGGTACTACAGAATTTGGGGGGCAAAATGATGAGGCCTAAAATCACTCTCGAATCAGAGCCGTCCACGTGTCAGCACACCGCTGACTAAATCCCAGACGCTCGCCTTGAAGGGCTCGTGGGCATTCCCAGCCCACTCATTTGCAAGCTAAAATAGACCGTCAAGCCTCGGATGACTATTTGGGTATAAGTCCAGAGCCGATGGGTCCGACGCTCGCATCTCGGCCCTCAGGGTTACCCTTCTCAGGGAAGCACCCACATGGGGGTCCCATTAATGACGCTCGGGACTTTGGCGCTCAAGGGTCTTCTATCATGGGGAGCCCATCTGTGGATTGTTCGAGCGTCACCAACGCTCGGGAATGCCCTACTTCTCGTGCAACGGATTCTAGCCTTCACAAGCGGGTTTTGGTCCATCCTCTCACGCGACCCTCGCCAACAACTTCTGACACAAAGGTAGTGCGCACCTCGCATCTGACACGCCGCCTCCCTTTTCAGAAACGTCCTTCTCACACCCTCACAGGCTGCCACGTGTTAGGGCAACACAGGTTTGGGACCACACGCTCAATTTACCCATTTACCCTCACCCCTAACATATAAATAGGGGAGAACACCTGCTCTCTCCCCCAAGTCATCTTTTACACAAGACATCTCACTGCTGAACTGGGCATTATTTTCCTCTGCATCTTCATCTTCTCCGAAGCTTCATACATTTCACCGTTTCCTGCACCCTTGCTGCACGATCTCTTGGTGTTATCCTAGCTGGAAGAACCCACGTACAAAAGGAAACCCAGTTCCTGAGGCTCTTACGCCTGTGATGGTCTTTCCTTCTTTAAACAAATCTCAAAGTGTTGTCGCATTTTAGGAAACGCACTTTCCTGCACCATCATAGTTATAGTTAAATATTAATTAGAAACATAATTAATTGTAGTGACTTTATTATTGAATTTTTTTTATTTACTTAGCTTAATAAAAAAAAAAGATATTAATTTAAAATTAGAAATTAAATTATTTTTTATATAGATATAAATTATTACTAATAATTATTAAATAATAATTAATTATTAATTAAAATTACAAACTTTTGATTTACAATATATGTATTAACATTTTGATGTAAATATAAAAGTTTGTCGTACATATATATGATTAGTAAAACTTTAAATACCGAACCTTTTTAGTTAGATTTGATTCGATTTGAGTTAGTTTATAATTTTTTAATGTAGTGAGAACAATTTGCATCTTTAATTGCATAATACAAATTATAGTTTTTATATTTTAGAATTAGTTCAAATGTCGTTACCGGTAAGTTTCTATTATAAAGTACTAATTCTGCAAAAATATTATTTTAAATAAATTAAGATAATGTATTAATAAAAAATAAGACTTATTTAATTTAAAGAAAACATGTGCGAGTTTTACAAATCAAACTAAATATATAAAATCAAATAAAATATGAACGAATTTTATAATTAATTATAGTTCAAAGAGGAATATAGCCGTTATAACGATTATATTTTGTCCAAAAATAAAAATTAAGAAATTTTATTAAAAATATTACACTTAACCCCTATATTAGTATAGTTAATTACAGGTAACCCCCCAAGGACAACATTGGAATAAAAAATTTGACCAAAGTCAACTGAGGGTATTTTCGGGTTTTCATTAAAAAATTTGCTGATGTCATCAACTTTTAAACGAAAATGGGGGTTGAATGTAATTTCTTATTTCCTGAAGGGTGGTGTCTGTAATTTAATCTAAAAATGGTGGTAGATTGTAATTACCCCATCTGATATGGGGGGTAGGTGTAATTAACCCTAGAAATAATTGTATCTAACTACTCTACATTTAAGTTTAATTATATATAATGCATTCTATTAAAATCGAGGAATTATATTTTAATCCCTAACTTTTGAGAATAGTTTGTAGTCCCTGACGTCTGTTAAGATCTCGTTATGTCATTCCAAAAATACCTTCAATTTTTTAAATGTGATTTGTAATTTCAAAGATTTGTTAAATTCATAATTTTAGGAATCGTTTTGCTTATTTTTGTGAATTTTAGGGATAATTTTATAATTTTGGTTATATATTCAATGTAACACTCATACAAAACATCGGACATAAATATAGTTTGACAAATTTCATAAGGAATTTCAGACCAAATAAGATTTACAGGAGCTAAATTAGAATTTTTCGATTTAGATGGATTATATTGTGATTAGGGTGATCTCGGATGTAAATTTCACTTATCATTATATTGTGACTGCCGGAGTTCATACCTCACCCAGATAACATATGTTTCCCAATAATATATTTATATATGTATATAAAGAGAGAGGATATATGCTAGATTACGTGGGCATTTGCTGATGGGAGGTGATGATTATACAGTGGATAGCATGATAGTGGGAAACGACGTCGAATATCATTATAAATTCCATGAATCCTATTCTTGCGTATCATCAATAGTACTGATTGTCACATCGTCTGCATAATTGATGGTGCTTTGTCTCTGTGAAGTTGTTGCAGCAAACAATTCGTATATGTTCACCCTATGGCTATATACTTATCTGCTAAATTAACTAACAATTTCCTTAATTCTATATAATTATTTTCATAATCTTTAACTATCAACATTTTATTATAAGTTAGTGTTGGAGGTATGCCTCTTGCATTCTGTTCCACGTTGGTATTTGAAGTATCACCAGTAAATATAAAATTCCCTGTTTTTGCTCGAGAAAATTATATTTTTGTTATATCAACTCATCCTAATTCACAATTTTAGTATAACAAATTTTTCGGTGAGAAAACTAACCATAACTTTAAAAGTTCACAATTTCATGCACTATTTGACCTGAATTGATATAACCCGTCGGAAAACCCACCCGGATCTCCACGTGCCCGTCGGAGAATTTACCATGAAGCGGGTTTTGCGAGCTTCGGGTGGGTTTTCCGGTGGGTCATATCTATTCAGGCCAAATAGTGCATGAAATTGCGAACTTTCAGAGTTATTGACTAGTTTTTTCACCGATTTTTTTTTTTTGTTCCAAAATTACAAATTAGAATGAGTTGGTATATCAAAATTGCAATTTCCACCTTTTGCTCTAAATTGAATATCTAAAAAAAGTGTGTTCAGCTTAATAAGTTTGAGTGTTGCATTCAATTAATAAATTGTGAGAAATAGGCTTTCGGTGTGGCACACCACACCACCCGCTTTGGGATAGAGGCAGGTCCGGGAACTCATCGCTTAGTCGTAGTAGCATTTGATGACACATTTCGCTTGCTCCTAGGCATCATTGCTAAGAGCTTCGCCTCCGAACAACAAGGCTACTATTTGCTCCGAGTTTGACCTAAGTTGTTCAAAAGTCAAAACTATAAACACATATACGAAATAAAATCAAATGTAAGTACGATTGGAATATGATTGTTTCATGTCTATAGAATTGTTTAGTTAACAGGGATGATTTATGAAATAATCGGACCACTACTCTTCGGGTAATTCTAGCCTGAGTCTGACTCGACCAAATTAGTATAACAAGTGACGAGTGTTTTACACTTGTTGTATGATTAGTGAAAAGTTTAAGAGGAATGATACACATTTATTGTTATAATCGTTTGAGCCGGATCTGGAATAGAATTTTCCCGTATGGCTCAACCTGAACGCTGATTTAATTCGTATCAATGCAATATACCCCAAGTTAGGATACCTCTTTCTATAAAATAATTATACTTCCCATATCTCATAGATGATTATTAGGTTATAATATATAGTTTTGTTTCCACATTGAAGTGGGGAAGTGGAGGCCCAAAATATGGGTATCTATTCATCCTCAATCTTCTCGACATTGGATTGTGTCCGACACACGACGAAAGGGCCATGTTTCCTAGCATTACAACCATGTTTATCATTCTTGTCATTTCCTGCATCAACACAAAAATGATTGGTTTTCTTCCCGGGACAAATCGGGACTTCATGCTTAGGCAATTGTGAGGAAGAAATTTCGCAAGGTTTCGTGCTGTGGGAAGTAAAAGTAAATGTGGATTTTTTAGAGTCCTAAATTCATTAAATTGGGTAGAAACGGTGTAGACCATTCGAGTAGAACAAAACGAGGGCGAGATAGTAGGTTAGGGAATTTAAACCTGCCCCATGCCCAAAACGAGGGGCGGGATTTGAATCTTTAGTTAAGGACGTATGAATTTGTTCCGTTTAACTACATTTGTAATCCTGACTTAAGATTGACTCGATTGTAAACTCGAGTTAAGTTCTACACGAAGCAAGCTACCTGATTGAGCTCGAACTCGTTGGCCGACTCGAATTATTTGCAACCAAACAACGAAATTGATATCACAACTTTATTTTTGGAAGGGAGGAAGTGAAGGGACATCCAAAGATTGTCGATGTTTGAATGTCTTTGGAGCAATAAGTGATGCTCCTTTTAACATTGTCATATTATTTTTTTTCCTCATTAACTGTTATCAATCTTCCTTTATGGATCAATTATTAGCAGAGTATCTGATGAAGAGTCCACTTAAAAATTATTGGGAGACAATTATTATGGGATTGAGCCCTAATTTTTCCAGAAAAGACACCTCTTACATTTGTGTTTGTGTGCTTCTTGTGACCTCACTTTTTTTTTTCTTTTGTTTTTTTGGAGGGATTTCATTTGATGCAAGATTCTGATGAAAAATCAGGATATCAACTGACCCACACTAGCGTTTTCAGGACAGTAAATTTTTCGACGATAAAAAAATCCACTAATTCCAAAAATGTGTCAATTTCGGGACAATCCTCGTCGGAATCCACTATTTCATACCGGAGACTATGGACAGGTGACATTTATGATGACGTGGACGATGACAACATTTCCAAGTCAGATAATATTTCCACGTATTATACAGGTGGCATATGACGTGGCTGGGCCCACACGAAACTTAATTAATTTCGGGAATAATGCAAAATCGGGATACCAACTGACCTCAACTAGCAATTTCGGGACACTTATTATTCCGGTGACAAAATAGTCCACTAACTCAAAGAATGTGTCAATTTAATGACAAATTCGCCAGAAATTGTCACAACCCCAAATCACCGGCTGGCAACAATCCCGTCACGACCACCACAAACCCAAATTGCCGGCAAACAATCTCACCACCACAACCCCAAATCGTCCCCACAACATCACCACAACCGTAAATCACCGACAAGCGGCAAAAAATTAACTCGCCACCAAAACACCACCACAACCCCAAATCGCCAGTAACACACCACCACCACAACCCTATATATATATATATATATATATATATATATATATATATATATATATCCTTGCTGCACCACCACCACGAGAACCAAACTCATGACATAAGCACACTATCGCTGAGTAACCGAATACATCAATTTCCGATCGAAGTAGCTCAGGCATTACAGTCCAAAATCAAAAGGAAAATTTAGGGCACAAAGCAGAAGGGTTATCCTTTTTCGACGGGGAACCGGTCTGGTGGGTGTGTACGGAAAACAGCAAAAGCACTAACCTTTCTCCCTAAAGCTCTCCACGCCATTAACGATAATGCGGATATCTATCAGTTCAGTGTTGGAATTTCAAGGCAAACATGAATCCGAATCGAATGTATATCCAAAGTTATTTCCGAATCCAAATTGGTTGGTGGTAGATAATGAATTAATGATAAAGATGAAGGTTGAGGAAAACCGTGCTGGCGGTGGTTGGCAACGGCGTTGCTGAGGCAGCGGTAGTGGGAGAAGCCGGGAAATGGATCCTGTTACTCAACAATAGTGTGCATTTGTGTGGTGGTGATGAATTTGTTGCCAGTGATTTGGGGTTGTGGTGGAGAGGTTGGGATTGTTGTCTGCTATTTGGTGGTGGTAGGGGTGTTAATGTCGCGTCATCAATTTGAACATGTCAACTAATTTTAGGCGATGATTAGGCAATTTTCGACAAATTTGTCAATAAATTGGCACATTCTTTGAGTTAGTGGACTATTTTGTCACCGGAATAATAAGTGTCCCAAAATTGCTAGTTGGGGTCAGTTGGTATCCCGATTTTGCATTTTTCCCGAAATTAATTAAGTTTAGTGTGGACCCAGCCACGTCATATGTCACCTGTACAATACGTGGAAATATTATCTCACGTGGAAATGTTGTCATCGTCCACGTCATCATAAATGCCACTTGTCCATAGTCTCCGGTATGAAACAATGGATTCCGGCGAGAATTGTCCCGAAATTGACACATTTTTGGAGTTAGTGGATTTTTTTGTTTCCTGAAAATTTATTGTCCTGAAAACGCTATTAAGGGTCAATTGGTATCCTGATTTTGCATTTTTCCCTAAGAAGTTATATATAAAAGAAATAGGTTAAAGAAGGTTATAATAGAAAAGAACTAACACTATAAAAAACCAGTTTTTGAATCATGAACCGATGACACTTTGTAATTAATGAGTTGAGTTTGAGTCGAGTTTTTAAAAATTTTCAAATACGAGTGAGCTAATCTCAAAAGTTTGAGCTCAAGCTCGCACATTTAGGCTCATGTTCAAGCTCGAGTTATTTATATTTGAGTCTATCTGAAGCTAGAATTTATCATAGGTTCATGTATAATAATCATAATTTGATTATCGAAATTAAATATGAGTATAATGTAAATTTAATAATAATGCGGTTTTAGGTGTTTCAATACTAAAAGACTCCCGAAATTATTGCTGCTACTACTATTTTTTTGGCTACTACTATTATCTATAATTTATTATGACTTATAAAATATGCAAGAAAATGTGCACGAGTTAACTCATTAACTCATGAACAAAGATGCTTGGGCAAACTACGCTTGCGAATAAGCTCAAGCTTAACAAGCTCGAAAGTTTTGGGCTTCAATCGAGCCATATCATCAAATTCGTAACCGAATGGAGTATGTCTTGCTAACCAACCCGTTATTATTGAATAATTATAATCAGAATCTGGTTCGATTAAATTAGTATAACAAGACGAAAAATGTTTATACTTTTTTTTTTTCTTTGGTACGCGAAAAATGTTTATACTGAACCTATGATTTCTGCTCAGTTTTACAAAATAGCAAATAATAAGTGTCCGCAATCAAACCATCCTTATCACTTCGATGATCTTTGAGGAGCTACCCTTTGTGATCCGGTCAACATTTGGGGGCACAATGTCCTTTATCCCAACCACTTGACATAGGGCGTCCAACTTCTGCTTGATCTAAGCGTCAAGAACCATCGGGATATACATACGGTATATATACATAGGTCATGACTGCCCCTCCAAGCATCACAATCTACGTACCCTTGATCCAAACAGTAAACAAGCGTGTTCCGCAAAAACCCTAAGGGCGTGACGTCCACTTTACGGGAAAATATAATATACTCATCAATATGATTGTTCGATAATATCCTTGAATAAGTGGAAAGTTCGATCATAAATAATTATTGTTGTCTTTTCAAGTTGTAGATAGGCTGCAAGTTGTTAGGTCCTGGTAATGACAAGCCTGCACGCAGCAACACAGGCAAATTGCTTCCTCCAAAGTCTAAGAAAAGCGAAGAAGAAAAAGAAAAAGAAAGAAAGAAAAACAACTCGTGCACTTCTCAACTCTCCAAACCTTCCAAAAGCTTTTCTTAATCAATTCAAGCAACAAAAAGTTAAACTCATCAAAGAGCTTAAGTGATTGCCCTTTTTTTCTTGTTAATTTTGTAATAAAATAGTAAAGACCCTTTTAAATATAATAATAAAAAAAAATCGCAAAAAAATTGCTTTTATAATTATTTTAAATATTAATTACAATATCATGGAGTTTTTTTTTTTGAATAGTATCCATGAGTTGAAAAAATGTTTGTTTACTCCCCATTTTCAAAAAAAATTGCGTTTGCTTCCCAGATGAGAGGCAAAATGTTTGTTTACTCCCCATTGTTTGCAAACGTGGTATAAAAACTCAAGAATCACGTAACTAAATCCCCAAATGTTATATATTTTTCGCAATATGATATATTGAAAATGGGGAGCAAAAACAAATTTGAGTCCCCATTTGGGATTTTTCGCACATTTCCCGCAATATATATATACACGGAGATTTTCGTCTGATTATCCTTCATTTAGGCTTAATTACTACGCAATCCATCTAAATCGGAAATTATATTTTAGTCCCTATAAATCTTGTTTGATCTGAGGTCCTTAAAGAAATTTGCTAAAGTACAGTTATACCCATAACGATTTGTATGAGTGTTTATATTAAATATATGACCAAAATTATAAAATCATTGCTAAAGTATACAAACATAAACAAAACGACCCCTATAAATTATAAATTTGACAATACAGTCATTGAAATCACAAATCAAATAAAAAAAAAAATTAAGATTATTTTTGTAATGACATAACGGAACCGTAACAAACGCCAGAGACCACAAACGATTTTCATGAAAAGTTAAAAACTAAAATATAATTTCTTAATTTAGATGAATTGCATTATAATTAAATCTAAATATAGAATAGTCAAATGTAAATCTCTTTCGATATATATGTATGTATATACCTTGTTATGCATCAAAGACTCAATCTTTTCCCAATTTTTTTTTCATCCCACATTATATTTCATTGGTGGTTTGACCAAATGTCCTAAGCTTTTTCTCCAAAGGAATTAAAATCAACTTTATTTAAAACTTAGTTGTTGATCATATATTGAACCAATTATATGTGGTGTTCTTTCAATCACAAATGTACTTTTTAAATTGCATTACACGAATGCGACTTTAGTACAATTTTCTGACTAACAAAAAGATTGAATCATGGAGACTTATGACGTGAAAAGATGGCTTTTTTCTTTTTGCCTTGGAAAAGTTGTGGTCAAAGATTCCTGTTTGTGATGCCTTTATTTATGTTATTTTGTATAATGTTAATTTATTTCTTATCATTTAAAGCTGGCCATGGCTTTGACAGCTTTTTTTAAAAAAAAAATTCTATTATTTTAACCATGCAACTTAATATAATTAAGCATTAATTAAATCGGTTGTGACAACGCTTTTAAAAAGATTAGCAATATTAATTACAAATAATGTAGCTACAAACGACACTAATCTGGGATTTAATTTTCTTAATTAATTCCTTATGCATTAGGTCGAACTAAATTAATCTGAAAGAATTAATTATTAGGGAAAACTATATATATTATCTCTGAATTTTGGGGTGATTATAATTACGGATAAATATTTTGAACATCCTGTACTATCGCGATTTTTGGAATTTTCATCCTAAACTATATATAAAAAATCGACGTTTGCATTCTCAATTATTGTTTTTAAACAAATTGCAACCTGATTCCAACGATGCTATGATGTTGAATACAGATATATACAATCATACGAATACAATACGAAATGAATACGACAGTAGATTTTAAAAAAAATTATCACGTGAAAATATTTGACATGATATAATAAAATAATATTTTAAAAGAGTAATTTGTATGTATTATATTCACAGTTTTAGGATATACAAACAAGTTTCAATCTATTACTTTTAGTAGCTTGTTTATGTATTTAAGATAAAATTATTTAAAGGCAAAAGTTTCTTTTTTTTCTCTATCTTTTTCCCACACTTTTGGTCATTTGTCATGTATATGTAGCCATGGAGATAGATAGGAATATTGTGACATTGGTATATGCTTATTATTTTCAAGGGGGAATTTGAGAAAACTCCCCAATTGTATAGTCAATTTTTAGTTTACTTCCCAGGTCTAAAAAAATTTTAGTTCACTCCCCAATTCACATGCATAATTTTAGTTAGCTCCCCAATTTTGGGGGCAGATACCACATATGGCGATTTAGATACACCATATGACGAATTAGGTACACGATTCTTGAGTTTATCTAAATCGCCATATGTGGTATCTAACTCGTCATATGGTGTATCTAAATCGTCATATGTGGTATCTGCCCCCAAAATTGGGGAGCTAACTCAAATTATGCATGTGAATTGGGGAGTGAACTAAAATTTTTTTAGAACTGGGGAGCAAACTAAAAATTTTTCAACCCATGGGGAGTTTTCTCAAAATTCCCCTATTTTCAATCGGTCTTCAAAAAAAATTATTTTCAATCGAGAAAGGCAATTAGTTAATTGTTTCCAAATTATATCGGACGTTTACTAAAAAAATTTAGAGTAGTTGATTTATTATGTAATTGAATCTGGTGCATAGTGAAGATGTGGCTGACCACCCTTTCAGAGCGATCGTTATGCAATGTCGTACTCTTATACTGAAACTTTGGGAATGTTTTGGCCGACATGTCGACCGGATCGGGAATGCCCTCGTGGGCTCACTTGCCAAGATTGGGCAAGATATGATGGAGGATGTGATTGTTTGGAATCATCCACCGGAAGGTCTCGCCATTGAGGAGTGATACTATAATAACGAACTGTTAAATTACATCATCACCTTATTATATTAAGTTATTAACTAACAGAGAAATTAGTGGTTGGTAAAATTTCATCATAAATAAATATATATATATATATTTAAAAAAAAAACAGCAAATTAATTAAAGTTAAAGTGTAATCAATTTGCAACCTACATTCTTTCTCTCCAACTTTTTACTGAAAAGTTGCATACCCTTGCATTAAACAGAAATAATTTTATTTCGTTGTTAATATATGAGGCGGGAGTTTCGATAATAATTCCAAGGTCTCTTTGATCAGTTTCTAAAAAAAAAAAACCTTTATTTCATTATTATCCTCTTCAAGAAATCATCCTTTATTTCCTATTTTTGTCAATTCGAGTTGAATTTTATGCGTTATTTTGGGAACCCTTTATAACTTTGGAATTTAGGATGTATAAGGATTAATTGGGCCAGGCCCACCCTTGTTGCATTCAAGGCCAGGCGGCCCATTATGTAGGTACCCCACAAGGTGATTGTACGTCACAAAAAAACAACAATACGGATACAATAGAGTATAAACACGGTGATATAGATTTTTTTTAAAAAAATTATATGAAAAATATAGGATACGATGATCGATACGATTGTTCAATACAAGACGAGATGATAAAATGATATTTTTAGAAATATTCGTACATCGAAAACTACGACATAGTGGATTTTTAACCTGAATCCATTTCGAGGCTGATATAATATTCTGACTACTAGTATCTTGTTATAATAAATATTCATAACTAGAAATAAGTTGGTCAAATACAATATATATTAAAAAAATTTATCATTTAAAAAATAATTGAAAACTTATAATTAGTTTTGAGTAAATCTTATATTTAGTTTCTAAAATTTTGAATTTGTGTCATTTTAGCTTCTAAAATTTCAAAAATAATAAATAAGTCCCTACTATTATTAATTTGTTTCAAATTAGTCCATTAACAACTTTTTTGGACCAAAATTTTTTTTATGTGCGTCAAGTAGATAATTAGTAAGAGTATTTTTATCTTGCACCATTAAGGTGATACCCTTCGAGACTAATCGCAGAAAAATTTTCCGATCACATCTTCACTGAAAAAATTGTTAAGAAACTAACTTAAAATAGATTAGTAACATTAGGGATTTATTGATTACTTTTAAAATTTTAGGACTAAAGTAATACAAACTTAAAACTTTAGGGACTAAACGTGACATTTGTTATTAGTTTTTCAACATATTTTTATCATACATATATTATAATTAGTTTTTGCAATATATATGCTTATTTTTGCTATTCAAAATTATGATATGATCAATACTATGGATATATACAAAACTTTCAATCATGGGGCACACTATTATTCTCCTCACTTATTGAACTCTTACTATTGAAATGCAAGACTTCACATTTTTAGATATAAAATGCAAGTCCCTATCTAATTCTTTTATAATTTTTATCTATTTATTAAGATAATCTTATTTGCCCAATAAATAATTGTTAATTGTTCAAAATTTAATTCTTTTTAGACACACAAAGTTGAGTTGCAAAATACCAAAAAATCGTTTTCCTTATCAAAATACTTTCATAAATTATTTTCGGGATAACTACGAATACATCCACAATTCATTCAATTATGAAAAAGAAAACATTTATAGTTGAGAAATTACGAAAAATAATTTATGTTTGGACAAAAAGGGTACTCGTAATAATTTCTAAAACTAAACTTAAATAGAGAAAAAAAAAATTGACATTCGAACTTTACAGATTTTTGCAATTAACCATACAATAAATTTTCGTTACAAACCGTCATTCAAAATTTGCATTTGCAATAAACCGCCATCTAAATATATTTTTTTTGATAATTTTGGCTAAAAAACATGACACGTGGCATATTTGTAAAACATACACGTCAGTTGTATTTTCACCAAAAGCCCCAAAGAAAAAAGTTTGGATGGTTGTATCATGTATGTTACAAATACAAACTTTGAATGGCGGTTTGCAACGAAAGTTTATAGGAATGGTAAATTACAAAAAGAGACAATGTTCGGATGACAAAAAAATCTTTTTCCCAATTAAATATGACCTCCGAGTTATTATTGAGAAATTACTAAAAGTCATTTATTCGTTGTTATTTTCGTTGCTATTTTAGTAACGAATAATTGTCGTTGCTAATTATCCGCCGCTATTTTACAGTTTTCTTGGTAGCAGCACTGATCTGTATAAGGAAATTTTTTCCTTACAATTGAAGACATTTCTTGAATTTCACAAGATGAAAACATACATGAAAAAGGGTTGATTACTTTGGTAATCATCCCAAAGGAAAAGAAAATCCAAACATGTCTTACTTCCTCATCATCTCCACTTCTTCATCTACCTTAGCACCATCCAACAATGGCTTCTTGCTGCCACCCTCCTCAACATCTTCCCCATCATCGACATCCTCCCTCTCCGTTATCTCCTCTATCGGTTTACACGTGTAAAATGACGCGCACGTCACATAATACACGAAGTTCACCACTTGTACTGCTGTCATGAGCCAGTAATAGTTCTCCAACCTCCCTCTATTCAGATTCCTATCCGGAAGCCAATTACTCTGCTTACCGGTGTGTTCATGGACCAAACTAACCATGAGTGTGCTCGTATAGTTCCCGAGGGCGATGGCGATCCAGTACAAAGCGATTGCGGTGCTCCTCATGCTCTCGGGGGATTGATCGTATAGGAACTCCAAGTGCCCTACAGCCATGAACACCTCTGCCAATCCGTGCAACGCGTACTGTGGGACGAGCCAGAAAACGCTGATGGGGATGACTGCAGTCGGTTGGTCAAGAAGACCGTGCTCTTTAGCTGCTGCTTTACGCTTGATCTCGATGAGGGCAGATGCCATCGTCGCGAATATGCTGATGAAGAATCCGACGCCCATCCTTTGGAGGCAAGTGAGGCCGACAGGGTTCTTGATGAAGCGGCGGAGCAGAGGGACGCCGACACGCTCGTATAATGGAATACCGATTACCATGGTTAGTGTGGTGAATATGGACATTGTGGCTGGTGGGATTTCGAAGTGAGGGGATATGTGACGGTCCATGGAACGGGCTTGGGTGATTGTGAAGCTGTTGAGGTGGGAGTATGAAGCTACTAGTAATATGGCTGCTGCCCAAATTGGGAGCATTCTGCTCATTGTTTTGAGCTCTTCTACTCTGTGAACTGTTGCTAGTCTCCATAGGTTTGGCTCGTCCGATTCATTGTTTTTGTCCGATTCGGTCACGACAGCCGCACGATCCAACCACCTGGGGTTGGCGAGAAGATAGGATCAGTAAGATGGGTGGAAGTTGATAAGTGTAGATTAAAGTTAGGTTATAGGGGAGTTCAGTGTAATATTAGAAGTCATAAGGGAGGTTTGTGTAATAATGTAATTACATAGAGGGGCATTGTGATTATTTCTGAAGAATACACTGATTTGGGAGTAATAGCAGATGTGATTATTAGTGACCGTTTTAATAACCATGTAATTACCATAACCTTATATGACTAAAATTTTCGTTACAACGATAGATGATGATCAATAACTGTGATTTAATCATAATTTTTTTTATCGATATCAACCTTGTGAAAATCTTATTTTTTCTACGAAATAGTTAATACTGTCATCTCTGCTGAAAAACTATATAGAATTTTGCGAAAACTTACTTGAATTGATCTGTGTGCACAAGCCTCCCAGTGATAGAAATACCAGCATCGAGCTCTTTATTCTCATAGAGAACACAACTGTCACTCGGCATCTCGACATTCCTCTTCCTCACAGCAGCTACAACCACTTGCGCCACCCTAACAAACGGGCTTCCCCCCGGTTTAATCATCTTGTACAAAGGAGCCCCAACAATAAAAGCTAAAACAGATAATCCCATAGCAATGGTAGGTACGCCGAGGCCCCACCCCCACCCCACGTGGTCTTGGATGTAGACTACCACAGTCAAGGCTAGCACCGAGGCGACACCCATGCAGAAATAGTACCAATTGAAGAAGTTCCAGCTCCTAGATTCGGTCTTGGATTTGCTCATGTCGAATTGGTCAGCTGCAAATGTCACCACGCATGGCCTAATCCCTCCGGTGCCTAGTGAGGTTAGCAGAAGGGCAATATAGAGGACCCAGAGCTGCACGGTCGAGGCTTCTTGGCAGTTCACTTGAGTTGGGCACGGGGGCGGGCGGAAGTGGGGCAGGACAGTGGATGTCGTGATGGTAATCATTCCCTAGAAAAAAATGAAATAATTACAAATACCACCCTTGTAATTTATCTCTATCTTTACAATTACCTCCCTTGTGATAGTCGTAGGGGGAGTTTTTGTAAATTCAAGATCTTCATGAACTTTTTGTTGCTACATAGTTAAATGATATCAAGAGAATAGTTCACGAAGATACAAAATTACCATCAAGTAGATTACGGAACCAACGATAATGGTCCAGAACCGGCCAGCAAAAGAGTCGGCAAATAAAGCCCCGATGAGAGGGGTAAAGCTGGCAGTTCCAGTAAAATTGGAAATTGTGTTTGATGCCTTCACAAGAGGCAAATTCAGTACTTGCGTGAGGTATGTAATCATGTTGGCTTGAAAACCGGAACTGGCAAATCTGTCGCATACCTCGTTTGCTGTCCAAACACAATTTCGCAGAATGAGGTTACTATTACAAGACAATCACTTCATGAAGAGAAGCATTATATGTTATTATTGTTGCAACAGTAGAAAATTGTAACATCTCATCCCACATCAACAAAGTACCCGAAAAAGAACTGTTGGTGATTCCCCAATTAGCCCGTCCCTCTAGAGACTCGAACACGTGACTCATATGTTTATAATAACTGTGTTCTCTCGTCTCTCTCTCATACGCACACACAGAAAGAAGAAAGCCTACGGAGAAAGCGAGAAAATGAGAAGGTGGGCTTACCAAGAATGAATGGCATTGTTCTAACACCACCAAGCCTCTTCTCTTTGGCTTTAGCAACACTTCTATTATCCTTATCTTCTCCATTTTCAGCCATCTTCTTCTTCTGTAACTCACTCTTCTCCATATATCTACACTCTCTGAGATTTCAACATACTGAAACCATATATACTCTTAGTATTTATAACCATGGATGAGCATTAATATAGCTATATTTGTTCTTTAGCAGAAGAGTCAGAACATTACAGTACAAATCTTGATAATATATTAAATATTGACAAAAACGAGTGACCTGATTGGCATGTGATTGTCTGTCTCATGCAAAATGTATATTTATTTATATGAGGCAGTCTTTTCTTGTAAAATGATTGGGTTCTTTCCCATTTTTTTCCTATCTTTTTCACCAAATGGAGATAAATCATATTTAAATGGAGTACTATCCACTAGGGTTTTTGCAGGAATAGTTACGCTTACGTACCTTGAGATTATGACTGATTACACGAATTTCCCCTAAGGCCTGAGAAATTACGAATACTTCCTTGATCGGGAAGTTTAGGTTACATCTATATCGGTAAATTTTGGTGTCGTCAACTTTATGTTTTGATGAATAACGTATTTTTCTTTCAGAGTTATTGATCGGTGCCTGATTTTTATATTCATGACTATAATTGCATGTGTTAGTTCGGATTTTAGGGTATGCCAAGGTAAGTTTTCGTAATTTGTTAGGTTTCGAGGGAAGTTTGTGTAATTGGATTAAACCTCAAGGTATGTAGGCATAATTTCTCTTTTTCCTTTTTTTTTTTTCTTTTTTTTTTTTTATCATTCAACTAAGATCATACGAAAAAAGAGTTATTTATTTAAGAAGATAATTGGAGTTTAATTCTTCTGATATAATTAAAGATGTTATAATTTCAAAAACACTTGATAAATTAATCGTAGTGCTTCTAAGATGTTTTAACAAGCATTTCTATAAACTGATTGATAATCTCATACACCTTACATGTGTCTTTGTGAAACTCTAATATATACGAACACTTCTAAAATTATTATTTTACCGTGTTGTATTGTATCGAACACCGTATCCCACATTCTTTATGTAAGAAATTCTAAAATAAATAAATTGTCTTTGTATTTGTATCGTGTCGTGTTCATATCTTTATATCCGTATTCGTACAATATAGCCGCCAAATAATATTATATTTCAAGTTTTACCAAAGTTTAAGAAAATGTCATTTTCTTTCTTTAGTAATTGTTTCATTATTTCGTAGCCTCCATTAATTAATTAATTAACATGTTTAGCTATGGATCTATGCGTAATAATACACACACATAAGACAAATCTTTTGGAAATAACAATATAACCCAAATAACTAATATCTCTTTCAAGAAATAGTACTCATTTCCCTAATTATCTTCTCTTTGATAATATTAGTTTTTTTTTTAATTTGTAGGACTTAATTTTCAACCCCGATATTTGAAAATTAAAAATTTATCAAATATTTATTAATTGCTAAAAGTTTTACTTTTTATAAATCAAACTAAAAATACATTCATTCTTAATTAAATGTTAAAAGTTCTAATTCTAACTTTGTATATGAAGCAATTTTGAATCTTATGATCAATTGTCTCATTTTTTTGAAGTATTTGTGATTTAATAAGAAAACTAATCACTATAATCCACAATGAATGTCTTGTTATAGAAGAAAAAAAAAACTATGAAAAAGGACTTCATTTAAAGGTAAAATGGATTGTGGTTGTTAATTAATTGTTCACTGTATAGATTAATTATGTTATTTGATGTTGAATTTAATGAAAAGGTAGAGTTGAATTTTATGCACCTAACGTAGGTTCTGATTACCAACATAAGTTAGCAATTTTTTGTAATTTCTTGTTTGAATGACTTGTCTTAGCTCCTAATCATTGGGGTTTAAAATATTAAAGTGTCATATATATATAAAGCAATCATACTATTTCTTGGAGAATATGGAACGCAACCATTATTAAAAGGTGAATTTTATATTTTAGTGGTACAAAAAGAAAAGTTTTGGATATCCTGTTTTGTTTATATATGTACGTCATGTTTATTAGTAGACAGTTCAAGATTAAAAGAAAAAATGATTAAAAGATTATCTAATCTGAATCGCCTATTACTACACTTAGCATGTATAGGTGACTAAAATATGAGACGAAATACAAATTTAAAACATAAAATTCAAAACTGAAAAGAATTTGTATATACTAAGTGTGTTAATGGTTACTAAACTTACCATGTGCTTAGTATTAGTTGAGTTGAGCTAATGTATAAATACTTTCAAAATTGTTATTATGGCTTATCATATCTTATCACCTATTTATCGGATATCTATCACGTGAAAATTTTAAAATGAAAAATAATTATATTGTTTTTGTATTATCGTATTTGTGTCTGTTTATCATAGTTAGAATAATGTAGATTAAAATAATCTCCTGACATAGCATATATCTGCATTATTGTGGCCCTTGATCCAAGATCTGTCTTCCTATTTCGATGGTTTTAATAACATCAAAATACACGTAATTGATTTTTTTTTTTAAATTTTATTATCGAATATTAGATTTAGTAAATAATATTCGGCTAATCTGTTTTCTAATAGATAATATTATATATGTGGGTTTTTTTTTTAACACGCACATCGAAATGTCCAAAGGAATATTATATATGGGTTTAAACCATACTTAAAAAAAAAATATTTTAATGACATAATAAATATAATTTATTAACTAATAATTAGTAGTAAGTATAATTTATTAACTAAATAATTAATATTAATTTGATCTAATCCAACTTGAATTAAGTTTTCCCACAATGCCCCGTGAGCCACAATTGACAACTCAACTTATTAATATTCTTTTAAGAAAAACGATACCTTTTCAACATTGATAGCAATAGATTCATATATAACTATTTCATTAGTACATCAATACATTAGTTGTTCTCCAATCATATTAATCTTTTCTACCTACAAAGACACGGATATGATACGATATGAGTATAGAAATTTTTTGAGACCTTTTTCAGACCTATTAGGTGATAGATGTTTGATACAATAGCAGCGCAACGCATGATGACAAAATGATATTCTTAATAATGTTCATGCAAGAGCTATTAATTTATGAGATATGAATACAGATTCAGAGATAAGTACACGACAAGATATAAATACAGATGCAAGAATTAATTCAGCCGATATAATTAATACAATATGATATAAATACGGAACTATTAAATTTATGGGTTAATTCCAGGCACCCCTCATCATTTGTCTCTTGATGCGCTTTATCCCTTAATTCTTAAATTAGTGCAATTATCTCTCTAACCTTAGCAGAGCAGATTTTAAATGTGTCGGTATTATATGTCAAATCGAAGCTCTCGACACAAAGAACATAACTATAATCTCGAAACCAAAATCCGATATCAAAGACGACACACGACGGGGAAGTTTTGCAACAACTTCTGGCGGCCAATGGAATCGACTGGGGTATGAGCTTTATTCTTTTCAGAGAGACGAACACAATGACAATGGTTTTAAAGGTTGGTTCATTGTGATGGAGGAGAAATTAAAGGTCAAAACTAGTTAAAAAGGTTTAAGTGTGATATTTTTTAAAAGTAAATAAGACAATTACACTAATTTAAAAGTTAGGAAGCAAAGGGCATTAGGTGCTAAAGGATGAAGAAGTGTTCAAAATTAGCCCTAAATTTATTATATTTAAAATATGTGATGCGAGAATACGACAAGATCATATTTTTAAGAGCATTCCTCGATGATTAATTGAGGGACAACGAGAGTGGACCGACTTTAAATCATTGCTTAATTACTAATTGGATACGATGTATTGATAGTATCGTTTATAACTTTTATATTCATAATTTTGACCATACTTTAGTTGCTACGATGGAGTGGAAAATTATGGTTTTGATAGAAAAGTTGCTAATTTTGCTGACATATTTGCTTACGTGAAAACTCATGAATGAATGATATATATATATATATATATATATGTATTGAATGATATATATATATATATATGTGCGTGTGTGTGGTGTGTGTGGTGAGATGTCACAAAAGTACAAGGAACATATCTTTGCATGGATCAAAAATATTGCCATTTTCTTACAAAGCTCATGTTTCTTGTTTATAGTAGTATAAACAATAAAAGAAAACTCAGTCCCACCGCCCCCCAAATCATGCACAAAAAGGTGTTTTCTTTGGTTTTTTCTACAAAAACAAAAGCGTTACACGAAAATCTGTATCTCTCACATCACGTGTATTGGTAGACAATTGAAATTAGAAGAGAACAACAACAGTAATAAGAAAAAAATCAAAAGATTTGTACATCCGATTTCAATGAATTGCTTTAAGAAGTTGATAAGCTCAATCGAACACCTTAAAATAAGCTTATAAGCTCAATCAAACACCCTTAAAATCTAATAAAGATGATCATGATAGGGCCAATGTCTTGGTATTAGACAAGTGATAATTTCAAGGGCAAGAATTGTTTTGTGTGCTGTGTCATGTCCTTGGTCTCTAGTAAAGATCGAAAATGGTCGGGATAAAAAATCAGTTCTTTTTAATCTTATATATGTCAATTGTCATGTAAAATCGGGTTTTAAGCTTCTCCAAAAGCATAAGCAAAAGAACAAGTATTAACGGGCACCTTGTACCTCAATAGTTGCACTCGGAATAGTTAGTTTTGGTACTTTTACGACTTTAACTTCTTCAAAAGTAGAAGCACGAGTATTAATAGACACCTTCGTATCTCAATAATTTCACTCGGAATAGTTATCTATGATGCTTTTACAACTTCAACTTCTACAAAAGCAGGCACCTCTTTATCTCAAAAATGCCACTCTGAATAGTTATTTTTTGTGCTTTTACAACATTAGCTTCTCCAAAAGCAAAAGCTCGAGTATTAATAGACACCTTCGTATCTCAATTGTTTCACTCGGAATAGTTATTTATGGTGCTTTTACAACTTCAACTTCTACAAAAGCAGGCACCTCTTTATCTAAAAAATGCCACTCTGAATAGTTATTTTTTGTGCTTTCACAACATTAGCTTCTCCAAAAGCAAAAGCTCGAGTATTTATAGACACTCGGAATAGTTATTTTCCGTGCTTTTACAACTTACAACTTTTAACGTCTCAAAAAGCAAAAGCTCAACTATTAAAAGACACCTCGTATCTCAGTAGTTGCACTTGGAATAGTTTATGGTGTTTTTATAACTTCAACTTCTCCGAAAGCAGAAGCACAAGTAATAACAGACATCTCATAGTCAGACTCCGAATAGTTACTCTAGGTTCTTTTAGAACTTCAACTTCTCCAAAAGTAAAAGTACGAATAATAACGGACAATCTCAATATCTCAGATTCTCAAAAGTCACACTCCAAATAGTTAGTTTTTGGTGTTCTTACAACTTTCAACTTATCCGAATGCGCAAAAGCATAAGCGTTGACGGATTCCTCATCTCTCAAGTCACACTCCAAATAGTTAATTTTGGTGCTTTTACCTCTTTCAACTTCTCCGAAAGCAAAAGCACAAGTATTAATGAACTCCTCGTATCTCAATAGTCACACTCCAAACAGTGTTCTTTTTGCGCTTTTATAACTTCAACTTCTCCAAAAGCAAAGCACAAGTGCTAACGGACACCTCGTATCTCAATAATCTCTCTCCAAATCGTTACTTTTGGAGCATCGTGAACACAAAACAGCACTTACCGTACTAAATTAGAATGAACATTAAATCAACCAAATTAACATATAAGCAAATTCATTTATCTCAACTATGCCTTCTTCCAACACACTTGTATAAGTAAAAGAAACAATCACAAATTACCAGAAAAATGAAAGAGTCCACAGCTCCCAACAGCCCAGATTTTCACAAATCCAAACTTATTAATCATAAAAACGTAAGCGAAAGTGCAGATACACACAGTGTGTATGAGTGAGGGAGAGATCAATGACACAGACACGCTAACATAATCCCATGTGTGTAAATCCAACCAAGACTCAACAATGATGATGTCGATGCAAGAAAAATCCGAAATGGGGAAATTTATCCAGAACCGAACAACCTTAATGCAGCTAAACATCCTTGGTAACAACAAATATACAGCAAGCAACACAAGCCTATAACAAGATGGTGATATCTTCATCAACAACGTGCAACACAACATCATGAGACAATAGAAGTTCACACATGCTGGTCAAAAGTTACACTAATTAAGAAAGAGGGCACATTTAACATAAAGCGACAATATTGATAAAAAAAAAAAAAAAAAGAATACTAGCATAAATAAAGCAAGGAAAATCGACATGATTATATAAAAATTTAATTAAATACTAAAAATTCAAGCTAATTCTATGAAGAAAAAAGGTCATAGAACTTCCCCACCTCTCCCTCATCATCAGTTGAAATCCCGGAGCCGTTTCTTTAACATGTCCATAGACTTCTTTCTTGCACTTTGTTTGGAAGCTCTATTTGAAAGACTTCCAAAAAGACCATCAGCCGAATCTTTATACTTATCACAGATAGTAGCCACTTTTTTATAATCCAAACAGTTATAATTCTTTTCCCGTATAACGGGATTCATGAAGTTTTCAGGTTGGCTACTCAAGAGAAGATTTACCAATTGTCTTGCTTCGATCAAACAGCCCCTAAAGCTCCCGTCTTTATATATCTCATTCAATCCAGTTGCATGAAACCGTTCGTCGGCAAAAGACTCCAAAGCCTTCAAATCATTATTAATGCTCATAACCGCATTAACGTTAAACCTTTTAATACTATCACTCAGAAAAGTTCCAACAATGGAGTTCGAAATATGGTCTAATGCACCGCTCCCCACTTTATATAAAGCATCCAATGGCAAAATCTGCTGAGCTGTTGACATAACGGTCTCCAAATATATTACAACCTCATTTATATAATCATTTCCATGCGGAGTTGCATCTTCTGAAGTCCAATTAACGTTTTCCGTAAGGTTCATGAATTCGTCCAATTTAGTGTTGACTAAATTCAACAGGGCAAGATAAGCCGCATCGCGAGATGTTTTCAGAACGATCCTAGCCATTAATCCTCCTTGAGGCCGATCAATCGAGCGGAAGGGGATTCCACATTGTTGAGCCGCGTGTTGGATGAAATAATCACAAGCCCGTTCAAGAACAGCTATGTTTGCAGCTATTTGCATTGCCTGAGAAACACCGGTCGTCCCGCTATGAATTGTCCCAAGTATAACCTCGTTCAAGACGTCAATCAATAGTTTGTCCAAATATTTCCTCACAAAATCAAAATAATTCATCTGGGCCCCATAAGACAAGTAATTAACCGAATCCTTAATAAACGAACGCACAATACGACAGCATTCGGGCACCATTGAAGAAAAAGGGGCAATATAGGGAAAAGCAGGCATTATATCCGAATTCTGAAGATGAAATAACAGAACATTCGATTGATATTCGGATTCCTTCTTCATCACCATTTGCTCATATGTGTCGTTCGCAAGAATATCTGTAATTTGCTGTCTACACTCAGCTAAGAGAAGTTCGTGATATTTCTCCCGTGAACTGTTTAGGGTTTCAAGAACAGGGCCCACTTCATAACCGTATTGTCTCAATGTTGCCCCAAACAGAGTCACATAATCCTTAACCAATAAAAGATGACTCGCAGCATCCATGTGTGCAAATTGTTCTTCCAACACTTTGGTCACTTTAGCAACAGCTGCTTCCCACATTGTCTCAAGCTCGGTGGGGCTCAATAGACCACCAGATGTCCTCAAAACGCGATCCTCAACGATAAAATAGCCCGCGATATGCGCCAAGAAAATCTGATGGGATTCAAGAAAAGGCTGAGCCGATGAAATTTGAAGATCAGATTTTAGCTGCAAGAACCGATTTTTATAATAATATTCGCGAAACTGTTCTTGAATCCCCAGACAGTTATGAATATGAAATGCTCTATAAAGTGGGGTGAGGTCGAATTTCAAAACAGAGGCTTCATCGATTTCCTCAACATCCAAACGGTACGTAAAGTCTTCCAACCCCAACGAGCTCTGTTCCTCCGCTTTGCGCTGGCGTGAGAGCATATCCTCCTCCCTCTGACGCGCGGAAGCAGCGTAACCTATGGCAGTTTGCCCTATGTCCTTTGCAGCACTTCTTATCTGAACCAACCACTCATTAACCTCACTGCACACTTTTTTCTCAATGTGCGATTTCAAAAGAGGGATTCTTTTCTCAATCAGCATCTTCAGAGTCCGAACCGGAATATTCTTCAAGTAGTTCTTCTCGATCAAGTCGATGGCTTTCAAAGCCGGATAGAATCTCCCTTCGGAAACGTGATTATTACACTTCACGCAAAGATCCAACACTTGGACACAATTCTTGGACATTTTGATGGCTTCTGTCACATTCTTTTTGATAGAGTAGGATTCTAGAAGCTCCTCTAGCTGCATGAGTAAAGCGCTTCCAACTTGTTGTAATCTGTAGTTATCACTCGAAAGCTCAGATTTTAGCTCCTCAGCGTCAACAAGGACCCCACGAAGCTCATCCACTGCAACTATAAATTCTTCATAGTGGAGTTTGCATAGGTCTTCGATTTCAACTTCTTTCTTTTTGACTAAGCTTTTGAGCTGAAGTAAGAGGCTCTCAGGTTTCCCTGTTTCGAATGAAAGCCTCACCATTGGGCCTAAATCCTCACCATTGCTGACCATGGTGGCCAGAACAGAGTCCTCCCCTGTATCGCCATTCTCGGCTACGGTTCTTTTCTTGGTTTTAGAACTCATGGTTGATGAAATTTATAGTGAACTGGCCCTGTATAAGTCAAGAGATGTATTATAGTCTTGCTGAAATTTTTGAAATAAGGGGGAAAAGTATGAAATTCCAATTATGGATCGATTTCCTTTTCAAATTCTGCCAAAATCCAAAGACAAAAACTCAAAGAAAAACTAAAGAAAACACAGTTCAAGCAAAAGGGTTTCCCAGAATCAACAAATCAGTCTCAATTTCATCAACAAGCAGAAAAAAACAACCTTCCCAAACAGCATTCAATGAACACATCAAGACAGTGAAACTGAAACTGCACACTTAAATGGGGTTTCCAAAACATAAAATCAAAAAAGATTGCCCATTTACCTGAAATGAAGGTAAAGCAGGAAAACCCTCGATTCTTGATGAAAATCGAACCAGAAATTCTCTTTTTTCCCAGACAAGAATGCGCGTCGAAACCTTCGTACGTTGCTTTGGGTTTTTCCTCCCGTTCAAGAATCGAATTCTTTTCGATGTCGCTTATGTAGTGTGAGTATATTAAAAAAATTATTGAGCCGGATTACACTCATAATTGGTGTGATGATGAAGGGCATAAGGGCTCTGATAATAATTGAAAATTAGGGGAAAAGGGGCCGAGACATTCTCGCTTTGAAGCAAAGACAACAGTCCAAATCTTGATGATGCAACAACATTTGTCCTGGCGTAGGTATATTAATAACTTTGTTGGGGCTTTCTCTTGCTTTTTCCTATAACTATTATTAAACTTTTGAAAAATAATAATAATAAGACCATTATTTTTTAATTTTTTAATTCAAAATTTCGAATATCTCAACTCTCAAGTTGTCATATGTGCTTTTTAGAAGATTTGAAATTACCATTTATATGTTGTAAATATTTTTAAATTATCATTTCGGTTATTTAGGCATGAACCGATGTCTTATTTTTAGACGAAAATTGTTAAATTTTTGTTTGAAATTAAATATATTTTAAGACCCAAATGTACGAGATGATAATTTGAAAATTTTTACAAAGCACATCTGACAATTTTAAATATTTTTAAAAAGTTGGAAAAATAATACTAGTAGTGAGGTAAATTGTATTTTCTTTTAAAATTTATGTATGCTAATATTATTGTATTATCGTTCTATAATCTATGCTTCTTTTGTTTGAGGTAAATTTATGGTTCTTTTTGTGAGGACGGTCCTTCCGATTTTGCTCAGACCATTCTTGATGGTTGGATTATATGAACTATAAATCTTACTTACGAAAGGCAATTCTAGTTGAACTTAGATTCCTCAATCTGATTTAGTGATGAATATGTATGTTTTATAATTGGTAGTGTGTTTGATTTTTGACAAATTTTAGCAAATGTGACCTACAAATTTGTGTTTATCCGTAATTTTCCTAAATAAAAGTAATTTACAGATTAATAATCCCCCGAAATAAGCATAATTAAGACCAAAAAACAAACGAATATATGCAGGTGTAATTTTTATAATTATACTGGCAAATAATTTTATTAATTATAGCGACATTTAATTAAAGAATTCAAAATAACATGAAAAAAGAAAAAGAATATAAATGTAATATGAGAAGAAGTTTTAATTAATTAAATTATATAAATAGCAAATATATCAAAATTCTCTTCCCATATCTTCCAAAACAAAATTCAGCCATAGGTGTGATAAGCTTCATCCCAAACGGATAACAAGAACGCGGGAGCCCAACTGCAACTCTCTCTCCCTCTCTTCTCAAATGGCAGCTGCTTCTTCATTCTCTGCGATCCTCTCCTCCCCAAATCGAAGCTCCAAATCCCCATCCGCAATCCCATTTTCATCCTCACTGAAATCTTGCCAAAGAACCCATCAAAACCCTCTAATTTCAAGAAGAGAGCTTTTGAATGGATCGTTAGCTCTGTTGCCGCTGGTGATTTCTGCTCCTCCGCCGCCGTCAATGGCGAGAGAAGTTGAGGTGGGATCGTACCTCCCGCCGTCGTCCACTGACCCCTCTTTCGTCCTCTTCACCGCCACTAGTAAAGACACCCCTGCTCTTCGTGCAGGTAATATATATATATATATATATATATATATATATATATGTATATGTGTGTTTGTGTGTGTGTGCGCATTTGAATTGAGAGTGGTTGATGAGTGTTTCGTTGTTTAATGTTGAATTAAGGGGTGCATTTTGTAATTCTTGAAGTTGAGTATACTTTTGATTCTTGGATGGCATAGTTTGTAGTGGGCAAGATTGAATCTTTACAAAATTAGTAGCCATATTTGTTTTTTATGAAGGCAAAAAGTTTTTATTTTAGTAGAAATAAGGATATATACAGATATATAGACTCGAACGGGGGCAGTGGCCCCTCATGTTGATAGTAGGACGGTTGTAGAACTTGAGTACATATACAGTACAGCATTTCCATAGTATGAATATGTAGATTTCAAAATTACAAGTACTCCATTTGACCAATGATATATAATAAAATCTGGATGAACTTATCAAGAAATAACTTGATGGATGCTTGCGAGAAATTTTGAATGATTTAGATTACTTGGCACATAGAGGGATAGCTGTAAGGTGGGTGTAGATTACTCGGCACATGTCAATAGGGGGTGTGACTGTAATTACTATACTATAAACTCTTCCGTATCCGTTTATGCACATTCCTCTTGCCTCTATGTGCTTATGAAAAACTCTGAATCTAGTTGGCTGCAGGAAATGTACAGCCCTATAAATTCCTCATTCCTCCAACGTGGAAACAGCAACGCGTAGCGAACATATTGTCGGGAAACTATTGCCAGCCTAAGTGTGCCGAACCATGGGTTGAGGTCAAATTTGAAGATGAAAAACAAGGGAAAATACAAGTGGTGGCTTCTCCTTTGATACGGCTCACAAACAAACCTAATGCAACAATTGAAGAAATTGGGACCCCCGAGAAACTCATTGCCTCTCTTGGCCCGTTTGTTACTGGGAACACATTTGACCCTGACGAGCTTGTTGACACTTCTGTTGAGAAACGAGGGGATCAAACTGTATGATCTCTATCTTGAGCTTCTTTTTGTTTCTAGTTTATTATTTAGCATTCTCGGTTATCGACAAAGTTAGTAATACCGCATGTGTGTACAGAGGTGTGCGTAGTCGTCTTTGGTGACAGTTGGAACACTAAAATTTTCACCATCGAGCTCTATGTTGCCAACACGGCCTATGTTAGATGATAGATATGGTTGTGTTTTCACTTATCATGAAGATCACTAATGTGGTGTATTTTGTGCGGAATGCAGTACTATAAGTACGTGCTTGAGACGCCGTATGCTCTAACGGGAACACACAATCTTGCGAAGGCAACCGCGAAAGGGAACACTGTTGTACTGTTTGTTGCTAGCGCCAACGATAAGCAGTGGCCGTCATCTCAGAAAACTCTGCAGGCCATGCTTGATTCCTTTGAAGTTTGAGAACTATAGATCATTGTCAGAGAAGATAACTGAGAGCCACACTCTTTTTGCTTCGGGGTGTAGTCTGTAGGGTGTGTGTGTATGTCTTTTAATATGACTTCAAGTTCATGAAATCAAGATTGTATTTACATGTAAACAACTTATTTATTGCAATAAATTTGTATCAGTAATCGTTATAGCTGGTTAGGAGATTTAAAGTTGCGGATAGAATTGCTGCAAATACCAAAAGTCATGAATTGATAAGTGGATTTAAAATTACTTCAGAACCAAAAATTAGATTTCGAACCCTACACACATAAGGGAACAGGAATTTAAAGTTGTTTTATATCCAAAACTAGGTTTCGAACCCGTTAGACTTGGTTGTATTTAGTTTAGGATAGATACATTACTTCCGCTCAAGCGCGGTTATAGTATTGTGAAAGCCAATCTTGATCAAAATTCTACTTATTATGATGAAATAAAACAACCATCATATAATAACAGAAAGAATTGCAGACTAAAAGGTACAAATGAATTATAAGAAAAATGGTTTTTCACAAGCACGAGTCGAGATTTGTGAAATTACACATAGTTGCTGCTATAGTCCATGGCTAATTTCTGGTTACATTGGACAAAATATAAGTTATGATATAAGCTCTAATGAACACATATTCCCTACTACCTTATCTATCTACAGAAGTGGTTTGTCAAAACAAATACATCAAGTAGTTACCAAATGAGGGGTAGATCCCTTAAAAGGAAGCATGCACGAGTATGTGACATACTTCACACTATCAATCAACACGACGACAAAGATTCTTGAGAGGGACTTTTTCCCGATCACGCCGTCCAAGTCAGCATCTCCAGCCTCTCTTGGATCGACAAGCACAGAAACCACCATTGGAGATAGAGAAGTGTTTCTGTTCAGGTTCTCGTTCTTTGAGTTTCTTCCTTTGTGTTGTCTGGAAATGTTGTGGGAGGAATCTGGAAGTGGGATTGGAAGCCCATGAAGGATTCTTCGGTGTCTCCCCTTGGTGATGCGAGTTGAATTCTTCTTGTGATTTTCGGAGATATTGGTTGAAGTAGTGGCTGGAGCTATGGCTCCGGAAGCAGAAGCTGATATATCAAACTGGAAAACTTCACTGCACATGCCGGAGCTCAACATCGGGCCTGAAGATAAAAGTTCAATTTGGATCATAAAGCAAATTCCAGAGTTTGTATTGAAATTTCAATCTATATAAGGACAATTAATTGCGAGTGTTCATTGCCAAAACTAGAGAAATTCATGAAAACATTAGAATTAAGAGGTGATTAATAAACTTCCACTTTCGGAATATTGTGTGTGCAGCAGATTAGATTGTCAATTAATAAGTGCAAGAGAGGTACTGCATAGAAGATAGAACATTATCTTTAGGTTCGAACCTGTAATCTAACTAATACCCAGAATGAATAAGAGGTGAAAAGGAAACAAAAGGGGCACAAGAACCTTCATAACATTCTTGTAAGTGCAAACTCAAGAATTGAAAACCGACAAGCATGTTTAACAATGAACAAAAACAGGCAAATTTCTTGAGCAGATTCAATTATAAACAAGTGATTCCCCAGGGAAGCACTACCATATTCACTTCCCAAGCTGTGTCACTATGAATGCATTCAAGAATGATCGGGATTTATGCAAGCAAGTTTAAGTATTTTCTACAGTTCTATCCAAATTTAACTACCAGAGACAATACAAAATTGCACCACCAAATATAATAGCTACCTGCGAGACCTTCTTGGAACCACTGATGAAGCCTGCCATCAGTTGCTTTGGTCTTCCTGCTATCCTCGTCCTTTCCAGAACCAAGAGCCCTTAGGTGGTGGGGAGGCATTGCACCTTGCATGCCGGGAATAGGAACATCAGGACTTAAATCTCCACGAACCACCAGACCAGTCTCACTACCTCCCTCCCCATGAGATGATGTGGCTTTCTCACTAGCCAATACTGAATGTATAATCAAATTTCCATCTATCTTAACAAGCTTATCATTCCGCGGAACATACAATGACGCTACAAGAGGTACACTTCCATTGTTCGATTTCTCACCATTCTCAGTGCCATTCACCATTAAAACCCTTTCATGATGTCTCTCATAGGGCCCACCTCTAACATAACTATCTCGATCTGTCAATGTCTCCCTAACTCCTCCATACCTCATATCGATCATTGGAGCCAAACCTCCAAATAAGAAAATGAAAAACAACAATCCAATAAAGCTAACACTAGCAACCTTCTTTGTCTTGGTCTTTGGACCCTCATTCTTCTTACTCTCTGGCTTCTTACTAACCTTTGGCGCTTGTGCTGGTTGTTGCGGTTTCAACCTAGGAATTGGCACCAATGGCACTTGAGATCCTTGTGGCTTCATCATATAAGGTGGCGGGCAGGTCATCCACGGATACATCATGGCTGGATGTGGATACATCCCAGGAGGTGGTGGCACCATTGATGGAGGCGGGACTGTGGCTGCACCACCCATTTGTTGCCTCAAAGTTGCATTTTCCGCCATAAAGTACGAAATCTTTGAGTTCAAATCTTGGATCGTTGATTGCATCATCTTTACCTTATCCTCTAACTCCTCAACGTAATGCTTCTTCCTCTGTCTTGATAATTGTGCGCTCTCCCTATTCCTCATCAACCTGGCCTTCCTTTTCTCGTCCTCAGAGCTTACTTCATCACAATTGTTTTTATCAGTATTCTCTGAATTGCAGCTAGGTTTCTTATGATTATCAACACTAGACTCCAAAGTAGCATTAGGCAAATCTTCACAATCCTTCTTCCTTTTCAACAAAGATCTATTGACGTTCTTCTTGGCTGGCTCCTCTAATTTAATCCTCTGATCAACAACTCCATTTCTAACTGAACATTTACTGGGATTCATGGATGAACTTACCGACCTCGAGGCGCTATTTTTCGAGTCCTCAGATACATCAGACCCGCAATTCCCCGAACCCTGAGATTCCGGCGATGGACAATTCAACACTTTGGTTTCACCGCCGCAATCCCCAGAGCTTCCACGATTCGATCCATTGGACTCCGGCGACGGCACGTTGAGATATCCCGAAACATGAGGCGACCCCAACCCAGGCGACGCCGAACTCACAACCCCAGAGCCATTACAGCTGCGATCGCCTGAAAATTCACCGTCTCCTACAGCCTGCTGCAATTCCGAATAAGTTGATTTGAAAGCCGCATCAAATTGCTCTGGAAACGACGCGAATTGACACAAATTCGGGCCCTGCCCGTGTTCACAACCGAATTGTTGAGCTTCAGTGGGGTTAAGGAGGTCATCGAGTTCCTCCGCGGAAGGGAGATAGATATCGTCGAAGGAGAAATCGAAATCGAGGTCGTCAACGACGACGTCGTCGTTCAGATTGTCGCCGCCTTGGGCAAAATCATCGTAATCGAGTTGTTGGGAGAAGAAAGCCGTATCAAGCGGCGGAACTGACAAACCGGAATCGATCTCAGCAGCCGTAAACGGCGGCGCGTCGACGGAAACCGCCGTGGCATCAGCCATTGATTGTATCCTGCGGAGGAATTTGGGGAAATTGGTAACTATTTGATTAGGGGGTCAAAGACGAGATTTTTAGGGTTAGGATTTAGGGAAACGTGTGTAATGTGTCGTAATTGAACGAAAACGAAATTCTCTCTTCATATATGTAATTATTAATGATTTGTTATGAAACTATTGATTAAAAGCAAGAACAGTAATAGAATAAGGCTAAAAGAATAGAGGGAGAAGAGGAGGATTTTATTATTTCTTCAGTGTATGTACAATGATCAATAAGGCTCAATTTATAGGCACTACAATACAAGTGAAAATGAAAGGTTGACTAATCAATACCTTGATATCAATCCCATAAATAAATTGATTACACAATCAATGGGCATTCATAATATTTATTATTCATAACACTCCCCCTTGAATGTCCATTGTGGTTTGATGTACTTTGCAAAATATATATTCATGGAGTACGCATATTGGGCTGCCTCGTTAAATACCTTCACTAGGAAAACTCAATGGGACAAAACCTCAGTAAAGGAAAAGAGTACAGCGCGTATCCACTCCCCCTCATGATGACATCACTTAATATCTTTATATCGACGCATTCCAATCTTATATATCAACTCCTCAAATATATCGGCCAGATTTTCACTCGAACATATTTATATGCATCTATATATGCATTCTTTTGAAAGTCATGCACGAAAAACAACTTTGTTGAAATATGTTGAGCTTTATGGCATCAAAATAGATATCCTGTATCTTGATAGTCAATAAATAGAGGAACAAAATTATATGAATAAAATAAGCTCAGATCAGGGATTTCACGTAAATATCAAAATTTATTTAATTTAACTTTAATGTCTTCGAATTGGAAATGATTTAAATCTAGATAGTAGTTCACTGAAAATACTATGTGTTGTCTTATATTATTAACAAAATACATTAATGCCACAATAGTGATAAGGTATGGTATTTAAGGACCAAGAATTTTTTTTCATCATACTCCTTAGGCCGGAATGGATCTTTGTTTATATCTAGTGATCTCACAACCATCGGGGTACTCAATGGATGTGCCTTATCCATATAAAATCGTTTTATAATCATTTAGGTACATGCCGATTGATGAACAAATATTCCACTTTTGCAATGGGCAATTTCTAATTCGATGCAAAATTTTGTCCTTCCAAGGTCTTTCATTTAAATAATTCATTACGTTTGATAACTCTTCAAGAGTCTCAATGATATTTAAGTCATCAGCATATACAACGTCTAAAACAAATTTTGATCCAAAACTCTTTACTAAGACACAAGGATAAATAGAATCATTTCACTAAGGCGATTATAACATATCCGCCCAGATTGTTTAATCCGTTCAATGATCTTTGTAATTTTATTGAATATTTTTCCCGGGAACTTTTATATGCTTCAGGCATCTTCATATAAATTTCATTATCAAGTGATTTACATAAGTATGTTGCAACAATGTCCAATAGATGCATATCAAGTCTTTCATCTACTGCCAGACTAATAAGATATCTAAACGTGATTGCACCCACCATAATAGAGTAAGTTTCTTCATAATCAATGCCAGGTTTTTGTGGAAATCCTTGTGCCCGAAGTCGTGCTTCATATTCATATGACTTTATTTTATTTGTTGTATTTATGTACAAATATCCACTTATACCCCACTGGCTTTACATTATCAGGTGTTTGGACTACTGGTCCAAAACTTCACGTTGAGAAAGTGAATTAAGTTCTTCTTGAATTGCATCTTTCCATTTTGGCCAATCATTTCAATTTCTGCATTCTTCAACAGATTCAAGATCCTCATTTTTCTTATAAAATATGTGTAGCTACACTATGTGCAAGGATATTGTTGACAATTGTATTCCTTCGGTTCCATTTCTATTTCTGACATAACTAATTGAATGGAAAGTACATACGAGTACTTAATAACCCTTTTTCACATATGGAAATCATATCAATGAAACGAAAAGAGTGTATATTCGTATGTGTTTATTTTTTATATGTAATCATATCTAATCTTTTTATTCCATAATGGAAAAGTCCACATATTTATATAGAAATGACATACGAAAAGATCAACATACCAAGTAATAAAAGACATGAATATATTACTTTATTCACAATAAAGGTGATGCATTCATATACAACCAAATCTTCAACTAATTATTATGTAATTTAGCTTTTAAAGTGTTTATAATGAGTTGAAACTAATCTTCTGAATCATTACGACAAACGAATATTCATTATTATCGTTTGATATCTCACAAATAGTGCAACATATATAGTAAACAATTAACAGAGCTCGCAAAATAACAAAACTACATAGTTAACAAATAACTATTGATTGATGTAATATTCAACAGATGCATATTTCACATAATTTCATATTACCATAAGAGCATGAGATAAATTACAAGGTTATACAGATCTTATAAAGATTACTATATAATTCGAGTATAATCTCACAAAAGATTAACATATAATCTGAGCATAATCGAAACAACGATTAACACATATTCGTGATTAACACATAATTTTATTGAATTACAGTTTTGATAACAGAGATCTAAAACGAACAATTTAGACTCTGATATCACTGTAGGATCACGTAATCAAACTAACCTTATGGATTGTTTTATCGAATCGAATCTACCTCCAACCTTCAAGCTAATCGTGCTGATAACGTGTTATGAAACTATTGATTAAAAGCAAGAACAGTAACAGAATAAGGCTAAAAGAATAGAGGGAGAAGAGGAGGATTTTATTATTTCTTCAGTGTATGTACAATGATCAATAAGGCTCAATTTATAGGCACTACAATACAAGTGAAAAGGAAAGGTTGACTAATCAATACCTTAATCATAGATATCAATCCCATAAATAAATTGATTACACAATCAATGGGCATTCATAATATTTATTATTCATAACATGATTATCTATTTTACAATATTTTTTCTATTTTTCTGTTCTACGACAAAACATAATATTTAGGGTGTAAAATTCTTTTAACAATAATTATTATTAATTAGATTCTCAAGAATTTAAACGGATAATTCCTCAAAAATCCCCAAGTGTAAATTGAATTTCCTTTTCACTTCTCAATTTTGAAAAAGTTTCTGTTCACTCCCCAATTGAAAAACAAAATTCATTTTCACTCCCCAAGGTTGTATAATAATTTAGGAATTGTGTACATTTTTTAGGGAATTGCGTATAAAAATCCCGGAATCTCGTATATACAACATTTTGAGATTTTTATACGCAATTCCCTCAAAAATGTACGCAATTCCTAAAGACAATGTACGAACATGTACTGTTTGTGGGGCCCTAAAAGGAATTTTGTTTTTCAATTGGAGATTGAATGAGAACTTTTTTAAAACTGGGGACCTAAAAGGAATTTTTTCAACTTTTTGGTACTATTCAAAGATTTTCACGAATTTAAACTCAACATCTTACTCTATTATTAAGCGCGAGACCCAAGTGTGGTCTCTTAGATTGGTCTCTAATTTCTTTTTTTATTTAATTAATTAATTATTTTCATCACATACGTAACGTGTTTCAAATCCACTTTTCTCTCAATTTACTTTTATTCTCTTCTTTTATATTCTTTTATTTTTTTTCAAATATTTTTTAATTTATATTTTAATTATTTTTAAGAGACTAACCGCTTTGATCTATTATATATTTTTATTTGAGTTAATTGCGCCGAAAACCCTTGTGTTATGCCTAATTAGCACTCTGAACCTTGTGTTTCAAAAATTAGCATGGAGAACCCTATGATTTAATTTAATTATTACTGAAAACCCTAATTCATTGGTTGTTGTTACACGCGCTCTAATTGCGGCTGGTATTGTAATTTTTTACACTTATTGACTGTTAAAAGACATTTATACCCTCTATAATCTTAATAAAAGTAAAAGTCATATTCATCACCTTCTTCATCCTTTTTTTTTTTTTTTTTTTTTGTTAAAGCTGCTAATTAATTTCTGGAGTGAAGTGTACATATTTCCCTTTTCAACTTTGTAAGGCTGTTGATTTCGCGAGAGAGAAATCATGGAGGTAGAGAGAGAGAGGGCAACCACCCTTGAAGAAATCCCGCAGTCTCTGTAACCCTCATTCTTCTCTCTTCTGAGCTCATGACTCTTGCTCAAAAGAAAGAAAAACAAAACCATTCTTCATCCTCTTCCAATTGAAACCCCAATTGCAAAAACGAAGAAAAATGTCTAACACAATCCGAGAGCCCTGAGACGAAGGAAACAAGAATGTGTTGTTAATTAGGTACCCACCGTCGCCATTTTCGCACTCTCTTCTCTCTTTCTGCCATGGTGGTGGTGGCGGTTGTTTCAGATCTGGATTAGGATGGCTGCGTCGTGGTGGCCGCTTCAGATCTGAGTCGGTGGTGGCGGCTTCAGATCTGAGTCGGAGCCGTTATCAGATTGATTCTTCTGATAGCCTACATCTTCGGAGCCGTTATTGAGGGCGATAAAGAGGGAATCGAAGCTGTTGCGCCCCATCTCTTCCTATTAGCGAGCCAAGTTTCCCTGGGGGGTTTTACATTCTGAGGGAACTCCCTCCCTGCTGCTGCGTCTTCTTGTCGTTGTTCTACAATTTGCCGGATAACTTTACAATTCTGATACTTTTGGTTTGCTAATTGCTTTGGCCACATTCAGATTTTGGGTTTTGGTGGTGTGGCAACGGCCATCGCGGCGGAGGAGTAGCAGAAATTGCAGAAGACATTCATTTTTTATTTCTCAACAAAGAAGACGATGATTTCTGTTTTTTCTTTTTCTGAGTTTATTTTATTTTATTTTTCCTCATTTTTTAACGAAGAAGATGCTATTTTTTTTGAAATTTATTTTATTTTACCTTTTAAATATACATGTGAAATAATAGAAATATGTACAAATTGGATATTGTAAATTGTTTAAAATCTGCAATTTTTTCATTCAATATATAAATTATAAATATTAATTTTGTAATATAATACAAAATTATTTGTAATAATCCCTTAAATATATAAACAAATAAGCATTTACTGATTTAATTGACCCTTATATTTAATATTCTTTTAAAAGAAAAAAAAGGTAAAATATAAATTTAGATAATCCTTATAACATTTAATGCGTAATTGTAAGGATACAATTTAAAATCGTTATAAAATTTAATGCGTAAAATTTAGATATAATACATATATACATATAGATATATATATATTACGTTAATATATAATATTATATATATGATATATATAATGCACATCATTAATCATATGATATATATATCATAAAATATATTATTTTAGTATTAATTTTAATTAGTTATAAAATATATACATATAGATATATATTACGTTAATATATAATATTATATATATGATATATGTAATACACGTCATTAATCATATGATATATATAAATTTATATCATAAAATATATTATTTTAGTATTAATTTTAATTAGTTATAAAATATATACATATAGATATATATTAATATAAACAAGAATGAGAAAGGAATGTGAAATATTTTGGATGAAAGTGAATTATGATAAATGATTTACCCTTGGTAACTCCCAAAGGGGCAAAACAGACATTTCCCGTCCTTTATTGTCGTTTGAGTGTTAAAGGGGGCGGTGAGCAAATTTAAAATTTCATAGGGTTTTTTATGCTAATTGTTGAAACACGGGGTTTTGCGTGCTAATTAGGCATAACACAGGGTTTTTGACGCAATTAACTCATTTTTATTTTTTCTCATATTTTCTAATTTCTATTTTGTATTAGTTTTTAAACTTTAGTCATATTAAAAACAAATATAAAATAAATATGAACATAAAAATTTTAATTTAATATATATTTAAATAATTATAATTTTATTATTTGCACACGTATAGAGTGTGCCAGAATTGCTAGTATTTGATTAAAGGTGATTGACTAACACAACGCTAAAATACTAATTTATATCCTTTCGCGGTTATAATATTTTTTCATGCAAGAAGGTGAAAAAGGGAATTAAATTAAATTAAAGTTTTGATATTCTTGTGGGCTCTGATTTCCAACTATTTTAACAGTAATGTTTATTATACAGTATCGGATACTTTCATGGGGTCTAAATCCCTATATTTTTAAAAATAATATTTTTTATATATAAAATTATGTTTGTGCATCCGTTTTAAGTGATGTATATATATCTTTTTTTTTGGTTTGGAGTGATGTATATATATCCACTCCATGCTATGTGGTGCAATAAAATTATTTTTCGTTTTTTTTGACCAAATAAAATTATTTTTCATTCCCTCCCATTTTTGTTAAGTGGAAATTTTCTTGAGGTTTTATAAAAGTCATTTACTTTTTTAAGAATTTTGTGGTTTCGGCTTTTATTTTAAATTAAAATTTTTCTTTTAAAATTTTACAAATTCCCTAACTTAAATATTGTAATAACACATCTCTGTTTGGTGATTATTTTATATCAATTCTGCATTGAACAAAAAAAATAAAATAAAATAAAATTATGCAAATCAAATTTCAAATATATTGATCTTATATATTAAATCGAAACTGTCGACCCGAGAACATAATGATGGTTTTAAAATCAAATCCAACAACAAACGAAAAAGGAATCGCTGATCAAATATATATAGCGCAAGATCGACGAAACTTTACAGGTGAATTTCAAAACTTTCGATGACTAATAGTGTGAAATAAAATATGACCTTTGTTCTTCTTGACGATAGGAATGTAATGGTAATAATATTGACTCTTGGATCGCTGTGATAAATGAAAAATCGATAGTCAAAGTTTAACTTAAACGAAATATTATCGGTATATTTTATCGGAATATTAAATATTACATTTACAAAGATTAGAAAAATTAACTATACTTTCTAAATTTTACGGTCACGCAATAAATTACCCGAATTACATTATTGTATGTTTAGATGATCTAGAGTGTTCTAACATTTGACTTGGTATAATAAACTTTTCCGCCACGCGTGACGCGGCAAATCACCTAACATGATGATCACTTCACACTATATTTTATTTCATGTTTTGTGTCAGTTAATAAGTTTTTTCAGTATGTTGATAAATTAATTTTTCATTCAATTAGGTGAAAAAAACTTTAAGATATAAAAAACACAGGGTTTTTTTTAGCTTTGGACTTCTAACATTTTTGAAGTTATTAATTTGCAAGAAAACAATTCATGAATTTAATTTGGTCCCATCAAGAATAAGTAATCCTATTTTAGGAATTTGTGAATATTAAAGAAAACAACCTCAAAACAAACTATTTTGGGAGTCTTGGTATTCAACTAAATAAAGTATATTTTTGTAGTAATTTATGACTACTTGGAAAATTAACATTTAGGGAAAAAGATTTTTTTGCCATCCGAACTATGCCCGTTTTTGTAATTTACCATCCAAATAATTTTTCATTGCAAACCGCCATCCAACCTTTGCATTTGTGACAAAACGCCATCTGAAGGTAGTTTGGTCCGACGTGTATGTTTTAGAAAAATGCCACTTGTCAAATTTTTTTTCCCAAAACCACTAAAAAAAAAAAAGGTTTAGATGGCGTTTTGTCACAAATGCAAAGGTTGAATGGCGGTTTGCAATGAAAAATTGTTTGGATGGTAAATTATAAAAACGGACATAGTTCGGATGACAACAAATATTTATCCCTAACTTTTATTATTTTTAGCACAGAAAGCGAGCTAAACTAATTGTTGTTCATATCCTCTATACCCCACAAGGAATTCTTCAAGCAGATTTTCTCAAACACATCTATATTCCTCCCATCATTTTCCTCCATCATTTAGCTGATCGTAACCAACTCATCAGCGAGGTCATTCCCCGATCTCCTGATATATATGTCCGACTTTGTAATCTCATAATGTGTGAATGAGTTTTCTGCAATTTTCAATGACAATGTCGAGGGAGTGGACGTTTGCCTCATTGGCGTTAATGAGCTTTATCACCATTTTCGAGTCACATTTTTCTTCAATTTTATGAAAGTGTCTATTCCGTGGAATCTTTAATCCTTTCCTCAACCCAAATCGTTAAAATACTTTCTTTTATACACATTCAACATAACTTTAAGAGAGCATTTATTTATGCACATTCAACATAACTTTGATTACTTACTAGATATAATGATGAAATGATCAATCATAAAAGCCATTGTCAGTAAAAAAGAGTGCTATTTATTGATTGGGAGAAAAAATAAGTTAGAATTATATAATCTTATTTTGTAAAAGGAATTCAATTAAGGTTCATTCAAATATATATAAATAATTTTTCCTTCTTACTATTAAGATTACAACTCCTTTTATAAGAAGATCAAAGTGAAGTGCATCAACATAAATACAACTACTCCAACCACCATTGCCTTTTTCAAATCCAAACACAGAAAAACAAAATATCATAAATATAAGAGATCATTTTATAACCAGTTGTGTTTTAGGCGGGAAATTGGGTTCCATCCGCTTCGCACGCTGTTTTGCTTCCTCCCTCGTCGTAGCCCCAGTCTCCAGTAGATTTTCAGGATACTGTAGCGGCTCCTCTTTCTCGAAATGCTGGCTCTGCGTGTCGATGACCACCTTCTCAAGTGAAGGAGCAATCTTAAGTAAATGCAAGACAAAATTTTCTTCACTTGAGCACCCAATGTAACAAGCCACTTCAACCAACTTAAGATTGTTATGATAAAACATTGTTGTTTCTGCTGCAGTTACTTCAGGGAATGGAATGTACCATCTTGCCTGTCACGATGAACAGATGAGCATTCATTAAAAGGAAGTTATCAATAGAGATATTCAAGAAAGATCAAGAACTGATTTTTAACTACCTCGTCATCAATTGTATCCAGCAAATATTTAATCTGCGAGAAGAAAAAAGATAAATTCAATTTAGGACACAAACTTCAACATGAATCTTAATAGTAAGAAGGTTCACCTGAATTCTGAATTTGCACAAGAGCGGAGAAGCCTTAATCAATAAAGTGAAGAAGAGAAGGCTCGCGAGACAGTGAACAATTCCAACCTCTTGAGGGAGTATAACGGAGGCAAATCGTGAGGAATACCTCTCTCACAATACGTAAGATGCAGTTTCAATTTAAGCTTCAGCAGCCGAACAGAATAACAAGAGTGTTTGTTAGGTTCATAAATAAATTCCAGGCAAACCTGTCCAATAAGTGTTAGCTCAGAGAAATTTTGAGCATTCTCAATCGAGTAAGTGCAACATGATCCTGGTCCATACGAGAGTGACACAAGATTTACTGCAGAAATATGCAAACTTTCGAGTTCATCGCAACCGTTGATTTCAAAAGATTTCAAGTTTGGTATTGGATCAACAAGTTGGAGATTTTTAGTGGTTTGAGCGCGGGTTATGGATAAAAATTCAAGATACGGACACGATGCCAGAAGATAGTGAACCATCTCATCCTTGATATTAACACAATTCAATCGAAGGGATGTTAAGGACCCAAACTTGACGACTGTGGGGAACTCATAATCCGAATTCCACCAACGATTAACCGCTAAAGTCAATTCAAACACTTTCACTTCCTTTTGAATTGCAAAATATATCCATCTATCAATCTCATCAGCTCGAGCCTTGGGACAATTGAAACGGACAATAAAAGTATCAAGGCGCGGACCCTGATGAAATTTCAACACACGATTGACCCAAGCTCTTCATTGCTATTCCAGTGGAATTATCCAAAGCATCAAAATCCAAACTACCAGAGGTAAACATCCACAGATCTCTCCATCTACGAGAGACAACACTAGTGCTCGCAGCTTCCTTAAGACTCATAAAAGATAATATGACGCTAAGAATCTCGTCGGGCAAACTATTGATCCCAAAACTAATGCGTGAAACCCGAGCTCAAATTTGGCATCCCGAGTTCTTGAGCTAAATGTCACGGACTTGTCCCTTACAAGGTCGCAGCTCAAATTTGGCATCCCGAGTTCTTGAGCTAAATGTCACGGACTTGTCCCTTATAAGGTTGTGTGCGGCCTTAGCCCCTTGTTCGCCCCTCGCGAAGCTAGCTAAGCAGTCTTTAATTTCCACAAAAGTGTGAAGGAATGAAAGAACAAGGCAAGGAAGAAAGTGTGTAAGAAGAGAACTTTATTCACTTTATTCACTCAAACTCAAAGCTTACGATGCTTGAATGCTTACAATTTGCTTGATGGTTACAGATGAATGAGGTCCCCTCTGTTTATAGGGCTCTCCAAAGAAATGGACGGCTACGATCGTTTCGATCCAACGGCTAAGATTGACCCTCTAGACTATTCTATACAATTCTAGCAAGTATTCTAAGAGTTATGGAGAGTTTCCTAGAATGTACATGCCTTCTCTAGTGTGTTCTAGAGAATTCTAAGTGTCCCTAGCTAAATTGAAGTCTAGAACGATCAAGACATGCCCGAACCTCCAAACACGTCCGATTATGCAAAATAGCCTCGATTGTCCCGCGAACTTGGTCGGTCCGGTACATAAAGCAGTCATCATTGGAAATTCGTCTTTCTTAACTTTTTTGGAAAAGGTGAAGACGTATCACTTGCGGCCTGCTGCATCAAGTATCATGCGGATCATCTCCATATCGATGATGGAGTCAATCAATATCCATTTTTTTGTTTTCATAAACTGACCCAGTTGTTGGCTTAATGTTTGCTTCAACTCGTAAGTCGTATTGCTTGGGTTCCTTATATGTGCTTGTGTCGAATCACGAATCCGAATCTCCTTCCTCCTCTGAGTTTCAAGCTCCTTGATTTGCTTTCGGCTACTTTCAATCTTGTTACGGGAATCTTCTTCCTCTGCCCGAGTGTCTGCATATCTTAATCTCCTTTGATACCTTCGACGATTATCTTCTAATGTTGCCGACTTTTCGGTGCTTCTTTCAAATTTTTCCACAGTTTCCTGCAGTTTTAGTCTCATTTGTGCCAGCTTTGTTTCCGCATACATCACATGACACATCAAAGGCTTAATCCTGTTCCATTCAGACTGCGACATGTTTGAATCTATTAAGAAAGACCGATCAGATAATCATTACTCCATACAAGAAGTTTCAATGTATTAACAAGAACAAAAGAAATAATATTTCTCCGATTTTCAACGTAAAAAATAATAATAATAATTAATCATACCTGAGTCCTTGATTTCTTGGATGATATTATCTTGCCTTCTTGCTTTTCTCTCTTCTTGATTATGCTTTTCTCTGTTCGATGAGTCTTCTTGATCACGTACGTACCACTTCTTGATTGCTCTTCTCTCTCGAGTGATGATTTCTTGCGCGGGTTTTTAGACGGCTACTCTATGATGTGGAAAATTCTAGCCCAGACCAGGCTTGGCCGAGCCCAAACCAATTAAAAAGCAAGTGTATTACACTTGCCATTTGATTGGTCACTCTCCCTGAATTTTCCACCAACCACACGGCAAGTGTAAAACACTCGCCCCCTCGTTACACCGGTTTGGCCGAGCCAGGCTCGGGCTAGAATTACCCCTATGATGTATATATAGTTTTCCTTTCCTTTTTTTTTTTTTTTACCGTTAGCTCGTTTTTATTTAAAAAGATGGGTTAATTACATTTAGCATCATTTAAAATTTTAAATAATATAATTGGACCCTTATTAGTCATTTTATTATATTTTGCCCCCTTCTAAAAATTATAAGAGCAAATTACATTTTTGGTCCATACGATTAGGCCTTTTGCAATTTTAGTCTCATATCTTTGCAATTAGACATATTTAGTCTCATTATTTTTATAAAATTGCAATTTTAATCTCATCCGTCAAATAATCGATGAAAAATGTATGTTTTTTGTCGTTAAGTGCAATTTGGGGTTCATGGTATAGAGGTCATTCAGACCCTATAACCCGATCCTCGATCAATTACTGGAGATCGATGATCGTTAGCTCTCACCCACGATCGGAATCAGAATCTAACTTCTCGGGGAGACGAAAATTTAAAATATCAAAAATAAAAGGATAAATTTTTTTAGGAGGGTTAATATTTAAAATATAAAAAATGAACGGATAAATTTTTTATTTAAAGACAAAAATATAAATATATGAAAATTATACATATAAAAATTAAAAAAATTTAAAATTTAGAGGGCTAGAGGTCAAGATTTAAAAACTTGTACAATTTCATACTCTTTATAAATATATAGGGTTAATCTTTCTTTGCACCCAAACCTTTGGGGTGCGTTGCACTTTGATACCCAACCTTTCATTTTTGACAAATCAGTACCCAACCTTTGTAATTTGGTCAATTTTAATACCTAAGCCAACATTCCGGCCAAAATCACCGACCAAGGCTTTGTACGTGTGTTACACGCGATTTATTAAGGACAAATGAGTCTTTTTATTTTTTTACTAATTAAAAAATTAAAAAACATAAAAAAAATAAAAAATAAAAAATGGAAGACCCAGATGAAGATGGCCGCTGCTAATCTGCCAATCTGCAAACAAAAATGGATTCCAAAAATCATCAAAGCCTCTATGATTAACCCAGGAGGATTCCAAACCGGACCTTTTGCAAATTCGTAGAAGAATCATAGCTTCAACCAACATTTCCATCTCTCTCTCTCTATAAATACATATGTGTGTACATAAATATATATATGTATGTATGTATATATGCAGAAGAATGAACATCACTGTCGTCGCCGACTTCCAGCTCCGGTAGCCACCGTCGGTCATCCACCTCCGATCCCCTCCTCTCCTCTCTCCCCCCTCTTCTTGCACTCCTCCGGCGACCGCTAAACCCAGATCTCCATCTCTCTTCTCCATGCACCGCCTCTCCGCGAGATCCCACCACTCTCACCACAAGCTCACCACGGATCTGCAATGGGAGAAAAGAGAATGGCTCACTCTCACCACAAGCTCGCCACCACCAACATCACCTCCACCACAAGCTCGTCACCACCATCATTGATTCATCCTTCCTTAAACTTTGAGATCTGGAATTTTTCTTTTCCCTTTTTTCAGATCTGGTTAGAGAAGAAACAGAAAAAAAAAAAAAAAAAAAAAGAAAAGAGAATGAAGAGATCGGTTAGGCATCCATCGTTTTGTGTTCGTTTTGTTCAAGCAAAAAGGCAGGCAAACAATAAGGAACCTGCCTACTTGTAGAGACCACTTCAACACCCGCCGCTTCGCCGCCGACAACGACCTGGGCCTCGCCGTCGCCGCCGTCTTCTTCAACGCATAGAGGGAAACCGCCGCCAGGAAAAATTAAGCCACTGCCTTACCGTATCTATATGCAGTTCTTGCTTTCTTTCTTTCTTTTGTTCTAAACTAAAAATTATTAATTAATGGGACATGTGAGGCTTGTGTTTCTCTTTTGTTCCATTTTTGTTTGCAAATTTGTAGAAGTCCGTTCATCTGGGTCTTCCATTTTCCCTTTTTTTTTTTTTTTTTTATGTTTTTTAATTTCTTAATTAGTAAAAAAATAAAAAGACTCATTTACCCTTAATAAATCGCGTGTAACACACGCACAAAGCCTTGATCCGTGATTTTGGTCGGAATGTTGACTTAGGTATTAAAATTGATCAAATTACAAAGGTTGGGTACTGATTTGTAAAAAATGAAAGGTTGGGTACCAAAGTGCAACGCACCCCAAAGGTTGGGGTGCAAAGAAAGATTAACCCCAATATATAATACGTCTATTGTATTTACTATTCAATTAATTATACTTATTAGATTTTACAATCACGCCATAAATATATGGCATTTATAATTGTTAGCCTATTTAATTGAGATCGGGTTAAATTCGTGTTAGAATGACCCGAGTTTAGGGATGTAAACGAGACGAGCCAGCTCGCGAGCCAGACGAGCTGACTCGTGTTTTGCTCGCGCTTGGGTTCGGGAATACCGAGCCGAGCCTTGGCTCGGCTCGGCTCGCAGAGAGTCGAATCCAAGCCCGAGCCCGCTATTTCTTAGCTCGCTCGCGAGCCACACTATAAATTAAAAAAAATATATATATATATATATTATCAATTCATATATAAATATATTATATCACTTTATGAGCCTAAAATCATATACTAATATATACTATACATTAATACAAAAACATTAACGTCTGACTCCAACTTCAACCCTAACATTTCATTTTTCCCCATTTCTTTCAGCCGCCAACTCTCAACCTTGAAGCCACAACCCTAGATCTCACCTCCTCCGTAGCTCCGGCGACTACGACACCACCTCCTCCGCAGCTCCGGCGACGATGCCACCACCTCCTCTGCAGCTCCAGCGGGCAGCGACCACGCCACCACCGCCATTTCTCTGACAGCGCTGCTCAAGTAAGCTCCAGCGACTCCGTTGCTCCATCGACGTCGACCACCATGGAACCTCCAGCAGCTCCAAATTCCAGCGCAGGTATTTCCAGCATTCTTCATTTCTTTAGCTACATTTTAATTTATCTTAGCATTGAGTGTAATAAAGATTCAATTGAGGAATTGAAGTGTTCTTTCTTGAATTCTTAGATTCTTGTGGTTCTGCATCTGTAATCTGTATGTTGAAATTGGAAATGAAACTTTGTTTCTTGAATTTTTTTTTTTTCAATTATGCATCTGTAGTCTCTGTTGTTAGCCTGAGAATGGAGTTTGACACATTTTTTCTTTATTATTTTTAAGGCCTACAAGAAATGTCAACTTCTGCATCAAGAAATGAGTCACAAGCAGAGTCGACCCCTGTAACTCCTCTGACTCCGACAACTCCTGTAACTCCCATAACATTCTCTGGAGAAGAAATTAATTTGAATGATGAAGATGAGGTACGTTTCACAAACACTCAAATGGGGATGAAAGAGGATCCAACAATTGTGGTGGATTTCGAAAAGGCTGCAAAGAGACAGCTAACGTCACCAGTGTGGGTCGTGATGGACAAAATTTTGGATAGTAAGGGGCAAGTGTTGAGATATGAGTGCAAGTTTTGTCATAAAAGCTTTGCAAAGACTAAATCAGGTGCTACATCTCATATGATCCGGCATATCAAAAGTTGTCCTAAGTACTTGGAGGCAGAACGAAGGAAGAGTGCTGCAAATGCTAAACAAATGTGCATATGCTTTCAAAGAAGTGTTTCCACGATTTCAAGTTCGACAGTCAAATTACTTCAGCTGCCCAACTGATGAGGATTGGAAGAATACGGAAAAGGTAATTAGGATTTTGAAAACCTTTTACAATGCCACACACATTATCTCTGGGAGTGATTATCCGACTTCGAACTTGTTCTTGAATGAAGTGTTGGTGGTGAAAAGTGTGTTGGATAAAGGGGCGTACGATGAAGATGAATTTGTAAGGGCTATGGTTGGTAAAATGAAGACAAAGTTTGACAAGTATTGGGGTGAAACAAATGTTTTGATGGCTATTGGTGCTATTATGGACCCTAGGTGCAAATTAAAAAACTTGGAAGTTTTTTTCCCACAATTTTATCCCGAGGAGGAGGCTCGAGAAAGGTGTGCAGAAATCAAAAGAAACTTAACCAAACTCTTCTCGGATTATTGTGAGGTGGAAAATGCTAAGAAGTCGGAACTTTCGGGATCTAAAAGAAAGCACGACTCAATTGAAGTAAGTGGAGGGAGTAGTGGAACATCTTCTAATTCGTTTCGTGGATGGAGTCTATTCAATACCGTGGTTCGGACTAACGAGACGATTACCCCAATGAAGAGTGAGTTGGAGGTTTATCTTGAAGAGAGATGCCATGAGTACGATCCAAGTTTGGCTCCAAGTGCATTTGATGCATTGGCATGGTGGCACCAAAACACATACAAATTCCCTATATTATCCATAATGGCTAAGGATATTCTATCCATTCCGGTTACAACCGTGGCATCCGAGGCTACATTCAGCGCCGGTAGTCGAGTGATTGATAAATATCGTGCCCGATTAAAGCCAGAGACTGTGGAGATGTTGCTATGTGGTGGAGATTGGTTGAGAAAACGTTACGGTGTCAAGGCTAAAATTGAAGTAAGTAGTTTCTTATTAAAATTTCTTATTTGTAATTCAATGTTAGTTATGATACTAATGATCTCTATGAATTTTTAGGAGGAACGAGGCCCATTAATAATCAAGTTACCGGACATTTGAAGTTTAATAAATGACAAGTGATTCTCATGAGGTATTTTTACAAATTGAGACTTTAGAAATTGAAAGCTGTTGTTTTCTCTAATTTTTAAACTTTCGCATGGTTATTGGATACACAGGTTGTTTGATGAAAGTTTTTCAAGTTGGATGGACTACGGAGCCTTTCCAAATTCAGCATATCCTTGGAGTTATATGGAATATGGAGCCTTTGAAGTTGATTAATGTTATGGGAGTTGTTTTTAAACTTTAATGTTGTATGATTATGGCTACTGTAATAGTGTAATATTGTTGTTTGACATTTTTATATTCGTTTTATGGTTGGAATTTGGACTACTAAAATTGAGAAATCCTATGAATATTTATATTTTTATTTTGGGCTGTTAGAATCCTACAAATACATATTCAGATTCTAAAAAAAAAAAAAAGGAAAAAAATATCCTGGCTTGCGAGCTGCTCGAGCCAAGCCCGAGCCACGGCCGAGCCAAGCCCGAGCCAGGTTTTGGGGGACTCACTGGCTCACAAGCCAAGCCCGAGCCACCTCCATTAAGCCCGAGCCCGAGCCCGAACTGGCAAAAAAAGCCTAGGCTCGGCTCGGCTTGATTACATCCCTACCCGAGTTACATTATTGTATGTTTAGATCATCGAGAAGGTTCTTACATTTGACTTGGTATAATAAACTTTGCCTTTCCGCCACGCGTGACGCGGCAAATAACCTAACACGATGATCAACTTCACATTTTTTATTTTATTTCATGTTTTTTGTGTCATTTAATAAGGCTTTTCAGCTTTGGACTTCTAACATTTTTGCAGTTATTAATTTGCAAGAAGACAATTCATGAATTTAATTTGGTCCCACCAAGAATAAGTAATCCTATTTTAGGATTTTTGAATAGTAAAGAAAACAACCTCAAAACAAACTATTTTGGGAGTCCTAGTAAATTCAGCTAAATAAAGTATATTTTTGTAGTTATTTATGATTACTTGGAAAATTAACTTTTATTATTTTTAGCACGAATTTATTTTAGCACCAGAAGCGAGTTAAATTAATTGTTGTTCATATCCTCTATATCTACAAGGAATTCTTCCAGCTAATTTTCCCAAACACATCTATGTTCCTCCATCATTTAGCTGATCCTAACCGATGCAACGGCGAGGTCACTCCTCGATCTCTTGATATGTCCGACTTTGTAATCTCATAACGTGCGAATGAGTCTTTTGCAATCTTCAATGAAAAGGCCGAGGGAGTGGATGTTCGTCTCGCCGGCGTTAATGAGTTTTATCACCACTTTGAAGCCACATTTTCCTTCAATTTTATAAAACCGTCTATTCTGTGAAATCTTTAATCCTTCCCCGACACAATAACTACGACATGGTGATATTCAAATCATCTCCACTTCACAACAGCAAACCCCATGATCTAGTTCCCATTTTCATTCTTTACGATGTCGTTTATTATGACTAATCTTTTATGGTGATAAATTAAAACTCTCGTTTGTGTTAAGTGAAAATGAATGAAAAACTATCATCATATAAAAGTTAACTTGTAACTTTTACTTTTAAATAGTTTTTGTAACTAAATGAAAATTTATCTTTTATTTTATAAATTTGAATTGTATATATTTTAACCTTTCACTTTGTTTTCAAGTAGTCATAATTTTAAATTCTTCATGGGAGCATTAGTTTTTGGCTTTTTGCAAACACCCCCTAATTGAGTAGCTTGAAAATAGTGTTTATTTTCTTGTTATGGAAATGAATTTTTGAAGCCAAAAGGACTCTTTATCAATGGGGAAACAAGTATTTAATGATATTCATCATTGGAAAATAATGAAAATTAATTGGAGTTATAAAGAAGTTATATGATCAAGGATATGTAAGGTTTGTTGCATTAAATTTACACGATAATAAAAGAAACCACATATCAAAACCTAATGTCTCATAAATGACGGTTTGTTTGTTCTTCATCATTTACTAAAATAATTCCCCACCAAAAATTAATAATAACATATTTAAATATTAAAATAACGAGTTAAAGAAATGAATTTCAAAATGAGATTCTTGGCAATTTACTTAAAAAGAAATATGATAATCAAGAAATATTTATAGGTTTGACCTAGACACTATTTATGCATTATGATTGGTTGTCTCATCTTTTTAGATGCATACAATTTAAGGAGAGATTAGTGGCCGTAATTATAATAGATTTACTGGTTTTAAAATTGAAAAAGGAAATTGTTTATTATTATTTAAAGATTAGGTATTAAAGTGTAAAATTTTAAAAGTCGGATACTAAAGTGCAAAAACCCCCCGAAAAATTGGGCTGCAAAATAAGATTAACCTCAAAATGTAAAACTTTACCACCTTTTAGATTATTCTGTTCAATTTTTTCGAGCGTGAATTATAAGACCAAATTTGTAAAAGTTAAATTTCAAATATGTTGATATTATATATCAAATCAAAGTTCTCGAAGCAAGGAACACACCGATGGTTTCAAAATCAAAATTCAACAACCAGCGAAGGAGAACTTGATGCTCAAAAATGGTGCATGATCGGCAAAACTTTGTGTGTGAATTCCAACGCTTCTGACGATCAATAGAATCGAATGAAGTATGTGTTTTCTTTGCCTTAAAGAGAGGAAAACGATTGTAGTGGTATTGACTCTTAGCTTATCGTGATAGAGGAGAAATTAATGGTCAAAATTTAACTTGAATGAAAATATTCCCTAAATACTCCTCCCAAATTATCTAAAAGGGGCTAAATATTATGTTTTACAACAATTATGGAGCAAAGTAAACCAACCTCCGAAGGATAAGGGGTGTCCGAAATTAACCCTAGTTTATATTGATTAATATAAAAACTCTTCATATAATCAAAAGGGAAAATAATTTTTTGACATCCGAACATTACGACTTTTTGCAATTTACCATCTCAATAAACTTTCATTGCAAACCGCCATCCAATATTTGCATTTATAACATAATGTCATCTAAACATTTTTTAGTAGTTTTGGCTAAAAAACAGGATACGTGACATGTTTATAAAATATACACGTTAGTTGTATTTTCACCAAAACCACAAAAAAAAAAAAAAGTTCAGATGGTGGTATGTTACAAATGCAAAGATCGGATGACGATTTGTAATGAAAATTTATTGGGATGATAAATTGCAAAAAGAGGCAAAGTTCGGATGACAAAAAATATTTTACACTAATCAAAACTATTAACATTAAATTCAACTTTTATATATATTTCTTATAATGTACGGATACAAATACGATAATACGAATTCGACATAATATAAATATCATGATACTGATGTTTTCTTGAATTTATACAAAAAAAATATCGAATATGACATTTGATAAGAGTATCAGACATAACACGATACTATAAGATAGGAGAGTGCGTATATTAGAGGATATTCCCAATAATTTCCCTAGGAAACTATTATTTTTTATTTTTGTTTGTATTTCCTTTGTCTTTTTTCAAGACATTTATTACACACACAAAAAAAAAAAAAAAAAGAAAACCCCAAAAGCACGCACTAAAATTCCCCCCGTATAAATCCACCCATCATTCTCCTCTTTCAGATTCTCTTCGATTGGTGGAGGAATTCTGCATTCAGAAGAAGAGGAAATTTTGAGAAAAGGGTTTCCTTTTCTCAATTCCTTTTTCCTCTCAACTTCGCTCCTCCTTTGAGCTTTCCAATGCTCTAATCTCTGTATCAATACGCATATATATACATATATATAAGTTTTGGGTTGTGATTTTTGTATATTTTCGTGTTGTTGAGGGGGAGGTAAATGGATTTGACTACCCAATCAGGTGTTGAATTGAAAGGGGACGGCGCCGTTTTGGAGGGAACGGAGATGGAGAAGGACCTGGCTCCCGCGTACGTTTCTATGGTGGATCCCTTCCTCGTTGAGGCGCTTCAAAACCCTCGTCATCGTCTTACAAGTTAGTACTTTTTTTATTTTCTTTCCATTTTTTTTGTTGGGTTCGGTTTTGTTAATTTTGGGGTGATTAAATTCGAGTTAGGGTTGGAAGTGTTTTGGATTAACTGATTTGGATCTGATTGGGTTTGATTTTGCCATTAGTTTGATGCCTTATGTAGATCTGAGTTGGGGTGGAACTGAATTGAGCATAATTGGCATTAGCTTAATTGTTCTGTAAATGGTATAATATGAGCTATGGTGGAATTGATGTGCTTCTAGGAAGTTGTAGAACCGAATTCTGAAAGGTTTGTGAATTTTGCAGCAGAATGTAGCTGAGTCTTTTATTTTAGAGCTTTCAGGTTGAGGAATGTGTATTTGTACATATGTATTGCAACGTAGTTGAAATTACAATCAACTAGGTAAATGTGAAATATAAGTTCGACATGATCGAGTTACATTTCTCGGGTCTTTGTCTCACTTTCAGTCATTCTTATTGTTTGTTTGAAATTCTAGCTGTTTTTACACGTTACTTAAACAATCATGCCGTGCAGCAAACTTGTGATGAATTAAATTAGCATTGTTTCCCTTGGCATTGATTTCCATGTTTATCAAAATTTAGGGATAAAAGAATCATGGAATGTGTTTATATTTATCTTGAATTCTTGGTGCTCTCCCATGTTATTGCTATTGCTTACATGTTGGAATTGGAATTGTTTGATATGGTAAGCGCGATCCATATTTAGAAAAAGAACATCAGAATCACATCTATACTAGCTAAGAAATGTTAAGTTACTATGTATTAATTTAATTACACCTACACCCGTTGGACTTCCGAGATTGCCTTATTACGGTTCGTAACTGCAAATTTGGAAAATCTATGGACCACTCCCTAAAAATGTTTAAATTACAAACCCCACCCTTCAATAGGGAGTGGTCTGTGTAATGGTTCCAAACTCCCATAGTTTTTTATGTAATCAGATACCGATTGTAAGATTGGAACCGCTGAGGGTGTAATGACATCAATGCCCCTTAGTTTTTGATTCTTTCTTTTTAAATCGTTGTAACAGTATTTGCTGTGGCAGTAGTCTTTGCTGCTGTTATATGCAGTTTAATTTGGGGTTGCTTTTGTGGTACATACTCTTTGTGCAAGTGACAAACAAACTTTTTATTCCGCCCTATGTACTTCAATGTTTTCATATATGTATCTAATTTAATCTGGGTTACTTACGATTTTTCTCTTTAAACTCAATTTTCCCAGTTTTGCGAATGGAGCTCGACATACAAAAATTCGTACAAAATCCTGATCTGCATCAATTTGAGTTTCCGCACTTTCCAACCTCATATCTCCGTCTCGCAGCCCACCGTGTTGCCCAACACTACAATCTGCATACCATGGTTCAGGATAACACAGGAGAAGGCCAAGGAATCAGAATCTTGGTCGTAAAGAAGCCAGAAAGTAAATTCCCATCCATCTGCCTATCAGATATTCCAGCTAAAGAGTCTGGAAATGACAAACTTGATCAAATGAAGGTTGTAATAAGACCGAGGCCTAAATCCTCCTCAAATGACAGTAATCACGGGCTCAAACGAAGTCCGGTTAGATCTGTGGAAGAGAGGAAGGAGGAGTATGACAGAGCAAGGGCTCGTATTTTCAGCAGCCCGAGTAATTCTGATACAGAAGATTTGTTGATGAGGAATTCGAGTGTTGATGAGAATGAAGTTTCTAGAAATTTCGGGGTGGAAATTAGTAGCTCTTCTAGAGTAGCTATTTTTAGGGACCGGGAGAAGGACCGTACAGACCCTGACTATGATCGCAGTTATGACAGGCATGTTCTAACAATTTTGGTATTGAGTAGTTCATAGCTATGCACCTTTTGGAGTTTTGAGTATATTATTTATATGTGGGAAGATTAAATGCATTGCATATTTCTTTTCTTAGCCATAGTTGCACAGTGAGACTTGCACAATTACATAAAGTGAAATTTGCATCTACTGCCCCTCAAGGTTTGGCAAAATCACAAATTAGTGCTTCTTATTTCATTTATATAGTCCCAATTGGGTTTTGGTAATAAATGAGATAAGAGGGACTAATTTGTAATTTCACCAAGCCTGAGGGGTAGTACATGTACATTTTGCACAAAATTCCCTCTTTATTTCTTGACCACAAATACCTCCTTTGTAACTTATACATCATAATTACGATCACTCCCTTCTCTTGATTATTAGGCATAATTTAATGACGCTATAGTTAACACATTAGTGAACTTTTCAAACTGTCCCTAGTTGTATGAATGATGTTTTCCAAGTTTCTAACCGAAATTTTCTTGCTTAAACTATATCTAGGTGATCAAATGTAGATATTTGTAATTTTTAAAAGAAGGATGTAGCTTTTGTAATTTCATATAGCTACATTGGATGGTCAGTGTAACTGAAAGAATTTTCTTAATACACACCGAAATCTAGAAAATATTATGGCTCGTTTCCTATCTTTCTTAAGGGTTCTTGTGAATTCTGTTTGCTCATGTTATATAGATCATTAATGTTATTTTTCTCTCTGTCATGATGCAGATACGTTAGGAACAACGCGAATGCCCGAAATTTCAACCTAGTGCCTTTTAATATGCAGAAATTTCAACCACCGTTTGTACATTATGATTCTGTTTTCCGTCAGATGGGTCAGATGCCTGCACCTCAAGCTTATGGGAGCTCTGTGATGAGCCCTTATTGTGCTACGGGACAGAATCAAACTTCTCAAGACGGTTTATATATGCAATATCCAACTCAATCAATGATGTATGCACAATCATATGATCAACTAAGACATGCTGTTTTTCAGGTAATTTTACTCTCTTTTCTTTCTGCTGCTTTTCTTTTAATCGTAAAGAGTGTTGATCTTTATGTATGATTTTTTCAGTTTGCTTATTATGTTTGTTTTATTCTTAGCCTTTGAAATGATTTCCAAGTGGTATTCATACTTCATAGTGAAAGCAACTTTTACGAATAGGGTATTGTATTTTAGACTAAATTTTCAGTTTAGAGGATTTCTTTTAGGTGGTGGTTGATAAATTTGCATATGGGACTATGACATTTCTGGTTATTGAAGTTTAGAGGAATCTTTCTTGATAAATGACACGAATCACATCATACTGAAATCGACATTGTCGAGAAAACTCAAATCATCTCGAACTCGCAAATGAGACCCTGTTTCAAGATTTCGCCATGCAATTCTGAGTTATATCTTTTTTCCGAAAGTCTTCTTGGATGCTCTTTTCGTACCTTTTTCCCCCCGAGTTACACGTCTAAATTCGTTTTTCTCTGCAGGTACCCTTCTGTCAGCAGCCTCTAAGCTTTGATTACAACCAGAATCATCGATGAAGTTGTTTATATTGGGGTATGCCTGCATTACTACTACTCTAGTGTGTCCTTGTATCTTGTTTAGGTTATAAGTGTTGGAAAGACATTAAAAGTACTTTGTTGGTCTTATTGATTTAGAGTTTCCTTAAATTGTTTGTAAGGAGGTGGAAAATGTTTAGTATGCACCAAAGTATTATGTTTGTTTGTAGGGAGACCTTACCTCTTATCTATGTATGTTTTGCTTTCATTAGTTTGTTATTTCAGTGCCAAGAAGTATTATTATACATTTCAATCAATTATTAGTATATATATGTTAGGTCTAATTTACATTTAGTTCGGTCTGTGGTTTGGTATATTTACTTTTGGACCCCCTTAGCTTTAAATAAAATTACAATTTGACCCCTTATGATTTGTTAATGAGTATGAATATTTCTAAGAATATTATCTTGTCTTGTTATGTTATGTCGGACACACGTATTGGATATCATGTTCAATATTTTTCATATGAAAATTTTAACAAAAAATTTGTGTTGTCATGCTCCTGTTGGTGTGCCTGTATTTGTGGATTGATGAATTACAAACTTTCTCCTCAGTGGGGCTTTGGTACTTATTTAAATGTAATTATGACTAATTTCAAAATAGTTAGAAGGGATTTATCATGAACTGGATCGCACGGTGCGAATGCGGGAACAAGTACGATGCGTCGATGCGTAAAATTCAGTGCGTAAAATCTTGAAAATAGTTGAGTGCGGGCGTTCCTTAAACCGTTTAATAAAAAAATATTTTAAATAGTTATATTATTTATATGACTTTAGCGAAAAATATTTTTTGTCATCCGAATTTTACGCATTTTTGCAATTTATCATCCTAACAAACTTTCGTTACAAACCGTCATCCAATCTTTGCATTTGTAACATACTGTCATCTATTTTTTTTTTTTTTTTTTTGGTGGTTTTGGCAAAAAAAACATGACACGTGGCATGTTTGTAGAATATACACGTCAGTTGTATTTTAACCAAAACCATCGAAAAAAAAGTTTAGATGGTCGTATGTTATAAATGCAAAGATTGGATGGTGGTTTGCAACGAAAGTTATTTTAACCAAAACCGTCGGAAAAAAAAAAAAGTTTAGATGGTGGTAGGTATGTTACAAATGCAAAGATTGAATGGCGGTTTGCAGCGAAAGTTTATTGGGATGATAAATTGAAAAAAGAAGCAAAGTTTGGATAGCAAAAAATCTTTTTCCCTATAACTTTATTTTATATACAGTTTTAAATTTAAAAATTAGAATTCTCCTAGTGTCAAAAAAAATAGAATTCTCCTTGATATGGTTGAATAAGTGAATTAAGAAATCTTAACCTGTTTTAAAGTGAGAAATTTGCATAAATTCGCTAGTGTAGAGAACTAAAATTTTAGTCGTCTTAAGGCGATAAATACACACAAACTCGTCGGTACGAAAAATTGAATGTGAGTATGTTGAGTATAATCTATAGGTTATGTGATTTAGATCATGCATAAAAAGATAGTTTTTCAGATTTTGTGCCTTGGATCTTGCTTAAATTTTAAAATAAGTTAAACTATTAAATGAGTCTTGATATATAGGATGATACAAGAAGCAAATATTAGTACGTACAAAATGTGGTGGAAATTTTAAATTTTTTAATAAAATATTAAAATTAGTTTACTCTACAATGGGAATTTATAAAGATCCAATTTTATATTTTAAAAGCTTATAAATATTCCCAAAAAAAAAAATAGAAATATCAACCTTTTAGACTACTTTATGCATATTTATGAGAACAGCTGAACAGCTAAACTCAGACCAAAAAAAAAATGAGAACAGCTAAACATAATTCACTATTTCAGGTATACTATCATATCCAAACCAAAATTCTGGGATTTATATATATATATATATATACACACACACACCAAGAAACAAACGTACATAGAACTTAGAAGGAAAGCAAATCTTTAGAGTTCGTTTATTCTTAAAACCATGTCCAGAATCACGGATAGTTCTAGTCAGAATCTGATTTGATTAAATCGTGTGATTTAGTGACTAGTAAAAAATATAAGAATAACGACCAAATAACAAATATAATACACTCATTAATATAATTAATTGAATTCGTTCGAGTCAGATATGATTAACATTATATAGAATAAATTAAGAAAAGCCTCTTATTTAAAATCTAAACTAGATACACTCGAAATACTCAATTTTCTTTTTCTAAGTAGTATAGAGACCTTTATTTAATTGTATTCGGATCGCATGATTCCGTAACATCAATTAAAAAAATAAAGGTCGTATTTGAACAATTTTAAATTTAAATTACGACGAACTAAACTAATGGGAGCGGTGCGTAAAATATTAAAAATAAATAAAAGAAAAATTAAAATTTTTTAATAATATAATATTTTCCATGCTAACTTAGGTTAAATACAATAATCAGATTTCCAGACAAGATTAGATTTGGATAGCATGTGTGATGTGTGTGAACTGGCAAAACATTGTATCAAGAAAAGACAGTTTACTGAAATCTAATTGATTGATTAAATAAATTAATCATATTATTTTTATGTTTATGCATGCCACAAATGACATAACCTAACTATTCCATATTATACTAATTTAACTAAAAGTTTTGTATTTAAATTTTTGGGTATACAATTAACATTGGTAGGGAAAAAGTTTATATCTTAATAATTTGTTCCACCTCAATCCATATATAAATAGGTTATATACCAAAAAAAATATATTATTTTTTCTCTCAAATTTTTTCTCCACCAAATTGAGTGAGAGACTAATTTTCCGAGGTACTTAAAGCGTTTTTCACGGGAAGTTCTCCTCACGTAATCTTTTACCTCTACAAGATTTTGACTGGAGACGATTTTCATGTGAACCTCTCATAACGTAATTTTTTATCTCTATAAATTCAAACTTAAAACCTTGTTTAAGTAAATTCAACCCCTATCCACCGACTGCCAGTTGTTATAAAAAAATATGTTTATGTGCAATAATATTTAGTGTTTGATGGGATCTGTTTGTATAAATTATAAAGAAAAATAGCCTATGGTAGGGTACCACGTATTTATTTAAGAGTAGTGGGAATTATTAATTATATGTAATGGTGGATTACCAAACAGTGCCTTTAAACAAACAAAAATATTGTGAGTTGTGACCATACTTTTTCCTTACAACAAAGTACTAAATTTTAATTTGTGGATAATATTGGTGTAGTGCAACTTGGATTCTTTATTTTGGGGTATTATACGAATTTAATTCAATACGTAGTATCGAAAATTATTGATTAATTACTGTGGAACTATCGGCACGATTGTGAATGTATTGGAGTCGTTGGAATTTTTAAAAACGATTCATATTAAACAATGGAAATTATCGAATCTCACTAATATTGGTATAACTTCGATCTCTAGTGTTTCTCCTGATCTCTAGTGTCTCTCTCCTTATGTTGCACGAACGTTTCTAAAAGTATAATTTTTATTCACGAAGTGTATTTTCTTTTATTTTTCTTTACATGTGATTATCTCGTCCATTGGAATGTGACAATACACCTACTATGTACATTTGATTAACATTAATTAAAATATAAATATAGAGAGAGATGATATATGTATACGACCTAGTAGCTTTGGCAAAGCTAATCTTTTTAACTTCACCTAATTTGAAGTGCTATTAATGGAGAATTTAATGAAACCTTTGGGAAGGCTATGGCTTGCAAGGGTTTTCAGAATAGGCTACGGACACGGCGATACAGACACGACGACACATACACGATACGAATACAACCATATAAATTATTTTTTTTAGTTTTTTATGTGAGATAAAGTAATATTTTAGAAATATTCATACATCAACTTATAAAAAACATTTTTAGAAAATAATTAAGTAATAGAATATCTAAGTGTAAAATTTCATGTTTTCAATTTAAAATGATTTTTATGTGATAGAAGATGAAGTACTACTGCAATAATATAGATAGTACCTTCGTGTCCCAATAGGGTGCAATATATACACAATTTAAAAATAGAACCTCGACTAATGTAACGGGGAAGGAGTGTTTTATATTTATAGTACGATTATTTAAAATTTTAGTAAGAGCAATCCATTAAATAATAAACGTAATAAGCTAAACAAATCAATCATGCTAAAATTTGACCGAACCGGATTCATACTAAAATTTCTCTTGCTTTCTTCATTCACAAGGCTAAACAAATCTCCAACCTTACATAGTTCCTTCTCATGACATTTTACATCTCCAAGAGAAAGTGTAGAATCCATTCAAATGTAAAATCATCGGTCGTCGATAGATCCGAGCTTCAACCGCTAATCGGGAAAAAGATCAAAGAAACGAGTTAACATGATGGACTAAATCCAAGCTTCAGCCACTAATAGGGAAAAAGATCCAAGAAACGAGTTAACGCGATGGATTATAATAAAGTGAAATGTTGATACCACCGTAGCAGTTGCAAGTCGCATCAAGCAACATAACGTATAACTTTCGAACAATCTCCATTAGAAAAGTTTCCAACACAAAGGAAAGACCTAATAAGAGGTGATAGATCGATGTAAACGTTGTAATATTAGAATTGTTTCCTCAAGGGGAAACACAAATGCAGGGTTTTCGAAGGTCTAGCAAGAAAATCACAACATATACAACAAGTACAGACTTGCTCTAAACAATGCTAAAGTGAAAACAAGAGAAACTACATTGCCGGAAGACGATCCTCTACCATACGGCGCAATACACAACCTCCAATTACATAGCCGGAACCATTCAACCTCAGCCGAACTTGGCCAATCATAGGGGAACAGAAGCCAATTTATCTCATGATTTTGTGATTCTTTTGGTGCCATCGACTTTTATCACATCATCGGTGCTCCCAAGTGGCGTCGTGGTCAATATCTGTCGTTAAATTCATGAATGCTACCAACAACTCAGTTACACTTCAGGCTGAAAAATAAAGAAACTGAATATCATTACATTTATACACTGATCACTAGTGCTAAGCGCATAAACATATGGTGTGAAGCACACGGAGAGCAGAATAATTAGGATGCTAGAACCATTTCAGGACGACCCGAGTGGCAATAACTCAATCTACAGCAACAAGAACATCTAAAACACCGAATGGCAAGATAAAGACTATGTTCTTTACCAAAAAGACTCGATTTTTAACAGGCCCGAGTGGTGAAATTTACTGATAATGCAGAATCGGTCTGGAAAAAAGGACCTACGCGATAGCTCAATCTAAAGCATCAAGAACAACTTAAAGAAAGACTAAATTCACCCAAAAAACATATGCATTTACCCCAGCAATTGGCTTTTTAACAAGTCCGGGAGACAATAACTCAATCTACAGAATCAAGAACAACTAAAACACCAAACGACAAGAAAAAGACTATGTTTTTTTCCCCAAAGACTCGATTTTTAACAGGCCCGAGTCGTGATATTTACTGATAATGCAGATTTGATCAGGAAAAAGGGACCCCAATAACTCAATCTACAGCATCAAGAACAACTTAGAAAGACCAAATTCACCAGAAAAAAACATATTTTTCCCCCAAAACTGGATTTTGAACAAGCCCCGGATTGTTGCGATTGATAATGCAGAATTAATTAGAAAAAGAAACGACCCTGAGTCACATTCAACTCAATCAGCAGCATCAACGACAGCTAGAAACACCAAATTCACAAGAAAAAAGACTACATTTTCCCCCAAAGACTGGTTTTTTAACAAGCCGGAGTAGCAAAGTTGACCACTAACGCAGAATCAATCATAAAAAAACCAAGAATTTACCGAATTTACATTGTTCTTTTCAATCATCCCCAGTAGGAAACAGTGTGAGAACTTTTCTCCCATTCGCCGGAGTTGCAGGCTCCAAATCCTCCACATTATAAGCCGGAGCCACCATCGAATTACCATTACTACCACCATGAATCCTCTGCATTTGCTGCTGCGATTGCCTCATGAACGGATTCTCAAACTGCCTAAACTGCTGCTGCATCTGCTGATGATGGCCGTGGTGGTGGTGGTGGTGCGCCGCCGCCATCTGGTGGTGGTGCTGCTGCATTGCAGCCACCGGCACAAACGGCAAGAACTGCTCCGAATTCCCCCTCCCCGGATGGAGAAAATGCGCCGGCACCGGTGAGCTAGCAAACAACCGGTCCGTGGCCGTGTCCATTCCCACGGCGGGGCTATTCCCGCCGCCACCGGAAATCCCCTGCATCCGCTTCAAATAAAGCCTGTACTTCTGCAAATGGCTAGCAACGTTCTCCCTCGTCAATCCATCCACACTCATGAGCTGCATAATCGTTTTCGGGACGGCGTTCTTGATCCCCAAATGCGCCACCGCGTCCACGAACCTCTTGTGGAGCTGTGGGGTCCACACGAGGCGGGGCCGCTTGAGGGTCCTCGCCGGCTCATCTGCGGCGGAGGCGGCGGCCGCACCGCTGAGCTCCGTGGAGTCAAATTCGGCTGAGGAATTCGGCTGCGAAGACAGGGCGGCGGACTGCGGCGGCGGAGGAGGCGCGTGGAGAGTTTGGTGGGGGTGGTGGTGGGGGTTAGAAATGTTGAACGCCACCGCTAGATCGGGGGTTATTAGCGATTGGGATAGCGGCATAAGCTCCTCCGGCGACGGCAATTCTTCTTCCCATTTGGAAAACCAATTCGAATCCTCTTCCCTCATGTTCCTTTCTTCCAAGAAAAACCAAAAAACTCTTCTTTCAGCTTCACCTCCTCAATATCTTGCCAAAACTTCAAATTCTCAAACCTCAACGTCTGAGGGGCAAAGATTTCTGTTCTTTTCTCTTCAAAGTTCCCAAGTTTCAGCCCAGAAAACAAGAAATCCAAACTATTCAGAGAGAGAGAGAGAAAGAAACAATCTTTTTCCTCCCCTCAACTGTGTGCAAACACCACATACATGGTGGAATCTTTAGAGACGACTCTTGGCTCCAAGTCTCTTCTCCCTAATCCCCACTATCCCTCAATCAAGAAGGTAGAAACACTGTTTTGCAGAGAGAGAGATGAAAGAGAAGACTGTGTATGTGTGTATGGATGAAGGGGGTTGGGTGTGGGGGGTGGGAGGGGTGATCGAGGTGGATCTTGTTTTCTTCTTTTCAGCTTTTATTAAGGTTACTGTTGATGATGCTTTTCTTATGATTTTTGTGTGTTTGTGTGTGTGTTTTTTTATCTTTTTTATTTTCTTTTTCCGGGATTTATGCTTCTTTTTTTCAATCCCTTTTGAGTTTCAATTTTCTAGAGGGTTTGTGTCAGTACTAAAATAAGGGAGATTCCTTTATTTATTTCTTTATTTTATCTCAATAATAATAATAATAATACTATAGAGTTTTGATGCATTCTATGTGTGTATGTATGTATGTATCTATACACACACATTAATGCATCTAAATTTCTTGGAGATAACCATGGTATGTGTGTATATATATGTATAGGCGCGTGGGATCGACGCTCGACTCCTATTGGTGGAGGGCATTCAGCCAGGTGATATATTGTAGGAATTAAAGAGGTCACAAGATCCGCAGCAAGAGTGGAGAAATGGGCTTATGTAGATTTTTCCTTTTATGACAGCATCTGTTTTCCCATTTCGAATTTCTATGGTCGCCACTCGTGGCGGCGGCGCGTGAGAGCACGCGCCACCGCGGGGGGGTTTGGAAAAGTTTGGCCTTTTTTATGGAGAATATAACATGGATGTAGTTTTGTACTTTGTACTAGTGATTGGGATTGCAGGAAAAAATTTTCATTGATTGAGAGGTGGGGTTGGGGTGGAAGAAAATGCAAAGTTAGGTCCCTTTGTGGGGAATTCTTTATAGTTTTGTAGTTTATGTGGGAATCAAAAGAGGTTTTAAATGGGATTTTGAAGATGTTGACTAATGATAAATATCACACAAAAGTGAGTTGTCATTTTGTCAATGCATGTGTGGTTCTTGCTAACTCTTAACCAATAATGCTTCTATGCTCATGGGAATTTTTCTTTTTTCTTTTTTACAATTAAATTATTTTTGATTGCTTATACATAAAGAAGCGTTCCTTTTTCGCAATTTATAGTTGGTTCATCATTACTAAATTATTCGAAACAAGCGGATAGTTTAGTACTCAATATCTACAATAGTAAGTTACGAGTTTGAATTTTATTAGAAATAATTGAAAAAACAGCGACGATCCTTTAAAAAAAAAAAATACTATATGAAACTCGAAATATACGATTTGTTATATGATCTGTCACTATATTTCAAAATATTTACATGGTACCAATGATATCGTCACAATATGAGTTCATCAATCGGTTGGATCAAATTCGATTTGAAGTATTTTTTTTTTTTTTTTTTTTTGAAATAACACGTAAAAAATTGAGTCTTTGAATCTAGTAAGTCTTTTAATTTCTTTTGATATAGAAGCATCAAATTTTATAATGGGTCAAAAAATTAGTTGAAATTCCTTCTAATGGAGAATAATTCTTTTATTAAAAAAAAAAAATGTTGATATTTGATTCCAACCAATAGAATTCTTGGATCAAAACCTACCTAAAGTAGTGTTTGAGCTAGAAAGAAAAGTGCATGCAAATTGTGTGAAAACATTGTTCATCTTTAATGATTTTGAACAAAGTTCCATCTTTTGAGATTGTGATTAAGATAATATATTCCCCTCACCCCCCAGAAATCCCCCTAACCCACCCCCACTCTCTCTAGATGGATAGTCTTTTCGTGTCCTAAGTAGGGAATATTTTTGGGTGCTCGATGTGATTAGTTGTAATGATAATATATACCCTATGGCCTATACTTAAATTAGGTGACATTTGTGCGAAATTACACCCAAATGGCAAAACACATCAACATTAAAATTCCATATATAATCATTAATAATTGATAAATTATTGATGTCTTATATTGCAACTTGTCCGCGTTGCATTTGACATAATAATAATAATAATAGAAGTCAAAATTCAAAAAAAATGGACTACGAAAGTCATATTAATGTGAGAAGTGTAGGTTTGGTAATAAATCAAAAGTAAAGGAGCTTATAAATAATTTAGACTAGTATGCCAAATGGGAGTTGACGGGGTAAATCTCGAGTTGTCATCTAGTTGGCGCCACATATTGTCATGTGGCAGCTTACGGCCAGTCTCGCTAGATATTTCTTCCACGTTGATGTCTCGATCCAAGGTCACCCTCTTTCAACCAAGTACTTGCACCAATAGTTTAGGGACGCTTTATCTTCTTCATTTGTCTGGTCCCACTTTCATCGAACTAGATGGTCTATCGACCGGTGAGTCCCTCGAGTGGTAGTTGGCTCGACCCAGAGTGTTGTTAGAGTAATGCCATGGAAGAGCCAAAATAGTTTAGGTCTCCTTTTGTAAACTACTCTTATTAGTAGCAATTTGTGACATTAAGGAAATAATAAATGTAAAGTTTCTTAGTCGTTTAATTTTATGTGACCAATTCATCATATCTCATTCAAGTTTATTAATTGCATATTATAATTGTTTGTGTATGGACAGAACTCCAAGGTCACATTAAGCTATGGGACTTGACCTCGCATAGGGATGAAGGTTATGGAACAAGTCTCTATGGCGTGACCTAAATCAACTCCAAGTCGAAGAGTTTAATAAGCATGAGGATGTTGACTTGACTCGTTTGAGACTTGTTCATATGACTTGCCTTTAAGAAAGGTTACTTTGTTCCATAAGTATTGAATGTGAAGACATTCACACGTATATGGGGGTGTTTGTTAGGGAACAAGTACACTAAGGACCCCGACAGGAACACCTCAATGGGGTAAGGCTTTTACGCCTTAATGATGAGGTTGGTTCCCTAATTATGGTTGTGTCTAAATGGTCATTAGACTTGAGGCCCCATCGATGCTCTGTGCATGACAAGGGCAATGTTTGATATGCACCTTGAGATCTATGGGTTCCATAAATCTCGCTATGGTTGTATGTTGTCATTGTCCGAATCATGTATGGGGGCATATGAGATACCAACATAAAATCTATCGCTCGTTTAAAAGAACGAGTGAATCACCCATGAATTCTTTTGTAGCACATTCCACTTAAAACCTTGCGCAAGGTAGTGATATCCTAGAAAGCACGGACACGGCAAAAAAAGTGTCCGTGCAGTGTCCGACACGTGTCGGACACGGACACGCCTCGGACACGGCTCGGACACGTGTCGGACACGGCTGAAACGTGTCCGAAATAAAAAAAAAAAAAAAAAAAAAAATAGGACACGGCTCGGACACGGCGGGGCAAATTTTCTAATTAAATAAAGTTTTTTATGCATTTTTTAATATTTTTAGAATTTTTTTGGGTGAAAACTAAAATAACAAACTTATTCTAGTTTTTAATTATACATATTTTTTTAAAATATTTTATTTTATCTAGATTATGCTTATAAACTATTTTTATTTTTATATAAAATATTTTAATTTATATATAAAATATAACCGTGTCGGAGCCGTGTCGTGTCCTAAAATTTTTAAAAAATCCGTGTCGCTGTGTCCATGTCGTGTCGTGTCCGTGTCCGTGCAACATAGGTGATATCTAAATTAGGAAAAGAATTTCCTAGAGTGTTAGATCAAATGGAATTGCTATTAGAATTAATTCGTAGCATTAGGACTAGTAGGGTTCTATCATTCTCATGCCCTAGGTCCTAATCGGGGATTAGACGATAGAAGAATCTTATCTCACGGTATCCATGAGACTGAAAGATTCATAACATAATCTTCACCTATTGGATGGGTGGTCATAAGCTTGTCACTAGACAACGATTATGATCTGTAGGTACTGATTAATTAAAAGGGGTTTTAATTAAACAATGATTAATTAAAAGGGTTCAATTAAATCAATAAGATAAATGATTATTTAAAATACAATATTAAGAATGTGGGCCTACTGCTATTCATCGGTGAATCTAAGGGGTCACACAATGACTCAGATTGAACCAATGTGATTATCTAAAGATCAATAGAGATTGATCAATAGATTAAATGAGTTGAATTTATAACATGAGAGAATAGATGTTAAAGAGTTAACATTAGTTTAAATAAGTGTATTTAAATTAAATTGGGCTTGAAATTTAATTAAGAGTAATTAATTTTTAAGTCCACCAATTAATTAGATCTTGGACTTATGATTTAATCAATGTAATTAAATTAAGTTCACCAATTAAAATGAGTTTTGGGTTTTTAATTTAATTAGTAGTAATTGAATTAAAGTCCATGACTAGCTCATAAGGTTTTTGACCTAGGGTTAAGAAGAAATCATAACGTCAGTTCTTTTCTTCTTTTCTAGTTTCTCACCAAGTCTCTCTTTTCTCTCTTCTCTCATCTGTATTAAGAATACTATTAGATAATCAATATCCAATTAGTGTTCTAGTATACTAATTGAATAGTTGTTCAATTACGTGGACTATCTTAGAGGAATTCTACGTGAAGTTCTTGGAAGAAGATCGGATAGAAGCAGACCGGAAAGGTTTTGGAAAAACTTCTTATCATCGCCATCAACTGGAAGCGAGAGTGGTATTTGAATCTTACTTCTCTTGTTTAAATCGTAAATATAGAATCAAAGGTTGATCTTGTTTAGAATTCCGATAAAATTATTTTTATAATCCCCAAAATTTTAATTTCCGTTGCTTTGGGGTTGATGAATTCCAACAAGTGTATCGTACATGGTGCATTTATTGCATGACCTCATCCTTGAATGAGCATTAAATGTTGCTCATATCTTGTACACCCACGAAATTCACTGTGACAGGACAAGTACTATAAATTATACTGAATGACTTGCACCATACTCGTCATGCTTGTAATCATCACACCATTGACTGTTGTACTCTTCACCTACTAAACTCTTAATTATAAATACTCTCTCATTTATTACTCAGGTACGTTATTATTCTCACATTCAATACACACCTACCTACGCACTCATATCAACCATTCTCAACTAATTTAACTGACTTCATTGTCAGAGTGCCAAAATAAATCTAACCCATATATTCTGCATTTTTATCTTTGAGCTTACAATTGCATTTGCTCATCTTTATAGCTCCCTGAAGGTTCAAATCTTCCTCATAAATATACATTTTTTGGTGATTCGAGAGTTCACATCCGTCCCACGACACAACCGGATTTGGACACCGTCAGGAATTATTGCTCAATATTACAGAACCTTTTGGAGGGTTTCTGCAAATTATCATATTCAATATATATTTTTTATAAAAAATTACCTATAATTACCATATTATAAGCATATTAGAGCTATTCACCCTCACACCCCCCCCCCCCCCCCCCCCCCCAAATATAATTGTGGATAATTAATTTGTTGGACGTTGCAACTAGTATTTATTAATTTATGTACTACTTAATGTGCAATATAGGCATTGTATTAAATTTATTGAGTTGTAAGAAAAAAAATTAAAATTGAAAATAACAGCTATTTCCATCAACAACATTGACTGTCCATTAAATTTATCTAATTATTCACGTTGAAATTCATTATAATTTTAAATATTATTACTAAACAACCTTTAAAGATTGACTTGAAATTATTTCAAACTAAAAAAACTAAAAAAATTTATTATAAAAAATAATTGAAAAAATACCTTATTATTCCAACCAATTAATTAGGCAACCAAAAAAAACATGCCTAGGACAACCTATGCAACAGTGCTCTACTACAACAAAAGCCAAGAATTTGAAATTACACAAACACCCACATAAACCGGAAACACGCTCTTGAAAACGTAGTGAATACTAGTCGAATTAGTCGATATTTTGGGATGTTATTATTCGTTACAACAGTGCATCGTCATCTGGACCGGCAAGAAACACCTGCAATTCAAATTTCCGTTTAGAACTAACAGTTTTCCGACATTTTAATCAGGAGATGGATGATATTGAGAAATGCTTACATTGCTATCGAGAGCATATCTCCGAGCAAGAATCAAGGCTCCGTTTCTTTCCTGTTCGGACTCGAAAATTAGCACAAAAGATTGCCCTTTTCTTGGCTGCCAATAGAGAGTTTTGCTTGCAGAGTTGCCTCCTCCTCTGAATCCACAAAGCTGGATATGGATAATAGAAGGATCAATAACTTTATCTTATTATTTTCGAGGATTTGGCCTACCCTTTGGTTTGACCTAATTGAACAAACTTCCCCTTCCCGTGAGTTTTGAGAAATTACAAAAACCCCTATTGTACCCGTGTTACTTACTGGTCAATATTTAACTTTAAATCAGTCACTATAATAGCACACATTAGGTTATGTCTCAGGAAGTTTTGTAATTTTTCAAAAATAGGGGAAGTTTGTGTAATTAGATCAAACCTCAAGGTATGTAAGTGTAATTATCCTTTTAACATATATAGTTGTTACCTGCATAGACTTATTAGAGTAAGATTCTCTAGCCTTCGTGATCCATCCTCTACTAAGCTTAATCCGTGTTTTCCCGATATGAAATAAGTGCGATGAATGTGACGAATAATTCCGTCCGTTCATTTGTAAGATAGCAACCTGTTAAAGAAAAGGAACCAAGGTTGAAAAAGAATAAAAGAATTCAAGGTTCATTTCTATAAATTACGAGCTTGTATAATGTTCCTCAGTCTAGAAAAAAGGCTACATACACTAAGGTCGCATGATTTCCTCGAAAGTGTTTCAACATAGCTCCCCAAGTCCATACTGGCTGAGAGAAATATAAGAAGAAAAACGAACATATAAACCCTTTAAAATGATCTAAAAAGCAAGTATTTTCTTGACATTAAATTTTGAATTTCGTAGGAATTAAAAACTCATTGTGGTAGGACATCTTCATGCAATTTGTTATCTTCGTAAGAATTGAGATAAAATGTTAAGCAACCAACCTTGTTGAATTGGGCCATCGGTCGTGAGTGAGACCTTTAGTCCATTTGCAGCAATATCAGCTTGTAGAACCCGCCCGATATCAATGGGCTCTGGAGCATAAACACTCTTGTTGGCGCCTGAGAGAGCGAGAGAAATAAAAGAATTATCCTTTTATAGATATGTATATACACACACACACACACATTATATAAATAAAACAATTTCAACAAAAAAGAGTAACATTTATATACCTAAGATAGGTTCTCTTCTGCTGCAGTGGGATGACAACCGAAACCACTGAATCGAACACTTTGCAAGCTCTTTAGCTTCACACGAACATGGCTGAATCTTCAAAATGGAACCTAATGTTTGAGAGCCACTTAGCTCGTATAAGCGCGGAGTATTTTCTTCTACTCTCTTGATCAAAGCCAGCTGCAGGAAAGAGGAAACAATTTTTTGACAAAATTCAGACACTTAAAAGATGTCTTTTAAGTATAAAATTTGAAAGATCAATTGTAGGAACTCAGACAATTGCACAACAGACTCCGAAAGAGAATCGCGGACCTTGTTTTGGAGATTAACTGAAATTGTGCATTTTTCTCTAATTTGAAGTCTCAAGTCCCGAAGCTCGTGTTCCATGTCCATAACCTACAAATAAGTAAGAACCGGTTCAATTACTATGACCTCCCCTTCTAATTGTGTGTAATTACACAAACATCCCCTAATAGCTTCAAAATTACAGAGACCCCATTTTGCTTGCAGAAACAGGAAAATTCCATCAATAAATGATGTTAACATCATCCACACATGCCAGAAATTTTTGGAAACTTTTACTAGAATATGAATTAGCAGTAAGGTAGAAATATAAGTAACAAAGGAGGTATGTGTAATTTCAAAACTATCAGGGGATATTTGTGTAGCTGTACATAGTTACGAAAAAGGGAATGCAATTATAGCCAACAACAAAATGGACTGTAAAACATGGGAATTCCAGAAAATCATCAAATAAATCTAGCAAACCTTCCTAGGCTGATGCATTAATTTAATTCTTCTTGCCTCCTGAACCTCTTCGATCAGTTCCTCCAATTCCTAGCAGCAATTAAATAAAATTTCAAATTATATTGTCTATAAATAAAAATTTACCAAAATTTCCTAAATTTACCTGCATCTTTCCCGAGCTTTGGTTTCTTTCTTGTTCGTCTAGGGCCGCACCTATCCGTTGCACCACTGCTCGTGCACTCTCTATCTCAGCACAAACAAAGGACTTTTCTTGGTTCACTAATTTCTTAGCATCTTCAGAAGCCTGCACAAGGAACTTAGCAAATTAAATAATTCGAGATACTACGGATCGAGGTAAAATGATATTCTTTAAAGAATTATAACCTGCTTGAGAAAATTCAACAGCCTTTTCACTTCAAATTTCTCATGTATTAGCTCTCCTTCCTTTTGTGTCAACTGCACTGCCAAAGCCTCCACCTGGAAAATACAAATTATAATTCATTTCGCCAAGAAACGAACATGTGATGTTTTAATTTGCATTTCGAGAAACTGACCAACGAAATAGCTCTCTCGGCTTCTTCTCTATTCCGAGCTGAAAGTCTTCCTTTCAAATGCTCCAATGCATCTCTGAGCTTCTTCAGAAGCACATGTCCATCTAATGAAGCCACTTCCCTAAGTTTAGCCTGATGCACAAAACACTTCATCACAATTTATTTCTTAAACAGTATACATATTTCAAATCATGGAAGTTTAAGTGATTAAAATACCTCTTCGGACAGCTTTGCTGCAGCAGCTAAATTTTTGTCGAACTTACAGGCAAGATCACGAACGGATAGACGATTATGCTGTTCTGTTAGCTGATTGATTTCCTTAACAACAACTTCCTTGAGTGGAGGGCCATTAGAACCCTCTTTAATCTCCTGTATTATTTGATTATCAGGTCCTAATTTATACTTAGGGAACTGATTAGATGGGAAGCTGACATCCGATGACACGGATGAAAATGCCCCTGCCGGGACTCCAAATTCCGGGCTAATCCTTGTCATAGGCCCGGATTTTGTGTCTGCAAGAAAGCATAAGTTAATATGTGAAGGAGGGCATTATATCATAACCACTGCTAAAACAGTATCAAAAAGTCACACCTTACAACAAATTTTTCAATATTGTATATATCAACTTCTCTTTCACCATTGCAGCAGCAAGACTCGATTTTTATAGCAAATAATCCATTATTATTTCCAACAACATACTCTGAATAAATAAATTTTGGAGAAATTATAATCTTCTCAAGTCACATTATTAATAATACATTTCAAGATTTACCAAATTAGAGTTTCCATTTCCCAGAAACTACTAATGAAGGGGAAAAAACATAGCTTTTACCTTGATTAGCAGCTTACTGAATCCCAGAAGAGATTACATAAAATTTAAAGAACAACCCTTCATCCATCATCAAAATCATAATCTAGGGGGAAAGAGGGGGCGGTGACCCCCTTTATTAGTTATAACATTGCAGCCCAGAAAACAGTAACATCTAAAAGAAAAACAAACCTAACAAGAGGCTTGATGCCACTAAAATACAAAGCTAACAGCCCAGATGGAAGTCATACAAGAATCAAGCATAGAAATTGAAGAAGAACTGCAACTTACATGGGATTAGTAACAGACAATGCAGAAAAGATTATTGTGTTGCAACAAGACCAAAATGGCACGTATTCATGTTCTTCAAGAAACAGGAGTTTTTGTGAAAGAGAGAAGAGAAAGGGGTGGGGGTGAACAACAAGCAGAAGCAGAAGCCGAGAGAAATGTCTGCCTGCTTTTCTAAAAGCTGTTTTAATAGTAAAAGTTCCTCTGAGCTCCACACCATTTTTACTAGCTCCACTCTTTCCTTCTGTTGCTTTCTCTAATTTACCCCTTCTAAAAGAATTTTCTTGAGAAATTAATAAAACATTTTAAAAAAATTATCTTTATATTATAGTGTTGACTTGAGTGATCCTTTGAACCTTGTTTGAGAAAAAGGGACTTTAGAGAATTAATAGTAAAAAATAAATATTGTCATAATTAAATGATTGGATAAAGTTAAGGATAATATTTGACTAATGTAAAGTTTATAAATTAATATTTGACAATTTTGAGTTTCTAATTGTAGATTCCATTATATTCCATGAGACTGATAATATGGATAATTTGTTCAAATTTTAGAACAAAGAAAATAAAAGATAAACAATTTTTTTATCTTTATTTAATGTAGTCAAAATTCTATTATTTTTTAATATTTGATATAGCAAAACAAATACCATGGTCAAACATGAGTGATAATGTTATTTAAAGGGCCATTACATTAGTGGCACTAACTATGATTTGTCAACTTTCCAATAATTAGGCATAATTATCTCCCTAAATGAGGGGAGCAACTACTTAAGTTTTCACATATTAGGATTATTATATAGCTAACTATAAAAATCAACATTATCTTGATAAAGGGAAAAAAAATTAATCATAAAAATTGAACGATCTTCATAATCGCTCGAGTACACGACTATGCCACAAATTGATGTAATTTAATATTCGACGTAATTTAGTATTCGATACTATGTTAATTTAACTTGATATCTTATTCTTGAATACATAGTAATCATTAATGTATAGAGTTTTACACATTTAAATTCTAATAATTTATTCCAAACCCATAATGAAATATAGATAGAATTAATATATTTAGTATTTTTACTTAAATTAAATCCTGACACATCCTATAAATTATACAGCAAGCATAATGCATTTGTAATATATCAATTAAACCATCTTTTAAGTTTTTTTTTAAAAATACAAATTTCATATAAACTCATTTATAATATACAAATTGAATCATCTATTTGATCATAAAACATTAAAAAAAAATTTTCCACCCTTTCGAATCGATTATTGAGAATTGCTGGTACTTTTTTAAAAGGTCGTGATAAGCTCAATCGCAACACATCTATAGGGAAGGAAATTCGTGTATTGATACTTTTGCAAGTAGGGGTGGGCGTCGGGTCGGGTAATCGGGTTTCGGGTTAATCAGTCGGGTACCCAAAAATTCGGGTAGCTATTTTTGCTACCCGAACCCGACCCGAAAATATCGGGTACGGGTTTTGGGTACCCCGACTTTCTAATCTTTTTTTTTTTTTTTGGGCCTTTTTCCAGTCATTCCAGTTTCGAAAAAGCAACAATTTGAGCAACAAAAATTTTAAGCAACAATTCCAGTTTCAAAGTCATTCTAACAACAAAAGACTGAAGTCTTTTTAATATTATTACATAGGTAAATTGTTAATATATATATATATATATATATATAATATTATATACGTATATTATTACATATGTATATTATTAATAATATATATTATATATATACGTATATATATGTATATATTATATTTTATATATATGTATATAAAATTAAATTTGGGTATCGGGTACCCGTTTGGGTAGAATTTTTCTACCCGAAACCCGATCCGATTTTTATGTCGGGTATCAGGTACCCGACCCGAAACCCAATTTACCCGAAATTGGCTACCCGATCGAAGATTACCCGGTCGGGTACCCGAAACCCGACCCGAAACGACCACTCCTACTTGCAAGTAAGGGACACGTCATAGACGATTGGATTGTTGTTTGGGACCTTCCTCCGATGGAGGTTAGTCATACTCTTAGTTTAAACTACATGTAGCGCATGTTTGCATCTCTTTTTTATCAAAAAAGATTTTATTTTTATTTTTATTTTTTTATAAAAACCATATATTTTTGGTTTTATATCTCAACTTGTCGGACAACAAATAGACTATCTCCAGGAATTTATTTAACAAATAAGTTTTGGACCCCTAATATTTTAGAGAATCAGGTAAAGTTCGTCTCTAAAATTATAGTGATAATATAATTGAAATTAAGAGCACAAACTTTTGATTAAAAAAAATAAAAAAAAAGTGCAAAATAATTACACATCTAAGGGCAAAATTGTCAACTCTATGTTGAAATAGATTGGCACAAGTTAGTTTGGTTGAAAATAATAATCACGTGTCTCCGTTCCCACAACCTGCGGAAAAGAATTCTTTTTTAACTATAAATATAATTTTCAGCTAAAAGAGCATGTCTGCCTCACACGCGCCTTCCCCACTCGCCTTCATTTGCTTCACAAAAAAAAAAAAAAAAAAATAATAATAATGAATTTAACCTTTTATTCTGATATTTAAAGAAAATAGATTTTTGAGTTTTTTTTCTTTCCTTGTGTAGGCCCCGGTACATATACAACTCATTTTTTCAATGAAAAAATAAGTAAAAGACAAAAAGAAATCAAAAGGAAAAATATGCATATTTTTTTCATTAAAAAAATGTGAGATATATACACCGGGACCCATACCCGATGCATACAAAAATTTCTCACCCATTATAGTATTCTCGTTGGAAGACGTTATTTTTATACGGTCATTCATTCATTTATTATTTCGTTCGAACACATTTAATTTTAAAAATGAAATTCAGCGCATTTGTCTCAATATAATGATAGTTACTTTTTAATTTCTTTTTAAGGCCTTAACTTTTCATTTTTAATTGAAATCATTTGTCAAAATTTTAATAATGTTTCATATTATATATCAGGTTCAATTTTTTATTATATGTTTTGAAATTTAGAATAATAATTACACCAATAAAGAAGGATAACTTTTTTTAATTTTTAAATTAAAAACACGGAGTTTGGGTTCAACACTTTATTAAAATAAGTATTTATCGAGTTTTATACTGATTTATCTATATATAATAATTTGCCAACAAGGGTTGATCAAATGGTCTGAGGGCTCTTTCTCGAAGGCAAGGTACCGGGTTTGAATCCCTTAGGCAACTTGGGGTGTGTGTTAAAAAAAAAAAAAATCTATATATAATAATTTCATCATATCCATTTACTAATGATTTTTCATATAATACAAACACGTTTATTGGTAACAATTTCTTTTAATAATAAAAATAAAAATAACAGAAGAGCGTTTATAGGACGCGCATCTTAGTGCGAGTGGGGGAGGAATAAACCGTTATCGAAATTTGGCAGGCCGTGTTTCGCGGATTCTGAGCCCGCCAGAGTTTTTTTCTTTCTTCTTTTTTTTCCCCCTCCAAAAAGGTCAATCAATGATAATTACGAGAAAAAATAACAATTTGGCACGTGATATGTCACGTGCGTCCTTTTTTTTTTTCTTTTTTCTAAATTTTTTTTTTGAAAATATTATTATGTATTTAATGGAACATAATTTGGCCATAATTTTATATGATTATTGAGATTATATCTCGATTTATATATGATAAACAAAATATTTCATTATATTGTGTTTGTCTAAATAATTCTAACACATTTTATTTGTTGTTAATCTCTTGCAATTTCGAGAGGATCTTTCGGGGTTTCGTATATTATAAATGCCCAAACAAATTTAAGGATATCATTGTTTTCTTCTTGAAAATTAATAGATTTTTAGTTAATTCATGAGCAATTTTATTATTCGAATTCTTTACAAAGATAACTCTAACACTAGGAATTAAAGAAATGACTTTTCTAATATCATGTACAATATTGTTCCACAATTGATCCATTTTTAGTGTCGGCATTTAATTTGTTGATTATTACTTTTCAATTTTTTTCGAATATAACTTGTTAGCTATCATGCCACATCGATAATTTTGTCAATTCTAAAGTTGCCCTTAATTCTAATATAACAGTCTCACTGTTTCTTCTCCTTTGATCCGACAATCATCCCACACAATTTTCGAGGTATCGCTCGCCACTACTCTCATCCTAAATCCAAATTCACCTTACGTCCTTCAAACAACACCATTAAAATTAATCTTCACCACACACCCGTATCAAATGGTTCCCACTTTCCCATGGCAATGTTAGCTTCTGGATGTGATTCGAACATTCTCATTAATTTCTGGCAAGCACTATGATAGTTCCTTGCGAATTCTACGAATTCGGCAGGTATCATACTTTCCTTCTCAAATATATGTTTATTCTTATTACGATCTATGATGTGTGAATACAGATATGACGCTACAAACATGATGAAATAGATATTTTCTAAATTTTATCACTCCACATGTGTCATGTACAAACACAACGAAATCAATATTTTTTAAAATTTACTTGGTAATAAATATTCGACATTACATGCTATTGAATAATAATATTTTGAAGAATGTTTGTAATTCATAAATCAGAACTATTACTTTATATTAACGGATAATTCCTCAAAAATCCTCAAGTGTAAACTGAATTTCCTTTTCACTCCCCAATTTTGAAAAAGTTCCTGTTCACTCCCCAATTGAAAAACAAAATTCCTTTTCACTCCCCAAGGTTGTATAATAATTTAGGAATTGCGTACATTTTTTAGGGAATTGCGTATAAAAATCCCGGAATCTCGTATATACGACATTTTGAGATTTTTATACGCAATTCCCTCAAAAATATACGCAATTCCTAAAGATAATGTACGAACATGTACTGTTTGTGGGGACCTAAAAGGAATTTTGTTTTTTAATTGGGGATTGAATGAGAACTTTTTCAAAACTGGGGACCTAAAAGGAATTTTTTCAACTTTTTAGTACTATTCAAAGATTTTTCCTATTATTAATCAATAAATGTAATTTCCCTAAAGCTAGATTAATGATTTCTCACCCCCTTTTCATTATTAAACTAGAAAAAGGCACGTAACAACCAACTATAAACTAATGCAATTGTCTTTCCAATTAAATAATTAAATAATATGAATATTTAGTTGCCCCAACCAACGTCAACATTATAATCCAAGCTTTAATTATAATATTAGTTAGGGACAACCTTTTCAGACTTAGGGTTCTATCATGTCATTATTAATTTCTAGAAAAAGAGCTTTCTTTTAAGTTGCACGAATAATAAAATAATCATAATCTTATGAAAAATAAAATTATTAAATGCATAGATTATTAAATGGGTTAATTTTTTTTCACCCAGACTTTTGGATTAACCCAAAATTATATAATATGGTTAAAAAAAAAGGGTTAATCTCATACGCCTCTTCATTCTTTGACCGTTTTGCCTCCTAATTATTAAATTAGTATAATTATCTCATTAACCTTTAAAAAATATCATACTTAACCCTTTTTAGTTGAAAAGATCCTTACAAAATAGATTTCAAGTGAGTTGCTATTATATTTCAAATCGAAACTCTCAACACAAGAATACAATGATGGTTTTAAAATCAAAATCTGACAATCGACAAAGAAAAAAACATCGGTCAATGATGACACATGACGGGTGGAGCTTTGCGTCGGCGTCCGGTGGGCAATAGGGTTAATTGAGGTATGAATTTTCTTCGCCTTAGAGAGACGAACACGATAACGGTTGTCTTTACGTCACCGTAACGGAGGAGAAATCAATGGTCAAAATTTATAAAAAGACGTTAAGTGTGGATTTTTTTAAAATTTAATAGACAAAGTACATTAATTATCAAATGACGAGGGGTGTCCGAAATTAGCTAAAAAAATTATGTGAAAGATAATTATCATAACATGACTTCAATTTTTCTAGGATTTAAAACTTTAGCGCATGTAAAAATATAACATTTTACTACCTTAGGTTTACCTAATTTGGAGGGGGGCGATATTTTTGTCAAAATAAGGATTAAATACCACCTATGTCACCTAGTCACGTTGTCCTAATCATGACTAGATTAAATAAACTTGGCAATTTTGACAAAGTCTAGAACTTTAGTGACTTTAATGATTAATATTAATTAGTGGTAAACTTTGGAATTAATTATATTTTAGAGGTCGAGCTAGTTAATACCTTGGACCACCGATTAATTGGTTAGGAAATTAATTGAGTTTGTGTTGTTATTGTTTGATAGTCAAGACTCATGGGAGGGTGGCATATCAATCGTAGTTTAGTGATACGACATTAATGCTAATTCATGTGACGATGTCGTCTTCGAATCGTTAAATTAAACTATTATTATTAATAGAAAGAGTAAAAGTACTATATACTAATTTTGATATAATGTGAATAGAGGAATCATCGAGGCCTTGTTCAAATAAAGAAAGTTTTTGTGTATCGAACTGCAAAGTGTTTCAAATTTTAATATAATGTGAAATTTTATCTGATTTTACTAGTGATTTGAGTTGATTGATATATATTAATATTTGGTTTATATAAACTTCTCTTTAATTACATAATAGGCTGACAACGATAGACGTGTTTTTCAGTGAAATTTGAAAGAAATCGATAAAAAAAATGAAATCCAGCGAATCAATTTCAGTAGTTCCTTTTTATTTTAAGTCCTGAACATATGTTGAAGCTTGGCTAATGCACTATATTACAATCGTAAATTTAGATTCAATAGTTTAACAAAAGTATTTGCGGCAAAATAAATAATCATAAAAGAACTACAAATGGTATCATCAGATTTCATCGAGCCAAATACAATATAAATTCTTTTGACATGGGAAACTTGTAATATGTCAAAGTTTGTGTAAGTTAGGTTAAACTCCAATATATGTATATTACGTTAAACTTCTACTAAGTTCGTGCAAATTTGATATGGCAGTACAATTTTTTTTTTTTTGATTTTTTACATGAGGAATGTCGGACTTAATGCCCGATAAGAGTATTCGACATGATAAAATGATATTTTTAAATATGTTCGTGCATCATAAATATATATGCACTTTTGATAGGATATCTATCACCGATATAGACTAAAAGAAAGTCAAAAAATTTTAATGTTGGCACTTTGGGAGTTACTATTTTGGCATTCCAATATTAAAACACATCACATGGTAGGGCCCAAATATAAACCAGGCCCATACATGCAAACCAATCTGGGCCCATAAATTTTAATTCGGCCCGTCGTTATTGGGCGGATGATGATCTTTTTCATTATTGTGATTGTTCTTATCCTATGTGCAAAGATGTAGATTTTCCTACAATTTGCATGTTTTGATGGGATTTGACATATGTACTGTAGTTAAATTTTAGGATATTACAAAGGGATGGAATATTTTGGACATGACAAAATATGCATTAATTTTGTGAGAAAAATATCCACAAAATGTGAAAATTAGATTGGCCTTGTAAGGGGGATTTGGATTGGTTTGTGTGAGAGAGATTTAGCTGTTTTGTTGTACGATTAGGGGAACCCTATCGGTAGGTGTTAATTGTTGAGTGATCGTTGGCATTATGGTTGGAAAAAGACGGTTGCGGAGCTTCCTCTCTACCAACGAATTAGAAAGACGTGATCGTTGTTTATTTTAGTTTAACTTCTTGAATTCTTGAATTTGAGTGTCTCGTGTTGTTGTTGAAGTCTTATGTTTTAAATGGTTTGATCTGATCCAAATGTCGCAGTACATAGCAACTTCTGATTTGATGTCGATTGTCTCATTATGTGAGGTGATTATAGTTAAATTAGTGGATTAGTCATTATAGATGACGTTGAATTGGCCGAAAAAGAAAAGGAATACACAAACAAAACATAGAAACGGAAGCCACTGGCCCAATTCATATTGTGGACTTTATATAGGTTAATGGGCTCCAAATTCTTGAAATCAATTTTTGGGCCGGATCTCAGCCCACCATCAATTGATATTTGATATATATAATATAAATTTTGAACTGTAATTCGGTTTTTTACCGAATTGTACTTAAATGATTTCGACAAAAATCGTACTGAACCGATAAATTTGGTTTGGTTTTGATACGCCGTTTCAGCATACTAAATTTTGGGTTTATTCGGTTCGGTAAATACTGAATGCACACCGATATATATGTCTGAAATATATAAGGTTTATTTGTGAATAACAATAAATAATCCAAATATTTTATGAACTTATTAATGATATCAAATTATCAACGCCTAATTATTAATTTAAATTTAATTTTAGAATAGATTAAATTATTTGGAAAAATATTTAATTGGTTAACACGCCACACGCCGACCATTGTATCTCATGTGGGCTTTGTTGGATCTATTCCATTATTTTTAGAATCGGGGACCAATGGTAGCCCTCCACGTAAACAATATTATCTGTATTTTATTTTATTTTTAATTAAATTTTATAGCCAATAAGATTGAGGAGATAAAAAATACCAATTTAGGTAGAGGAGATTAAGACAACAATTATATTTTTGTATTGCCGGGTTTTATGTAGCTTTGGATTGTTGTAAAAGAAAATATTAACATTCTTTATTTTAAAATATCAACAAATTTTATATTGGCAATAAATAATATAATTTTAAATCTCCTAATCAAATGTCTCACCCTATGAGGTGACTACAATTTAGCGAAGGGACTAGTTATTGTAATCGACGATAAATGCCCTGATCTAGACCAAAAAGTATAAACTATCAAGAATTCTAAGAAAGGTGAGTTGGTTTAACAAGATGAAACATATTTTTCTAGAACCTAGACAAAAAGAATTAGGAACTCTGTACTCTCACATGAGGGGTTTTCTCTCGTATGAGGCCGCCATCACCGTCAAACATAATTCTCCCAATAGCAGTTGCCGACTGTAATCTCCACGAGTGCTGCTATTCACCTCGACGTCAACAGTGGTTCTTTTCGCTTTCATAGGGTTCCTTTCTGCTTATTCGGTTCTCTCCCCTCCCTCCCCCTCTCTTTCGCAGGTTACCAGTCAGGCTTCTATTCCGGGGGTGAAGAGCCACGTCATCACTTTCTATGAGTACTTCCACCTCTCACGCCGCCTCAGATGAGGCCCCTTCGGATTTCGATCTTTCCAGGTTTAACCAGACTCTCTCCCTCACGCTTAAAGAATCTGCTAATCTTGTCCTTCCGGCCTCTGCCAGTTCTACTCCCCTTAGGGATTACTCTCTTGCCCTGGTTGGAAGAATCTTCTCTCGTCGATCGTTTTCATTTTGAAACCTTCAGGTTAACGATCATGCGGGCTATGAACCCCGTAAAGGGTTTGGACATAAAAAAGCTGAAGAACGATCGGTTCTTTTTCTGCTTCAATCATAAATTGGATCTTCAACGTGCTATGGATAAGTCCCCGTGGATCTACGACAAATACCCGATCATCCTGAGAACTCTCGAGGCATCCGATGATACAAATTTGGTGAATTTGGACCACTGTGACTTTGTTGTTCAGATTCACGGGCTGCCTAACAATTATCTGAACTCCAATGTGGCTGAAATAATTGCTCAACGTATTGGGATATTTCGTTCAGTGGTGCCTGTTAAAAGTAATCCTGCATCTGGGGATTTTCTGCAAGTTAGGGTGGGTATTCCGTATTCCAATGTCAGAGCCACTATTAAGATGCATTCAACTGAGTACGCAGACAGGGAATTCAGTTTCTATATCCCTTAAATACAAGAGACTCGCCAACTTCTGCTACCTCTGCGGTCTCTGTGATCATGTGGACGGGGTGTGTCTGTCCCGCTATGAAGAAGACTTTGTGGATCCCTCTCCGCACTTTTCTTATGGCCCATGGCTCAGGGGCCAAGTAATGGGTAAAACTATTCCTGACTCAGACTTTTTGGCTCCAGGTTCTGGGAATTCTGCTCCCTCCTCTCAGCTCTCCTTCCCCTCACTCCGCTCCTTTAATCCCGCTTCGGGCTCCCATCTCTCATAGTTTGGACTCTACAAAATCCCCACTTTTATCACCCCTTCTCATGACCCTGCCTATAGTAGCCTGATTCACAACAGAAAACCAACTTTTGAGTCCCAGTCTAACTACGATACTCCTGAGAAATTCCGCCTTGATATCGCTCAGTTACTAAACCCCTCCATCAGTAATCTCGACCTACCAAACTCCAACACTCCTCTCCCTATAAACAACACTTTCCCCAACTCTCTCCAACTCACTCCGATCAGAAGTCTTACCTTCGCCAAACCAACTCACCCCCATCCCCTATCGGATATTCCTAGCCCTGACCGACAACGTCCCAAATCATCCCGCAACTACACCCCCACAAATCCTCTCAAACTCACCTACCCCAATGAAAATCAGAGCTCCCCTCAATCTCCAAAACAACATCAACAACTCTCTACTATGGAAGAGCAGCTTGTTAATGTTCATCTCACATTCAACATCCCTCCGGATGAAACCACCTCCCATAATAAGATCAGAAAATTTCGAAGCAGAAATTAGTGTTCCCTATCTAAATAAAAACTCCCTCTCGATCCCCCCTTCCCAGCTCCATCCTTCTTTCATCCTCCCTCCTTCTGATACCGTCCTCTCGGACATTACGAATGTAACGGCGGAGGCTGTTGGACAGCCCTGCCGAGATCAATGAGTTACCTCAGTTGGAACAGCCAGGGCACAGGGGTCCCTGGCGAGTTCACAATCTTTGGTCCCTGATTAGGGATCATAACCCCTCGATTATTCTCCTTTCGGAAACTGGATGTAAACAATTTAAAGTTGATCGGTTGAAGAATTTATTGAATTTAAATGGCGTGTGTGTTGATTCTATTGGTAAAGGTGGTGGCCTTACTCTCTTGTAGCGCAAGGACGTGGATATTACCCTTCGCAGCTTCTCGGTTAATCACATTGATGTTTTGGTTTCGGGTGTTGGTTCTAATTCTGACCGACGATTCACTGGTTTTTACAGGGTACCGGAGAGACAATGTAGATCGGTCTCTTGGGATTTAATTAGGCAGCTGAAACTTTCTTCTTCAATTCCTTGGTTGATTAATGGTGATTTTAATAAGATTTTCAATAACGAGGAAAAAGAAGGAGGGAATGACCGTCCGCATTATCAAATGGAGGCTTTTGCTGATGCTAGGGATGCAAATGAGACGAGCCGGCTCGTGAGCTTCGCGAGCCAGCTTGATGATAGCTCGCGCTCAAGTTCGAATACGCCTTGAAGACCCTCGAACCCAAGCCCGAGTCACATGTTTCTGTGCTCGTGGCTCGCGAGCCGGCTCGCGCGTCATAGTATAATTTTTTAAAAAATATATATATATTATATGTATAATATATATTAATATATATATTATATAGAATATATGTTAATATAATTATGTAATATAACGTCTTGCTTAAATGTTAAAAAATAAAAACCCTAGATCTAGAATCACTATCTCTTTCAGTCTCTCACAGGCATTTCCATTTCCCTTTTCAGTAACCCAAAGTCCCAAACCAGTGGCGCCCCTCTCTCACAAGCTCTCGCGTCGCCGCCCCCTTTCTCCGCCATCTCGCACCAGCACCAGCACCACCTCTCCTTGCCGTCCGCTGCTTCTACTTCTGCTCGTCGTTCACTGCTTTTGCTCACCTCGCCGTCTAACAGCAGGAAATCGACAAGGAAATTCCCACTTTTTCTTACACAGATAGAGGCTTTAGTTACTCTTACTCCTAAGGTTAAGTAACCCTTATGTTATGGCTATATCAATCACAAATTTCAGAAATTCTCAAATATTTCCCTCTTTTTTCTTGCAGATCTAACCAGAAAGGAAGTGACTTGGTTGTAAAAATTTCAGATATCTTTTGAGTATGGAATTCCTGCAAGTTTTGAGGTGAATCATTTCCTTCCTTTAACAATGATGCCTTATATGTTTTACGCTTTCTGTAATTATTTACAGCACTTGTCATAATATGTGGGCAAATTCGCAAATTCACTTAAAAAACATTTTTTTTTTTAAGGACGAGGAAAAATTGTGACAAAATGCCTAAATTAGTATAAATGTTAGCAAATATATGGGCCTGAAAATTGAATTTTTATAAACTGAATTAGATATTTGTTCTTGGATATTTGAAAAACTGAATTAGATTTTTGTATTTCAATTCCACTGTCTGATTTCATTGTTGTATTTCTGTGCTAAATTGATTTTTTCGTTTCTTTCTCTTTATGTAGAATGTCAGAAGCTGAATCAGAAAGTGAGTCAATGTCTCCTTTGAATTTGGATACCAATGAGTCAACTCCTCCGACTCCTACAACTCCTCCGACCCCTACTCCGTTGATTATCAATGAGGAAGGGATGAACAATGATAATCCATTAGACAAGCCAATTGAAATTGACAATGATAATCCATTTGACAAGCCAAAAAGACAGGCCACTTCACCGATGTGGATTGCAATGGAGAAAGTTTTGGATAGCAAGGGGGAAGTGGTAAAGTGTGTGTGCAAATATTGTAAAAAATCGTTTGCAAAGACGCAGTCGGGTGCTACATCTTATATGATCAGACACCTCAAGACTTGTGCGAAAAATTTGGAGAGGGAAAGAAAGAAGAGTGCAGAAAATGCTAACCAATTGAAGATAGGATTCGGGTCTATAATTTCTGGTGCAATATTACCCTCGTTAGTTGATGGGAAGTTTGAGATGGAGAAAATGAAAGAAGCTGCAGCAATCTGGATCATGATGCATAATCATCCCTTTACAATTGTGGAAGAAGCGGGATTTAATATGTTTTGCAAGCGTGGGATGCCCGAGTGGAAGAGTATATCTTGGACTACACTTAAGAAAAATTGTTTCATGGTGTATGAAATGGAACAAAAGAAGATGAAACAAGCATCGAAATCCGTTGAAAAGATTTGTTTGACAACAGATTTGTGGAAGTCTAAGAATAAAAAACTTGAATATATGACAATAACCGGGCATTGGGTTGATTCAAGTTAGAACTTGAACAAGCGTATTCTCAGTTTTATTCGGCTTCCACCTCCTCACAATGGTATATCGATTGCAGATGCGGTTATTAAATGTACGAATGAGTGGGAGATCGACAACAAAATCTTAAGTGTTTCGGTCGATAATGCTAGTGCAAATGATGTAGCAATCTGCCATATGCGCGATTCATTCAACCGGACAAGTCGAGTGTGTGACGACAAGTTATTTCATGTCAGGTGTGTTGTATCATAATATAAAATCTGTTTTTATATTATTAGTTTAATAAAATCTATTTTTATATAATTAGTTTTATAAAATCTATATTATATAATCTGTTTTATAAAATTAGTTTTATAAAAGTTGTCTTTTATAATCTTGAATGTAATCAGATTATATATCGGATTAAAATAAGCAGCTATCAAAGAACTTAATAATATTGGCTGCCTTTAACAACTGTGATTGTCTCAAAAAAAAAAAAAAAAAAATCGATGGATGACATCAATGGACCACCTCCCTGTTAGTTATTATTACACAAAAGGGAGATAAGTTCATTGTTACTAAACACAACTATTACTATAAGTTGTAATTTCTAGAACATCTTGTAAGTCAGCAGATCTTATTAATTTCTTTGATAGCTGCTTATATATCACATTACATATCAGATTATATATCTTGAATATAATCAGATTAAATAACAGAATCTTGTATCAAAGTAAATATCAGATTATATAATCTGTTTTTAAAATCAGTTTTATTTGTCTTTTATATTCAGCTTTAATGAATTATTTTTTTTTTATTTTTAATATGCTTGACAAACTTTTATAATTTGTCTCATTTCAGGTGTACAGCCCACATCTTGAATCTCATAGCGCAAGATGGCCTTAAAGAGATCAACAATATTATTTCAATCATTCGCGAAAGTATCGATTTCATCAAAAAATCTGAATCAAGAGTGATGATATTTGCTGAGGTGGCTAAACAACAGTGTTTTGAAAACTGGACCGGACCGGTTCAACCGGTGACCGGCGGGCTGTCCGGTCCGGCTGACCATGTAAAACCGGCGAATTTCGGGCCGGTATAGAACCGGAAAAACCGGCCGGTTAACCGGCGGTTTTTACGTCGGGAACCGGACCGGATCGCCGGTTTTTGAAATTAATCACTTTTTTTTTTCCTTTTCTCCTTTTGGGTTATTTTTCTCCGGCATTCACGCAGTCTTTTCCCTTTTAATTATTATTTTCCAGCATTTTAGATAGCAAATATGTTTAGTTTTTCTTTTAGAGGACACCTTAAGGGTGACAGACGAGAGAGAGATTTCTTTACTAAAGTAAAGAATGAATTGCTACTGAGAAATTGAGAATTGATTACCTACAATAACAAAAAAAAAAAAAAAAAGAATTGATTGTGCCTTTTGAGGTTGAAGAAGAGAGAAGAATTGATTGTGCCTCTTGAGAGAAGAATTAACCGTGCTTGCTTCCTGTTCTGACTTCTCTGCGGCGTATCTTCTCTTTTAATAGGGTTTTCATATGAGAATTTGGGTTTTTGGACTTTTAATAAGGTTTCATATGATAATTTGGGCTTTTTGTAAAAAATATAAGTTTTTTCTTTATCTGTTTTCTCTATTTTTGTTTAGGTTACTTATTATGAAATATTTTATTTTTTATTTGTGTAAGGAAATATTATTTTGTATTTTATGTATTAAAAATTATAAATAAATCTATATATTTAATTAATTAAATAATATTTATTTATTTATGACGTCATACCGGTTCGATTAGTGGTTGAACCGATCGAACCGGTTGAACCGGTAACCAGTAGGTTTGCCGGTTCCACCTCCGGTCCGGTTTTGAAAACATTGCTAAACAGTTGAAGTTAGCAAATAAACAACTTATATACGATTGTAAGACGAGATGAAATTCTACATACGAGATGCTTGAAAGTGTATATGCTTTCAAAGAAGTGTTTTCACCATTCCAAGCTCGAGAATCAAATTACTTCAGCTGCCCGACTGATGAGGATTGGAAGAATACGGAAAAGGTAATCAAGATTTTGAAAACCTTTTACGATGCAACTCACATTATTTCTGGTAGTGATTACCCGAATTCGAACCTATTTTTGAATGAAGTGTTGTTGGTGAAAAGTGTATTGGATAAAGGGACTGATGACGAAGACGATTTCGTGAGGGATATGGTTGGTAAAATGAAGACAAAGTTTGATAAATATTGGGGTGAAACAAATAACTTGATGGCTATTGGTGCTATAATGGATCCGAGGTGCAAATTGGCCAATTTGGAAGTTTTTTTTCCACAATTTTTTCCCAAGGAGGAGGCTCAAGAAAGGTGTGCGGAAATTAAAAGAAACTTAAACAAGCTCTATTTGAATTATTGTGAAGTGGAAAATGCTAAAAAGACTGAACTTGCTGGATCTAAAAGGAAACACGACTCAAATGAAGTGGTTGGAAGAAATAGTGGAACATCATCTACTTCGTTTGGTGGTTGGTCTCTATTCAATAAAGTGGTTCAGACTAGGGAGACGATGTTGGAAAACACGAATCAGAAAGCAGCGGAATTTAAAAAATTTTCCCAACAAAAGGACCTTGAACTCGCAATTGTGTAACCAAATTCGTAAAGATAGAAAACTTACTTTTCTTTTGTTCTTTCTTGAAGCGTTTCAAGCCACCCAAGAACGCTCTTCTCGCGGCTTGATCCCCTCTCCTTGGTAAAGCTCGAATCTTCAAACTTCTAACTTGAAGTCTCTAGAGAAAGTCCACCAACTTGATCACAATCTAACTAGTAAGGATGCTAGTTCTCTAGTTAGTGTTTAGGCTTAACCTAGGGTTTAATTTAATCTTGGAGAAAGAAAGGTGTTCAACACATGAACCAAAAGAATTGTCAATTAGCTCCATAAGGAGCTCGAGCTCCCCTATTTATAGAGAGGGGAGTGCCGAAATTCCTAGTCCTTTATGGGCTAGGATTTTGGTCCCTCTCTCCTATTATTTGATCATCAAGTAATTTTGACTTTGACTTTGAATTCTAATTCAAATCAACTTTCAAGAGAGCTAAAAATATCCAAACTATTTTTGGATAATTTTATACTTTATTTATTTAAAATAAATAACTTATTTTTATCTAATTAATTAATTCGTAATTAATTAACTAGATTATTTTCTCCAAAATTAGACTTTCTTTTTAATTCAAAATTAAACCAAAGTCTATTAAATAATTAACAACTTAATTATTTAATATCCAATTAAATAGTCACGTGTGGCACACGTGTCATAGTGACACGTGTCCAGTCACGTGACCCACACGTGTGGTTTCACACGTGACCCACACGTGGAACCCTCTAGGCTCGATTAACTCGTTTAATCATTTTAAAGCCTCAACTCATGTAACCAAGTTGTTGTGTGTGACCCTCTAGGTTCTCAATTCAATTAGCAGTGACCCTAATTAATTAATTCACTAATTAATTAATCAGTCCACAGATTAAACGACCATAGTCTAGCAACAGGTGTTTAACCCCTAGCTGAATTGGAATGTTCGGATTCGACAGAACCTTTAAGTCATTGATTCATGTGAGATACAATCCTCCTACTTACTATCTCTCAACCGAGATCTAGGGCAAGGGAATAATCAGAACCCTAATAATCTGGTCTTAAAGCTAAGTGCATTTCATATCCATTTGATCTCAATCCAAGAAACACTTTTCTTGATGTCTTGATCTACTGCCTTGGCCAAGGACTTCATATGGCATATGAATGACTTACACAATAAGAGATCACATTGCATATGCAAGTGTAGGTCCTTTCTTGATTCTCATTCACTTTCATGAATCACTTGTGCAGCCCCAGCATAAGCCTTGAATCAGTTGTCTAAGGCAACACCCTTTAAAGCTTATACCTAAGACTACAGAGTTAACTCATAAAGTGACAAGGAACCTCAAGTCTAAGGATCAATTAATCACATCAATGACTCGTGAGATATTTCCTAATCTGGAAGTTTCCATTTCCTGAAATAGAAACTTCCTTTCCCATTTAGGAATGTTCTCACACGGGGCACCTCAGTGAACTTACTTATTAAAGTAAGCACCCTCATGTATCACGCACGTATCAACTATACACTTTGCACCTCCATGAAACAAGGTGGTCCTTCTTAAGGGCGTGATCCCACAAGCAAGCCTTAGAGGAGTCAGGTTGACACTCCCACTGTCTGTAGGACTCATCGGCTTGGAGTATTTTACTAATCATGACTTATGTGATATAGGGCTCATTTCATGAACCATTTCACCTAAATGGTAGAGTCCTAAAGTCATCAGGATTAGGGGAGTTCTCATACATGCACAGCTAATGTAAACGCATACCAAACAAGAGCATATAAAGAAGTGTTGCCTCAATTCGTTATTTTATTCAAAGATTGTCTGTGATTACAATAAGGAAAAGCACAAAGTGAATATACAATCGGCTTTCTAGGGCACTATTCCTAACAGACGATTATCCCAATGAAAAGTGAATTGGAGATTTATCTTGATGAGAGATGTCATGAGTATGATCCAAGTTTGGCTCCAAGTGCATTCAATGCATTGGATTGGTGGCACAAAAACGCATACAAATTTCCTATATTTGTCCATAATGGCTAAGGACATTCTAGCCATTCCCGTTACAATAGTTGCATCGGAGACCACGTTTAGTATGGGTAGTCGAGTGATTGATAAATACCGTGCCCGATTACAGCCGAACACCGTCGAGATGTTGTTGTGTGGTGGATATTGGTTGAGAAAGCGTTATGGTGTCAAGGTTAAAGTTGATGTAAGTAATTGTTTACTAAAATTACTTATTTCCAATTGAATGTTACTAATATATTTGTGAATTGTCAGGAGGAGGAAGGACCAATTAAAGTTGAGTTACCAAATCTTTAACTTGAGAATCAACTATGAAAAGGTAGTTTGGAAACAACTTATTACAATGTTTTTTTATATTATCTTATTTTTGTTGTTTTTAACCTCTTATTTCTAAATTTCAGTTGTCCAACTGAACATGGTTGATGCCTTGATGGAGATAAATAATGTTGGAGCCTTTTCAAAGTTTGGGGGACATTTCAAGTTTTCAATTTTCAACTTTTTGTTGGCTGAAAAAGAAACATGATAGCTGCTGAATGGTGATCCAAGACATTTGTAATTTAACTTTGTTGTAGTGTTCATGATGTTTAAAGATTTATGGCTTGAAAGTTGAAAACTTGTAATCTTTTGGTATGTATGCACTTGCAGGTATGTTTATGGGTTTATGTTTACAGACATTTACAAATTTTTATGGCTTGAATGTACAGATTTATGTTTACATACATATGTAAATTAAACGTATAGGTATGGTTACAGAATTAAAACTAAAAATAAAAGAATCTGCCACCTGCGAGCGAAGCCCGAGCCAGGTCCCGAACCAGCAAAAATAGACAAAGCTCGGCTCGGCTCGTTTGCAAACTGATATTATACGTGACGCGGGCCTGTCGGATATTGGATTTTCTGGTTTTTCATTTACTTGGACTAAGAATAGTGCTGCTCCGTTCAATCTCCGAGTAAGACTTGACCGCTTTTTGGCCTCGGATGGTTGGTATTCCCAAATACGAGTGTCTCTCATCTCAAAGCTTCATGCTCTGACCATCTTCCTATCTTGACCACTCTGGAGCCGAACAAACGAGTCGGAGATCGCAAAATCCGACCATTTAGATTTGAAGCTTATTAGGTGAGATCAGATGAATGTAGGAGAATTATCGAAGAATCTTGGTTTAGTTCCCTAACCAACACAACAGCTAACTGTGTGCTTGTTGCCTCAGAAAAATGCAAGATAAGATTGCTCAATTGGTGAAGGAAAGTTTGGAAAAACGAAACTGATGAGTTGGAGCAGTGGGAGAATCGGTTAAAAATCGTAAAGGAAGGCATCATAACTTCTGAGGTTAAGTCAGAAATGAGCATCTTGTGTGATAAGATTGGTGCGAGGCTGCTACAAGAGGAAATTATATGGAAACAAAGAGCAAAAATGCAATGGCTTTGGGAGGGTGATCGTAATACGGAATTCTTTCACCTTAAAGCTAAACAACGGGAAAAGAATAATCACATTGTTTCACTCTGGGATGGGAATGGAGTTGAACACTCTTCGGAGGATGGAATTCGCCGTATCATTGAAACATACTTTGGCGAGATTTTCTCTACCAACTGCTGCTCGGACGATGAAGTTAATGATGGCATTTGCTGTGTGCCAAGGAGACCCAGTGATGACATGGCAAGACAACTCATCACTCCCTTCTCGCCTGATGAGGTAATTTGTGCTCTTAAAAGCATGTATCCCTTGAAATCTCCGGGTCCGGATGGACTTCCCCCTTATTTTTTTTCAGCACTATTAGGATATTGTGGGTCGTGATGTCATTGCATGTGTGCTTGATTTCTTGAATTTTAGGAATTTTGATAGAAAGCTTAACTTTACTCATGTTATCTTGATCCCTAAGTGCAAGTCTCCTGAAGTTATTACCCAATTCATGCCAATTCGTTTGTGCAACATGGTTTATAAATTGGCTTCTAAGGTCCTTGCAAACCGTATCAAACCTCTCCTTAATTCCCTTATTTCTCCGAGTCAGTCTGGTTTTATCTCCAATCGCTTGATTACTGATAATGTCTTAGTTGCCTTTGAAATTAATCACTTCTTGAAGCGAAAGAATATAGGAAAGAAAGGTTGCTTTAACCTTAAGCTCGACATGAGCAAAGCTTTTGACCGTGTTGAATGGCGGTTTCTCGAGCAATTATTGGTTAGGTTAGGTTTTTCCCCCTTATTTATTTCTAGAATCATGACTTGTATCTCCACTGTCTCCTTTTCGTTTCTTTTGGATGGCTGCGAGTTCGGTTTTGTGGTCCCGGAGAGGGCTATTCGTCAGGGCGACCTCCTCTCCCCTTATCTGTTTCTCCTTTGTGCGGAAGTTTTATCTTTTTTATTACAGGAGGAGAAAATGAGTGGTATGTTGAAGGGTATTGCTATTTGTAGAGACGTCTCAGTGATTTCCCATTTACTCTTTGCTGATGATACGATGATATGCGGGAGAGCCAACCCGAAGACTATGCTTTGTATTAAAGGGGTGCTTGAGAGGTATAACAAGATGTTAGATCAAACCATGAATTTCCAGAAGTCCTTAGTGGTGTTTAGCAAAAACTTGGAAGCTTCAGTGCAGCTGGAGTTAGCTGCATTACTTGGGGTGCGGTGCATAAACAAGCTTGATCTCTATTTAGGACTACCCTCGGTGGTGGGGTGGTCTAGTAAGGAAGTGTTTCCTGGGATACTTGACAAGATAAAAAAAGAGTTCAAGGTTTTTTCGAGAAATTCCTTTCTAAAGCCGGTAAAGAAGTCCTCATTAAAGCGGTGCTTCAAGCGATCGCAGCTTATTCTATGAACTGCTTTATGTTGCCGGACGGGCTTGTTAATGACATTGATGCTACCATCTCGAATTTCTGGTGGAATAACACTGGTAATAGGAAGTTATATTGGATTGCCTGGCGAAAGATGTGTACTAGTAAGAATGTGGGAGGCTTGGGATTTCGTTCTTTTAGGATGTTTAACATGGCTATGTTGGCGAAACAACTGTGGCGAATTGTTCGGAACCCGGACAGCCTCGTAAGCAGAATGTTTAAGGCTAAGTACTTTCCAAACTCTATGGGGTGCCTCGTTGGGTTGTTCTCCTTCTTACACTTGGAGAAATCTTTTCGAGACACGTTACTTGTTGTCGGCGGGCACACGGTAGAGGGTTGGTGACTGGAGAACTGTCCACATTTGGAGAGATAGGTGGTTCTCCCTAGGACCGGACTTTAGACCTCGATTCCGACAGGGGGCTTGTATTGCTCGAGTGGGATGCGGAGCTTGTTAGGAATGTTTTTCATGATAGGGATGCGACAGTGGTGTTGGCTATCCCCCTTGGCGCCACTCCCCGACGAGACTCGTTGATGTGGCACTATAATAGCAACGATAATTTTTCGGTGAAGAGTGCCTATAAACTTGCGGTTGACATTGTTAGTAGGGATTCTGCCTCTTCAACTATAGTGCAGAATCATAGCATTTGGAAAGAAATTTGGAAGCTTAGAATCCAGCCTAAAATAAAAAACTTCCTCTGGAGATGTGGCCATAATATATTACCAAATGGAGTTAATCTGGCACATAGACACTGTATGATGGATGTGAGTTGTGTTCATTGTGGTTCGTTGGAGGAAAACATGGCACATGCACTTTTTCTTGCCCATGTGCGAGACAGGTATGGGCCTTGTCGTGTATTCCTTCGCGACTCATCTAGCTGTGCCAGGAACATTTTACTAACGGCTTTGTGCAGCTGATGAAGGAATCAGATAGCAGTGGAAGTCGGTAGGGCGTCGGCCATTATGTGGGCGATTTGGGCTGCTCGTAACAAACACTGCGCGGAGGATAAATTCTGGTAGCCCCGCGAGGTTATTGAATATGCTGACAGCAACGTTATCCCTATTCAAGCAATCGATGATGAAGTTGGACAGGGAAATGACAATTCAGGCGGAGTTTATTGGGTTAAGCCGCGCCATGGCTGGGTGAAAATTAACTTTGATGGCGTTGTTTTCAAAGACTCCCATGCGATTGGTATTGGAGTGGTTGCGCGAGACCACGAAGGGAAGGTTGTAGGATGGGAAACGGATCGCCAGAGGAATACGATTGATCCTCTTGTGGCAGAGGTCCGTGCAGCCCTTTTTGCGGCACGGTCGGGACGCGATTTTGGGTGGAAGAAGGTGATTATCGAAGGCGATTATTTGAATGTGATTAACGGCCTCCGACGTGCTGAGGAGGATCTCTCGGATATTGGTAATCTACTCGAAGATATCAAAAGCACTTGTGCTTGCTTTGAACATTTCAGTTTCCCTTTTTGCAAACGTGGTGCTAATGTAGTAGCCCACCTGCTTGCTCGTAATGCGACTTATGCCTGCATTGGTTCTTCTGATTTTCCATCTTTCGTTTCGAATTCTGTTGTTAGTGATGTGAACTAATTCGGCCGGTGAAAAAAGAAGAAGATGAAACATCAGATTTTTTAGACAATATGTTGATATTCAAATTCTTAATTTGTAGATGTGATAATTGGATTGAAAGAGTCATCCTCTATATATACGTGTATGACAAAAATTCGTATCTTGATTTGATCAACATCATTATCTTTTACTGATAAGTGGTATAACTTAATGATTCGGTGCTACATTAATAAGATATTTCGAGTTTGAGTTCATAAAACTTAGTTGGGAAAACTTTATATTTGAATGATCCGACCGATTCCACCCATAAAAATATATTATAAGGCACCATCATCTTTTTAGCTTTTCAGTTTCAATCAATTGCCCTAAGTTTTAGGGTACGTGCCACCTATATTTCCATAAACATGTCAACTACTTAAATTCTTGAATTTCATCAACCCTTTTGTGGCACGCACTTAATATAGTCATAACTAGGCAAATATTGGTGGTTTTAATCATTTGATTTAAACATACTTCGCCACATTACAATTCACAACATTTATCTTTCATTATGAATGATAACTTTTCTCTACATTTAAATATTGAATGTTGTTGAATTGAGTGATATAATTTAGTAATTATTAAGCTATGTTACTCAAATTTTTTCGAATTAAGGTTATTTTACTATTCTAATTTAAAATTTAGGCTAATTCCAAATACTTCTCTGTCATTTGAGATTTAGTGTATTTTACTCGTAACTTTTAACTGTATGATTGTCTCTTAACTTTTGTAAAATTTAATACTTTAACCGTTTTTCGGTGGAATCTTAAAAAATGTTCCGTTTATTTTTTTTTTGGTGTGATTTATAAGGCCAAATGAGATTTCGAACGTGCTGATATTATACATCAAATTGAAGTTCTCGACGCAAGTAATACAACGTGGTTTCAAAATCAAAACCCGACAATCAATAAAGGAGGAATCGACAGTCAAAGATGATGCAAGGCCGACGAAACTTTGCATGCGAATTTCAATGCTTTCAACGATCAATAAGATTGAATGAGATATGAGCTTTGTTCGTCTTGGAGAGAGGAATACGATGATAGTGGTCTTGGTCTTGACTATTGAGTCTGATGGAAGAGAAATCAAAAGTCAAGTTCAACTTGAACGAAATATTCCATTAAAATTGTCAAAAAGGGATTAAGTGTTACAGTTTGCAAAAGTTAGGAGAACTATTACACCGATTCATAAATTAGGGAGAAAAACGCATTAATTCCCAAAAAAAATAGGGAGTGTTTGAAATTAACGCTAAAAAATTTTATATTTTAATAGTTTGATCTATTTGAAACGAAAAGCAGAATATGACTGAAGAAAGTAAATATCATTGTTTAACTACAAAACTTCCGACATACGTATTGAATTTGGCTTGAGTTAATTTTAACTCAAAAAAAAAAAAAAAAAAAAAAATTCTAACTCAAAAATTGGCTCAAGATGAAGAGGATTGTCAGAGCCATTTTATGTATGTCATATAATACAATTTTCAAAATTTTGATCTTTCGATTTTCTGAACGTGAGAATTACCAAACTCCTTTCATGCCCAAATAATAAATGACTTGTTATACTAAACATCACTTTCAGTCGCGTTAGACAATTGGAACATGAAGTTTTGTTGAATTTAACATTTATAGATGTACAAACAGTTCTAAAACCATTGAACCAGTAGCATAGTCAGAAATTTGATTTAGGGGTTCATATTAGGCTTTTCTATATTTTTATATATATATAAATATATATGAAAATCTTGTGAAATAGGGAGTCATATTAGGCTATATATATATATATATATATATATATATAAACCTTGTGAAATACCGAAAATATAAGATAAACCCTATGTTTAAAAAATTAGCATAAAAAATCTTGTGTTTTATAAAAATAAACATAAAAAACCCTCACACGTTGTTTGAGTCATATGTGTTTCCCATATTCACGAAAATAAAAGCAAAAATTAGACAAAAAATATTTACAAATAAAAAATTATAAAGAAATATAATAGAATATAAAAGAAAATATTTGAAACGATATATATAAGAAATAAATGAAGAATATAAATACCGCAAAAATTCTTATCAGGAAGCAAAACATGAAAGGAAATACATAAATCAAAAGTTGGTAGAAAATATACATTAAAGAGAAATTAATGGATAAAAGGATATTAAAATAAATTATTTTAGGACCTATTTGAGAAATTTTGTGAATATTGATGCAAAATTGAAATTATAGAAATTAAGAGATCATGCATATAAATACAAAACAACATTTTTGTGAAAATTCGTAGAACCCGGGTCATAAGGTTTTCTGTACAAAATTAAGAAAAACACAAGGTTTTCTATGAGATTTTATATAATACGGGGTTTTTAAGGCCATGTCGAATAACACAAGAGATTTGGGTGCATATAACTCATATATTATTTGTGTGGTTTCAATTATATACATATATCAATATATTTATATAATTAAAAAAAAAAAAAGGTTGAAGGGATCAATTGCACCCCTCATGTATATGTGGATCCGACACTGCATTGAATATTGACATATGGAGAGATATATATAAAATAGAAGATCCTCTGATAATATAGTGAATAATGAATTCGACTCGACTTGACTCTAAAATGAACTCACGTTAAAAGAACCGTCAAGTCAATATATTTCCAAGAGGACCTTCAGACATCAGTCCATCCCTATATTTTAAAATTTTGGTGAACCTCACTTTAAGCAAACAAATAAATGAAAAATAAAAACAAAAAATATTACGATAAAAATCAAAATCTCACTTTAACCCCATCTCGATCCCATCTCAACCGTCCATTGTCTCAATCATTGGCCATAAAAAATCACAATAGAAAAAGGAGGGAAATAATCTGAACCGTTGATCTCAATTTCCACAGATATAAATCCCCACTTTAGGTCTGATAATTCTTCACATTCACACACTCTCTCTCTCTATCCAATCGATCGAGTAGATATTTTTCACTCGATCGTCTCTCGATCTCCCCGGTTTCGCATCTCAGATTCAGAAGGTAATGTTCTTCTTCTTGACTCTTCTTTGGAAAAAAGTTCAGATCATTTCTCACATATGCATTTCCTTAGTTTTTGCTGAGTTCGTTTGAATGTACTTGCTGATTTATCAAGATTTAGCAAGATTTATGGTTTTGCTGTTATTTAAACTCAAGTTACGAGCTTTTCTTGTTTTGGTTTTGTGAAATGGTTGTTGATCGTGTTGGTTGAATTGCAAATGCTGCTACTTTGAATCTTTTGAAAAATGCTTGTTGATAGTGTGCTTAAATGATGTTCAAATGCAGCTCCGCAGCTAGATCGAGCTGTTTCTCGTGCCTTTTCTGAATATTTTGGGAAATTTGGTTACTTTTTCATGATTTATAGTGTGATTTTGTATGCCATTGCCTCTGAATGAATGCCCTCTCAGTATACTTGATTATATGTGCAGATCCGGTTGAGATCTGGTGAGAGTTTTAATTTTTAAGTGATTGTTAAAGAAAATTTGAATTTTGGATGATATGCTTGAGTTTGATGCTGCATTATTGGTATTTTAGAGTAATCTTGTTGACCTCATGTTGAATGTTGATTCTATTTTTAGTTAGCATGAATCTAGTTGCTCTTGCTATATCTCTTATTTGATGAATATTTTATGACGAGCCAAGAATTCCGATCTCGCTCGTAGTTTTACAAAAAAATGTTACTGGTCTCTCATATTTTCTGGATTTGCAGGAAAATGAGAGAAATCCTTCACGTTCAGGGAGGCCAATGTGGCAACCAGATTGGTTCCAAGTTTTGGGAGGTCGTCTGCGACGAGCATGGTATAGATCCGACTGGACGTTATGTTGGTACATCGGATTTGCAGTTGGAGCGTGTCAATGTCTACTACAATGAGGCATCCTGTGGCAGATTTGTGCCTCGTGCGGTGCTGATGGATCTGGAGCCGGGAACCATGGACAGTGTCCGTACGGGTCCTTATGGTCAGATATTCAGGCCTGATAATTTTGTTTTTGGCCAATCCGGTGCTGGAAATAACTGGGCTAAAGGTCACTACACTGAGGGTGCTGAGCTGATTGACTCGGTTCTTGATGTTGTGAGGAAGGAGGCTGAGAATTGTGATTGTCTTCAAGGTAAATAACAAGTTGTGGATTGTTTGAGTAGAGCTCCTATTTGGGTCTGATGTGCTGCTCTCTGACATTTTTGATTCCCTTTTGTAGGTTTCCAGGTTTGCCACTCTCTTGGTGGAGGAACTGGTTCCGGGATGGGGACATTGTTGATCTCAAAGATCAGGGAAGAGTACCCCGATAGAATGATGTTGACCTTTTCCGTCTTCCCTTCACCTAAGGTTTCGGATACTGTGGTTGAGCCATATAATGCAACTCTTTCAGTTCATCAGCTCGTTGAGAATGCCGATGAATGCATGGTGCTCGACAATGAAGCCCTGTATGATATTTGCTTCAGGACCCTCAAACTTACCACTCCTAGCTGTAAGGACATATTTTACTTATTGTACACGTCTTTAGTAAATTGAACGAACTCATCATTAGCTCATTGAATCTCACTTTCCTGATGTAGTTGGTGATTTGAACCACCTAATTTCTGCAACTATGAGTGGAGTAACTTGCTGCCTTCGATTCCCTGGTCAACTCAACTCTGACCTCCGAAAGCTAGCTGTCAACCTTATCCCGTTCCCTCGCCTCCACTTTTTCATGGTCGGATTTGCCCCTCTCACATCCCGTGGCTCTCAGCAATACCGTGCTCTAACCGTCCCAGAGCTCACCCAACAAATGTGGGACTCCAAAAACATGATGTGTGCTGCTGATCCCCGCCACGGGCGCTACCTAACCGCCTCAGCCATGTTCAGAGGCAAAATGAGCACCAAAGAAGTCGACGAGCAAATGATCAATGTCCAGAACAAGAACTCTTCCTACTTCGTTGAGTGGATTCCAAACAACGTGAAATCGAGCGTTTGTGACATCCCTCCAAGAGGACTATCGATGGCATCGACCTTCATTGGCAACTCAACTTCCATCCAAGAAATGTTCAGGAGGGTGAGCGAGCAGTTTACTGCTATGTTCAGGAGGAAAGCTTTCTTGCATTGGTATACAGGTGAAGGCATGGACGAGATGGAGTTCACCGAAGCAGAGAGCAATATGAATGATCTCGTTTCCGAGTACCAGCAGTACCAGGATGCCACTGCCGATGATGAAGGCGAGTATGAGGACGAGGAAGAGGGTATTGAGGACGACGACATGTAGGGCGAGTATGAGTACCTTTGCTGATATTTGTTTTCTGTTGAATTCTTGTATCGTGCATTCTGTTGGTTTATTTGTGTGGGGGTCGGAAACGAGCTGGTTTTCTGTCTGCCCGGTGTAGTCGTAGCGATAAGAAGAGTTGGGGAGAGGATATGATATAACTGTTGCTGGTATATGTGGAGTTGGAGATTGTGTTGTATGTTTGATTCCAAGAGCTATTATCGATCTATGAATCCGCATTCGGTTTCTCTTTCATCACATATCTTTGTTGTTTGTTCTGCTGCAATTTTCTACTCGTGATGATAATGCAAATGCCGTTCCTGCTCAGGAATGACTTCACTGTAATGAGGTTTTCGGGAAAACTTATGTTATGGTTCGGTTTTTAGTAGACCGGACCATATCAAACCGAATTTAGTTCGTTTCTTTCAAGTCTTTCAAGTTTCGGCCTTGTTAACCAGAAATCGAACCGAACACTGGCTTGATTTTCAGCTATTGGGTTTGGTTGGTTTCGGTTTGATTTTCGGTTATTGGTATTCTTTGAACACCCCTGTCATAGTTATTGCTTATAAGGCGAGTCTGTGAACACAGCTCTGAAAATACCACTCTGAAATCTTTTCCAGACAAAAGTAATTGGTTTTATAAGCTTCTAAGTTGATTAGATTAATATACAAATACCGAGTTAGATCAGCTGAGAATTCATTGTTTCAAAGCTTACGGCTTGGGAATATCTCCATGTTTCATGAAATATTCAACGGAGAACATGGTTTAGCTGTATGAATCTGTCCAAAACCATCTGTCTGATGATAGATTTTGTATGTGCAGTAGTCCTACCACTCCTACGATTACCCTCAAATAGCGTAGTTTAACTGTTCGAAACTACGTACTATAAATTAAGATCCACCACCATAAATTATTCGACAAGGTATTTTAAGAGGTAGTCGAACGAAGCCAACAAACCCTATGGCCTAGACACACCATTTCTCGATTTATGCGTATCATCCTTGCGTAGGGGCCATGCTAATCTTCTCTGTATCGTTCCAATTTTATCGGATGTCCCCGAAGGGACCCTATGGCCTAGACACACGAACTATCGTTAGTTGGACAAGTTGAGGGTACCTCAACATAGATAACGAATCCCACGACCTACACACACAAACTATCGTCAGTTGGACAAGTCGAGGGTACTTCAACATAGATCCAGAATTCACGAACCAAATATTAAATATAGTAAGAGTTTTCCCCTCGCAACCTTGGCGTATTTATAGTAGTTGGTACTAAGTATGTACTAAAAATGTCAACTGTCACAATCTTAAGCTAAGCCGGTATAACCCTAATATTAAAAGTGTGGATTATTTAAATTTTCTAGAGGCTTTCGTTCCAAACTTAGACTTAAGTTGAATATTAATAATTATATAAATAATCCCTATATATACCCTCATACAGTATAATTTATTCACTGCTGTTATCGATAATGAAAGTTTTACACCTTATTCCGACGTGGACCGCCATGTTTTCTTAAATTCTTGAGAGGTACCAAAATAAGTTCTCCATTAGTGTGTCTTTGCCACTAATTTTCTTGGAATTAATTTCTAAATTAAGGTTACAAGCTCAAATTAATCACTGTCTATGAATAGGCACATGAATGGGCCGCATAGAGAAATGAGCTGGTTCCAATGTATGCTATTTTTTTTATCGTGTCCTAATCGTATTTGAATTTTGACAGTCCACATTCAATAATTATTTTAAATGTGACAAATGAAGCATAATATAATTTGATTTGACAATTTTCTAAATCAATAGGCTTTTGATTAATCCAAAAAACCGGCTAATAAGTTCTTGCCACAAGCAAGGTGCCAAGAATCTTTATGATTTTTAGGTTCTAATTTTCGTAATTCTATTATGAGGGAAAAATTATTTACACCATGACCCATTTTTT